>CM046863.1:19320028-20035331 GCA_025617745.1 Heliocidaris erythrogramma | reverse complement strand
ATTTTTTAAAAGTACGGTATTTGGATCTTGCATGTACATGTATTCTTTTGATACATGGATACCAACATGTGCCCCGATATTTCTTTCTTTGTATCATTTTCAATATTTCATCCCATACTATTTTACAATTTGTATGAATGGATGGTCATTTTTTCATTAACTTGAGTTATGTTTGCTCTCATTCAACATTTCATGTGACAGCAATATCATTCATCGATTAGTTGGACTTAATTGTCAATATCAAACATTTTACATAGATTACATTAATTTACTCGGCATCAAGGTTCAATGCACTATTATGCAGTTTGATTATGGGCCGTTTGCATTTCTGGAATGGTTTAAAACGCACTGTTTTGTGGAATGTAAACAATAACATTTTTATGATTCTTTTGATTCATTATTTTCTTTAACTGAACGTCGATGTTTTACATAGTTATACTACTTGTGATATGCCTATCCTGAGCACGATTTTTTCCTCCAATGTTACAACCTACAGGATTGACATTGTTTTGGATTGGCGACCTTTAAAATAAAAAGAACACCTTTGTAACCTTATTCATGCGGATTTTTACAATAAAAATAAAATCTTTTATTTCAATTTTCATAGTACGAAGACATCTCCATTTCAGTTTACAAAAGGTGATATCGGCAGTTTGACTCATTTTGATTACAGTGTCTTACATTGACTTCTTGTTGGCGCCTCATGATGGCTATTGCTTGCTGCGACAAACTGCATTTTTTCGGGCGTTTTGATGACCTCCTTTTTAAGGCAACCCTCTTTTCTCAAACTTTTATAACTAAGAAATTAATTCTGTTTTGTGTTTTGAGTCTTGCATTATTTGAGCTTGAACTTCTTTTCATGTTTTCTGTTTTGCCTGCATGTCCGGAATTCGAACGATCACATCCATAGGTTGATAAACACTTTTAACCTGGCGCAGTAAACAAAGTTGAGAACGCTACAAAAAATACATTCGCGAAGGTAAGTCCCAGAGGAACAAGTGCATGTTCCAAGAGGTCATGACGTAATAAGTATAGTACTGATGTTCGTATTGTATTATTGGAATGCAGTTTGATGTTGCATGTATATCTTCTTCCGTAGATTAGTCGTACTTGCGTGGCTTCCGGCTGAACTTTCGCTTGCAGGCTGAGTGCATGCGATGAAGAATCTGCAACGTAGGATCGGTCGTAGCCGTCCTTTAAAATGATTAAAGAAGACCGTGCTAGCAGCTGTTTACCAAGTCTATTTTTTCGCATGCACATTTATAAGTAGGCCTATTAGTGTGTCCAACATTAACGGCGACTAATATCCTTTAAAGATATAGACTAACCTCGATATTAGTATCACACACTGATAGAGATGCCATACACGTAATTCTTGCAACACTAGATCTAGATCATGCTCACACATTATGCTTTAATCTATTAAAATACCCAAATCAGAGCCCAAGTTACCAACATTCAGATGACCATTAATCCATCTTCATGTCTTTCTGGTAGAAAATTAAACAATAGAACTGATGTTGCATGCACGTGTAGGTCTACGATAATTCAATCAGCAGAGCAGATGGTTTCTTTTCTGACTTTCCCCTCTCTCTCCTTCGGTCATCTTGGTCTAACTAGAACCAACCAGATTACTGTTTTATTAGGAAGGAGACATAAGAGAGTACAACAGGTGTTTCCGAACCATATTATTCATCGATATTTTCCATTTTAGAATGTTGAATCAGTTTACAGATTTTATCGTTAAAAGAAAGGGGAAAAAGCATTTGGTGACAAAGCGACAATGCAAATCAAATTCTCTTAATCATTAAAACCCATCTGTAAAGGGAAAATACGCTATTGATTGGCATGCAATGGGAAAGGTAATAATCAAAAGGACATTATATCAGTCTTCAGGCATGTCAGGTCTGGTTATAAACGTTTACTCTTGGACTATAATCCATGATTTTTGTTTGGAACATCATCAGGCCAGTTATGCGTCTAAAAGTAACCATCTCACGGATCTGTTCTTGATTGAATTCTGTTGACCTCAAATCGCCGTGTCCTCCTCCCTTCGAGTATCTTTAGTGTTGTCACCCCTCTATATACATTATATGTGCATTTCTATCAGGCTTGTTAACATATTCTGCTCGGGTGCAGTGAAGAAGTGCGAAGCATCAACAGCTGTCTTCAAGCAGGTAAGAAAACCAATGCATGAGCCATACCCTTTCTCCCTTATACCAGAAAATTGCTCCTGCTTACGTAGTCACACCAGCGAGACCGGAACCAGGGCCTTGTTTCATAAAACGTGTTATCAGTAACAAGATGCAATAACTGTTATAAGCTACTGAAATCATTGTATCTGATTGACTGAGAGCAAATTTGTCATGGAAATGTGGCAGCTGTTGCTGATAACAAGTTCTATGAAAGAGAACAGACCGAACACTACATTACTTTACCCCCATGGCCAACAATCAGTCGATTTGGAGTCGGTTTGGAATCGGTTTGGCGGTGTGACTGTGGTATAAGACAGATGTCATTGAGTACCTGGGGCCGCTTTTACAGAATTACGATCACGCGCAAGTTAACGACCAATCACGGGGGGGGGGGGGGGGGAATTTTGCTAAAATGACATCTGTGGTTGCCTGTTTAATTAAAACTCAATAATTACTACTATAAGGTCAAATGACAAGTGAATATTCGATAACGTACTAAATAATAACATCTTACACTTGAAAAGCTTCAAGAACGAAGCTTGTCGGAATTTACAACAAAGAATGTGACATAATTTCGTCAAATCACGTTCAGAAAGAAGAAAACACTACTTTTTGAATATCTCAGAATTTCGCCAGTGAAGTTATCAAACGTTTTATGGCACAAGACCAGCAATTTACGGAAATGCTTCAAAAACTTCTAATGTTGTTATTTTTAAAATGTGAAACTGCCAAAACTAGGATAAATGTTTCAAAGGAAGTTGATTGGAACAGTTTCGCATGGTTTATACTGAATCACTATGAAAATTGCTTACTTGCAACTGGTTGTCACTCTGTGTATCAAGGAAGGCCTATGTTTAGCTAGAGGTGGCACCTGGTGCCCGGTGCATCCATACCCAGTTATTCTGACAGCCTTTATTCAAGATCAGCCTCGTCCGAAGCACATTTCGTTGTCCATGTACGTTGTGCAATCTCACGCTGTTTTAAATTAAGCAAGCCGATACATTTATGGACATATTGCTGACCATATCACATATTTTTGTGCTAAGAAACGCCGCCAAATGTCGCACATCGTTCGGACAGTGGAAAGTAATTCCAGCAAGGGTTACATGAATCAGGAAAACATTCACTGAACGGACACAGCTTACGCAAAAGCAAACTTTTTTGTCAAGTTTTGTGAAATCTTTGATTGTTCTTTCGTTCTTTATGTACTAGTAGCTGAACGAAACGTAGCGAGTAAAAACGCGGGAAAGACGCACATGACAAAATTTTATTTCACGGAAGCAGAACCAAAACATCGGGATGTAGAATTAGTATTTACCTCTTTGAACACTTTTAAGCAAAATAATATGAAAACTTTTTTTTTTCAGATATGTCTGATTCTAATTTTAGAAGCACAGACAAAACTGGCATTTTTTCCCTCTTAGCGTCTTCCCTCGTCTTTATAAGCCATAACATTTCGCTAAGCTACCTATATATGTAACTTTATAAGTTCATGAAACTACAATCTGCTGAAGGCATGCTTATTAAAAAAACTTGGAAGAAAATCATTCACATCAATTTCAAAATGAATGGCAATTTGGTTAAAGCTTGACTGCATTATTATAGGAATGTGAAGACTTACCTGATTCATATAAGATGTTGCATAAAAGACACCATGTTCGAAGATTCGAATCTGTGCAGAGATGGGCTTCTGGTGTATCTGCTTGGTCTAAAATTACGACAGACACAAATACATCACTGTTGCAGCAAAGATAACGATGTCTCACAAGTGTTGATTCTTACACGCTTTATATTCAAGTTATTATATTCGAAAAAGGTCATATTGGTACAAGTAGACATTCAAGTGACCTACGTTTTCCTCTTCTAATCTGTTTAATTGTACAGTAGGAAAAAGAATACGAGCTTAATTGCATGATAATATTTTCTTTCAGAGGAGGGGGTGATGTGGTATGATAAAGTAATACAAATGAATTACTGTGTTAAAATGCCACATTGACAAATTTGACCACATAAATTTCTTATGACAATGGGTCTTTTTTGTTGTTGTAGTTATCAACCATTACTCACTTGCGGCACAACTATAGGTTTAAGAACAATGATGGTGGTCATTGGACATCATTATTGGAGTCGCATGACTTACCTGTTGGATCATCTCAAGCTAAACAAGATCCCTTTGCCCTTTTCCTTTCTCTCTTTAGAGAGCAAACCTTGAATCCTTCATCCAGGGGTGCAAGACATTTGGACTCAAGGACCAAGAAGTCTTCCAGGTCAACGACCTTTTCGAATCCAAGAACATCCCTCAGTTCACACAGTGCATTGTTGCCCTTGGCCGCTATGTAAGTATGTATGCATGTATGTAGAGGTGTCGTAGTCGAGTGGTTTAAACACTTGACTGGAGATGCAAAGGTCGTGGGTTCGAACCCCGCCACGGCACTAGTGTTCAAGACATTAATCTACATTTGCCACTCTCAACCCAGGTGTTAAATGGTAGGAAGGAATTCCTTGATGTGAGCACCGAATTCGGTAGCCTAAGCTAGAGCCGGGGTAGTATTGGAGCGCCTTGAGCACCTTGGTGGATATGAGCGCTATAAAAATATATATTACTCTATTTGCAGCCATAGGGGGAATCCTTTTATATCAGCCTATTGTTATCATTCCCCGTAACGCCCGTCGAATTTCCCCTCAACGCCGAATTTCTATTGTGACGGAATAAACCGCATTGTTAGGATTCCCCCTATGATCGGAAATAGGGATATACCCAATATTATTATTATTATTATTATATTATGGTGGTACATATAGCCCTGTATAATATCATTTTTTAAAAAGATACTAGACAAAATTAATGGCTAGAATAAGTAAACTACACCCATATTCACAATGCCGATCCCCTAACAACCGAAATAGGCATATAGAGTTGTTATGATAGATAAAGAGAGAGACCTTTAATTAGCAGTGTTTAAGTCTGAAAAGCATAGTGTGTCTACTTGTCATACTTCCTTGGTAAAGAATTCTTTCTATTATAGTAATCCTGTTTGGTAGTTATACGTTACACCAATACTGAATTCAGTATAATAGGAGGCAATCGCGATGTCGCTTTGATGAATTATAATCCGAATTACATTCTTTTTCTTGATGAATAATAATTATGTGAATTGATCCTGATGCTTTCACCTTGGCTCATAGGCCCAGGCATTCCCGGCTACGATGGCCCCATCCTCGGACCCAAGCAATCCGAGGGGAACGTCCGTGAATTCACCCAGGATCAGCTGGACGCTGGCAAGCACATGATCGGACTCCAGATGGGACAGAACAAAGGTGCATCACAAGCCGGTGGCGACTTCGGCAGACCACGCCAGATCCACTCAGAATTCAAATAGACGACCTGCCCAGTCAGCACGTGACCTCGCAAAGTTTAAAAAAATGGCGTCGACGCAGCATCAGCGGAAGCAAGATAAGAAAGACATCCGAAGTCTTCCAATTTTCCCCCCTACTTTACAAAAATTTACCGCGAATCCATGTATACTAATCATTTTCATATAAAGAGAAGTCGCAATATTCTATCTTAAATACAGTGCATTATCAATACGTGAACTGTGAATATGAGAGTCATATTTTGAATGATGCTGGTTCGAAAATGAAATTATGTCGATACCATTAGTCAATGGTCTAAATTATTATATGAATTATCTTACCGGATTTTAGGTTGGTCAACATGATAATTGTTTCACACTGTCACTTTCAAATCATTACTAAAAAAGTCCTGTCAAACATTGGTAAATCCCAAAACTTTGAAGGGATCTATCATGGAAATAATGAGATAGCTATTACTAGCATTTTGTATTTAGTTCATTTCGATTTTTTAAAGAAATTGCAACGCTCGATTTGTTTGTATGATATGGAAGTATTTATGTCAATTTTCACATTGTCTTTGTTATGTTCGGGGCTAATATCACTCCGGTAGATAAATGTATTGCATGAGTTTATTTTAATATGAATTATTATTCTTGTTAATGCTGAAAATATTGATGGACATACTTATTTCAGTGGTAGGGTAGACAAATGTTTTTTGTTGTTAGATTTTGTACAAAAATGGCAACGGTACACGAGGTTACATGCTTTTGAAGCAGCCATCACTTTGAGGACTTTGGCATTGAGGAAAAAGATTGCTGAATTCGGTTCAAAGAGCGGAAACGAAAAGGGTAACATGTATGTTGGTTACAGAAGAGTGAACTTGTAGGCAGAAAAATATCTGTTATTATTTGCAATATGTTTACTATCAACTCCATGTTTTGTCTCTATTTACGTGAAGCAAATGATATACAAACTGAAATGCTGATTTTTTTTTTTCTTTTAATATCACTATCAGCAAGTTCCAAAAAAATCATCTCAATCTCCGGATAGTATATGCAAAAACTGAGAGACAACAAATCACGAGCTGCTGCTCCAGTATCTCCGCGTGATCACTATGTTTATAGAATGTAAAATACAATTTCAAGTAGAGACTCAATAAAAACATCACTGTGATAAATTATTGTGCCCCTTATATCGACGCAAATGTGGTCGTCATTTTACTTGAGTGGTTTCGTGTGGAAGACAAGTGTTTGTGATACCGCGAACGAATTTTTGAAATGATTTGAAAATACATGTGCATGTTTATCAACTTGGAATTGAATTGGCGCTTTTTATATATTCGGCATTTTGGATAATGTGCAGTTAATTGCTTTCAGTTGCTTGATCTATCATCTTTATCATTAATTTTGTATGAATTATTCCCAAAAGATTATAATTACTGTGATTTTCTATTAAAAGTCTAATGGCTTTTAACCAGGCTTCTGATTTTTTTTCAATTCTTTATACGCCATGATGATTAATATACTTGATAGTGTTTTATACATCGTACGATTGATCAATTTGTCTAGACAATCCCTTAGTTTCACTTGCTGCTAATACAAATAAAAAGAGAAACAGATGAAATAATCGGGGATCGCGGATATCATAGCCCTACACTTTATGAATCACATAGCTCTTTGATCCATACAGAATATTTTAACATTTGAAATTTTTAAACGTTTGAAAAGAAAAGAGTCATCAAATTCCTTAAGCAGTTTCATTTGTTTCCATACTCCACAAAATATGAGAGTACTTTTTTAAGGGACTTAGTATATGCCTTTTGGGGAAAATAATGAGAAATAATAAGATATGTCATGTTTCAAAGGAAACGTTACATGCTTATGGTTACAAAAACAAAACAAAAAACGAACCAATTCATCGATACTCTCTTAATAAATATTAGGCCTACTAGTTACAACGATTGGAAAATTATATAGGGAAGTAAAGATTTGAGACGAGTTTTTCCCTCCCCAAAATATCAGGCAAACTATTTTCGTTCTATGAAGTTGTGAAATGCTTTGGTAAATAGATGAGCAATGCTCAGAAATGTTCATTGTTTTACAGCCAACACTCCTTGAATTAGGGGCATGTCGCGGTTTTTCACAGAATTTGCTCATGGTTTGCTGTTGGATGTCATGATCAGAACATCATGCAGAGAGAGAGAGAGAGAGACGTTAATTCGTATTATGATGTAAATCATGTAAGATATAGTGATTGAAAAGCTGAAGAACACGAGGTAAAATAAAAAAGAAAAAGTAATATGCATGCATGAATGAATGAATGAAGATGAATGAGAATGAGTATTGAATTATTTGTTGCTGGACCGTCTTGTTACTGCTCATATGTTCAGTAACACGTGTACGTGTCTTAGCATGGGCATGGTTTTCTGTCGTGTTGAGGACATTATTATGTTCATGACATTTTTCATGTTGACATTGAGAAAAGAAATATCACTTTTGACATTGAACATCTTACATTCATCTTTTTTTTTAGCTGTTATCATTAATTTCATAAAGGTAAAAGCCAACGAAAATGTAAAAAAAAGTTGATTGAAAAACAGTCTCCACAAGTTACGGATTAAAATTTGTCGGGGGCTTGGGGAGATTACAAAAGAAACGATGCCAATTTAATGTTGGAGACTTTGTGCACCCTAATTTGACAATCTGAAAATCGCAAAAGCCTTTTTACACTTGCCTGCATGTATATTATGTTCTGAAATGCAAAGACTTTTTGCAAATCCACTGACTTTTTATTGTCAAATACTCCCTTAAAGACAAGTAACCCCACGTGATATTCTAGATGCAACTATTGTCTGCTACGTCTTTCCATGGAGGCTGCCATTTTGTGCATGACACGGATCATTAGGTACCATATGCATTGATAATAGCCTACCTTTACAACAGATACGTCGCTTTGTTCTGATTGTATTACGATTGTTATTGGCCATGGGCCTAGATAATTGACGACCCATGATTCAAATAGCCATCCTGTAAAGCAGATCCTCGCTTTGTTTTGGTATTGTTACGATTGTCTCCGTCCTGACGTCAATTCTCCGTCCTTGACGTATATTTTTTATGATATATTTTTTATGAACAATTAAGACTTTTAAAAAACTAAACTTACATTTCAGAATATGTGACTTTATCTAATATAGTCCTCAAAAAATCAATTACAAGTTAACGATGAAGGAAATTTTACTTGGGATGAAAAATATGTTCGTGTACACATAAAGTAATGGCAGCCCCCTATTATTGCTAGCAGACGATAACTTGGCTGGAAAATAGTGATTTATATCTATATCCTGTGTTTACATGAAATTGCATGTATCAAATAAGAGGCATATACTACACCATTCAAATAAGCTAATTCAACGCTGAGGTTAATTTCCCTTTAACCATCGCCAGTGCTCGACAAAGAATAGTGGTATAATTATCTGACTAAATTTAAAGGAGAGTTTGTTTGGACGAGTTGTACACACACAATCACAAACACACGCACACCTCATCCACCCACACAAGCCTAGACAAGCCAGTGGAGAATCACCAGAGGCAAAAGAGTCTTGAAAATGTTCAATATCCAAGACAGATCAGCAAGGTTACTAATTAACAAAATTTTGCCAAATGTATTACTCCAGGATAAGAGTTAACAAATGAACAGCTCTATACCAACGACAATTGTGTACAACGTGTACAATAATGCATTCTCATTCTCTGACGGATGAATTATTAATTGTTCACTTTTCTCAATATTTTCATCAACCTACGCAGGACAACTATTTTTTATTCTCTGTCACCGTAGTTACATTTAGCACCTATTATTACTGAGGGGAGAATGGAAAGAAAGGTGGTTCTTTTATCGATTCAAGCTCTTTTCTTCTTGAATTCAATCTTTGTTTTCGGGAAGGGGGTTCTAAATGCATAAACGATTAGACCTTTTCGAGAGAGAAAAAAAGAGGTCTTAGAAGTGAAATATCAGGGAACGTACGACGTAACAAAACCGAGTAGTTTAACCTCGTTGCCATGGTATCTATATCATGACCATGATCACTCCATATTCATCACTCTTACCATTCTCATCGTGGCATTGGGATCTCTGTGTATAATTATACACTCTGCCTTCTACGTTGTGTGTGTGTGTGAAACGCATTCATCCCAGTCACGTGATCACTGCCGAGACGCCACCATCATGACAAAGAGATACCTACCAAAGGATGCGCTCTCATTACATAACATCGACCGTCATCCATTTTCATTTGTCAAGACCCAAGAGATTCTCTTCACTCGGTTTGTAAGTGCATCCAATCTTATTGTGCTCATCATTTCAATCACATTCAATTTCGTGTCAGTGTCATTGCGTTGCACATAAGAAAAATTCTACATTATATTATGCCAGTTCAAGTTTGTGTATGCAAAATGCTTGTTTCAGGAATGAATTGCCATTAAATAATTATTCCATTGAACTGTACTTACAGAATAGCACAAGATTCATACCTCAACATCACATTCATTACCTCCACAAATTAATCGTGAACTTTAAAAAAAAATGTCAATGTTAATTTGTATAGGATCACGGCAGAGAGATACTCCACATACCCCTTCCCATCATTTGTTTATAAGATTTTTTAGGAAATCACTCTTCTGTTTTAGTAGGATCAGGGTCCTCAGTGTTTCAGAAAACATTTTATCAATGACAAGTCACAATAACTGTTATAAGCTACGGAAATCATATCATTTGATTGGTTGAGAGCACATTTGTCACAGATATGTTGTAATATTTATTGATAACAAGTTTTATGAAACGGGGCCCAGTTGTCTGATAGTACACTCCAGTAACACGTTTCTTTAGTAATTTCATAGCAACATGGCGAAGGTATAGTTGCACAAATAATTTGTTATATCAACCTTCTCTCTAGATTGGTCAACGGGTTCTGTCCCGGAGCAGTCAGGAAGGTCGAGACTTCCTCCGCAGTTTTCAAGCAGGTGAGATAGTAATGATGATGATGATAATAATGATGATAATAATAATAATAATAATAATAATAGCATGATGCACTAAAATAAGGAAATTTCACGCAGTCCTCTCTTTTGATCGTCAGTTTCGTTATGGGAATAACAACAAACTGTTTGGACACTATCAAAGTTATCACATCATTAATGCGCGACCAATTCTTTGAAGATAGTCTAGACAAGATGAAGTGTTCATTACAATTCTAAAAGGTAAAGTCGAGTTCTGGTCATGATATTCTGATGACATTTTGAAAGAAATTGTCAAGAACATGTAGAAGTTAATGGGAAAGGTTTGGTAGTACACAGGCATTAGTGTATAGTGTCGTGAATGAGGTTTGGGAATAATCAAAATGATAAGTGATCGAATAAATCGTGTTGGAAACCACATACAGTGGAAAGCAGTACTGCTATGGTTCTACACACTCATGTGGCTTTTTGGTTTGAAATTTTAAATCATTTCTAGTCATACTGAAGGGGAAAAAGGAACGAGAAGGCTCACAAATTGTATTCACCTTTATCAGAGATCAACCTACACTTGTTAAAAGTTGGAAAACTTGGAAGAGATATGTAAAGTTTTTTACATTGACATCCAGGCATGAATCTTTAGTAATAATAATAATAATGGTGACTTCTTATGAAGCACTTGGTCCAACAAGCATGGCGCTCATAGCGCTAGGCATACATACACAAAAGTACAACGATATATACAACTTTAACTTCCTTCTCTTAGAATCTGTTCGAAACTCTTCTTAAGTTCGATTTCAGTTTCATACCGTCTTTTGCTCCATTTTCTTCCTTCCTGTCTCGTCTTTATGTTGTATATGGATGATTGGACAACATTCTCTCCTAATTACCATACGACCACCCTGTGTCATCGTTCCCATTCGTCTACCACTAACCTGTTTTACCTGGTGATCCTCCACATTTCTACCAAAACCTTCTTCGGGACCATCTTGTTGCATTGGACCCCTCCAATTTACGGCCTGCACTCCTGCTTGGCTATACAGAGGGCCAACTTGGAATCTTTCATCCAGGGATGCAAGGCCTACGGGCTCAAGGACCAAGAAGTCTTCCAGGTTAACGACCTTTTCGAGTCCAAGAACATCCCCCAGTTCACACAGTGCATTGTCGCTCTTGGCCGCTATGTAAGTGTAGAGATACAGTGAAATGGGCCATTCGTTGTAAATTAAGTGAAATTTTGGTCACACACGTGACCATCGAATTTTGCCTCATTGCCGGAAAATCAGAATATAGTTTATTAATTTTTTTATATTACCAGTTTCTTAGATGAAAAAGATTTCCTTTTCTTTGACTAGAAAAAGTCATTACCCAACCATAATGTTTTTACAGAGACATTTAAAAATGCCCTTTTTTGAAAGGTCACACACGTAACCGACTCAGTTTTCACCTCTAAAAGAAAAGAATGCTCACTAATCTATGAAAAATTGCTTTCAAACTGTTCAGAGCAATCCCACCATACAGTAATGAAAAGCGGAAACTTGAATTCCAAGAGAAATACGAGAGAAGTATAGGTTTGAATACCAGCAAGCATGGGCGTTAATCGTGACGTAACTCTATTCATCATGGGGGGGGGGGGGACGACACAATAGCCGCCCCCCCCCCCCCATGATGAATAGAGTTACGTAACGATTAACGCCCATGCCAGCAAGTACTGTGTGCGAGATCACAAACCTGACCGACATATGTTGACCTCTGAAAAAAATTATGTACTCTCATTTAAAATAATTACCCTCCATCTGTTGGGGGTAAGATTGTTATTCAAATTATCCAAGATTAGAGAGTTTTCTACTACACGACAAAATACTGGAAAATTAGGTTTAAATGAACTCATTTTCAGGATTTTGGTCACACACGTGACTGAAAATGGCCCAAGTACAGAACCGATGATGATTATACTGCATGATCTTCTTCCATATGTTTTCGTATGGATAAAAACTGGTGGTTTCTTTATGAGGTAATAGGCCATTTTCGTAATATATTCAAATTTATACACGTTTGCCTAGTGACAAAATATTACATTCACCTGTAACAGCCTATTCATTTTCAATCTATTAGAATGTGAATTTCTTGTATTAGGCGTTGTTATGTTGGACAAACATTTTGGCTTGCCCAACATAGCAACACTTAATGTATGCAATCTGCATTCTATTGAAATAAAATGACTTGTAACAGGTTCATATAGGAGTTTGGCAAAGAGGTAAGCATTAAATTTAAATGCATTACGAAAATGGCCTATTGTCCAGAGATTTTTTTTTGAAGAAATGTGCTTAATATTAGTAGTGACAAGTTATTACATTCACATGTTACAAGTTTTTGTATTTCAATAGTTGAAATGCAGATAACATTGCTAGATCGGACAAGCGAAAATGTTTGTCCGACCTATATAACAACGTTTATTGTGTGTGTAACATGCATTGTGACTATCATGAGTTACGATAACTTGTAATATGTGAATGCAACAGATCAACTAGGCATATTATGTGGGAAGAGATAACATGGAATCTAGAACATCTTGAACATCTAAACATACTTCGACCAGAGCTGACTCTCCTGACTGTAGTTGATTGTCATCCCGTAAAAATTACCATGATTTGTAACTAAAGGGAGAAACAGACTCAACATCAAAATAATTTCTCATTTTTCATCTTATGATTGTCTGGATTAATTTATTTTATTAATTTTGTTAAAGAAACAATTATAGTCATTTGTACAAAATAAAGAGCATGGCAGTTTGCGCCCCATAAATCATTGGACTAAGTTACACCATGCAGGTTGCACTAAGTCCTCCTTTTTTACGATATAGGCTTGACTTTCTCCTTGACCTCTTCTGTCCACAGGCCCAGGGTCAGCCAGGCTACGACGGCCCCATCCTTGGGCCCAAGCACTCCGAAGGCAATGTCCGTGATTTCTCCCAGGATCAGCTGGACGCTGGCAAGCACATGATCGGACTCCAGATGGGTTCCAACAAGGGTGCATCACAGGCCGGCGGCGACTTCGGCAGACCACGCCAGATCCACTCAGAATTCAAATAGATACCCTCGACCATTCTCACCAATATATCCCACATTACCGCAAAACCGGTGTCCACCACACAGCTTACGAACAGGATGAAGAGTAGGAGGGGAAAGGGGTGAGAGGGGAGGGGTGCCATGGATTGCTGGATACAGAAAGAGCAACATTCTTTCCCGTTCCGACTCGATTGCTTGCAAGGCAGTTGTTAGAAACGCGCTTCCCCGAAAGCATGAAAGAGCCATTATCATTTCAAATGTTTTGACTGTTTTATAACTATCTAACATTCTGTGGCAATACTTGCCGAGTAATTGATAATATTCAAAAGTTTGGGAAAGTTATTAATCCTTTACTGATTAACCGATATATTCAACTCTCATTTCTTTATCCTGCTTCATATACATTTTTACTATTCTGTTGAAATGGGTTAAGTTTAAAGCAATTCTCATTAAATTAAATTTTGTTGTATGTATTCATTAAGATCTTGTTGATAAAGATTTCCTTGTACAATGTTCTCAAGTGTCAAAAGAAAGTGTGTTTCTTTATTCGAAAGTATTGGTTGCTTAAATATAACTATATTTCCCCCCTTGTATTATTTTGAAGAACAAAGAAGAAGTGTGTATTAACGAAATGACGCTTGTATTGCATGAAATGATTTGTTAATCATATTAATTCTGTATGGTCTAGAAATAGGTCTAGGTTTATTTTGTATTATGTTTACTGGATCATTATGAAAAGACATGAGAAATAGAGAGGGAGGGAGAGAAGGTTGGCACAATGAAGAATTTTCTGTGTAAAGAATCAAGTATGATAGAACGAAAGAGTTCACTTCGAATGCGTTCACAAAATGAACGCCATCATTGTTTGTGGGATATAATATATATATGGAATGAACAGGAATGTTATGTTTTAATATTTGTAACAAATTTATTTGTATTTTAGCTCTTTTTCCCTGTTTCAGTACCAATCATCAATTGCATATCAAACATCATTGCTCTTTTGAAAACGATTCGATACCCTCTTAGGAATAATAACCACAATTCACTTTAATTAAAAAAACAACTCGAGACGTTGATCGCTATATTTTTGTTTTCAAAATATTGCTTTTCAGTAAATTAATTATTACAAACACACATTTAAACATGCGTATTTGCTTCGAAAGCAGTATTGTGTTGCTTATTTTAAATACACCGATTTACTTTTTGGTCCTACGAAAATAAAGTTGCTGCACAGTATTTGAAATATCTAAATCTTGAATCTAACTAGTATTCTGTTCATTATATGAGTAATTCTGCAATAGTTTTTATTCCTCATTTGACACATTCACACTGCCCTCTTTTTGCCTTTTCACTTCTCAAAAGAAAGTAAAGTGTAATGGGCAATATTATGAAGTCCGAGGTATTTAGCCATTGTGGAAGGGGTCTCATAGACATTAAAACTTATCAGAGAATAATGGATATACTGAAAATTGAATTATCATTTTCCCTGATATTTTTGTCCAACCTTTGATTTCAAGGGAAAGTCCACCATGATATCAATTAATTTGAATAAAAGCAGAAAAAGAGAGAAGCAGATTAGTGAGAAAAATCCTAAAAAAGTTATATATTTCGAAGTTATCAAAGTGACGTATCTTGCGAGCTCCTTTACCAATTGAGTATATACAGAAAGTTTCATAAATTTTTATTTCTTTGGTGTTGATGAAGGAATACATAGGTTACATGAATGTTAAATATTTCTGTAGAAATGGAAATTATGATATTTTAAGTACAGGGCAAATGGGATAGGAACTTGTGTTTGATTGGATTGATTACAACTTCGAAAATTGATAACTTTCTTTTTCTAACGATTTTGCTCAATTTAATCTTTTTTTTTCTCTCTCTCTTTGAAAACCATCTTGATATCAGGGTGGTATTTCCATTTAATCGTCAAGCATAATCTATCAGGGGGGTTTCATGAAAGGAAGTTGTCGATATTTCATCCGACATTTGTTCTAAGCTACTGAAATCCTTGCATCTGAGTGGCTGAGAGAAAGTTTGTCAGATAAAATATCTGACAACTTCCTTTCATGAAACGCCCCCAGGTGTAGTCGGCAAAGTAAGGAACAAAATACCTCAGATTTGCCCAAGTTTAAATCAGGGATGGAGGAAAAATATGAGGAAAGGATAGAGGGGTAAGAGGCACAAAAACAGGAGAAAGATTGAGAGATTATGAAATGAGAGCGAATCCACAATACATTCACAAAGAGCTAACTCCAAATATATCATATACAAACCTCCTCTAACATCATTCGGAGAAAGAGTTACTGAAGAGAGAGAGAGATGGAGAGAGAAAGAGGAGAGGGAGAGTATAGAGAAAACTGAGAAAAGAGAAACGATCGAGGAAGCGAATAAAAAGGATGCAGGAGAGGGGTGAGGAATATAGAGACAGAACAAGAGGGAGGAGAAATGACCGATATAAAGAAAACACGATAAAAACTACTTTCGAAAAATAAACTCAAGACAATTTCAATAGCACTGCATGTTTTGTCACCTTTAGAAATGTGCGAACATTACAATCGCGTATTACATAATCCGAACCTGATTTCTATGGGCACTACAGTAGGCCTTTGAAATTACCCTTGAGTTTATTTTTCGAAAGTAGTTTTTATCGTGTTAGAAATATAAGGGTGTATGAGACAGAGTAGAGAAAAACAAGTAGAGAGATTTGCTTTTCACATATATTTTTTGTAGTAAATGTGATTTGGAAAAAAAAATCAAAATGGCGAATTAAAAAAATTCAAAATCATCATGAGAATCATTTTACGAAATCCCAAAATGCTACAAATTTAGAATTGAAAACGCCAGCTGCAAGTCTTCAAATGCGTAGTAGGTGCCCTCTATATGCCGTCTACTAGAAACAAAATACTTTATTTGGTGTTTCAGGAGGTTGATAAATTTGGGCAGTTACACTTTTACAAGTTGAATATGACAATCGAAATAAATCAACCACAATCCCTTCATTGCCCTTTCCTATTTAACATTGACTAAAAAGGCCTTACATCTTCCAAAGTACCCCCTGTATTGTAAATGGCAACAATAAAGCTTTGGCTTTTAAGATTTAACGTCTATAATGATGTATATATGCCAACTACTGTCTTGTTTTCAGATGTACAGCGCCATCTTAAATGAAGATTTCACACTAGTGCAGTAAATAGACCTGTTTACTCAGTGATTCAAATTTTTATGCATACTTTTGAAACAAAGGTTGTTCAAGACATTGTCAGACATAGCAACAAGTAATGCATGCAAACTGGATTCCAAGTATTGTAGTTCATTCATTAATAACAGGTTAATGAAATACCTCGTTACTAGGTCCCCAGGAAAGAAAACATCCATAAATTCGATTTTATTTAGCGTCTAATAATCATCAGGTTCCCAAGGCGCACTTTAATGTATTTTTCCCCTTCCTTCAATAATAAAATAGTCTAGAGTTACATCATTCACGGAATCACGGTATATCATAATGTTAATTTACTGTGATATAAATCCGAAAATAAATCAGAAGTTAAGACGGTGAGCTTAATAAAATGGACTGGTTAACATGTATCACACAGTCACATTGCACTATGCCATCGGGGGGGGGGGGGGGGGGGGGGGCTAACCAGTAACCATCACGCGTACGGTGTATACCACATCTGCGTCTGAAAATGCGAATATAGGTGTATTTTTCATTATTAGCTTTGCAGGCCAATGCACGCAAGGCCAAACGTGCATCTCTTTGTTCCCCATTATGACGGATAAGGCCCCACATGACAATTTAAAATATTAGCCCCGAATTTCGGACGAGGCGCCACCCTGCAAAAGGACCCGTTTTTGTTTTGTATTGTTTTTTTTTTTTTTGGGGGGGGGGTGGGGGGAAGTCGTCAGGTATAGAAGGCCTAATTCTCCACTATATATTTTTCGTTGGACTTGGGCTGTATGAAATATTGATTCTGCTCATGAAGAGAATCAAACGCGGTGAAAAAAGTGCACCCCGCCTATATACACTTTCCGAACTTGCAATGTTCCCGCGGTCTCCCCCCACTCTGTGATATTATTATCAGTGATATTTGGGTTTGCTTAAAGAGCTGAAATTTTTGCGATGGTTTAATTTTCGCGAATTTCGCGAGTCAAAAAACCCAAGCGAATTAAAACTTCCACTTCTGTTTTATAGTAATATCAACATTATCAAAATCGCGAAATTATCCCTCGCGAATCATTACACCCAATATGACCCAGACCAAAATAACAATCAGTAAAGTTTCCTGTTTTTTCTACATGTTTGTTGGGTTTTTTTTTAAAAAGAGAAAAATGGATAAAACAATATTTTCAATTGTTAGAACTTTGCGAGTTCCGTGTAATATTCGAAGAATACGTAAAAGTTGTTACTTCTATGACGATTTGAACAAAAAGAGAAATTCTCCTGCAATCTAGGGGTGCATGATTGTGATTTGAAAGAAAGTCATTCTGGGTGCACCCCTCCCCCCTCAGAAATGTACCCCGCATCCGCATTACGAAACCTATGAAAATGTATCGGACGCACGTGTCGCATGTTGTATAGACATATATACCTGACTGTGAATGTCCCGCCCCCCCCCCCCCCCCCGAGACCAGGAAAATATTTAGACTAGACTAGTCTATAGTGATCAGCTGATCTAACAGTACACATGTCTGGTTTGATTTTCTAGGTCACTTGTCTAATTTGGCTTACACGATTAACCTACCACGAGACTTCAAAAATAATCAAATCTCTGACTCAGGCCCGTAACTAGGATTTTTGCGGGGGGGGGGGGTTCAACATTAGAAAAAAGTGGACCTTTCTGAGGGAGCGAATCGACCGAATAGGGGTGTCGGGTCAGGGGATGTGCCCCTACAAGGGTGTGGGCATGAGCGTATAGTCAGAATTATTTGACAGGGGGTGGGTCAAATGAAGCTCGAACATATAATACCACATGTGTAGGATTCCCAATACTGCGAGCGAGCAAAGTGAGCGAGAGAACAATAAAAATATACTTTTAAATGGCAAACTTTTATTGCATTAGTCACCAATAGGTGAAATGTAAAGCTATATCTCCGGTCATCTAGCTGCCATATGCAGGCATCATTCATATTAAAGTTTTTAGGAAGTGAAGCGAACGGGGGGGGGGGGGGGCACTTTGCTGTTGTTCGTTTATGGAAAGGTAACCCTAATATCTGGGCGCTATGGCGATAGGGCAGTGACGTGCCGAAATTGTCATAACATTGAATATTTCATTATGGACCTTGCTGCATGAAACATCTCGTTTACAAGGTTTGCGAGCGAGCGAAGCGAGCGAGGAGAAATGCAATTTACTTTGCTATTGCATATTTCAATATAAAAAGTGGACCAAACAAGTATTCGGGTTCCATGGCGATAGGGCAGCGACGTGCCTGAATATTGGAATAACATCCTATATAAATATTCATGGACCTCGTTGCCTGAAACTATCTCATTTCTAAGATTTGCGAACGAAGCGAGCGAAGAAAATGCACTAAACATTTCAATATAGAAAGTAAGGAAACCATAATTTCTGGGCGCCATGGCGATAAGGCAGACGTGCCCGAAATTGTCATAACATTGAATATTCATAGACATTTTTTTTATTACAATAACATACTATGGAAATATTCTCGCTGCCTGAAACTCGTTTCAGAATTTTGTGAATGAGCGAAGCGAGCGACGGAAAACGCACTTTACCATCTCCCAAATGTTTCCAAAACACCCCAAGTGTTATATTGGGGCATCTTGTTATTTCTGATTATAGTTTCCAAGAAGTCGATGTTTTATAAAATACTCCCAGCATGGCACTGAACAGGCTGTATTAGGGGCCATGGTTTAAGGGCCTGAATGACTAGACCGGGTCCGCCAGGAGTATTCAACTTGAGAGCGGGAAAATTGTCCATTTAAAAGTGAACAGACGCATTAAATACCCCTCTCTCTTTTCCAGTAATCCTATACCAAATTTTCTTTTTTCTTTTTTTTTTTTTTTTAAAGTAGAGCGTGTGTGTGTGTAATCCTATACAGTGGTAGTATATGTTCGGGCTTCACATTTCACCCACCCCTGTCAAATAATTCTGACTACGCTCATGCCCATACTCTTGGAGTGGTACACCCCTGACCCGACACCCATACTCGGTCGCTTCGCTCCCTCAGAAACGTCCACTTTTTCCAATGTTGAACCCCGCCCCCGCACAAATCCTAGTTACGGGCCTGAGTATGGTTTCTATATTTCACTTTTATATTCCATTACCACAGATTTCATTTGAGTCTACTCATAATTGTCACTGCTTAATTATCTTCCCACGTTATCTTTGTATGGTGTTTTAAGCAATCTATCTCCTTGTATTGTCAGGATTTCCTGTCCGATCTAACACTTCTCAAAGATCACAATACCCTTCATTTTCATCCTATAGTCTGATAGGAATCAATAATCATCCAAATGTCAGATGTCTAAGAAATTTTAATAATTAAAAATGCCATTCAACAGTTTCAATGGTCAATCAACTTCAACATATCTCCATTCCATTTTCGTCAGATTTCATTCGAATTCATCCGACCTGGCAATCCGCTGCAAAATTTATCATCAAATCCATCTTTGCATGGCAAGTGGATTTCAAGAAATTGTCATTCAAATTCGTCACATTAGACAAGACCTTACAACGAGCGGGTGACGATTTTGAATAACTCTTTGAACTCTTTCAGTCTTTGACAAAATCGATAGCAAAATGAAAAATAAATTCCAAAAATGAATGGCCAAAGACGTATGTTGACTTGGCCTTATTATTAAGTTGCAGGACAAATTAAAGCAAATAAAAAAGTGTTCAAATTGATTGGAAAACCGGTATTATCTCACATTAATTTCCACTTTCCTTCCTCTCTCCCCCTTTCACGTGACCCCTTGTGCGCCCCTCCCCTATTTAAGCCAGTTGGTATGAAAATTTTTAAAAAAATTAACCTAAAATTCACTATTCTCATGTCACTTTGGATAATTTTTTCGCCTTATGATTTCTGCTCGCCAGCTTGGGGACGATACTACAAACGAATTTGAATAATTCTTTGAATGACGCTTTGAAAAAAATCGATTCCAACATGGCATAATGTAGAAATTCGAAAATGAATGGTGAAAGACGACATTGATTAATTATAGATTTGCCAGATTAGGAAGTTACGGGACAAAATCCAAATAAAATGTATTAAAATAGACGGAAAGACCGATATTTTATCACGTTATTTTCCATTTCCATTATCTCTCCCCTCGCTTCTTTTTTTTTTATTATTTTTTTTTTAGCGGACCTCTGCTCGCCAACGGGGGAGGGGGGGGGGGGGGGGTTCGTTCGAACCTCTGAACCCCCCCCCCCCCTAGTTACGGGCCTGTGACTCATAATCTATTCTTAGCCATTGGCGGCGCGCCGGCGCGTTGATGTGTAATACTACGCTTTACAGTATTAGCCCATGTGTCGAGATACACTATGACTTTGTATCATTGACAGTAATGTAGAGGCAATATAACAATTATGTTATTCTTAATCTTAGTCCTAGTACTCCTAGACCTGTTACTCTTGCCGTCACCTGCTTAAGAATAAGACTTTGAGTTAAGTTACAGTTTAATAATAAAACGTTCCAGTTTACAAGGGTAGGCCTACTTCATGGCGCATATGGTATACATAACTCTGATCGGGCCCATATCCAGGTACTATATAAGGCTAAATCTAGACCCCTTGCAGGCCTCAATCATATCCACCGTCCTTTGCGCTCACCTGATGAGGAAGACTCGATGAGGGCGCGCATGCGGCATATTCTCATACATAATTTCAAAGAAGCATTTACACAGTCATAGGCGCACATCATAACAGTCAACCGCGCTCACTTGGGGAGGTCAAATGAGGGCGCGCATTTTCTTAACCTCGCAAACATCATGGTATAAAAATTATAAAATTATATATATATATATATATATATATGGGAAAGAAAATTTAGGGGGGGACGCGTCCCCCCCCCCCCCCCCGTCCCCCCGCTTCCGCCGCCTATGCCTTTATGAAGCAAATAGTGCCACAACGCAATTCTTGTCGCTCTCTCCTCATGGTTAAAGTTAAGGGATGCCGAGACAACTCGGTGGCGAGTCGACTACATCCGAGTTTGATGTAGGATCCCAGTCCAAGATACACGTGGCACGATAGACGGAGAGAATTCTTTCCGTACATATCAGTGGCACGTGGTCATAGCAAAGCACGATAAACACGGCAGCCAATCAGCGACCTTCTTATATCCCTTACTTGTCAGACACATATAAAATGGATTTGGGTGTACCACGAAATACATTTCGTGTACAGAATTACGCTAAGTAGCGTACGAAATAAATTTCGTTGCAACGAAATGTATTTCGTGTACGGAATTGCGTTAGGTACAACACAAAATAGATTTCGTTAAACGAAAGCTATATTTCGTATGGTACAAAATCTTTTTAGTGTACGGAATTGCGTTGAGTAGCACACGAAATTTATTTCGTCGCAACGAAATCCATTTCGTGCGGTACGAAATGAATTACGTACCACAGACAGTGGATTTCATATGGTGCAAAATCCATTTCGTGTACGGAATTCATTTCGTGACCACGAAATGGATTTCGTCGCAACAGAATCCATTTCGTACGAAAGTGTATTTCGTCACTACGAAATTCATTTTGTTTAGGTCGAAACAAATTTCGTGAACGGAATTGCATTTTGTACAAAACAAAGTGGATTTCGTACGAAAATGGTGTAAACATGGACGGACTTTACAAGCGAACACTATGCGCCCCATAGAAAACAACATATTAATAAAGGAGGCGACGAAAAAAAGAAGAAAAAAGATGAAGGTAAACCAAGTCATATTACCGTGGCCAGCAGTATTTCGATTATGAAATTCCCCTCAAGACAAAATTAAAAAAAAAATGTTACATGGCCATTGTGAATCGGAGAAATATACCACAACAAAAACGGCACTGAAAACCTCCGTTTCTATGGTAACATCCCTAAAAGTCTTTGTTAGTGCGACGGGATGGAATTTCCGTCGGGGAAATCTCTGCTAGTAAGTGTTGCTGTCATAGCAACGCAATAGTTATATCAGCCTTGTGTTCGTTGTGGTTTTGTTCTTTATATAAATTTGATATTAAATATTGATATCTAACAAGTGTATTTTGTCTACCCCGATCCAAATTAATAGCGGATTCAACGGGGAAAGGGGGTAGTTTGCAGGCACAAACCCTGATCAATAGTAAAAGAGAGTCTGTGCTGTAAGACTGCAATAGGCCATATACATGTACTGTAGCTGCTCCAAACACAGACACGATTGACACGACCAGTAGGTAGCTTGATTAAGTTCCTCTCCTCTCCTTAGGGTCTGTGCTTGTAGACTAGAAAGGGGGCACATGCCGGACACGTGCCCCTCCGGCCACACCCAATCCGTTAAACACATGCTAAACATCATTAAAAAAAACTTACATGAATTATTACACGTGTGCATCCCCGGCCAAGTTTAAGGTTTTGTCTTCCCTTCCTTTCTTGAGCTTGTCCGCACTTTTGGAGACATACAACCCTGGAAAAAAATATTAGACCAAGCTTCTGTAATAAAGGTACTACATAATATACATTCAAACTAATGAAAATGAGTTGTCTTCGTATTTCATTGAAAAATTGTACCTTGCTTTTATATTATTTTATTTCCTTCTTAACACAAATATAACACTTTCAGTAACACATTCTTGGTCTAATAATTTTTTCCATGGCTATAGATTTGCAAGAAAAAAAAAATCCTTGATCTACCAAAATGAGTGCAAATATATATGCACCAACACACAGAAAATAATATCACAATGACATAAGTAGGAGATATTGAAAAAGAGGAGCGAGAATAGCCGAGGGATCGAGATAGAGAGAGAGAGAGAGAGAGGGGGGGGGGGGGGGGGGGGGGGAGGGGTTGATACACCATAATAACAGCATTTGTAATGCGCCATCGATCTAGTACACTATTCGGAGGCGCAGAGGAATATCAATGTTACTTGGGCTTGCTACAAATCAATTGTTAAAATAATTACACAAGACAATTTACCAAATTTTGATGGTTCTGTAAGTTATACAAATAAGGTGAAATCAGGGGGGATGGGAATTCCGGCCCGTGCCCCCCCCCCCCCTTTCGCAAGAAAAGTGTACATTGTATCCACTCTTTTGGAATTATGCCCCCCCCCCCCCCTTTCAGAACTGATAACCCTTTTTTTTTTGCCTGTCAGAGAATTCTGGAGGAAAAAGTGGACCACCAAAAAAAATGATCGTTCTTTTTTTTTTGGCTCGTCAATTTTTTTCGGAGATTTGTGTGCCCCCCTTACAAAACCCTGGATCAGCCCCTGTCTTGTACCCTACATGTCTAAAGAGATTTCGTCAAGTTATCTGCTTGGTACACTATCAATTTGATTGATTGAAATTATTCCCTGTTGAGGGCCAGGTAAAGTGTCTTTCCTGTAAACGATTTAGCCTTTATTTAAATTTGACCAACTGGTAATAAGACTTCCTGGATAATTCGCTTTAATGAAGAACACATCAATGTATGCCAAATATTCGCAGACAACTTGAATAATAAAGCGAAATGGGATGAGACGAGCAGAGTAATTACTCTATACCAAACGAAATAAACCCTTCACTACACACACAACTAGCAGTAATCTAAAATGATTAAAAAATGCAATCATTCAAAGTATTTACCGTTTCGTGTGTACCTTCAGTACATTTATTCTCTGTATTGTACAAGTAAACAAATAGTACATTTAGAATTAAATATCTCCCCTCGGGGAAGTAAAGTTTTGATATTTATGGCAGATACATCATACATGTCCACGGTACGCATACTGTAGATCTTAAACAAGGGTGATACATGTAATTATAAGGTCCATGTGATTACAATAGTACTTGAAATACACATAAACAAAAAATAAATAAAGACACTCGCTATTATAAAAAAATCACGACGCACGTGAAGAAAACTACTGCTAATACTGTTACAGAAACGGTGACAGATCCGATATGTATTACTGAATCACGAAGACAGGTATTCCTTTTGTGGGGCATATCACATAATATTTGAGGTTTTAGTATATTGCAGTGTACGTTGCAGGTGAACACTATAATCCACGATTCTTATATTTAATTGATAAAATCGTCAACATTTTGATGTATGTGAAGAGGGGGTACATGAATTATGTAATTGATAAATTACTGCAATATTATCATACATGACTGTACATGTATTATCATACCAGATTTGGATATAATTATGGTAGAATGTATAAAAAGGGAGAGAGAGGGGGAGAGAGAGAGGGAGAGAGAGAGAGAGAGAGAGAGAGGGAGGGGAGAAAAAGGAAGAAAAAATTAAACAATTGGAACAGTGACTGGCTTTGGAAAATGTTATTCTTTTTTGCTTCGGATTTGAATATTTCCTGTTTTCATATGCTTACAAAACAACATGGTAAGTATTGATCTGCTTTAATGCATTTTTGGTTATCAATCAAAAATAAAAACAAACTTAAATATGGATTAAACAAATACTCATGGCAATAAACAAAAAGGAATGCTTTGTGTAAGAAAATGCGTTACATCATCATCGCAAGGAATGTTTTTGAGCGTAAAAGAGATCTTGCCTCAGGTCATAATGTGTAACGGAGATGAATGTCCAACATTTTATTTTGTTTTTGTTTTATAAGTTAGAGGTAATGGACAATATTTTCATAATGGCCTTTGAAAAAAAATCATAAATTGATTGTCAAATCGCAGTGCATCTGACTTTGCAGGGTCTCTGATCAACTCCTTTTCAAAGAGTGTGAAAGAAGAAAAGAATACATGTACTATCGTATTACATCACGCGTCACATCACATAGGCAGCAACGAAGAGGTATACTGGTGCCAGCAAAAGCAACAACAGCGATCGACATATTTGATCATGATTGGTAGAAATTTAAAGTAATAATTGTATACATATTAGCAATATTTATTTTGTAGAATCTATTTATCTATTTAGACAAAGAATCAAAGAAAAAAAAATTGTTGAGAAATCGAGTAATGCAGTTCTTAATAAGAATGTTAATTAGTTCTTAATTAGAAAAGAATATTTTACAACGTTCAAGGCAAATACAGTGCGATTAGCTTCAAGTGGGCGACATAAACAAAAGAGGATATATTGTGTAATTCATGAGATTGTATAGAACACAGTCTTCAACAAGTTCAAGGACACACAACACAGTAATATGACCGATGTAATTATCAGCACGATTAGCACTTCAAAGACGTCAACCCGTTAAATGCCCATTCAGACTGATTATACAGTGGAGCATCGTAATAAAGAACATAGTTATTGTGCATTCTTTTTTTCTGCTTTCTCCTTCATACAATAAGATTTTGACAAACAAGGTAATTTCCTTGGCCTTTCTTATAACAAGGTTGCAACGATCACGCTTCTTAGAAGTATAATCTAACTCTCTAAAAAGAAAAGAGTGAATTTTCACTTTTATTTTCACCCCTCCCCCCGAGTGACGACAGTTATCACTCTACTTTAATATTTTAGAGAGTAGTCAAGCATCTCAGATATAACAGCATGATTAAGGGTAAAACGTCATGAAATATATTTTTTATGCAGCAACAGAGTGGAACGATTTGTGCGGTAACAACAGCATTTCTGATCCTTTTCACAGCATGTAAATGAAGAAAAGGTGCATGAACTGTCATCGCATCACATAGGCAGCAACGAAGAGGTATACTTCTACCAGCAAAAACAACAGCAAATTGACATATTTGTTCATGATTGATAGAATTTTAGAGTAATAATAGTATATATCTTATAAATATTGATTTTGTATTTAAGTACATGTACTCTAATTACACAAACATACATCTAGATGAAGTGACATGAACCATAAATAATGCATTCTTAAAAGGTGATTCTGAGTTGTTCTTAATCTCTTAGAAAAATATATAAATATTATACCTTGCATTACATACAGTCTTTGTGCTACTTAAAATGAATTCCACACCTGGGGAGCGTTTCATCAAGCGTTTTGTCAGTGATTTTTACCGACAACTGTTATAAGCTACTGAAATTCTTGCATCTGATTGGCTGAGAGGCAATTTGTCAGTAAAAATCACTGACAAGACACTTGATGAAATGCTCCCCAGGTGAAAAATATATTATGTGTAGGCAAAGACAATGAAGAGAAGTGGTGCAGATCATTTTGAAGGCTCCGCTTACTGACATTACAGGTATTTCGCAATATTTCTTTTTTAAATAAAAATTAATGTGATCATGTGGTAAATAGCACAGCTAATGATCGCTATAAAGCATGTGCATTGCAATTATCAAACATTAAATGGGATTTATTCACACTGATATCAAACTGGTTTTAAAAGAAGCAGACAAACAGATCAATGACAGTTTGAGCAAAATCCGATGATAAATAAGAAACTTATGAATATTTAAAGTTGTAATAAATCAAACATTGACATCTCCGTGATGCATCTTGCGAGGTCCTCTCCCATTTGCCCTGTACTAAAAAAAAATCATAAATTTCCATTTTCTATAAAGAAAATATTTAATCATACATGCTCGGTATAATCATGGCAAACATGTTTTTACACATAGCCTAATTATGAAACAGATCTATTTATCAATAACTAAGAAAATGAAAAGCTATGAAGTTTCCTGTACAGAGCAAATGGGAGAGGAGCTCACAAGATACAATCATGTACGTCACAGGGTTGCCAATTTGTGTTTGCTTGATTAAAACTTCAAAACTTCATAACTTTCTTATTTCTTAACGGAGTTTCCTCACACTTTCACTAATTAATCTTTATCACTCATTTTCAGCTTTGATTAAAACCAGCTCAATACAGACTTCCCCTTTAAGGATGGGTGTATACATGTATATATTGTTATCAATTATAAATAACAAGACTACAAAGCATTTCTCAATGTTGCAGTTCAAATATTCCAATGATTATAATCCATGAATACTCTTTATACATGTAGCTTTTAAATATTAACAAAATCTATTTCAATGATTCCTTTATCTGTTTCAGCTGTGAACACCTGCTGATTTCCATCCAGTTGTTCACATCTTTTATGCCTTATTGAATTTGAACTTGTAGAATCTTATTTTGTGTACTACACACTTCTCTTCACAACCCTGAACATAGCATTCTACATTAAGCTCAAAATTAAACCTCAAACAGTAATTCATCAAGATGTATAAATAGGCAGGATACTTTACAAGGTGAATACATATTTCTTTGGTGCTTTCAATATTGGGGGGGGGGGGGGGGGATTAAGAATATAGATACCAATGTGAGGTACAAGCATTAAGCACTATTCATTAGGGGGGGGGGGGGGAGTGATATTCAGAAGAAAAAAATTACAATACATTCCACTTTCATTTTGGAGTGGATTTATATGTCCCCACAATATATTTTTAACCAGGTCAGGCTTAGATATTTACAATAACAGAGGCTAACCTTTGGAATTATAAAAAATGTAAATTTTTCTGGAACGGAAAGAAAATGTAAATTGTACTGGAATTTTTGGCTACCCTGCGAAAGCAGCATTGGACAAAACTCATTAGTAAAATTGACATTCTGAAAAGATTCATAAAAAATTTCTAACCACTTTTCCAAAACAAAGGATGACTTTATTTTGGGTTCAAAATTTCCAAAGGGTATAACTATACTGGAAATTTAGTCGACCCTCTGAAACGTGAGGTCTTTAAACAGGCAAGAAATCCCTCCAAGACCTCAACAAGCATATCTCAAACACTGCTAAGAATCTCCCGAAGTAGGCAAGTCAGGTTTTGAAATACACAATGTAATGTAATTTAGCAGTGACAGTTAGGGGTGTCAATAAATATATACACTGTATAGACATCAAAAACTATGCAGTGCACTACTGGTAATCAAAACACCAGAAAAATTTCAAAGGAAATTTGGATTTTGTGTTTGGTGTTGGTGGTAGTGTCACAGAGCTCATAAAAAGGCAAACAGATACATCTCAGCTCTCATGATGATTGATCAATAATTATAGACTATACAAGTAGTGACCTTCAAGTTGAACCTTCTTCACGATATGACGCTGATGGACCTCCAGAAATCAATGTGAACTTAGACTGGTATTGAGCTTACAACAAGCGTTCGGCCAGTGGGAAGAAAATGGATGGGAGTCAAAGACAATTTTCACCAAGACATTTGATCAATAAGTTGTAAATGACTATGAAATCTCTAAACAGAATAGTCTGACTTAATGTACATGTAGCTCTTCTAATTTCATTTAATTTTTACCCTGCATCGGGCAACAACACAGGACAAAAAAAATCATTAACTGGTTTCCTTCTTTTACATCAAGGTGCTAAACATAATGTACTTGAGGGAATGTTCAATGCAGAAAACATTTCACTGTTCAAATCAAGGTGCAATACATGAATATGAAAGATGAGAGAGTACATGTACAAGCAGTAAAAATGATCACCTGAAACGATATGTTATTTTTGATTTAGAGCAACCATACAAAACTTAAAGGATATAATTTAGTGAATGTCCATGCATACAATAATATATAATCTCTCTTCTATAGCTTTTTGCAGTGAGTACTGTTCATCTTGTTCTAATTCATTCCATCATTCAAGTACATGTTCACAGGTACATACATGTATTCTTGTACATACAGTTAATATAAACTTTTTGCTTCAATTTCACATCCACCAGAGTTGTATACAGTACGGAAAATCTTTTGTCTTGGCAATTACTAACTATATTTTTTCACATTCTGTAAATATAAATTCCTTTCTTATACTAAATGTAGAATATTCTCTTTCCACATATAGTATAATATAGTGTGACATTTAGTCCAATAGTACAAGCACACAAACTTGGGTAGTATTAGTAATATAGCACAATATCAATATCACATCAACTGACAGAAAAAAAACCACATGAACAATAAAATTTCATATCCTTCCTGAAGAATACAGTGCGAGCACAATTACAAAAATCTATGATCTACAATGTAATACTCATTAGTAAACTATACGACTTGGCTATGTCATACTGACGATTGCTGATTACACTCGTACATTGCACTTGGTCGAATCCTGCGTCTGGTTCTCCCAGGCAGGTGTGGCAAGAGCTTAAACGTCTTTGGCGCCAGCTCGCGGCATGCCTCCCGAAACTTCTTTATGCGCCAACAGTATATGATTGGATTGAACGCGGAGTTGAGGTACGTGAGCCACAGCACGATGGTGTGCATGACGTTACCCCCAGTCCGAACAGAAAAATGGTAGACGAGTCCGTTGATGGCGTACGGAGCCCAGCAGATGACGAACACGATAAAGAGGAGCAGGATGGTGGTGAACGCTCGTGTCTTGAAGCTCATATCGACATTGACGCGGGAGGGTCTGTGTAAGCCAGCCAACCCTAGCTTGGTGGCCTGGCTTATGCTGAGCGACTCTGGGTGGTTCTGTATCCGCAGCGAGTTGCGTCTCACAGTGTTGAGGATGAAGAAGTATGAGAAGAGCATCGCCGTGAACGGGATGAAGAATACTGCCAACATGAGGATGATGTAATATACTTTGTCAGCCGATCGATCTGTTTCCACCCAACATTGTGGAGGGCCCGGACCCCTGGGGAACGCATACTCCCCCCAGCCGATGATCGGAGGGAACGCTACCACAAAGCTGCAGAACCACGACAACAGTATCAGAATCTTGGCCCTGTGAGGATTCAATTTGTCCTTGCGGTGGACCATGATGAAATAACGATCCACCGATATCGTGGCAAGAATGAAAGTGGCTTCCGTGATGAAGAGAAAGTAGAGAAATGCAGTTATCTGGCACATGATGTCACCGAGTATCCATTTGCCAAGCACAAGGGCAATGAGCGCAAAGGGCATGCAGGTGACCGCGACCATGATGTCGGCAAAGGCAAGGTTTGCTAGGAGGAGGTTGATGGCTGATCGCATGGCTGGCTTCTGGTACACAATCAAGCAAACGATACAATTCCCTAGCACAGCAATCATAATCATCAACATCATGATGAGGCTAAATATGACAACTGCGCCTAACCCCATATTGGGGTCTGGCTGCGTCGTGTTAGAGTTGTTGTTCAGAGAAATGGTAGAAAAGTCGGTTGTTAGCTCCCACGGCATACTGCTCCTCGGAAGTGTGGTAGCAGCCGTAGAGAAAATTGTAGCGGTTGTAGTGGTGGCAGTGGTGCTGGTCTCCATGGCGACAGGGGGAGGTGGCACTGGAATGCTCCTGACTGGCCAACTTCTTAGAAGCGGGCTCCACAAGTCTAAGATCATTCCTTTCAACTAATGTCTCACAATGGCAAGAGTGACATCTTTCATAATCACAGTACAATGTGTACATCTGCATTTACTGGCTCTCACAAACCATATCTCTTTCTTCACTTGCAATATCCCTTCCTTTTAAATCTTCAGTGAAACAAGTCGCTTGTCTCTTTAAGGTTTTTTCAGGTATGGGCAATGTGACCTAATGCAGAGCTTTAGCACACACAATTCTACACCATCTTCACACTAAGTATTACTTTAAATTCAGTGAAGATGTTCCTTGTTAGAGTAACCTTTGACTTGGATATCCACAAGGGATATATTACTCTTCCTAGTGTTCTTTGGGTTAACCATGAGTAAAATAAAATTTCAAGAGATCACTATATCGGATAGGGAGAACTTGCATAAGCCAAAGATTGATTACAGATCAGATGTACATATAATCAGAAAACATTTTTCGTCATATCTGCCTTACACATTTAAGGCATGAGTTGTCACAGTGTTAACATGTCCAAACTTAACTTTCTGAGATGTAAACATATGTGATTAGAGAATTGCTTGTCCACGCAAGGCAATTGATTGCAACTTAATGAAGCACCAGACTAGTGTCATACATGTTATATATCATCAAGGCTGTAATAAGAAGAATTAACATGGGGCCTTCCTATTAAATTAACGGGAAAGATGTATGTAGGTACATCACACATATGATTACACGTCCACTATGTAATTTGAACAGAAACAAACATACTAATGAGAATGCCTTTGGGGAAATTAGAAATCATTCCCTGAAACTTAACATGTATTCCACAAAACTATTATGTAATACAGTCGAGGATAATCATACAAAAAAAAACTGGCAATGGAACAATTTAGTGGCAATTCATGTGCATAACATAATATACTTGAAATCAAATATTCATATTGTAACAATTTCTGTTTGGTAAAAGAATATAGAAGTAAACTTACATCAAAACACATAAGACTTAACAACCCAACAAAAGCAAACAATCTACATCTACTACAGCGCTACTAAATCTAAATGGCAAATAAATTTAAATGGCAAATAAGCATTTGATTATTTCACATGAATGACAGACTCCTAACCTTCTCGCAATAAAAGCAAGCAAAGATACATTTCTGATCTAATCCTATGAAATTAGTAGGTTTTTATATTCTTATCCCCTCCAATGTTGGAAATCTAAAACAACTGATCCACTAAAGCTGTCTCAAGAACAGAACAGCAACCAAAGATAAATGTGGAGTAGGTGGGTATAATATCTATTCAGCTTACAGTACGTGTGTCATTGCACTTTCTTCAATTTAGCTTTCAGAATAGAACACGCTTGAAAATGATACAGAGAAATCAAGACAAAAATTTCTTTCAGCTCGCGCATCAACCCGATTGCTGCGTTGTAAATCACTGCTCATTTCATGTCATGTCCCTCATTATCTTTCCAAAACATGAAGTTCATGCCACTCCGCTTAGGACAAAAGTGCTTCTTTTCTTGTGTCGACTACACCTCTCCGGAGTCACTTTATGCTACCTTTTCAATCAGTCCATCTAATGATGGAACCAAAACTCGACAGAAGTGGCAAGTAGCACTGCTTCACAATGACAAATGCGTTCACAAACTCATTGTACATGTATTAATATGACGAGTTGACGAGGACATACATAGATAACATTAGTGTTGTACAATGTATTTACGTCACATCAAAGGAATTTTGCTTTCCTGTATGCGTATCACAGACAAAGTTCCCGACATCAAGGAGTTTGCATACGCTGCAGCTGAACAAAGAATCTACATGTCAATCAGTCTTTACTACATCTTCATGTCGAGGCAACAGCTGCCATCTGGTGTGGTGTAGGACAACTCTTCGCTGTTTAACATTCTATTTTCAAGCATGGTAAGAATGCATGGATTTATGGTCAGGTGCTACAAATATCCACCGAACTACGAGAGCCTTCTGGGGAAAGATATCAATGCGTTTTCTGGAACATCAAATTTACCAGGCACGCACATCTAGGCCCTTGCACAGAATTTGATCCTTCAGTATTCCTTTCTCACCACTTTGTGTCTCCTCGAAAGAGAAAAGAGAAAGAAACTGTCATCAGATACCTTGGAAGTTTCCCTGTAACCGATGGTGCCATTTAATACTTGATACCATATCCACAGCTTTCAAATTTCTCTTGTGAATTCTTTCTTGAGCAGAATGAAAAGTCACTTCCCGTATTTAAAGCTCTGAGCAGGGTATCACTGAACATCACAGATCAGGGAAAGCTGCAAAGACAATAACAAAAAAAGAGATACCGGTAAACAAGACATTAGATACATGCAAAGTTGTTTCAATGAAGACAAAAAAATGCAGGATATGTGCCAACACAACAAAATTTACACACCTTTACGTGCATGTGAGGGAATATCTAATCCTGTATCAAAATAAACTGACCATGGCTCAGTTACCGTGGCTCATTTGAATATCAAAATCTCTAGCCAAATTTACAGGAAGGGGGGGGGGGGTGCACCTCCCTCCTCATAACCTGGATCCTTCATATGTACTAGTACTTCACATATTTAGTTCAAAAGGTGACACACTACAGATAATTCATCTACCCTCTCAGTAGTCCCACATTTATTTACATTTTATTCAGGATAGCTGAACATCTCATGTGTAGTGGTTCCAGCAAGTCACGACTTATGGGGTGTTGCAAGAAAGTTGCAATCAATTGCAAATTGTAAAGCAAATTAGAACAACCATTCTGAATGGTTTAGGGTCTGCCCATTCAAGAAGATGCGCTTGCAACAATGATTTTGATTGGTCAGTACCGATCAGTTGCAACTTGCAATCAATCGCAACTTTCTTGCAACACCCCATTAGTGTGCCTACAGGTCCATGTACATGGACATGTATTTTAATATATGAAGTAAAGTGTGAAAGGGAGTGCGGCAACAATAATTATCCTACACTGTATATGTACATGTACATGTATTGTAAATTTCAGACAATACATTATCTGGCAATGCAAATTTGATCTTTTACATTTATGAATTTCAAGCACCAATCATTTGGAAACAGCATAAATTCATTGATAGGGAAGTAGATTGATCTTAATACAATTGTTTGTATTTTTATATTATTATTATTACTTTTTGTTGTTTTTGCAATGACCGCATGTACATGTACACGTTTTTACTGTTGTACATGTATGCATATTATCAGCTATGCACTACATGTAGCATGTACATTGTAGGACTACATATTGTGCACATGTTCATTATCTAATGAAAGAGCCACAAGTGTCTACACTATGGAATATCAGACCCCATTCACACTCCCTGTTAGATCACTCCAAGTTAGACCGCTCAGTCTAGAGGAACGGTTCTTGAAGAACGCGGTTTGATTGCTTTCACACTCATTTTTATGTCTCAAATCGCTCAACGAGTCAAAGTGATCTTGCTGCTATGGCAGCTTTTTTTGTTTTTGTTTTCTTCATTCTATCGTCTTTTCTTTCTTTAGATTTGTTTTTCTTTGTTATCACTATCATTCTCTCATTCTGTTTTGTTTTTCTTTGTTTTTATGCTAGTTTTCCTTGTTTTCTTTTGTTTTATCATACTATTATCTATTCTTTCTTTACATTTCTTATGATTTTCTTGATTTTTCTATCATTTTCTCTTTTATCTTTCATTGTTTTGTTTTCATCATTCTATTGTCTTTTCTTTCTTTAGATTTCTTATGATTTTCTTAGTTATCATTCTATCATTTTCTCTTCTATCTCTCCTTTTTTTCTTTTGTTTTTCTTTGTTTTCATTATTCTATCGTTTTCTCTTTCTATTTTTCTTTGTTTTCTTTTGTTTTATCATACTGTCGTCTTTTTTTCTTTACATTTCTCATGGTTTTCTTTGTTTTTTTTATCATTCTATCATTTTATCTCTCTATCTTTCTGTTTTCATTTGTTTTTCTGTTTTCATCATTCTATCGTTTTTTTCTCTATCTTTCTTTGTTTTTATTCACTATCATTTTCCATTTCTATTTGTTCTTTCTTTCCATCATTCTATCATTTCCTCTTTCTATTTTTCCTTATGTTTTCTTTCTATCGTCTTCTCTTTCTTTAAATAATTAATTTCTTACGTTTTTCTGTTTTTAGTTATTCTATCATTTTCCCTATCTTTTCCTTCTTTTCATCATTCTATCATTTCCTCTATCTTTCCTTGTGTTTTCTTTCTATCATCTTCTCTTTCTTTAAATGCAGCGGTGGCCTGCACTTAGGAAAATCAAGGAAAATCACACGAGACTTCCCGTGGAACACACTCACTTCCGGTTAAAGTACGCTTTAGGATCGCTTTCCCTTTCACACTGCAAGTTAGAGCGGTCTAACTAAGAACTGTTCAAGACCACCTCCCGAAGGTGGTCTTCTGGAGCGCTCCAGAAGAACGCATCCTGGACCGCTTTAACATTCACACTCACCTCAGAACCACTCCTGAGGAACGGTTCTTAGTTAGACCGCTCTAACGAAGTGAGTGTGAATGGGCTCTTAATATAGAGCCTGCATTGTGCACTGCACATTGAGCTAAAGGCAATTTCATATCTAAATATTTGAAGAGCTAAAAAGTCACTTAGAAAATATACTGTACATGTATGCTTAGCTGATCAATTCTAAATGTGTACGCAAAAACGTTTTGAGGTCAAACAACTGACACTCACTTTTACCTGGATTATGCACAGAGAAGTGAACACATACATGTAATCAAGTCACATAAAAATATGGATTACCAGGAGACACTCCCTGTGAGGAGGCCTACATGTAAATAAATTCGACAAGAATACACCATACATGTATATCTTCAAATTGCAGAATTTTCTACACACATACAGACGTACATGTACACATGTACGTACATGTAATGTAGCATGATACTATGCTTTCTTGCCGGTGAACTTTAATACATGTACAGTACATATGAGATTGGATATTGCTACAATACATGTACAGTCGTCCTCAAAATTATTCATACCCCTTGGAAAATTGGAGATTTTTGCATTTTTTGCACAAATGAAAGGGGAACTGGATTTACTTGCACATCACTTGAATACATTTAGTTATCATCTACAAATGAATGCTGTTTCTGGTTTCACCTCATTTGCATAAAAATAGAAAAAGTGAGTTATCCAAATTTGGTGATGTTCAAAATTATTCATACCCTTGGTGATTCACCGACTTTGCTGATCATTATGAATCAAATCCTTTGTGATTAAAGCTTGCATTACACTTCATTACACTGTCCCAATGCTTCTGGAGGTGTCTACTGAGATAGCAGGCCAATACCTGGGGAGCATTTCATCAAGCATTTTGTCAGTGATTTTTACCGACAACTGTTACAAGCTACTGAAATCCTTGCATCTGATTGGCTGAGAGCAAATTTGTCGGTAAAAATCACCGACAAAACGCTTGATGAAACGCTCCCCTGGTATCAAATGGCTTAATTTACTTGAGGATATTGTCCAGAGATGCCTTCACCTGGTCTTCAAAGCATTCCTTGGATTAGAAGGAGATTTAATGTATACAAGGGGTGTAGTTAATAGTGTTACGAGACCATGATACTGCTATTTTCATTCAGTATTCTGCTAATCTGAAGATTTTTTCGCTCTGGCTTTTTTTTTGGGGGGGGCTGAATGGGGGGGGGGGGCATTGGCCCCCCGGTGCCCCCCACTTTTTTGCTTTCACAAAGTGACGGATCTCATCCGTGCATGTAAAAGATATGGGGCGGCTGCAAGCCGTCACTTCGTGAAAATAGAAAATCAGTCTTCTAGGTATTTTCTTGTTGACGTTGTCGCCATACATGTAGCTACATAATTAGACATTATTATGGTCTGAAACTTTGTGAGGTTCAAGATGTTAGTGAATGATTTCCAAAAATGCAAGAAAATTCAAAATTGAAAAAATATGCGATTTTCCTCAGTACCGTCACTTCATGAAAACAGAGACGAATTGTGCCCTCATAGGGAATGTCCACCCTGGAATCAAGTTGATTTTAAAAGGAAAATAAGTTTGAGCAAAACTAATACTACTGTATGTAGTTGTACAATAATACTATCTACTGAAGATAGCAATGTAGTGTACCCAATGGTGCAGCATGGATGTAGAATGGGTCCAGCCATTGAGTGCAACTACATGTACATGTATTATCACAGGTGGTGGGAAGGGGGGGGGGGGGGGGGAAGGGGGGGGGGGGAAGGGGGGGGGGAGGGAAGAGAGTTACCAGTCTTCTTTGGTGAACGAAAATGCAAATAAACAAGTCCACGGATTAGGGTGAGGGTGCAGGGTATAGTCCTAAAACCAATAACACAATCAGTAAGAAACTCTACATGTACATTAATGATGTCCATGTGTTTCTGTGCCCCAAAACATGAATTCCCTAATATTAAACTTGTGTTGTGTCACAGGATATAAACTTTCAGTTTCCAGGAAATCAGGGTACTTAACTGCACTGTATTTTGCACCTTTAGAAATTCTGTACATTCTTCTAACGGTTGAGATCCCATCTGTAACAATCATTTACAACTTACAGGTGTATGAACAAAATTGCTTCAAGTTAATGTTGTTTCCCAATCAAAATGTGAGAAATAGCCTTGCCTAAGTAATAAATTATCCGCTACTGAAAGATATCCAGGGAGAGCAAAATTGGATTTATTATATTGTCAGTGGGGTGATAAAACCTTGTATTTCAAATTTTGGTGAAAATTACATTGTACTTTTTAGTGTTAAAGGGATACGCAACCAGGCGGCCGTGGGGAAAGAAAGAGTTTCGTAATCCCCATTCACTCGTACACAAAGTTTGTACGTCAAACTCTCCTGAACATTTAACTTTTACGAGATATGAGGTTTTGTTGCCCAACCATAATGCACATTTAACCACGATGAATGTGAAAGCATCTCCACTATGCCTCCGCCCAGTTTCCACTTGATCTACAGAGGTTATCTCAGTATACCAACACGTTGTATGATTTTCAAGGTTTCACGAATCTTTCAAAATGTGTGCTGACATTACTCGAAATGGCAAATATATGCATAAAATTTAGTGTTACTTGATGGCGCAAATGCGCCAGCTTAATTTTTGTTAAGTGTCCAATCACACACCCCTTCACAAAATCCTTCCACAACAAATGTAGATCGAGATCTAGACTGTTTTCTGAAACTTCCTAGGCCAGCAGGGGTTGTCGAACTTGTAAGAGACTTTCCGAGTCTGAGCAAGATACATGATACAAAAACCACTCATTCACTCTGCACTGGTCAGTACAGTAACATTTATAGTGTGATGGGGAGCCCTATGTCTATGGACCCAACATTCTAAAAATTGAACAAGAATTTATGTTACAATATATATATGCTTCTCATGCCTCATATTATATTATTCCTGGTATTCTATAGGGCTGAGTCATATCAGTTTTTTTGTAAACCGGGGATCAACAGCTTTGTTCCGGTCGAACACCGGTGCACCGATTTTTTTGTTTTTTCTTTTTAGTTTAATTTAAATCAAAATCCAGAAAAAACAATTACAGAATCACAACAAAACTATACACATACATAATGGACCAAGAATACTTTTCATATGGCTTAGTACGTCCATCTGATATGCTATTTGTAATTGCAGTACGGTGGTCTCCTACCTCAAATGGCCGATAGGAAGAACTTTTGATATTTCCAGCAAAATCCAAAGTCAAAATCATGTCCATAACTGAAGAAATCCCCCCCCCGAATTGTTTCGCGATCGCGTGTTGTTTACATACCGCCGATGTCTTAGACTAAAATCGGCCAATAAATCGGCCAAGAAACTTGGGATCGCAAGCGCACATCGATCTCTACGATCGCGCACACAGAAAATCGGGACTTTTCTGTGTACGCGAAAGGGACCAAATTTTTAACAACAAAATTCTTTGGGGGAGATGTCAACGCCCGCGGCGACCAGGAAATGTTTGACACAACGATAAAAACGTGTTACAGATCACACTATTAAAGTAACGCATGAACTCACACCCATGTAGATCTATTAATATTTTTATAAAACGGGTTGGCAATATGATTATGAAGTCTAAGTAAGTATAAAAATGGGTACGAACCCCATAGAAACGCCAAGAGTCGCAGTCATGGAGGCTGCCATTTGCTTTCCTGAATGACATCACAGAAGCGCAGCCAACAAATGTCATGCGCATATCAGTGCGCGCATGTAATCCCTGCACTAAAATTAGCTGAACCCACGGACGCTAGATGGCGCTATCGCGCAAGTACACAGATAGTCAATGAGTGATTCGGCCCGCTATGCATGCTCACACTTCCGATACCACAGGCATAGGCGAATGAATCTTGAGATTTTTTCTTTCTGTGATTGGTCCCCCTATGTTTATCAATGACGTATTCTGCATGCCTGTGTGTTCATCGACCCGGGATGCCCATTGCATCCCACCAAACCCAGGATTTTTTCCCAGTGAAGGAGCTAAGAAGTGGCGGTATGTATGCAATTTTAGGCATTTTTATCGCTACTTACCCTTACCTTGTTCTTGTATAGTTTGTATTTTATGGCAGTTGAGTTTGTTAACTATCGATGCATCATTGAATAACCGTGCCGCAGTGAATCGCCTAGGCCTATGCCTGTGAGAGGCATAGAAATGGGCTTGTCATGCAGTCAGCCCTTCGATTTTGGATTTTGACTATCGATAGTGCATGCCTAATATAGCAACATACGCCGCGCGAAGAATATGTCAACGTATTTTTCAGCACATGATATGGGCCTTCATTTTTCACTATTTAAGCGATTTTCAGGTAAGTTTTGAGCCATCTGTGTGATAATTGGAATATGAAGCATTATTTTAAGGTATGATTTGTGACTGTGAGTGCTGTTTTTATTTTTTTGTGGGAGTGACTACTAAAATGACAATTAAACTACACAATTTCATTGCGTTTTAACATGATTAAGTTTGCACGCACCAGAGCAGAGGTCATGGAGGTACGCAGCTCATCCGTGGTTTAGAGCCTTTTTTCTGTATGTTAATAATTGTTAATGTTATCACTTTTTTTTGCACGGTCATGTGGTGGTATTTGACGAATCAGGATGGCTACATTCTTAACCCGTTTTATAATAATAGTCAACGACACATCTCGACATTCCCAACACACATGACACAGGCTGTCAGACACAATACTACTCAATTGACGATACTCAATAGGATAGCATTCCCAAACCCATTCATCAAGTATCAACATGATTTGGATTCGACTACCTGAGCCTAGACTCTCGTAAATTTGCCTTCGATAATCGGAATTTAGTTAGACTAGGTCTCAAAAATAATATGCACATACCTCTTTAGAATTCATACATCATTCTTCCTTCACAAGACGTAGATTTTTAATACCAAATCTTTCCATTTTTCTTCTGTCTTCTGACATGTCTGATGGTGATTCCTGGCAACCCCTGTTTATATCTGACAGCAAAATTCCATACGGCTGAGCCGTAAACCGAAAATAGCCAACTCCGAAGCCATACAACGCCAAACGCAATTTGTCATACGAAACGCCATGCGTGTCTAATTTTTGTTTGGATTAAGTCATTTAATGTACAGAAAATAAAGCAACATTAAGGATTTCCAATAAAAATATTATATCAGTTAAATGCCTAAAACTTTCTTTTTTAATCATAAGAATGAAGAATTAAATTTTGATTTTTTTTTTGTCCGATATAAAAATTAAAAAAGAAACACAAATATGATTGCGCCAACTGGCTTGTCATAGACAATTTGCAAGGTGGGCTTGAAAATGTCAAAATTTGGGCTAAAAAAAAATGTTTATCTCGCAAACAAAGTTTTTCTGTGTCTGCTGACCTTATTTGACCTCAATCACAATCAGCTGCTGCACTGGGATTGTATCGAACGTGTATTTTCGGCGGATACAAATTAACAATTTCAGTTTTAAATAAATTTCTTTTATGGTGTATCCTTGACCTTGGATAGCAAGGCATTAATAACAATCGAATACATGTATTATTAAATGAAAACACACGTGTCCTATTCATTCAAAAACAATTTTCTTGTGCAATTTGTGTGAGATGCAATATGACAAAAATATCAAATTTAAAGTTTCCATGCATCCTTTTGACCTTTCTTTCTAGTACAGGCCTCTTCTAATATGTCAACAGACAATGACCCCAAACTGACAACTCACCACTTGATTTCTTGATCAAAGCCCCGTTTCTTAAAACTCATCACAATAATATCAGTTGCCGATGGCGTTTAATTCGCTATGAGCAAATTTACTATTGCTATCTTGTTATTCATAAGAAGTTGAATGAAACAGGGCCCTGGACTCCTGGCGAGACATAACCTTTCGAATTCAATTTTAAAATATAGTTAAATCTTGTTTATATATAACAATATCCCATTAAAAGGCAAAGTCCAGCCTGATATTAAGTTAATTTTAACTTTATATAAGCAGAACAATTCCAGAAAGAGATTAATGAAAGTTTGAGAAAAATCCAATTAGAAATACATGTAGAAAGTTATGAATTTTTGAAGTTGTAATCAAACACAAAATTAGCAACTCCATGACGTATTTTGCGAGCTCCTCTCCCATTTGCTCAGTACATCTGGCGGGTAGTGCAAAAGACATAATTCCCTCCAATTTTGCAATCTGTCAAACCATGTATGTAAAATGCCCCCTTTTTCTTAATATCCTAAATATTGCATATAAGAGCCTGATCGGTTAAGAGTAGGCATTTTCTCTGTCCGTGACATTGAATACTTTATGGGTTATAATTTTAGTAGTAGATCATGGCAACCAAATTTTATCAAATTTCAACTCCTTCAGTGATGCCCTTCACAATGAAACGTAAAATAGCTCTCTTCAATTAAATACTTATTTTCTACAGGCCTTCAAACTTTTGAAATTTGTCAAATGTCCGTCCGTGACTAACCGATCAGGCTCATAATCATAATACAACACCACAAGAATAAAATCACACACCTTGAATTCAGTGAATCATGTTCTCCTGAATCACATTTATGTGACATTTTAATTACTTTTTTTTCCTTTTCAGTACGACATGTAGCAAACACAATACATTATTATTACACACTCACTCAAAATAATACAAAAGTTTCACATTGCAAAATGGTTATACTAATTATCACTCGAAACAAATATCTTAGTAAACTTCCTAGCCACAGACGAAAAATCCTGTCGATACAGATTACAAATTTGTTTGTAACGTCAATAAAGTGTATACAGTGGAAACTCAGTATAACGAGGACCTCGCGACCATGAAAATTACTTTGTTATATCAGGAATCTCCTTATATCAGGGTAAAAGAAGAAAATAACGTAAAGACCTGGGACCAGCAAAATTACCTTGTTATATCGGAGCTCTTTATAACGAGTTTCCACTGTATTCTTCAGCAGTCCTATTACCACAGTCTCCCCATATGAAAGAAGCGTGTTTTATTTAATTCCCAGGTATTTTCAAAGTTTGAAGGAATGCCGTAATTTTAAAAGGGTTGACAAAGAAATTCCATTTGGCTGAGGTTCTGCAGATCTTGCACGATAGATAGACAGATGTATATAATTATCCAAAATGTTCGTGTGAAATTGGGTACCAGGACATACCTATGTACAGTTGAAACATTTTAGGGTGCGTGTATTACAATGCAACGTGATGATTTATCAGTCAACTACAATACAATTCAATTCAAGTTGTAAATTTCTCTGACAATTTCCCATCAGTATGTAACTTAGCCTCATATCCAAACATGAACCAAGAAAAATCCAAATGCATAAAGGAGAATTTCACAGATAACAGATTCCCTCTCACAAGTGTGAAAAAGTAAAACTTACATCTCTAATTGATTTCATATCAAGATATTTTTTCCTCCTATTTTGGCTGAGAACAAATGACATACACATCACATGTACGTCATTTTAAATCAACATCGCCGCATCTGATAAGTATAGGCATATTTTTTATTCAATAAACAAATTATTGCCCGTTAGTTCCCCCTTATATTGCAAAATTAAATATGCCGTACGCGAGTAGACCAGACATACATATTGTGGAGCACAGTCAAGTAGTACTTCTGCATACATGTACATGAAACAATGTGCAACTATTGACAGTGTCTTTCTCAAGGAGAGCAGTATAAAAGAAAACCTCTCAGGCATTTGATTATTTACAACAAAACTTTTGAAAGCATGAAAATTATAAATTTATATCAATAAAAAAATGCAAACAAAGAAAACGGTGACGTTTTTATTGGATTATTTTTGTAGAACCCTTATACATCTTCAATACAGGGTGTCCTCACAAGTGAAAAATGACAGTAATATTATAGTGCACTTTGTGCTTGCTCATATTTTACTTCCTTAAATTTTCTGAGCGAGAAGTACACTCCACAGGTTTATATCTCTCTGTGAAATCACCTTGCACTTGTTGTTGATTGTTGTCGTTTTTTTTTTTGTCCACTCTGTACACATGAAGCTGCCCATGCAGATGTCATTGTTAATGCAGAAAAGTCCTTCCGTAAATGGGAAGGGATGAACCGAACACCCATTGTTTTGAGTTTGTTACATCGCCTTTTAATAGTAAATGGGTTTTCCCCATCTCATATCTTCTTGTAAGCTTTGTAATACAGGAAATTCAGCAACCTAACAGCCATTTCATCGTTGATACCCTATAAAGTAATCTTATTTGTAAGAAGAAAAGAATAAATAATCAATGACAATGAAAACCTCAGTTTGTTGAATGATGCATTTGAAAACTTCATACAAATTACTGACCATCAGAGAGGTAGAATACTTCATCTAGTATTAATGATGAGAAATAAACACCTGTCAATACCTGTCTCAATGTACTGCACTTCGGGAAAAACACATCTCCCAATCACTATAACGTTGGATCTTTCAATTCAAGGTGGCCAGTAACTTGACGCATCAAGAAAAGAAAAGACAGGGAATGGAAGAGTATGAGGAGGTGAATTGCAGGGGGGGGGGGGTTGATTTGCACAGACAAGTACAAAGTAAAAGGAAGGATGTCAGTGCAAACATTATTTTCCTAGATGATCTTTGAAGGTAGAGGTTTGCATGGTGGTTCCGATAAAGGTTTACGGTTCACCATGTGGGTAGTCCTGAGTAGTTCTATCTCGCCTTTCCTTTTCTTCTCCTCTCAACTTTTCTCCACTTTCTTCTTCTCACTCAATAGTCCTTTTCAGGACTATCCACATGGTGAACCGTAAAACCTTCTCCACATTATTTTCCTAACCAAGCTTCAAAGGACTGCATTCGACACAGAGATACCAGTTGCTTTTACTCAAATAACCTGAAAAGAGGCGATGACATGTTGGAGCCCCATATATTATAACTGAACCCTGAAAAAGCCAAAAACAGAGAGGTGGTAGGGCCTGGATTCAGGCAATAGCCTGAAAAGCACTTTACTGCTTATTGACAAATAAGGTCTAGGATTTCTTGAATGGTTTGATAATATGTGGGACTACATCTTGACGTTGGTCTGCTGTCGGTGCTAATCGTCGTCATTGTCTGCTCCACCCGGTTGCCTGACCTTGGGCCCTCCAGCTGGTTTTGCCATGATGATCTGAAAGAGCAATTCAAAATGGGGGGGGGGGGGGGAATGATGATCAGTACTGTTACAAAAGTACACAGAATTATGTCATCTCAAAAATAGGCTTATGAGCAGTGCTCCACAACAACTGCCGGGAGATTCAGAGCAAAAATGGTGGGGATACGAATGCACTCGCCCGACCCATTTATAGGAATGTGACGAATTTACATTGCTGTTTCGTCAAGTTGTATGGGGAAACTAACATAACCCTAAAGTTAATACTGTGAAACTAGAAACTTCTGCAAATTACGACAGCCATTTTGGGAGCAAGGGAGCTTTTGCACATGGCAAATTCTGTTGTTGTGATTAACTCATTCCAGAGTAAAATTTGTATGTGAGCGAATCTGGACCACTTGCTATTCATGAAAAGTTCCCTGCACGTTAAAGTGTCTGTCTTATAGTACAAAGCACACTGAGGAATTAATGCATGTTTGTTTATACCTGATCAACTCTAAGAACAGTGATAGCTGCATTGGTAGCTAGCTTGATAGCTGAGTACTTGGTCAGGTAAGCATCCATGATGCCGGCTTCCACAACATCCTTTACATCAGCACCCTCAGCCTAGATGAAAAAAGGATAAAAACTAAGAGATCATTTTCTAATATATCTATTTTTATAAATCATGAATCGATTTCTTTCAAACTTCTATATAAACTTCAGAATTCATTAATGCTGAATAGCCAATCGTAAACAATCATATGCACTTTGATAAGACAGGGAAACAACAGATTTAATGAAACTACATGTAGCAATTTTGTTACTAATAAATAAGAGTACATGTACATGAAAAGAAATATACACGTAAACAAACAGAAAAAGGGATTTTCAATCAAACACAATGTCAAGAGAAGAAAACATTATAAAACATTAGGCTACTGGGATGAAAGAATGAAGTTAACTGGAGGCTTATTAACCCTTAGACATAGGTCTAAATGAAAGGAAACTCACCTCAATATCAAATCCTACATTCTTCTGTCCATCCTGGTGGGCTGCATAGAGCTTAGAGAGAACCTCTGTGGCCTTCACACCAGCATTCTCAGCCAGGGCTTTGGGCAGGGCCTCAAAGGCCTGGGCGTACTGCTTCACGGCATACTGGGCAAGTCCTGGTATAGTCTCACCGTACGAAGCCAGCTGGTGGGCCAGCTCAACCTCGGTAGCACCTGCTCCAGGAACGAACCTGTTGTCCTGCAAGTCATCAGAATGAAAACGTTCAGTGAACAAGAATAAACAAGGCAAAATTAGGTGTTTATATGAACAAAAAATATATAGCAATAACCAAAAATATGACTCTTTTTTTTTTCAAACCGGTATGATTAGATTTTTCCTCTGATGCTTAAATAAAAGATAGAAAACAAAAACAGTTCCAAATAAAGTATTTGTTGGAAAAGTTTCTCTTGTTTTACTTTGCTTCTTTTTTTCTTTTTTGAAATCTTTGCCAATTACGGAAGTAGACAAAAATTATTCCACTCAACAAGTGTCTTTTACCAAATGAATATTTAACTATGTATTTGCTCTTATATTATCAGGCCAGTGGTTTTGCACGACAGCCATAAAAATGTTCAATGGCACTTTTCAGTAAAATTGAGCATGATGTTTCATTTAGGATAATCAGAAGACTAGCCATGCACAAAACAAATAAACAGTTCCTCTTTCATCCTGTAATGACATCACATACTGTACTGCCAATTTGAGTATCTCCATACCTTTGTCAGAGCCTTGTATGTATTGACACCATCATCCACGGCACGCTCGATATCATCCATAATGTTGTCAGTAGACCCTCGGATCACCAGTGTGGAGATGGAATTCTCAGCAGAATCTGTTTGCAGGAAACAGGACATTTGCTCTTAAATATGAATTCACATTTTATGAAAAAAGGTCATGTGTTGATATCTAACAGCTTCAAATCATCCCTTCCACATTTGGAGAGAAAGTAAATCAGAAAATATGTGTGCTCACTGATCACAAAAGAGTTTAAAGTTCTAGACTGCTACATGGTCTTTAAAACAAGAGATGGTGGAGTTCTGGAAAAGGTGAAAAATAATTTGTGAGCTTTCTCAATCTTTTCATGTCAGTTTGGAGGAACACCCCAGAGTAGAAATGTCCCCTGAAAAGGATTGCTCTTCAACTGCCCTAATGTTTGAAATATGATTAGAAATAGCTGAAGCCTAACATTCTTGCCAAATGTGTTTACAGTCCCATATACCCATTTCTTTGTGCAGTGCAGTGCAGTGCAAGGTTGGGTAAATTTCTTATCATTTTGATGATTTAAAAATCTCAGTGTACACCAATTATGTAGACATGATCAACCTTTCCAAATTGCTTTGACAGTGTTTCTTTCACAATACAATCTCATGACTTTAATTATTTCAGAGTGTGATTTCTATGACAGCAATAGTCAAAGATACACATTATCAGTCATATGCAACAAAATCCTTCTTAAAGAAGCTACTCTGTTGTTGTAGTGGTAGTATTGACCCAGTAATAGAGGGGTCATCTCAAAGTGACAGTACTGACCCAGTAATGGAGGAGTCATCTCAAAGTGACAATTTCTTGCTCTCATGTTTAATGGAAGTTTAAGCTAGGGACGTCACTTCTAGTAATGTACTATTGATAGAAAATGGCCCCAATTCATGAAAGAGGTTTATTTTCAACCAGGGTTTAAACCTCCATAAGCGTAGTACGCGCATGTCCTCATGTCCAATGGGAGGATAGTAATGTGCTTATATACGCTAATTTACGCTTATTGTAGTCCACGGTGGAGGTTTAACCCTATTCCTACTGGGGGGGGGGGGTCAATTTGACCCCCCCCCCCTTCGACATTTTGCGCGATAATTCTGCAACGCGCAAAGATTTTGCCGCGCCATTTCATGACTTTTTTCTTTGAAGTCTCCCGCATATTTTGAGACCAAATTTGCGATGTCCGGGTAGACCGTTCCGAAATTACATAATGTTTTGTACATGCACGTCGGCCCCAAAACAGCTCAAATTTGTGATTTTGTGTGCAAATCCAATGCAAATTCTGTTTTGGGGTTAAATTGATATTAGATTATTTCAAATTTAAATCATTGAAATTAATTTATTCTAATGTAAATAAGCTTGAAAAACTGTCCAACAAATTTCGGCAAAAAAACAATAGAAAACAAAAGATCGAAAAAACAATAAAATACATAAGAAATTAGCAAAACAATAAAAAACATAAGAAATTAATTTTGATTGTCGATTTTTTTTGCAAGGAAATTGTTCAATGTGTCTTGAGGAATACTGACACAAAAAATTAGCGTTCTTTCAGCCTTTTTTATGGAGTTACAGGCAAAAACATAAATTCATGCATAAATTTGCATAATTAATTAATTAAAACTAGAAAATCAATAATTTCCTTAAATTTAACTTTATAATCTTGTAGCTTACATCCGGCTCTATGTTCAGGCAAAATTTCGCGGCAATCGCGCGATCAGCGGCCGAGATCTGAAGGGGGGGGGTCAGATTGACCCCCCCCCAGTAAAAACAGGGGGTCAAATAGCCCAGTTGGAATAGGGTTAAACCATGGTTTAGACCATGGTTTAAAATAATCCTCTTTCATGTTTCGGGCCAATCTGTCTCAGTAGAATGAACATACCTTGTTTGAAGATGATGACAGGTGTATCTCCTACTTCATCCATGAAGACATTGTCACAGAAACCCATCTCTTGGGATGTGGGCGGGGTCTGAAGTGATGAGGAAACACGAGGAAAGATGATGCATGTTAGAGGGAGGTAGGGGATGAGATTGGGTAGTGCTGTTAAGCTGAAAGATAATGCTGTGCTCTGCCTAGTATTCTGTCATCTAACATACTTCTGAATGAGTGACACCTTAACTTTAGAGACATGCAACTAAATTCCAATGATTTTAAGGTATAAACAACCACGCAGAAACTTTTAAAAGGTCTAAAAAATGAGTATATTTATACATTTTGGAAAATGAGTGAATGAATAATTAAATTCTAGCACCCTAAGCGATCGATTCTGATGAAGTCGTCCATCTTTTCAAGAAACATGTGTTTGTCATTTCATCATGCTAACAGAGGACTTGCCAGGGAATAATTGCATGTCCTACTGCAGGACTCAACATTTACATCCAGAAATGATGGCTATAAAAAAGTTTCTCAGGAGTCCTGGCTCATGGCACTTCATTTTAAAATCTACTTCAAGTTAGTTTCCCGTGACAAAATTGCTTCACTCACCATGCGAGGGAGTACTGTTGCACGGACTGTACGGGCCAGACGTCGGAGGTCAAACTTTGAGTTCAACCTGACAGCCATGAGGTTGTGCTTGTTGAGGAAGTGAAGGGCCATGTCGCCGACCTTGCCACCAGAGACGACCACGCTAACACCTGTGGCGGCGATGGCTTTGATTTGCTGAGGGTTTGAAAGAAAAGTTACAATAATATCACAACAATAGGGCAAAATAAACAATAAAACATGTTTAGCATACTCCCTTTATAAAAAAGGAGGGAGATGCCCCATTTCTTTTCCAAACTGGCTTACCCGACAGATTTTCGAAGACAACCAGGTGTGCTATTTCCTGAAAAAGTCTGTCACCTTTTAAAAAATGGCAGCTATTTGAACTTAGGAAATGATATAATGGCTTTCATTGGGATAGATGATACAGAATGAGACAAAGTGATGTTACTATCCAACACCAGATTGCCAGTATTAGCACTTTTTTACCCACGCCGATAAAAATCGGCAGGGTTATGTACAGGGTTCCGTATGTTTGTTTGTGTACAAGATAATTAGAGAACGGGTGAACGGATTTGCACAGATTTTCAGGGAATGTTCGGAGAGTGACAGGAAAGAATTGATTAGATTTTGGTGATGGTCGGTTGACCCCTGCAAAATTCTGTGTGGCCTTGTAGTTTTGACCCCATAGTTAGTACAGTATTGCAACTACTCTGTAGCGCCGCTAAGGCGTGGGTCTGCCGCCTTTGACGGCCTTTCTAGTTTCTTCATGTATTTTAACAAAAAAAAAGAGTGGAAAGGATACTAAACACAGATTAGTTTTAGATTTTGCCTTTTAAACATTGTCTTTTTGTTGTGTTCATATTCACCCCCTTGTGTGACGTGGGCAATGCAATATTACCCCATGCTACCCTTACAGCACTCATGGCATGCAAAAATTCCAAGGATCCATTTACTACACCTGGGTAGTGAAAAACAACTAAAAGTTAAAGTGAATGAATATGGAATGGGGAAAATGGTATCAAACTAAAGCCACAGGAGGACCCTCATCAATTGTGATCGTGATCGAATTGTGATCGAACAAAATCCAGATATAACCCAACTTAAATTTCCAGAAGAAATACAATTACTCAATAGTCTGAACACATTTTAAACCAAATCAGTTTGAGGGCAGGATAACCAGAATTTGTTACCTCCAAGCTGAAAGGTTGAACAGACATTTTTCAACTTACTGTTTCTAATGCATCCTCTTCACCTTTACTGTAGTTCATCAACTCAGCCGCTGATTTGATTAAAACAGTTCCCTGAAAACATTATTAAAAAAACATCAAGAGAAATTACATCCAGTGTCCACATATTATTCGTTGTGGAAACTCACTATAACGAAGACCTTGGGACCTTGAAAATTACCTTGTTATATCAGGAATCTCCTTATATCGGGGCCAAATAACAAGAGAACATAAAGACCTGGGGAGCGTTTCATCTAGAGTTTTGTCAGTGATTTTACCGACAACTGTTATAAGCTACTGAAATCCTTGCATCTGATTGGCTGAGAGCAAATTTGTCCGTAAAAAACACTGACAAAAACGCTTGATGAAACACTCCCCTGGGACCAGCAGAATTACCTTGTTATATCAGTAATCTTGTTATATCGAAGCTCTTTATAGCGAGTTTTCACTGCATCATGGTTAGCATAGTAAACTGTCACGACATGTACTGCTTAATATGGAACCCATCTGGTCAATAGACATAACCTTTTCCTTATTGAAGATTTTAATCAGATTAGGCATGAACCACTGTCGGGATTACTACGGCATGCCCCGCACAGCTAGATCCAAGATAGGTGAAAGATGATTAAATTGGCCAGATGAAGACTGGTTAAAAAGCCATGGTTTATGACATACTGATCAAGGTGACTACAATCTGAAAATTATGGCAAATTTCTTGCATGTATTATAATTACAAAATACTAAAACACTAAACGGATAATACATAATAACACAAGCATGTAAAATCAATCCCACAGAAATGTCAATTTTTTCTATACAAAATCTAATAGGTCTCTCATTAAAAAGTCTTCCCCCCCCCACAAAAAAAAAAAAAAAGAAAAGAAAAAATTTTAATATATGGAGGTTCTTCAGGGTCTTGGGCACACCTTAGTCTATGTTGGCGTTGAATAGATAGGGCAGGAATACATGATGTGGCATTAAAGGGAATCTTGAGTTCTGGGAAGGGTGAAAAATAATTTGTGAGCTTTCTCACTCCTTTTGTGTCAATTTGGAAGAACATCATAGTAGAAACGTCCCCTGAAAAGGATTGCTCTTCAAGTATTCTTATATTCGAAATGTGACTAGAAATAGCTGAAATGTTCGGGCCGAACATTCATACCACTTGTGTGTATAGTCCCATATACCCATTTTTGTGTGCAGTACATATGCTTTTCAGTGAGATTAGGTCAATTTCTTATCTATTTTGATGATTCCAAAACGGCACAGTATAAAACAATTCATATGTAGACATGGTCAACCTTTCCCAATTCCTTTGAGACAGTTTCTTTCACAATGTAATTGCATGACCTGAACTATACTTTTATCTTTAAACGCCCCCCTCACCCCCCGAAAAAAAAAAAGGTAAAAGAGCTTCAGGGTGTTGGACATACCTTAGTCTCCGTATGTGATGAATCGATTGGACAGGAGTAGACAGCTATCTTGGCCTTGGCTGTATTATTCAGAGTACCTTCTACATTCTTCTTGAAGACCATACCTTGTAATACAGATGATCCTAGAATACCTGAACCCTGCATACACATAAAACAAAAAGTACATTCAATTTCAGATGGCCGTCGAACCTGTAGTGATCCTATGTACCAGATTTTGTATACTCTTAAGAATGACAAAGAGTAAGATGTCGACTGTATGGGTTTTGGGCATAAAAGTGTCCATTTTATTCAGAGCTCTCACTTTATATAGACACAGCCTAACAATCGGCTGGTCATCATCACGGTAGTGTAGGTCATACTAGTGACACATGACCTTTGGGTCAAGTTTAATGGATTCTCATAATGGAGTGTCATATACAGAGACCAGAATATGCTGTCATTACAAATATGAACAATATACATCATTTAGGGACTTGATACATTTACTTTGCAAACACAATATCCTTACATTTACTTTGCAAACACAATACCAGACTAGTACATAATCGATCCATGCAAAGAGAGCTGTTACGCTGTTTATTCTACGAAACACTAGTTGGTGGCACTAACATTTCATTAACATATTCATATGAATTATCTGTGTTTTGTATTGATATTCTCTACAACGATACCAATGTCTAACTACATGCAAGGATAGTTTCAATATGCTTGCTTGCTTGCAGTCACAAATTTCTAGCACTTTTCAGAGACTAGATCCTCTGCCTTGATACTCACCAAGATTTTGGCTACCCTGACATTGTCCACATTGAAGGTTGACGTCTTGGACATGACGGAAACTGTAATGGAATACAAAATGAGAAGATGATAATTATATGAATGCCTACAGGTAAATGATTATACAGAAAAATTCATCTACCAAAGCCATGTTTAGTTTCAAGAGATTATCCTAAAATATTCAGAGTTCTCTTCATTCACCTTTGTTGTTTTCTAATCTTGTACTTTCCAACAAAGAGAGAGAGAGAGAGAGAGAGAGAGAGAAAAGCATGGAAATCTGATGAGGAATCAAAATGTGAGGGGAGTAGTTGATGGAATTATGGAGGAGACAAAGGGGGGGGGGCAACTATGAAATCACAGAAGCAATAAGAAATCTTGCTCTGGAAAACAAAAAGAAGATAAGAGTTTTGCAAAAAATGAAAAGAACAAAGAATGCAACAACTGAACAGAAGATACCTTACTTTTCATACAGAAAATCTCAAAAGAGCTACAGGACAGTATTGTTAACCAAAATTTTACAGAGAGGGTGAGAAGAGAGAAATAAGGTACAGTGTAGGAGAAAGCCCTGGCACGATCAAAGAAAGTGCAGAATGGGAGAGAGAAACAGAAAGAGAGTACTGGATAGAGAGAGAGATATGAACAGCACACAAAGATGAATATGAGTGAGGAGTATTCTTATTATTCCAGTGACTTACTGCAGGACTGTGCAATCATCTTCGCTAGGAAGTCTTCGTTACCGTACTGCTTGCTCATAACTGACGTCCTAATGGCTTGTGTAACCTCTTGAACATTCCTCAAGTCTTTGATGGTTCCACAGACAAGATCTAGTGACAAGAATACAACACATGAAATCAATTACTCTCTGAAATTGTTACTACAATCTTCGAGCACTACAGTCTTTACAAGTCTGTTGCTACATACTATAGATTAACATGTCTTTGTCCAAAAGTGGACTGAAGTAGTAAGCTATATTTCACTTTGGTCATGGCAAAATCTAAAATGAAGAATAAGCATAATTTACAGTGCTGGATTCACGACTTGGATCTGAATGAGAAGTGTTCCATATCTGGAATTCATTTCCATTTATATTTTGCATTCATAAACAGTATCCTTCCTTTTAACTGATCAAAACAAATGTGTTAATATTGGAAATTTCTTTCTTCTGATGAACTCATCAAGCTCAACTACTCGGAGGAAAAACAGTTTGTTGTTTACATACCTGGTAAGATTTCTAGTGTTTTCTTCAGTGCTACTTCATAACCCTCAATTACTTCTGTTGGTGAAAGCCCCTGAGAAAAAAATAAAGAAAGGCGAAGTATAAATAATATTAATGACAAACCAATAAATTTATGGGATTGCATTTGTAACAATGAGTTTGCCTGATGCCAAGAACTTCCTTACATGTATTTCATGTTAAATCAGAAACAATGAGAAGGGGCATGAAAAATAAACTTTTCATGTCTAGAAAGCCTTGACAGTCCCAACAGAATAGATGAGCTTTAAAAGGGCCTAGCTATAACCATCTAGCACAGTGCCAAATGGTCATTTCCAATTGGGAAACAAATTACCATTTATTGCGTCTGCTCTGTATACACTTTGATGGTACATGTAATGCAGAGAAATTGGCATAATGGAAAAGAGGTAGGATGTAAGACATTAAAAAAACAATACTAAGTACTATAATTTGTAGAAGAGCGACACTAACACAGATATTCAGGCACTTTCCAAAGCTTGGCAACCACACTTAGGCCAAAAAAAAAAAATTGTTGTATTGGCGTAACGGGTCTCTGAAAAATAGGGTCGGTCGGTCGGGATTTTTTTTTTTTTTTTACGACAGTATAATACATAATACACGCAGCTAGTTCTGTCTGCAGCACTTCCGGGTTTTCGATCACGATCGCGATCGCAAAGGCAGCACGATACGCGATATCGATAGTAAAAAAAAAACAAAAAAACCTAGGGTCGGCGACATTTTTAGGGTCGGGCGGGTTACGCCAATACAACAATTTTTTTTTTTTGGCCTTATAGGTAATTGGTCTACACTCGTCTACTCTCTTGCATTACAAAATGATAATGTAAATGATTGGTTGAGAGTGGACAGGTGACAAGGGGTGGAATTCTAAGATTTATTTTACCTTGATTTTAGTGAAATAATTTTAATTGTCATAACATATTTTAAATAGCAACATTTCATTGGTGTTTGCACAGATGAATTCTGCATACGCAGCCACTTTTGTGCAGTCATTAACCCATGATGCGCCACAAGTGTACATTTTGTAATGACAATTAAAATTATGTCACTAAAATCAAGACAACATAAATCTCAGAATACCACCCCAGACATTCACTTTTCCCAATGTGCAACTGGTTAGAAAGTCGGAGTGACATGCCCATTAATAGTCTAGATCTAATTTTGTATGTCAACTCTAGATCTATGGAAATTGGGATGAGCGTAATTTATCAAATGACAAGGATCTGTCACAAATAATAAACCCCATATGTCTGGGCATTTGCAATTATCCACACTTGGTACCTTTAGAACAGTTCCAACAGACTGTTCCAGAAGTACCTTGTGTGGATATTACTTACATATATGTCCTCACAGAAGTGTATTCACTTACCATTCTCAATATTTCTTCAGCAAACTGTAGGAGAGCTCCAGCAAACACCATAACAAAGTTTGTTCCGTCTCCTACTTCTTGCTCCATCTGCTGTGATGCCAGGACGAGCATCTTGGCAGCAGGGTGCTGAACCTGGGGTGAAAATAAGAATTTTTTTTTCAAAATGGCCGACCAACCAGCCGGGCTATTTTTCCAAAATGGCCACCATTTTGTTTTTTAAAATCACCACTTGGACTGAGGAAAATGATGCCAGCTATTACATAGGCTAGATGCAATGGATAGAGACCAACTTTTCCCCCAAAAAATCATGAAATTTAAACTTTTGGGGGGTTTTACACAAAAAACAAAAAACCAGGCAGCCTCCAAAAAGGGAGCGGGCGGGGACGCTAAACATGTATATTTTTTTACTTGGCCTAAATAGCAAAATTTACTATAAAAACATTCTCTACCTCGTTTTATATAATGTATATTAATACCCCGGCTTTAGCAAAGCTTCCACAATAAAAGACTCAAGCTATTTATCAATTTCTTCCTACTGAGCACCTCACCTGTGTAGAGAGTAGTCAATGTAGATTAATGTTTTGCTAAAGGACGGTAGTTCTGTGACAGGGATTTTACAGAGATCAAGAATACGGACTACCTATCATTCCTTATCACCTTCTACCAGTCTAATTGTGCTATTTCACCGGCCAAGATAAAGTTAAACGTTTCTTCTTGTTCCAGATCTCAACAACCCCAAGGGCTTAATTTCCTTATTCGCTGCCTATTTGAAATTCATACAAAGTCAGGGTGGTCCATGGAGGAATCTAACATGTAACAGTGGCAGGTTTGAAAATCAGCGAAAGGTTAAAACTTTTCTCAGTTCTCTGAACAATCATTCTCAAGAATTCATTTATGAAATATTAGTCATAAAGTTTGTTTGAAAATGTTTCTACATACGGCTAAGATGATCGATCTAAGATTCCTAAAGTTTCCTCTACCCCGACCGCAAGGGGCCTTACATCAGTTCATACTCCTTCCCAAGTTCCAATTTTACATGTTTCAATTTTGGATTGTGGACCAACCTGCAAAATGGACTATGACATTAAAGTACATGTATGCCACAGGACTATTGACTGTTCTTTCTGAAACTGCGCAATGAGTTACCTCTAACTCTTTGAGAATGGTTGCAGCATCATTCGTCACAAAGAGCTTCTCTATGTGATTGATGACCATCTTATTCATGCCACTGGGGCCGTACGCTGACCTCGTCGTCTCCGCAAGCTCCTTGCATGCCCCGATGTTACGGTAGATGGCTTCCTCAAGCCCTTGGTAATTCTAGAGAGAAAGAATTTTAAAAAATTAAGACCATTACAGATAATCTTAAATACCAGTAGTGAGACAATGCAAACTTCACAGATCACTGACTTTTAAAATCTGCATTACAAGAGGAGGCATGGATACACAAACACTGGTGAGTTCTTGGAAATTTCTTATGGTATATTTTGTCAATTTAAAAATTAAATTAAGAAAATAATTTGAACACAAATATTCCAAAAGTTTCCCTAGGAGATGTTGTGGTGAAGAACCTGTCGGTAGCAGGAGTTATCAGGAAAGGGATTTTCCAGGGCATTTTTCATGACCTGCTAACCGTCCGCCGTTAGATTAGCAGAATAAATAATTTTGGTCTCTGATTTGGGAGATCATTTGCTTTGTTTACATTTACGGCAAAGGGATTACCTTGGCGCAAAATGAAAATATGATAAGCAGATTCCTCATGAGAAATTACCCCTTTTGATCGTCTACTTCAAAGATTCCCTGTCTACTTTTGTTTTCATAACAGTTTATGTTATGACCCACACACAAAACAAATGGGTTTCTGACCTCGATGAGGCAAAAATTTGGCTGGGATAAATTGACTTGTTGGTGTCGTTTCTATTATCCTTTTGTAAGCTAAGTCTCCAATATGGGAGAGAGTCTCCAATATCAGCCGTGTGCCTCTAGGGTGCGCGCCCCGGTATTCGGTCATATTCCAGAAATCGGTCACGCTGCTCTTTGAACAGCTGTGAAGAACTCATGAATAATTTTTGAGGCTCGAAACCTGTACATAACGGACACATGAACAAGGTACCTCTAATGTTGAAAGCAATTCAGGTCGGACGCCCTGGAAAAGATCTCCAAATACCCTCGAAACTGGTCAGTGTTACCCAAGTTTCCGCACTTCCGGGTTCCGTTAGCGCGTGAGTTAACACGCATAGCCATATGTAGACGCCTATGGTGAAATAACTATGTGTGCAGGTGCAATGAATTTAGTATGTGTGTGAAGAGGAGCTTCCGGGTCTTCCCTCTATCGCAGCGAATTTGCAAATGGCGATCTCAGCGATGAGCAAGAGAATATATACCCCTGCCAGTGAGATGGCGCTCTTCCAGTATTCGGTCAGGCAACATTGAGTGCCTTGCGCCAACGCGCTTTGTGTGCAACTTGTCGCTTTGCGCTTTGCTGACGCGCTTTGCTCTTTTTAGAAATACATTTTGTTCATTATTTCTGACCCTAGATCTTCGATTTGTGGATTTTAATGGATAAAAAATCTCATACATTTAAATATGAATATATAGAAGCTAAGCCTGAGTCATATCGAATATTTCATAAACCGGGATTCGACGGCTTTGATTCGATCGAATACCGGTGCATCGATAAATGATGGGCGGTGAAAACAGAGTTGCACACAGTTGCACGCAGTGCATGCACCGGTGACCGGTCCGCTGGCATCGCGGGCATATGTATGGGCTCTCGCTGCTCGAAATTAACGATAGCCCGCTAGCCAATGGCTAGTAAAAATCACAGCGGACGAGCCAAAATCTTAAGTTTCTAGTCCGTATGGCTAGCCAAAATATCACTAGTGACGCACGAAGCGATGCTCATTGTCGACACACCCGACAATGATTCAAATTCAAAGAATTAATAATCTTACTTTGTCTTTGGAGAGCTGAATGGAACACGTTTGTTCGATGCCAAAAAAAACAAAACAATAAGAAATAAACTTTTCGTCGCTCAATATAGACTCGACTTCATTCAGCTTCAGAGATCATTCAGAAGTAATTGCCAATTTGATGAGAGTGTGATATTAGTTATTGCGAATTAAGTAGGAACACTCGTACTCATGCCCGTATTTATCATGTTCAATTATACAATTGTCAAATTGACAATGCAGAGAGAGTGCAAGAAAATTATCGTAAACTTCAGTTCGTAACGACAAAACGATTTTTCCATAGAGAAAGCACAGGTAAAGCGCGACGTCCTCCGCGAGCGAATTAGCGAAAGTTAGCCAACAGTTTGAACTTTGAAGTCGCCTTCACGTTCTCTGCTAGTATATGCTGTACGTTACAGAGTTTCTTTTTTTATTTGATTTTTTCATGGTGGCTACGGTAGTCAAAAATCTGGCGGACTACAAATCGATGCACCGGATTTGCCAAAACGTATTCGGGATTCGATGTCTTCGATCGAACACCGGCTAACCAATCGATTCGACTCAGGCTTAATAGAAGCCACAGAAAATGCCTAAAAACGCAGAAATATGACAAAAATGGTTAGGGCCTATATAATTCTCCCGAGATGCAGCGCACTATCGCGTGACCGAATCGCGACCGAATCGCGACCGAATACTGGGCGGAAAACTTCTCCTTCTGTCAGCGATATTTTTTGGGGTAAGTTTCCATGTTTTAAATTATTTTGATAATTATTTAAAGGACAATTTTGCGGTTCTTTTGATGGTAGATTGTCAATTTAAAGAGATAGGTATTCATATCAGCGGCAATTTCTTTTTTAGTGACCGAATACCGGGCGCGCACCCTACTGATCATGTGCTGAGTGGTTTCCTCAACCACAATATGGCCCACTCACGGGTACATTTCTGTAAAATAGTTGGTATTTTCTGTCGCATGTACTAAAGGTATGGGGGAAAAAATAAGATAAATATTTTAAATACTTGCTTTCAAATTCAGCCCTTAAAAATCTCACTCCTACCTCAAATGGCCGTTAGGAAGAACTTTTGATATTTTCAGCAAAATCCAAAGTCAAAATCTTGTCCAAAACCGGAGAAATCCCCGCCGATTTGTTTCGCGATCGCGTGTTGTTTACAAACTGCCGATGTCTTAGACTAAAATCGGCCAATACAATTTTTGTCCACGAAGAAACTCGGGATCGCAAGCGCACATCGATCTTTACGATCGCGATCGCGCACACAGAAAATCGGAACTTTTCCGTGTACGCCATAGGGACCGAATTTTTGAGGACAAAACTCTTTTGGGGAGATGTCGGCGCCCGCGGCGACCAGGAAATGTACACAATCTGACAATGACTCCGATAGCTCGTTTCGCGAGAATCAACAGTAAATTACGGATTTGATTTTTGAAAATATCTTTTCCAACATTGGTGAGTTGAATTTATTGTATTTCTTGGATATTTTGGGGTCGGTTTTTGAAAATTAAATGCCGATTTTGAGTGAATATTGGTGACTTTTGTGCAGTGGTGTTTTAAAAAGATGAGGTGTATGACTGCCTAACTTACATTATACACACGAAGTATAGGAATGTAGCTATGAGTGATATGGCCCAAACATGCCAAAGGCCCTCACTACATATTACATGCACTGTATGTACATCTTTGCAACATCTGAACATGCAAACTATTCAAACGGTGCATGCAGCGCAGCATGCAGCGAGCCGAGCTCGAGTGGCCACCGCATGCTGCACTGGAGCTGCCCCACAGCACTGGCCACTGCTACGCTTCGCCGCTATGTCCGAAGCGGACATTACAACGGGTAACAAATGGGGAATTAGCAATGCTTGACAACGAAAGAACGATCGATAATAATTGTTGCCCTTCGAAAGTACACACATTCTGCACCTACAAAACACAAAATCGTGTCACCAAATAATCATTTTTTTGCAAGAGAAAATAACTGTACAGTAAAAATATACTCACTTTTGCTCCATCCTTCAACATTTGGGCAAAGCCCGGTGCACGAGGTATATTCATCGCCATCTTGAAACTTGGATGTGAAATAAGCGTGTGGAACTAGACGTTAGAACAGCCGTTTTTGCGTGCTATTAGATAGCGGGTATTTTTGCCGTCCATATAAATAAAATTGATCAGTATCACTTAGATATTTTGATTTTCATCCATTTCCACCAGGACATAAGGAATTCTTGCCTTTTCTTTTTACATAAAGTGACATATTATCTCATATTATTTAATTGTCACACACACTGCTTTTCTTCACAACGCTATTGCGACTAGATAACGACTACGTGGAAGTTCCACTAGATGGCATGGCATATTCTAGAAACAAATTAGTCACCACCTATGATTATGTTTCAAGAGTAAAGTGGCGCATCCAGGAAGTGCAACGGGGGCATGTGCCCCAGCCCCAGCCAACTATTTACTAGTATCACGGGCGGATCCAGGATTTTGTATAAGGGGGGGGGGGCACACAAATGCAGGTTTGCCAACTGTTGGATAATGACAAGCCCCCCCAAAAAGTTTTCGTTCTTAAAGGAGGGGGGGGGGGGGGGGGGCACAATGCATACTTTTCATCCTAAATCCGCCACCGACTAGTATTACCTTTACCTCAACATCATGGAGGGGGAACCGCGACATCATCGGGGCCGGGGGTGCATGCATGGCATCGGTCAATGAAACGAACCTTAAATCAAATGAAATCGATATTTTGATAACATTTGGGAATATCATCAATACAAGTAACGAGGCCATTGTAAGCGGAGGGTGTGGGAGGGGTCGAGACCGTCGAGCGTCTTCTCCGTCTCTCTCTCTCTCTCTCTCTCTCTCTCTCTCGTCTCACAATCTTACCTTGGGCAGATGAGTATAACTTAAACGCAATTTAAAACATGATTAGGAAATCATATATTGTTTTATTCGAGGTATGTCCAATATGTTTGGATTAATATTAATAAAAAACAAGAAAATGCTGGTCCTAGATCATGATCTAGTTAGCTTAGCTCTAAATTCAGCTTTCTCTCCTAGGCCTACTCCTACGTCATGTACGTATAGAATCAGTTAATATATACTGCGTATCGACTGAGTCTGGGGGAGGTAAATTAATCCTCTGACAGACAAAACTTGTCAAAAAAATGGATCAATTATCACCCTTTACCACTGGAGGAACTATAATGATTCAGCGGCGTCACTATAATGCGCCACCTCTGTTGGCAAAACAAAAGGAGGGAGAAAAGGAAGAGGAAAATTAAGAGAAAAGAGAAAGGAGAAAAGAGAAGGAGAAAAGAGAAAGGAGAAAAGAGAAAGGAGAAAAGAGAAAGGAGAAAAGAGAAAGGGGAAAAGAGAAAGGAGAAAAGAGAAAGGGGAAGGAAAAAGGGGAAAAGGGGGAAAAGAAAAGGGAAACTAAGCTATCTTAGTTAGAGAAACAAAAACAGAAAGAAAAGAAGAAAAGGAAGAGGGGATGAAAGAAAAAGAAGGAAGAACTGGCCAATATTAACAATGGGTGTTAATATTCGGGCAAAGCCAAGGCGTCCCCTTCGGCAATGGGCTGCAGCCCCCTCCCGAGGATTTTCAAAGATCCGATATTCGGGCAACCACCGCTTCATATTCGGGCAGCGAGGTGCCAGAGTATACACATATTTGGGCAGCGAGGTTCCAAGATAATTATTTAAATTCTGTACATTTTCACGAAAAACAGGCAATTTTTTTTGCTTGGTCGCTTCGCTCGCTCACCAAAAGTCTTCAGAATTAATGTTCGGGCAAAAGGCGTCCCTCTTTGGCAATGGGCTGCATGCAGCACCCCACCCCCGAGCGTTTTCAAAGTTCCGATCGGACAACCACAAATTTATATTCTGGCAGCGAGGTGCCAGCATATCCACATATTTGGGCAGCGAGTTTTCCTGATAATTATGTAACTTCTGTACATTTTCACTACAAAAAGCTGAAGAAAAAAAATAGAATGGAATAGTTGATATATACGGGCAAAAGGCGTCAGCCCCGTCCCCTTGCGAAAATGGGCCTGTATGATCAAGATTTCTACATCTGCTATTTTTCTTATTATTCATGCAGGGGGGGGGGGGGGGGATTGGGATGCAACATTTTTTTCGGCAAATTTGGGTGTCACACCCCTCCCCCATTCAAAATGTTCTAGCGACGCCCCTGGATAGATTGAAGAAAGAGGGGCGGACCAACTGAGACATGGATTGATAACATCCAGCAATGGAAAGACTTTTGAGCAGCTAACTATAGAACAGTTGCAGACAGATTTACGGAGAAAATTATGGTCCATTGTCGTCCGGCCCCGACTGCAGTGGCGTATATTTCTTTGCCTAAACTTATCAGCTCAAAAATACAAACCAGATTAATTCCTGCCTGCATGTGCTGTAATAGAAATTGTGACAGCACGTAAAAATGATTTTGGTCCACCAAACGGGGATAGGTAGCGAAAGGCCAATAAATTACAATACAAGCGAGCGGGATCAAAACGATGGATTTTTTTCATATTTTTAAAACGTTTTCACCGTCAAGACGCAATCTTAATGCAATTTAGTCTCGGGCAACATTAGCCAGGCACCAGCTTCCTTCATATTTTGAACACTGAAAAATGAAATTCCATGATTCACTTCCTCATAATTAACGAAAACCACGGAGAAATGTATTGCATGAATTTAGCAAGACACTCAAAGTTGGGATTTCTTTCGAATGTTGAACCTTGGCCAATGCTATTTTATGCAATATCCTATGTTGGGGCCCAAAATTTAACAAGATCCCGATGAATGTCAGTCTTGTAACGGCCGAGGGGTTGAACGCGACGAGCCTTCACTTAATACTTGCTATATACGTTTTGTTTTAGTCTTCTAAATTTCCAGGGGACGTGTTCCCCCCTGAGTGTCCCCCCCCCCCCCCCCGGGATCGTCACCGTTTAGTAGGAAGGAAAGCAATAAAATTTGTCAAAAGTTGAACCATTTTAACACTCTATTTAATTAAGCTATACAGTATATTGGGGGCGCAAAATCGCTAGAATGTATAATGCGCGGCGAAGGGGTAAAGCTACTGAGCTTTGGAACATTTTCGCATTTAACACATTTCTGGATTGAGGTCGCATGTAAACCTGAAGGACCATAATTATGTATCCCCTTCATCTGCGTTTTTTTCCACCCAGGGCACGTGCCCCCTCAAACCACCCCCCCCCCCTTTAGATACGCCTGAAACACAAACAAAGGAACAAAATAATCAATGGTAATGGAATGGTGATTTTTCTTTTAAAGGGTTAAAAGGTTCTCACATTTGTCACGAGCATAATTACATTTCCAAAATCTCGGACGAGAGAGAAAAAAATCTTGATACAATATATCATGAGAATTATCTATTAAAACATAGCAGTTAAGAGATTTATTAAAGTCTAAACCAATCAGATTTTCCTCCTCAAATTGACACTAATATATCTTATTTTCCACTCCTCCATAGTTTGAAAAATAAAAAAAGTATATTACATGAACCAAATGAATGTATACATGAAAATTGAAAAAAATAACAGAAAATTTCCAATTTGCACACAAAAATATTGTTAATATATTTTATACTGCAATGTCAATTATTAAGAAAGTAAATGATTAGTAAATCATTCAAGTAAATGATTCAAGCAAATGATTAGTAACAATTAAATCGCTCTTATTGATAAATGGTACAATGTACCCCGTTAGAAACAGAATCAAAATTTTCAGTGATTTTTTACTCTTTCTGCTCATAAGTGTAATTCGAAGCATTGTGGATCAAAAGATGTAAAAATATCACTAAAAAGAGACACTTAAACCTAAATAGATTTAAAAATATATATATACTTAATACACGTAGTAGATTATTTCCTTGTTAATACCTGATTGTCTAATATATTAGCGTTGTAAACTAAATACTTTACTCTAAATCTGATATTTCCTACATTGAAAAGCTATAACGATTTTGGGGTCTGAGCCAAAAGTCCTGTCAACGTGACAGGACGGAATTCAATAGGATTTATTCTCTTCCCCCCAAAATAAGAAATGCTACTTGCTGCATACCTTTACTCATATAATAAGTTTACATTGAAGAACAATTCCACTACAAACACAAGACTGATCGTAATTCCGTTTCTATGGCAACAACATTTTTTGATAGCGCGACGGGACGGAACGATAGAATGTTGAAATTTTTTAAGACAGATTTAAAGTAAAATTCTATCGAAGTTAAAATTGAAGACTAGCTACTTATGGTGGTTTTTGATTAGTATGATAGAGCACATGCCATTCAACCATGAAGCTAAGATTTTGGCCCAATCAATTTTTTTTAATATGAAAATTCATGAATGGGTGTCGCGCGGAATGGGGATTTTAATTTAAAAAAAAAATATCATCCAACTGTACTTTTTTCTTTTAAACTATGGTAGAACTAAAATGTTAAGGCACAAGAATTGGCAAGCTTTATTAATTCAAATTAGAGAGATAACAATCACTGGAGAGGGTGGACAAAACCAATGGGATTTTGAAAAGAAATTTTTGATATCATCAAATAGTTCTTTTCTCTAAAAAAATTTGGTAGAACTAAATTGTTCAGGTAAGAAAAGTGTCAATCTCTATTGTTTATTCAAATTACATGAATAAAAACTTGATAGGGTTAAAAAAAAGTATACTTATATCAAATGACATACATGGGACTATACTTTCCATGCAAAATTCCGTCCCGATGCCGGCGACACCTCCCCAGTGAACCGCCATCTTGGATGCGTCGTTGGGTCAAGCGGATTGATGATGAAAGACTCTACTATTTTTAGATGATAAAGGGATTTTAAAAATGCTTAAAAGACTTAAATGCAAGCATCCTGTCGGTATGTCTGACTGTCTGCGATCCGGGGGGGGGTGGGGGGGGGGGGGGGGGATGGGGATATAAAAAAAAAATTGAGGTGGGGGATGGCCTGTACTATAACCCCCCCCCCCCCCCCCTCTAGTGTTTTTGGATAACAGGAATAAGAATTATGATACATAAACTTAAAGCTAATAATTATCCAAACTCATAATATTTGATCTTGAAATACCATCACATTCTTTAATGATTAAAATTAAGTAAATAAGATATGCCATAATTTCAATGCGAAAATATCGAAGAAAATTCGTTTGCTTGTATTGTCATTCTCAACTAAGGGTTCCGTCCAATGGCGTAGATCCGTGCATTCCTTCTTTTCATTAAAAACAATTTTGGAATGCTCTAAAATGCAAGTTTTATAGACAGATTTTTGAAAAAGTCCCACACCCTCCTCCCGCTCGGTCGCTTCGCTCGATCAGTATCGTATCTAAGGAGGGCATGGGCAAGGGGCAGTGCCCCGAACGGCACTTGGAGGGGGCGCAAAAAACGCAAAGGAAAGAAAAAAAAAGGGGGGGGGAAATGAAGCCTTACGGATTATGCGCCCCCAGATCCGTAGGGTAAATGTACTAGAAATCTAGTTTTTGAAGGTTTGAAATGCAAAGACAATTTCCAAAGCTCCGTCGCTTTACTCCCTCAAATTAATTCAAATTAGAGAGATAAAAATCACTGGAGAGTGTGGACAAAACCAATGGGATTTTGAAAAGAAATTTTTGATATCATCAAATAGTTCTTTTCTCTAAAAAAATTTGGTAGAACTAAATTGTTCAGGTAAGAAAAGTGTCAATCTCTATTGTTTATTCAAATTACATGAATAAAAACTTGATAGGGTTAAAAAAAGTATACTTATATCAAATGACATACATGGGACTGTACTTTCCATGCAAAATTCCGTCCCGATGCCGGCGACACCTCCCCAGTGAACCGCCATCTTGGATGCGTCGTTGGGTCAAGCGGATTGATGATGAAAGACTCTATTTTTAGATGATAAAGGGATTTTAAAAATGCTTAAAAGACTTAAATGCAAGCATCCTGTCGGTATGTCTGTCTGTCTGCGATCCGGGGAGGGTGGGGGTGGGGGGGGGGATGGGGATATATCCAAAAAAAATTGAGGTGGGGGATGGCCTGTACTATAACCCCCCCCCCCCCCTAGTGTTTTTGGATAACAGGAATAAGAATTATGATACATAAACTTAAAGCTAATAATTATCCAAACTCATAATATTTGATCTTGAAATACCATCACATTCTTTAATGATTAGAATTAAGTAAATAAGATATGCCATAATTTCAATGCGAAAATATCGAAGAAAATTCGTTTGCTTGTATTGTCATTCTCAACTAAGGGGTTCCGTCCAATGGCGTAGATCCGTGCATTCCTTCTTTTCATTAAAAACAATTTTGGAATGCTCTAAAATGCAAGTTTTATAGACAGATTTTTGAAAAAGTCCCACACCCTCCTCCCGCTCGGTCGCTTCGCTCGATCAGTATCGTATCTAAGGAGGGCATGGGCAAGGGGCAGTGCCCCGAACGGCACTTGGAGGGGGCGCAAAAAACGCAAAGGAAAGAAAAAAAAGGGGGGGGGGGGGGAAATGAAGCCTTACGGATTATGCGCCCCCAGATCCGTAGGGTAAATGTACTAGAAATCTAGTTTTTGAAGGTTTGAAATGCAAAGACAATTTCCAAAGCTCCGTCGCTTTACTCCCTCAAATTAATTCAAATTAGAGAGATAAAAATCACTGGAGAGGGTGGACAAAACCAATGGGATTTTGAAAAGAAATTTTTGATATCATCAAATAGTTCTTTTCTCTAAAAAAATTGGTAGAACTAAATTGTTCAGGTAAGAAAAGTGTCAATCTCTATTGTTTATTCAAATTACATGAATAAAAACTTGATAGGGTTAAAAAAAGTATACTTATATCAAATGACATACATGGGACTGTACTTTCCATGCAAAATTCCGTCCCGATGCCGGCGACACCTCCCCAGTGAACCGCCATCTTGGATGCGTCGTTGGGTCAAGCGGATTGATGATGAAAGACTCTACTATTTTTAGATGATAAAGGGATTTTAAAAATGCTTAAAAGACTTAAATGCAAGCATCCTGTCGGTATGTCTGTCTGTCTGCGATCCGGGGAGGGTGGGGGTGGGTGGGGGGGGGGGGGGGGATGGGGATATATCCAAAAAAAATTGAGGTGGGGGATGGCCTGTACTATAACCTCCCCCCCCCCCCCCCCCCCCTAGTGTTTTTGGATAACAGGAATAAGAATTATGATACATAAACTTAAAGCTAATAATTATCCAAACTCATAATATTTGATCTTGAAATACCATCACATTCTTTAATGATTAGAATTAAGTAAATAAGATATGCCATAATTTCAATGCGAAAATATCGAAGAAAATTCGTTTGCTTGTATTGTCATTCTCAACTAAGGGGTTCCGTCCAATGGCGTAGATCCGTGCATTCCTTCTTTTCATTAAAAACAATTTTGGAATGCTCTAAAATGCAAGTTTTATAGACAGATTTTTGAAAAAGTCCCACACCCTCCTCCCGCTCGGTCGCTTCGCTCGATCAGTATCGTATCTAAGGAGGGCATGGGCAAGGGGCAGTGCCCCGAACGGCACTTGGAGGGGGCGCAAAAAACGCAAAGGAAAGAAAAAAAAAGGGGGGAAAGGAAGCCTTACGGATTATTCGCCCCCAGATCCGTAGGGTAAATGTACTAGAAATCTAGTTTTTGAAGGTTTGAAATGCAAAGACAATTTCCAAAGCTCCGTCACTTTACTCCCTCAAATTAATTCAAATTAGAGAGATAAAAATCACTGGAGAGTGTGGACAAAACCAATGGGATTTTGAAAAGAAATTTTTGATATCATCAAATAGTTCTTTTCTCTAAAAAAATTTGGTAGAACTAAATTGTTCAGGTAAGAAAAGTGTCAATCTCTATTGTTTATTCAAATTACATGAATAAAAACTTGATAGGGTTAAAAAAAGTATACTTATATCAAATGACATACATGGGACTGTACTTTCCATGCAAAATTCCGTCCCGATGCCGGCGACACCTCCCCAGTGAACCGCCATCTTGGATGCGTCGTTGGGTCAAGCGGATTGATGATGAAAGACTCTACTATTTTTAGATGATAAAGGGATTTTAAAAATGCTTAAAAGACTTAAATGCAAGCATCCTGTCGGTATGTCTGTCTGTCTGCGATCCGGGGAGGGTGGGGGTGGGGGGGGGGGGGGGGGGGGATGGGGATATATCCAAAAAAAATTGAGGTGGGGGATGGCCTGTACTATAACCCCCCCCCCCCCCCCTAGTGTTTTTGGATAACAGGAATAAGAATTATGATACATAAACTTAAAGCTAATAATTATCCAAACTCATAATATTTGATCTTGAAATACCATCACATTCTTTAATGATTAGAATTAAGTAAATAAGATATGCCATAATTTCAATGCGAAAATATCGAAGAAAATTCGTTTGCTTGTATTGTCATTCTCAACTAAGGGGTTCCGTCCAATGGCGTAGATCCGTGCATTCCTTCTTTTCATTAAAAACAACTTTGGAATGCTCTAAAATGCAAGTTTTATAGACAGATTTTTGAAAAAGTCCCACACCCTCCTCCCGCTCGGTCGCTTCGCTCGATCAGTATCGTATCTAAGGAGGGCATGGGCAAGGGGCAGTGCCCCGAACGGCACTTGGAGGGGGCGCAAAAAACGCAAAGGAAAGAAAAAAAAAGGGGGAAAGGAAGCCTTACGGATTATTCGCCCCCAGATCCGTAGGGTAAATGTACTAGAAATCTAGTTTTTGAAGGTTTGAAATGCAAAGACAATTTCCAAAGCTCCGTCGGTTTACTCCCTCGCATAATTATTTTCTTTCGTGATCTCGTAATTTCGCGCTCCCAGTATATACATAGATGATGTAGTTAGTTCAAACAATTGAAAAATTAAATATCTAATTGCTTTGATTGCTATAAAATTATCATAATGGGCTCCCAATTTAGGTGTATAAAACAGCATTTGCAAAGGTTCAACTTTTGAAAGAAATCTCAACTTCAGGTCGCCTTGCTGAATTTGTCGACTCTTTCTCAAGCCGTTAGTTTTGCTCCCTATTTCAAAAGTGAGCGAATGGAAAACCGTTTATCAATGTATAAAATTCGAGCATCTCTACCGCTCAACTGCGGTGGTCACTGAATTGCAAAATTTCCTGGGTAAAATACACAATAAAACTGTTTTTTTAGGGTTAAAAGTTGAAAAATTTGCCGCTCGGTCGCTTTGCTACCTCGTCTGTACAATAACGTAGATAATTTTGGGCACTCGGGGGGGGGGGGGGGGGGGGGGGGGGGGGGGGGGGGGGGGGCTCATTGTTTGGCCCGGGTGCCATAATCCCTAGATATGCTACATGGCTTCGCTCCCTAGCCGGCCACCCTCCCCCCCCCCCCCCCCCCAAGACTCCATCGTACACACGGATCTACACCCCTGCCTACATTACTTCCCGAGAGATGAACATTGAAGAAGGGTTTGGAAAGCTAGGGTGAAGATCACTCGCGCCGAGTGGAGTGGCCCCGGTCGAATCTCGATCGGCGGTCATCTGCAGCGACCATTTCCCCGATCGAGAATGCTTTTGAGGAAGGGATATACACTCCACCAAAAAAGTAAGTCCCCCCTAGCATTTTTGGATATATCTCAAAAAGTATTTTACAGATTTTCATAATTCAAACGGGAATGGATAGGAAATTTTATTACTCATAAGATGAATGGCATATCATTGCCACCAGATATCATTATTGGTGTGAAAAAAAAATGCATTTTATGTCAAAATGCATGGGGAAAAAAGTTGCACTTAAGGTTATATGAAGCATATTGTGTACATTTCCTATGCAAGTTAGCAAATGACCTTTTTAAATTGTTATGTAATTCTCAGGAATTTCTTCAGGTACAATATGCTTCCCTATTAAACTGTATGCTCATGAAAAGAAAGAGATAGAGAAATATGCAATAAACCATGCTTAAAAGTTCAGAATCATGAGTGATTGTTTGATTATTTGTGTAAAAGTCAATGCAAATCACTAAAGTGCAACTTTTTTTTCCATGCATTTTTTCACACCAATAATGATATCTGGTGGCAATGATATGCCATTCATGTTATGAGTAATAAAATTCCCTGTCCATTCCCGTTTGAATTATGAAAATCGGTAAAATGCTTTTTGAGATATATCCAAAAATGCTAGGGGGAACTTACTTTTTTGGTTGAGTGTATACACCCGACATTTACAGCTTGGGCGTTGCCGTAAAAGGCGGCTCAAAGCCGATGCTATACCTGATTGTCTTCTCAGTCATTTATTCTTTTCTTTCACGATGAAATTCTTCCATAACCGAGGAAAGAATTCTCCAGACACAAGTGTTTTTATGTATACTTTCAATGCGCTGAGCGGCGTACCTGTAATGTATTCTTCCAGCAGTGACGTCAAATCCTAATGCGTAGTACAACTCCAAAATTGAACCTTTTTAATATCATATGAACAAGGTAAGATTTTTCACGATTTGGTTTAATATATAGGCTTTACCCGTTCGGCTTTGCTTACTCGTTCAGCCTGCATTATGGGTCTTAATGATCAGGTCCAGGTCCGTGTTTTTGTGTTGTTTATTTATTACGTAATTTATTGGGTATCGTCACAGAGAGATACAGGGCGATGGCATGCATATTTGAATTCAGTTCAAATTCAATTTAGTGTTTTATTACCCATATTTTTTGTGGAAAATCCTCTCATTGCATTAATAAAAGTATTATACATATATAAACAAACCGTCAAAATAATAAACAAAATAATCATGATAAAACAGGTACATAATCATCAGAGGCGTCGATTCGTTCGGTATTAAAGCTTTGGAGGGACAAGCATTGTTTGTGAACAATGCTCGATCTGCCCCTCCAATGCTTTGTCTATATCGAACGAATCGACGCATCCGATAAGCATAATAATGAAGTGACATGAAAGTCGATGTAAACCAATTATTTGTCCAAAATTGACCAATATCCATCTAGCCAGAACGATATAATTTTCAGAGATATTTTCATGACTGAATGAACTGTATATCAGTTACTCTAACAACAGTTGTTGAATACAACTCTGCACTTCTCAACGCATGAGATTATCAATAAGCAGTTTTTTGTTGTTAAATAAAAGAACTCTATCAAACATTTCAAAAATTATTTCAATCTTCTACGGCCTGCTAAAGTTCTTTCTTTTCGAATTATCAAAAATAATTTGCCAGAAAGAAAATTAAAGAATAACGACGCTCGCCTTTGAGTATGATTTCGACCCTTTCCGATTATCATAATATAATAAAAATATTGTTATTTTGGCGGTCCAAATTCTTTTGTAGGCATATTCTATCGTTTATTATCCCCGATATAACAAGGTTTCGATATAAAGAGGTAATTTCCTTGGTCCCAAGGAGTTTGTTATAACGAGGTTCCACAGTATATATTAATCATAATAGAAAGAATTACAAAAATGTCCGTAATCTGCAATGTTTTTTTACACTCCATTGCTTCTCTCTTAATTTGTCTGACCCCTCCTTACAACATTTAAAGGCGATGCCCTACCCCGTCTGAAATATGTTTTCACAGCCCCCGGACGACACTGCATACGGTGCCGGTGCCCCAAAAATGGTCAACAGTAGACGACCGGGGGCTCAGATTTAAAGCCATAATCCAGAAAATAATGTGGCGGTCCTGCATGAAATTATTAGTACTTAAAAAAACAAGAGCCCCAGGGGGCACGACGCTCACCTGAGGTGCATCAATTCACATCTGGTGCATGTTCTCTCTAGCACCACCAGGAGATATGTTAGAAATTGAAACAACTAGGAGGATGTACATGAGATGATGTTAGAAATTAACATAACCCCCCCCCCCCCCCACCCCCATGGTCTACAATGTCATGTATTATTTGAATCTCCTACATCTAAGGATGATTCCTACCAAGTTTGGTTGAATTCCGATCAAGTGTTTTGGAGAAGATCAGAATGTACATTTTGCCTGGCAGCGCGCGCCCCCCCCCCCCCTCCAGTATGTTACCCCCACAGGGCCCCTATAGGGCCACTCAGAGAAATTTCATGAACAACATTCATTCTTCATCTATAGAGGTATCTCCATACACAATACCAAGTCTGAGCTATGCCTGGTTCTGGAGAAGAAGATGTTTGAAATTTACATACCTTTTACAATTGGGGGCCCTCCCCTGGGCCCCCCTGGGGGCCACATGTACCATTTTAGCAACTTTGGGTCCCCTACCCCTAAGGATGATTCCTACCAAGTTTGGTTGAATTCCGATCATGGGTTTTGGAGAAGAAGATGAAAATGTAAAAAGTTAACGGACGACGGACGACGGACAAATTTCCATCGCAATAGCTCACTCGAGCCTTAGGCTTAGGTGAGCTAAAAAAGATACATGAAATTGTAAATTTAGTCACGAGAAATAAAATTGAAAAAGCTTACGAAGCTAAAGCCGTCAACGCTGAAAAGGAAATATTGGCACCAAATTCTTTCGTTCACTCCGAGCAGGCACGCTTCCAGATGATTGACAATTACATGCGATCTGTCGTATCGATCAATGCATGATAAGTGGACAAGACCAACAACCACGTAGCCAGGATTTAATTTCAGGGGGCGGTTGTGATTGCGGTTGCGGTTGTGATGAGCACGCGAAGCGTGCTCCACATGGGGGGGGGGGGGGCTGCAGGAGGGGGAGGTTTTTCCCCTCCCGCGCAAAGCGCGAAAGCTCTGACGTTTGAGAAAATTTGAGAAAAAAGATAACGGGCTCATATAGCACCTCTTTTTGGGCGGAAAGTTTTTTCGACGCCCTGACTGCTTTTTAATTATTTGGACGCAATACTGCACTGTATGCAACAGGGGTGAGTGCAGGGAGGGGGGGGGGGGGGACTTTCCCTCTTCCCGCGCGAAGCACAAAAAATTTGAAGTTTTAGCAAATTTTGAGAGAAACATAACGGCTCGTAGCACCTTTTTAGGCTTGTTTCTCTCACTTCCCCCTGCTTTTTTGCTCTCTCTTTTTTCAGCTGGGGTTTTTTAGGGGGACCACCTTCACCGCCCCCTGGCTATGCGCCTGAAGACCAAAAAAAAAACGTACATGTAGGTGGTGTTATAAACTTAGTTCCTCCTGTGCTGTTGAGCACATTGGCCAAGCTTTCTCCATGGCCATTGTCAGCTGCTGTGTTTTTTTTCTCAATTATCATGCCATTCAAGATTCATATCCACGATAGATCGACCTACACATAACCTTTTAAATTTCAATGTAGAGGTTATTTGTCCAAATAGACGAATTTGTAAAAATAGATTTTAGAGAGAGAGAGAGAGAGAGAGGGAGGGGGGGGGGGGGGGGGAGAGAAAGAGAGAGAGAGAGAGAGAGAGAGAGAGAGAGAGAGAATCGGTGAATCGGAGACCGTTTTCTTTCTACAATAGATTTGCAACTTATTTCCTCTCGACAATGTGTGCCTTTTTCACAAGTCAAAAATTAAAACACTGAGGAGGGGGGGGGGGGGGGGGGATCGCTTAAGCATTAGTATTTATAGTATTTTGAGAGAATCTCTCACTACCCCCGCTTTTTCGCTCTCGCTTTTTTTTATAAGGGGATCAGACCGATGTACTGCTGGGGGGGGGGGGGGCACGGCCCTCTTGTGCTCCCCTTGGCTATGCCAGTGGGTATAAACCAAAGGTATAAACACCTATAGACAACCATCAGTATCGCAGATATTTCTATAATCATGATGAGTGTATAAGGCACAAAAGTAATACCTTTTCAACGTCCCCATTGAACCCAAATTGGAATTCATCAGGATTCTAAAATTGGGTAACCATACATGTTTTTCATTTTCTGTTTTCTATACATATGGATTCTTAAATATGGATCGGCCATGTGTATGTGTAAGTGTCTGTGTGTTCGAGCGTGAGTGTCTGAATTGCAATGAAGTGCTTTTTTCTTTCTTTCTTTTGTTGCTTGTGTAGTGGGGACCATATGGATATTGTTTTGTTGTACCTAAATGATGAAAGATATATAGAGATAATAATAATAATATGCTTATATAGCGCAAAATACAAAATTGTCTCTATGCACTTAACAAAGTAAACATAATTTATAAACATATCAACTTAAGGTACAATAATCATAGTGATATCAGAATTGAAATTAATGTAATGACAATAATTAGAACAACATGATAGATGTATTCAGAAATTATCTTAACATTTCAATAGCCTAACTAAGATAGATAGAGAGAGAGATAGAGAAGGGAGCGTTTTAAAGGAATATAAGAAGGTATATATACAAAGGGAAAATGTTGAATATAATGGAAATAAGAAATGTAGCAGGGCATGAAGGATGAAATGGGGAAAACGAAAAAGGGAGGATAGATATTGAGGAAAAATAGGACATGGGAAGCAACAGAAATCAGAAATGAAACAAAGTGACTGGCCAATGTATTTGGGATCCTCTTTGTAACAAGGACTGTCGGCGTGACCAGGACCCTGTCTAGTTGCGATTGATCCAGATTGATTTCAAGTCTAGCTCTTACCAATCGCAAGCTTTAAAAAATCCTGTCTTTGGTATAGTTATGATTGATTGATTGATTTGGATCAATCCCACGTGTTTATAAGACGGGGTCCTGCTGTCAACAACATTCTATTGATACCTAAAGCGGGTTTTGTTCGCAAAGGCACTATATGTATAAAACTCCCCAAAATGGAGTTGCTCGATCGTCTTCAGATGCACGTACAGCTTGATAGTGAATACAAGGTCTAGCGGTCTTTACACTGTAGATGTATTGAGAACAGATAAACTTTATATCGATTCCCACCGTCAAACGTACCACACATGCTCTTCGCCATTTCTTTCTCTCCTTTTCAGTATCTCCCTATTTCTTCCTCTCTTCCAATCTTTCTTTTTTTCTTTCTCTACCTCCACCTCTGTCTGCCTCCCTCTTTCTCTCTCCCTCTGGGCCCTGTTTCATAAAACTTATTATCAAAATAACTTTCACAAATCTAAGACAAAATTGCTGTCAGCCAATCAGATGCAAGTATTTCAGTAGCTTATAACTGTTATTGTAACTGTTATTGATAACTGGTTTTATGAAACGGAGCCCTGGTCAGGTAATACCCATTTCTGCTTTACATGTACATGTACTTTCTGTTCACCAATTATTTTAGGAAGTCATTACTCCCATCATGCAGAATTGAACCTGCTGAATATGATTTCATTTTGGTATAACACACCTTGTTAACATATCAAAGTTATGTTAACCCATTCTTAAAGGGTTAGGGGTAGCTCATCTATGTTTGAAGTTTATGGAGTAAATTCAGTATTATTGTGACAGTCATAAATATATTTGGATCGGAAAAGTTACTGGTATTCAGTAAGGAAACAAAATGGACTTTAAAGATGTTTATTAATTTACTGCAGAATTGTATTTCCTGTAATTCATTATTTTGATCTAGAAACAAGTATGCACTGTTTCAAGGGGCCGATAAAACTATTGCCCCGATATGATATTGAGACTGTGCCAGCATTGGACAGTCAATCATTGAATTACTATAGATGTAACGATGACTTGAAAAAATAAGCACTCAATTCTTGTTAATATACCCCATCAAACATGTGGATCGGAAAGAAAGGATATTTCGATGAAATATGCCTGTCAAACTGTGGTTATTTGAATGGATATTTACTGTTCAAAGAGTTTGACTTGTGCCTGTGTCTTACTGTGCTCATCCAATTTTACCTTCATGTACATTTATTTCATCCTAGCATTGTTCACTAAAGTAGAGCTTTTGACTGGGCAAATTTTTAATTTTTTTTTTGCATTTATACTGTCCAGCAGTTAATAGTGGACATGTGCCTGCAGTTTCAACAAAAAAGATAACAAGAATCTTGATATTTGGTATACATGTATAATTGCAAATTAAAGAAATCTAGTATGAAATATCCCTACCATCAAATAAATTCAACATATCCCTTCCAACCAATAATTCAACATGCAGGCACAGTTCATGAAATATATGTATTACAAATATATCACACTTTATAATGAACAAGATAACTGTTGAAGAAGAGTAAATCTTTAAAACATTGCCATACAAATATAATAGATTTCAAGCCATTCCTTTGTTAGGTCAATTTATTCCCTTCTTCATATCTAAACTGATGAACTAATATTCAAAACAATATCAAACTGATAAACATATATCTTTCCATTTGAATATATTATTGACATTGTTACAACATATTTTGCATAGCTTAGCAAATTTTGTTAATACTGACATGATGGAATACTTATTTCTTTTGATAGTACTTCCTCTCAAATAGTTGAACATGCAGGGCTTTTTAAATTAATATAATTTCTTTCTAATAGTCATTACAGACCAATATCCCACAAAGGATATTTGAACAGAAATATATAGTTCAGCAACAGTCATAACAACTTAGAAACTTCATGTATGATGTTCTTTTGTGGAAATTAAATAACAAATCCTCAAGGATTAACCTGTTGGCTACTGAATTCATTAATTTCCATAGGCTTAATAAAAGGGGCCACCCGGCTCCCAGAGGCAAAGGGTTAACCCCTACCATTCCGTGAACGGCAATCCCGCCCAAATGTTGGAGTGTTGATGATCTTGTTTAGGCTCAGAACGGCTTGAAATTTTTTCCTCATTCAGAAACCGGTGCCTTCAATATAATGTTTTTTTCCTATGGAATATATCTTTGCCCAGTTTGCTCAAGAAAAAAACTAGTTGAAAATGACTATCTGACTCTTGAAAGTTCATTTTTGACAAGTGCTCAAAATCAGGTGGCATGGAAGGGGTTAAGGAACGCATTCCAAAGTTTTGACCATTCTTTGACAAAATCTCTGTAACATATTTCAGTCCATACATCAGCCATTTTTTTTAAAACATTGATAATTCTTAAGCAATCAATACTGAACAGTTCAGTAAATTGACAAAGTTAGTGTCTGTGCCATGTGTGGCGATTTCCTGTCATGGCCGGGGGACGAGACTAGCCTTTGCCATTCCGCTGGATACACAATTATTTTGAGATGCATATACAGCCAAACCTGTATATTAAGGCCACCCAAGGGAAACAGAAAAAGTGGCCACTGTAGACAGGTGGCCTTTATAGACAGGTCCTAACTCGAACACATATTTCTTGCTATAGGGAGGCAATATAAGTGGCCACTATAGACGGGTGGCCACTAAGACAGGTTTGACTCTACATGCAGATGTATGCCTTTGTCTTTCACAGTTAAATATAGTATTTCCATTTTTTTCTAGGATGATCCCTAGAAGTTGGGGGGGGGGGGGGGGGGGGGGAGAGTGAATTTTCACTTTCACAATAAAAAGGAGTAGTTTGAGGGATGCATTATATAACATGTGAATTACAGCAGACATGTGTGGATAACAAGAGACGATTATTACACAGCCGTTGACTACTGAAATCTCTAACTCTCATAGGCTTAATACATGAGCCACCTGGTTCTCATAGTCTATGGGTTAAGTCATCCTGTAGTTTGTTGCGTAAGGCGAGTTATTTGTGAGAGGATATTCTTGATGTGGGGCTTTCTCTGGTGTAGCTGGGATGAGAGTGAGGTTATCTCCTCTTGAACCTGTACAATGTTCATTGATAGTCAGTGGAAGACATAGGGGAAGGGACGAGAGAGAGAGAGAAAGAGAGAGAGAGTCAAGGGAGGACATGGGGGAGACAGAGCAAAGTAGGGAAGGGGAGAGGGGGATGCCATACAGAGTGAGGGAAACAAAAAAAAACAGAGAGGGAAAGAGAGAGTCAGAAAAGCAGAAACAGCAAGAGAGGGCGAGAGAGGTAGAGAAAATTATAGACACAGCAGATGGGAGCAGAGAGAGATAGGGAGGGAGTAAAGGAGAGGTAGTGAGAGAGAGAGAGCCAAAGAGAGAAAGGGTCAGAATGACAGAAACAGAGAGAGAGAGAGAGAGAGAATTAATATATTTTACCTTCAATTACTTTATTTTATTGCTCTTTGTAATTTTTGTTATTCTTTAGTTCAGAACAAATTCTACAATGTTTCTATTTGCTATTCTGATATGCCTTCTGATATTTCCCATAATCATTTACAATTTATTTACGTGAATTAATAATTTGTACGTTTCTAATATTTTTGATGTTTTTATCGTAACTATTGTAAATATGACAGCATTAGTCTTCTGACTTTTGTCATGTGTTTTAATATCAATAAAACCGAATTGAATTGAACTGAACTGAACTGAATTGAATTGAGCAACAGACAGACAGACAGGCAGACAGGCAGACAGACAGATGGACGGAGAAAAATAAATGAGAAAGATTAATCACTGCTACGTGGCTAGAATCATTAGGCAATCATGAAACTAGAGTAAATTTGCTTCATCTCAAATGTTTCCAGCTATATGTATCCCACTATTAACTACTAGCCTTTGACCTTTGCCAATATGACAGACCTAGAGTGAAATCAATTAATGGATCTATGAATGTGCAAAAGATAATTCCCTAAATGCATTCCAACAAATATGTTTTTTTTTTTTAAAATGATATTAACATGTCCCTGTTAAGGAAAAAAATCTGATGAAATTCCTATTCCCTTGAAATATCTGTGACAGGAAAAAAATAAGGCAATTTTCTGGGAGGGGTCGATTCACACTGATTCTATAATTAGACTAACCTGTGTCAGTTCATCACCGATGAGTAACGCAGCGCTGTCCTCTGTCGATGAGGGTAGGTTCAGCTCCTTCACCCATCCCTGCAGCTCTGCCTCCTGGCTTCTTAACCTCCTGTGAAAATGTTCCAAAATAATAAAATGTACTTAACTCCCCATATAAGAGGTGTAATACTAGGGGGAAAGGAGAATGAGATGGAAAACATCAGGAAAAAAAGAAGCAAATGATGATCAGACCCACTTTCCTCACTCTTCCTCTCATTTCATCCGACAGAGAACCTCCCCCTCCCCCCCCCCCAAAAAAAAAAAAAAAAAAAAAAAAAAAATAAATAAATAAATAAATAAATAAATAAAATAAAAAATTAAAAAAATAAAAAAAAAATAAAAAATTAAAAAATAAAAAACACCAAAAAAATTGCTGGCTAATGTCCCCTCAGTGACGTACCAGAAATGAACAGTTTTGTATCTGAAATCTTTGTCTCATTACTAAATTCGGGATAAAAAAGTATATTCAATGAGAGAGAGAAAATAATCAAGTGCATGTTCCTATTTCTGCTTCTGGGAGAAATACATTTAACTATTTTCAGGCAAATATACATTACAAAGTTTGATTTCCTGCCCTTTGCCACCCTAAGGAAAGAAGGGATTAACCACCTGAATCCAAAGCCTGGGATAAGTTGGGCTGTTGTCTATTTATAAAGAATAATTTTTATTCCAAATTCAAATCGTATCCAACGGGTGAATTGTGAAAAGACACTTGTAAACACTTACTTTAGTTTGCTCTTCATATCTTGGTATCCCTGAAGGGTATTCTTCAGCCTCTGTATCTCGGCGTAAAGAACCTCAGGGGACTCTCTTCTTCCTTTGTCCTGTCCATCTTGTCCTTCATCACCAAACATCTCATTCCTAGCAACATCAGATGAAATGTGGGATGCACTGCTAGGTTTTTTGTTTGCTCTCTTAGATGAAGACTGTGATACATTTTTTTCTGAGTAAAATAAATAGAAAAATAGATTTGGAACAATTCTTTATTTTCTTGACGATCAAAGAGGTATGTGGTTTGTATCTTGACCTCTGGGTCTTCCTTAACCCTAATAGAGCCGGGTTATTTAGACCCATCTCACAGCCGGGGGGGGGGCTGATTCCGCCCCCCCCTAAGATCTCGGCCGTCCACCGCGCATTCGCAACGAAAATCAGCACACACGTCACCGACCACGTAATCTACAAAACTGTATAGTCAATTTCTCCGAAAAATGTCACAACTAATTAATTATGCTAATTTATGCATAAAATTAATGGTTTGCTCTAATTAATTAAATAAAGCCCCAAAACTGCTAATTTTTTGTATACAGACTCTTTGTCAGATTCTGATCAAATAAACCAAAAAAAAAATTCGGTAAAATCCTTTTTTTCTTATGTATTTTATTGTTTTTTTAATTTCTTATGTATTTCTTTGTTTTTTTACTTTTTGTTTTTTATTGTTTTTTCGATGGAATTCGTCGGCGACACTATTTTAATCATAAACAACATAAAATTAATTGTTTTTAAATAGTAAAAGTAAAAATAATGAAACATTTATGAATTTTAGCTGGAAACACAATTTGCATTGGATTTGTACACGAAATCACGTTTTTGAGCAATTTTGGGTCTGACATGCACTTACGAAATGTTGCGTAACTCCGGAACCGCACGCGCGGACATCACAAATTTGGTCTCAAAAGTTGCGCAAGACTTGAAAGAAAAAAGTAGTGAAGCGGCGTGGTGACTGCTTTTCGCGATGCGAACATATTACGCGAAACGTCGAGGGGGGGCGGAATCCGCCCCCCCCGGTCCTATTAGGGTTAATGCAGATGACAAAGGAGATGCCTGTTTGCTCTATTCTAAGGAGGTGTCGTGGTATAGCGGTTCATTCTCTTGACTCTCAATCCAAGGGTTGAGGGTTCAAATCTCAGCCTGGCACTAGCGTCTATTGGCAAGACATTAATCCTCGTTTGCCACTCTCCACCCAGGTGTTAAATGGGTACCTGGCAGGATTTATTCCTTGAAATTCCTTGAAATGCACTGTGTGGTAATTACGGCTGCCGGAGCTAAAGCCAGGGTATTAATATCCAAACCCTTTGGAAGCGCATAGGGACGTTATATCATAATGTGATATGCGCTATACAAGAACGGTTTATTATTATTATTATTAAACCTGAGTCGAATCGATTGGTTAGCCGGTGTTCGATCAAAGACATCAAATCCCGAATTCATTTTGGCAAATCCGGTGCATCGATTTGTAGTCCGCCAGATTTTTGACTATCGTAGCCACCATGAAAAGAGCAAATAAAAAAAGAAACTCCGTAACGTACAGCATATATACTAGCAGAGAACGTGAAGGCGACTTCAAACTGTTGGCTAACTTTCGCTAATTCGCTCGTGGAGGACGTCGCGCTTTACCTGTGCTTTCTCTATGGAAAAATCGTTTTGTCGTTACGAACTGAAGTTTACGATAATATTCTTGCACTCTCTCTGCATTGTCAATTTGACAATTGTATAATTGAACATGATAAATACGGGCATGATTACGAGTGTTCCTACTTAATTCGCAATAACTAATATCACACTCTCATCAAATTGGCAATTACTTCTGAATAATATATAATAGGTAGGTAGGTAGTTAGGTAGGTAGGCACATGTAGGTAGAGAAAAGAAGGAGCAAGAGACAGAGACAGAGAGGCATACAAAGAGAGAAAAACAAAAAGAAACACACAGATTGTACATGTACATGTACCTTGTGACACTGTCCTAAAAGCAGTTTGAAAGCCTGATGAGAAAGCAGAAGGTGGGAGCAGAATAGGAGGCTTCACATCTATTTTGGATACTTTGTCTCCACTCCCTGTCAGTCCACCCACAATTGCACTGTCTCCAGTCTCGGTCAGTCTACCCATACTTGCACTGTCTCCAGTCCTATGTGGTCTACTCTCACTGGAAGTGCTGGAAGCATACTCTGCAGGAATTCTCTTTTGATTTCCCCCATCATCTCTTCTTGGCACAGTCTTCGATGCTAAGTCAGAAGTTCTTGCTAAAGTGGATTGTCCCTCATAACGTGATGATATGGTCTTCCCTCTAGAGTACGATGGCACATTCTCTGCAGGAATTCTCTTGTGATTCGTCCTATCATCTCTTCTCGACACAGCCTCTGATTCCAAGTCAAATTTTTTTGATAAAGTGGATTGTCCCTCATAACCTGGTGATCTGGTCTTCCCTCTAGAGTCCAATGGCACATTCTTGGGGATGGATTCTGTTGTTCTGATTGGTGTAATCAAATCGGATGGAAGAGTCCATGTGGTACTGAGGGGAGTTTCATTGCTTGATGATGGGAGGGTTGATGGTATTCTGACATGCTGCAGAGGGGTATTGCCATGTTCTTCTTCAGAATTATTTCTGCAAAGAAAAAGGAGGAAGATCAAAATGGAAAAAAGTAAGGAAAATCAATGGCCCGAATTCACAAAGAGGTTTCAACCTAAACCGTGGTTTAAACCTCCGTAAGCGTACTGAAATAAGCGTAAATAAGCGTAAATAAGCGTAAATAAGCGCACATTGCCCATGCGCGCGCTCAAAGAAAATATATGATTGGATCGGATTCCGTGTGCACGTACGCTTAAAAACCCCTTTGTGAATTCGGGCCAATAAGACACAAATGTGACATCACTACATATTCAAGACAAAGATATTAGTATAATGTCAGAAGATATCTTAGCAATCACAATTATTCTACATCACAAAACGACACCTGGGTGATTTCATTATTTCCACAAGGTACCATAAAATTGTAGTTGGTCTTACATAGGAAAGAGAGGACATTCACATATCTTCTCTGCATTATTCAAAGATTACAGTCTATTATATCCCAAAAGCCTTCCTGCAAATTAAGCAGTAGATGTGAATGGCTCAATATACTATGAAAAACAAAGCTGCAATAAAACACAAAACCCTAAAATCAGTAAATTTCAGCAAAACCAACAATGATGTTATGTTTGGGGGGTGGTGGATATAAAAGAGCTTGATCTTCTTACGATTGTAGTGTTGATTGTGACCAAAGGCCCTCTCTCTGGAGAGAATCTCGAAGGAAATCTGGCCGTCTGGGCTGAGGGCGCACTTTACCAGTCACAGGTCTGATAAGAAAAAGAGATAAAGTACCGCTTTCACTGAGAATGAAAAAAAATCTGTGGATTTCCATTAATACAGGAACCACCCGGTTCCTGTAGGCAATGGGTTAAAAAACCGGTGAGGTAGTTAAGTGTTCAGCATTTTTCTTTACTATGGATTTTTGAAATTGTACATATAAATTCATGATTTTTGCAAGCTTAATTTACTGTCCATAACATGCAGGCCTACACATGGTACGGGTGCCATGTTTCTTGACAGGTAATTTTGCTAGTTTTTATTCTGCTGAGTTGTGAAACATTTGAAAAAGTGATGAAAATCATTAGACTGCAAAATATACAGTGTGTGCAGTTAACCCAAGAAAAGACTCTTCACAACTTGGATACTATTAATTTTGGTACATGTATAACACACCATTCTATAATCTCTAGTCCAGAATTATCTCAGTCACAGTATTTAACTGGTTAACAATGGTACAAACAAATAAAAAGTGAAGCAAATATCCATCTGATTCTTACTTGGAAGTCACTGAAAATGGTCTTTCCTCCACATCCCGCTCACATGTCCTTGTATCCAAAGAGGTACTTATGACAGGCAGACCTATTGATCCTAATGGTCCTGACACTATGCTTGAAATTTGGGCGCCGAGTTGCATGGTGATCTTTGACCCTTGACCTCTTGTAGGATGCTCATCCTCAAATCTGACCCTTCTTCTATCACTTACGTTGCGGTGTCTTTTCTTTCCTCTGTTAGCGATGGTCTTCTGCCGCCACAGGCTGGCACAGCGTTGCACAACTTGGTAGGACTTCAAGGATGTCTATATTGCATCAATGATATGCTAACATTCTAGTGAACCATCATTGCTTTAATTTGTTACATGCATTGAGGAGAACTTTGAGGATAAAACGAACGAGAACATCTGAAAATCATTTAATCACCGACAAGTTCCGGTACATTCCATTACATATCAACAAGCAAACAGATAAACATTGCATCAAATAACAACTCTCAAAATACTTTGTACAAGACAATACAACACAAAAACAGCTTTGAGGCAACCAAACATATTTAAAAGAAATTCAACCTGAGAGCTGAACACAGCAAAGACTTTCAAGAGATCCACTCTGGAAAAGAATCAATAGCGCATCGTCCTATTGAAAAGTGTGATCCTTACAATCACCTCTGAACTTAATTTTTATAGGCAATGTAATGATATTGTTACATGGTCTAAAAGTGGATTTCTTGAAAGTCTGTGTGAGCGTGTTGCTGGTAAATCCTGTAAAATCCACCTGAGCATGGTGCTTAGCAGCAACAGCCGTCCTTCTCTTCCCTAAGCTTCCAGCCACCATGAGCCACTGTCGGACACCCTCCCTCAGCAGTTCCTGACGCCGCAACTCCAGGGCTTCGGTGATGCGGGCCTTCTTCCTCTGACGTTCCTTCACGTAGCCGATCCATGCCTGGAGGGTGCGTTGCTGAAGCCTCATGCTCCATAGCCATAGTGACATCACAGTCTTGCCATTCTCTTCTTGGGCTTCACCAAGCTGCAGCAAAGATAAAGGTAAAGACTAGGTTTGGAATGGGTTAGAGAAAATCAAGACCGATTTTTATAATCTTCTGTATCTTAATACAGAAATTCTCAAACCAACCCCTCCCCCAAAAACAAGAACAAATAATCATTTCCTTTTATAAAGTAGTTTCTGATGACAGTAGTGCAATGTGTCAATGTCATTTTCAAAAAGTTGTATAATTCACCAAGTCTTGAATGCAGTTATCTTTTCATTTGTGTGTGGGCCATGAGCTATTTCCATTAATTCATTTTCACCAAAACATTCCAGAATAAATATATTTCCTTACAAGAGCGCAAAGAATCCCTATCAGCATAGGAATGATTTCCGTTAAGTGAACACAGCATGGTAGTAGGGTGTGGATAGAAGAAGCACCATTGACCTAGTTCGACAGCTTCGAAGATACATGTTCAAATTCGAGCTCTTATTCTACAACATAGTTTACCTGTCAGTAACTAGCCCCCTTCTTCTGTCTAAAGGTATGGCTAATCTTGCTGAGGAAAATCTGCCTACTCTTAACACTGTGGCACTCGAATTCTTTAGAGATTACCTGAATAATACCCTTTCCACTTTCAAAGGAGAGAGAGAGAGCGCGATCAAAAAATTACAGCTGACATCCAGGAACTGAGCAAAACTTAAAGGAGAATGAAACCCTGGGGAAATATCCATTTTAATGAAAAGATAGTAAAGAGAGAAGCAATTTAAAAAAAGTTCCATCAAAATCGGTTAAGAAATGAAAAAGTTGTGAAAGTTTGAAAAGTCTCGATTTACTTTCTATGGCGATCCTCAAATTGGCTATTTGCTTCAATGTGGCAGGTTTTTGTGGACAACTCTCCATATGTTTTGTACACAAAATTTCATATTTTCTCCATTATCTCTAAAGATGCTACTTGTCTCTTTGTGACCTCAACATATGTTGTGTAAAATACATTTTACCATGATATACATAGAGCTAAAAAAGAGACAAGCTGTACCTTGAGAGATAATGGAGAAAATCTGAAATTTTGTGTACAAAACATATGGAGAGTTGTCCACAAAAACCTGCCACATTGAAGCAAATAGCCAATTTGAGGATCGCCATAGAAAGTAAATCGAGACTTTTCAAACTTTCACAACTTTTTCATTTCTTAACCGATTTTGATGGAACTTTTTTTAAATTGCTTCTCTCTTTACTATCTTTTCATTAAAATGGATATTTCCCCAGGGTTTCAAACTCTCCTTCAAATTCAAAGCAACAATCTCCAAATTGAATTCAATGACAGTATTCAGGAAAAACTACAGAAGGCAACAGAAGACTTAGACAGCGGAAGAAGCGACCAGGCTAAAGAGGTTCTAAGTGAAGTAGTAGCTGATCTAAAGACTTGCCGACAAATCAGAAGGAGGGGAGTTTAATATATACTTGAGGTTATCATTACCGAACTGCACATGTTGTTACTCATGCCCAACTGATGAGATCGACTCTGTACTTTAAGAGTTTGGCACACAAATTGGATCTTAATTAATTCAGTTACAACATTATTTTTGTCATATATAATATCAGTAGATTTTCTGACTGGATGTTATGATGATGTTATATCTTTTAAATAATCGGCTAAGAAGTAGTAGAAGAGTATCTAAGCGATGAACTGGCTTTGGATTCTGAAGACAAGAAGCAGATTCGCCAAGCACATGCCAGATATGGAAGAGGTTACTATCATCGCCATCGAAGCTAGGTCCAGCCCTATACGTAAAGTTAATGTATTATGTTATTTTGTTTTTGTTTTTCACGTCTTCCTAGGGATTAGGAGTGCATTTTAGGAAATATTTTAATCACCTTCGAGGGATGAATTAGGGAATAATTGCATCACATCCAGATATGCACAGTTGCAACAATATATGGATCAACTATACCAATATGCTTTGTATTGCTCATTTCTTTTCTTTATTTTTACTTATAATTCTTATCAGTAGACACAAAATCTTCTCCATAATAGATGTCATTTTCTCATTTTCTTTTTCAAGAATGATATGTTATTTATTATATTGGTCACTATTATCAAATGAATTAGTATATTCTTTTAGTTATTTTCCAGATTCACCCCATTTAGTATAGTTATATAACATTGATGCATGTACATGTATTTATTTCTATGTTTATGTTTATTGATGCATAAATGTATTTATGTATTTATGTTTACATTTGTAACCTTTACCATGTAAATACAACAAATTTCCATATAAAAAATGGACAATAAATGAACCTATACCTATACCTATACCATGTATCTATACCCATAGCCATACCTATACCTACACCTATACCCATACCTACACCTATACCTACACATATACCTATACCCATACCTACACCTATACCCATACCTATACCTATACCATGTATCTATACCTATACCTATACCTATACCCATACCTACACCTATACCCATACCTACACCCATACCCATACCTACACCTATACCTATACCTATACCTATACCCATACCTACACCTATACCCATACCCATACCTATACCCATACCTACACCTATACCCATACCTACACCTATACCCATACCTACACCTATACCTATACCCATACCCATACCTATACCATGTATCTATACCCATACCTATATGTATTTATTTTTATGTTTATGTTTATAGACGTATAGATGTATTTATGTCTTTATGTTTATGTTTGTAACCTTTACCATGTAAATACAACAAATTTCCATACATGATATGGACAATGAACCTATACCTATACCTATACCCATACCCATACCTATACCTATACCCATACCTATATATATACCTATACCTATACCCATATCCATACCTATATCTATACCCATACCCATACCTATACCCATACCTATACCCATACCCATACCTATACCTAATCTATACCTATACCTATACCTACACCTATACCTATACCTATACCTATACCTATACCTATACACAAAACTACAAAGTATGACAAAGCAAATCAACAACAACAGAAACAAAAGCATCAACCCGATGGAACCCAGTAACAGTGTCTACAATGGTTACAGAAGTCAATCCCATAGCTAGCTTGTGCATATGGGACTGTTCAAAATCTCATAAGACTTACCTGATGCTTCCACCTGGTGAAGAACTTTGCTTGCATCCTGATCTTGTTCAACCACACAGCCTGCCTAGCCATGAGCTGCAAAGTGAGAGTGAATGATGACAGGATGAAACTAGAAAGATCACTGGAGATTGGGACTACAGTCGAGCGAAAATCACAAGATACATATAAACAGACGGCAGGTTTTTCTTTCATCATATATTAGTTTTGTGTAATGGGTGAATTTTCTATTTATTTGTGATGAATTAGGCATATGAAATGGAATTGCAAATCTATAGTTTTTGCAAGCAAAATCTTTACTGTAGTCCTGTTGATCAGTGATTGGACAATGAAGCATATTTATGCACCAAGAGGCATGTCAATAAATGGTAATTGTTTATATGAGTTACTTTGAATATATCATAAAGAAAGTAAATGTGAGAAAATTACAATGCCCCGACCGGGATTCGAACCCGGGACCCTGGATTACATGACCAGTGCTCTACCAACTGAGCTATCCGGGCTCCCGTCGAAGCAAAGTAACAATCTCACATACAGCCCCTCTCTTCGTTGGCATGGATTTGCCCGACTTTAGAGGGAAGACCTGTCTCATTGGTAGGCCATTATATAGCGTATGCATGGAATTGGTATGGATGTACCCCCTACGCTCGATGGAAAGAGAGGGGCTATATGTGAGATTGTTACTTTGCTTCGACGGGAGCCAGGATAGCTCAGTTGGTAGAGCACTGGTCATGTAATCCAGGGTCCCGGATTCGAATCCCAGTTGGGGCATTGTAATTTTCTCACATTTACTTTCTTTATGATATATTCAATTTACTTCAATCCTATCAATTATGATATAATAATTATGAGTGACTTTGTTAATTTGGGAGATATTTTACAATCAGTTTTCATTCCTGTCCTGAAAGGGTTAATAAATCATTAAAATCCCATGAAACCTACAGCTTTCTTGATGCAGAGCAGCCTAAATGATTTCCATTGTTGGAAGCACCTCTGTCTAAGTTTATCACAGTTGAACGCATCTGCTCTCATCTCTTTCCTCCTCTCCTCTGCATCCGTTTCAGCACATTGCTTCCATGCTTCAAAGGCTCTCCTTAATTTACCTGCGCAGGATATATGCAACAGCTCAAAAGTTAGTCTCTCCATTTTCAATGTATTACCAAAATAGTAATAATAACGGGATTGATACAAATGTCTCTAAGCACTCTCCAAATGTTATAAACCCAGTCATCGGATTAATTTGCAAACTGTGCACATATAAAATCCCTGGCGAGTTTTCCCACAACACAGTCACCATGAGGGCATACATGTTTATAGCTATTTCATTCAAACAGGCACAAGTCCCCATTTCTCTCTGGGAAACAGAGTGGCAAATGTAAATTATTATACTGCTAAAGGACGTAAGTGCCATTGGTCTGGGTCTTGAGCCCATACCATTTACATCTCAAGTCAACTGTTAAAATCCCTTGACAATGACACTTCCTAGTAATATTTAAACTTTCTGTTCAAGAGTAAGCAAATACTCACTCTACACAAAAACAGTTCCTCAGAGAATTTACATCAGGATATCTGGGGAGCGTTTCATCAAGTGCTTTGTCAGTGATTTTTACTGACAACTGCTATAAGCTACTGAAATTCTTGCATCTGATTGGCTAAGAGCAAATTTGTCGGTAAAAATCACTGACAAAACGCTTGATGAAACGCTCCCCTGGTGTTATTTAGAGTATTGTCACAGTGTCATGTTGATGACTAATATAAAGGCTTTACCTTTGTTCAGTTGCATTTGTAGTTGTTCTAACCTCCAGGCTTTCACAGCAGAATCTGCTGCATGCTGCTGAGCATAGGTATGCCAAGCGGTAATCACCTGCAAATTCATGATGATATAAGAGACTCTTGATACTGAGTTATCGTCAATATACTGACTGTGAAGAAACACAAACCGGCAAACCTGTAATTCTGATTCTAATAAGCAAACAGCTACTGAACACCTAAAAGGATGAAGTATCCCATACAAGTATGTAGAAACACAAAAGACTCGTTCATCGACGAGGAAACATAATTACATTAATAATTTGTAAGACATTTCAAAATGCAAAGATCAAAGAAAAAGACTCCTACCCCTTTGAATTTCGCCAAAAGAATAGAACTTATCACAGAAAGCTGATGACTAGAGTTACATGTAAATTTTAAGTACTGTAAATGTATTTTGGAGAACCCTTGGGCGATTTTTTTTTTTATCCCCATACTATCCTTAACCGGGACTATAATTTTTGATGCTCTCATTGGCAGTTTTAGTCCCATACTCCCTAGCCAGAGCGCTTATCCCTATCTTTTGACATTTAGCCCCACCTTTGGTAGGGCTAACCCTGCTTTTTTCCAGGGCTAATAGTAGTCCCGTACTATCTTGGAGTTAGCCCACTGTGGCAAAATGCAATGTGAACAGAAAGTGGGCTAAGCTTTAGTCCTGTACTATCTTTGGGGCTAAATCCTCGTTTAGCTCCATCGATAGTACGGGACTAAGCCAAATTTTGCAAAGTGTAAAAAGTCTACATGAAGCCATTCAAACACAATATGAAACACAATATGAAAAACAATGCCACATCTGTCTATTCTCAGACTGATATTCTACGACAACAAACCTTGCACAGTATCCTTGAATCCCAATGATGGGAAGCTGTCCTTTCCAGTGATCTCTCCTCTTTGGCTGTCTCCACACGAACCCTCCAATCATCAAATGCACTCCTAAATGACAGAGTAATCAAATTGAACCCACCATGAACCAACATAAAACAAAAGAATTTAAAGAAAATACTCAAAGCAAGGGGTCTACACATTATTTCTCAATATTCTATAAGAAGTAATACAATAAAATGAAATTATCCTCAGTGTGAAATGTTTGTGTGTAATGGCACGCTGAATGCAGTACATTTCCACTCTTAAGCCCAAATTGTTAACATATTTGTAAATAATTTTCTGTTTGTAGTAATTAAAATCATTCAAATTCATACCTGTAAGAAGACATTAAATCATATCTGTATCCCTTTCAAGAACTAAACATTACAGTTTACAAACAAAATTATTGGAGAATATCATGAAAATCCAAAACCCTATACTGTACCTAAAGAAATAACTTCACAGGGCGTAAATAAACAAGAATAATGAATCGGCATAGAATAAAAAACAAAGTCGGTGATTAACCCTTTCAGGACAGGAATGTGTTAATGGCTAAATTGATCACATGTTGTTGTTCTTCAATTTGGCAATAATAATATATATATATTTTAAATCCTACATTGTTGTAATAAAATGTAATGTCTCTGAAAAAATGTACATGGGTAAAAACTGTTGAAAGTTGAAAAAATATGTGAAATTCTGATAAAAAAACAGTGATTAGAAGCTCTTAATGTGTTGCCAATTTGATCATTTAAAATCTTATTTTCCTTTTTAAAAATCCTGGCATAAAATGCAATATGGTCATGCAACAAAAATGGACAGTGTGTGCAGAATTTTTCGCCCTTTCTACAAATGCATTTGGTATATTTTTTAGGGGCTCTGAATCAAAATTTATTGAGCCAAACAACAAAAATGTGGAGAGATGTAGAGCAAAAGATAATCAATAGTTCATAAAGACGGGCACAGGGTAAGAAATATATCTGATTTCCTTACTTGAGTCTTCTATGATTCACAGCTGCCTCCTTGACTGCCACAAGTTGATAGACACCACGCATCTTTTGACAATGTAGCTATAACGATAGAGAAAAATGACACACAATTCATTCAAATGAAATTCACCAACATTACATAATGTTGTCAATCACTTGATCTTTTGCAAATAAAAATGGGCGATATTCTTTCTGGAATTTTCTATGGTTTGCATAAGATATATGGTGGAATATGTAAAACTCAATATAAGTGTTCAAGCATTCAATATGTGAATTTAATGAAATTCATGATTTAATGAGTACAAGTATGTAACTGGCACAATTCTGAGAGTATGATACATGTAGATGTATTACACAGCTGAATCTATATGTACGTGTTTAGCTAGCCTGGGCATTTGAAAAGCCCTAACCTACAAAGAAGCAAGGTAACTACAACTGCACCACATTAGAAACTGACTACAATGCAGCCTTAATGTCTGAACAAACCCCACAAAGTAAAGAGTAATTATGATAATAATAATATAATATTCCGTTTTTATATAGCGCCTAATACATCTGTGATGTCTCTAAGCGCTTTACAGATATATTATTATTACCCCGATGACCAATTATGATCCCTATAACCTGCATGACATACACAACCCAATATGACCTCTATGGCCTGAGGATCACTGTGATCCCGTCGATGGAGGGACCACCCCTGACAGACATGTGTGGTATACAAGAACCCACTATTATTATTATTATTACTACATGTATGTACCTATCTTGTTTCTTACCTTCCATGCAGTGAAGACCTTTCTCATCTGTTTTCTGCGATGGTAGAAGTCAGCTCGGCCCTTCTTCACTGCCTTGCGCCTACGATGTGAAACATACTGGTCGTGGTAGGAAAGAAGAAACAGAAAAAAAACAACATTTAGAGTGTAGGTGACCATGCATTTAAAACAGTATATAATCTGTATAAAATTACTGCCAAAGCAAGAGAAGTTCTGTCTTTTCGCCTTTAAAAATGAAAGGAAATCATGTCTGCAACCGCTTGCACCTCTATGAATATCAATAATAAGGTGAAAAGGTTGGCTGAAATATAGTTTGACTGCAGATAAGCATTTGTAACTTACCTTGCTGGGTTTAAGATAAAGGGTCATATGAATGAATAACTGTTTCTAAAAAAAAGTACATTACATGAAAATTTTAAAAATTATTAAACAATTGAATGCTTGATATATTTCATAATCTTCTTCTCTCAAATTAGATTTTAAAAAAAAAATGACAGATGGAACTGATTTTGTGGGTGTATATACCAGGGATGTAAGTGGGTAGCCAAAAAAAATCTGGAAAATATTTGACGAGCGCAGTGATTCAGTCAAGTGTAGGTGTCCGAACGTAATCGCTCAAGTATACTCCGTTCGCATCCTTCTCCTCTGTCCATTTCCAATTCCACTTATTCTTGATTCCTATGTCGATTTTCGCTATATTTGCAGTCCTGTCCACTTCCATTTTGATTTTTTATTCCAATAAGAGGCAAAAGAAAATCAGGAAACGCAATCAAAATTTCTGAAAAATCTGGAAGTCTTACATCCCTGATATACATGTATTTTTCAATTCAAATCAATGCCGTATGTGACATACATGTACAATGTACAACCGTGAATTACATGTACTGCAAACCAAACATTACTGAAGAAATGAATAAATACCTCTCTCCATATGTCCCATGCATTTCTGGCTCTGTGCATGTAGGCATGCTCAGCAGCAAGCCTCTCAAATTCACTCCTGAAATGACAACAAAATTACAGGCCTTTTAACAAAGAGGAAAATTCCTCCACAGAAACATTGTACAAAGAAACATGAATGATGAATATGTAGCAAAGAAGGTTGTACATGCAAGATACATATCATATAAAATGTTAAGAAATGTTAAAAGTAAGCTGTTTGGGATGAAAGTGCATGGTTCTGTATAGTTCTCATGCAATATGATGTTCACATGAGTTGACCTATTCTTATCAAGATCTCATACATCATGATGCCAGAACTCCATTTCGCTATAAATTATTGTTATATGACATTCACCTTAGAGGGGGGGGGGGTAGTTTTATTGGTTCCAGACATTAACAAATCATCAAGTTGAAACAAATATCAAGATGTCAGTTCAAATTGAAATGGATAGAACAATGAATGTAGGGATAATGAAATGACTTCTTAAAATGTCATCATACCTCTGTCTTGCTTCTGCAGTGAATTCCTTCCACCTGCTGAGGGCTTGAGTACACAGGGATGTGTGATAATGATCCATGGCAAGACACTACAAAGAAGATAACTTATTAAACAGGACCCCCGTTTCATAAAACGTGTTACCAATAACAACTGCCTCATTTCTATGACAAATTCGCTCTAAGCCAATCAGATTCAAGGATTTCAGTAGCTTGTAACAATTATTGTAACTTGTTTATGGATAAAAGGTTTTATGAAAGGGGACCCAGAATATAATTAACATATGACCATAATGAATTTGTTTACCTGTAGCCTCACTCAATTAACCCTTTCAAGATTTCAGGGCTATAAAATTGATCACATTTTCTTTTTCAATAATATTGTTGTTTCAGTGCTCTGTGGTTCTAATTCCTAACCATGTATACATGGTTAGGAAGTTTTAAAAATGGCTTATTTTGTTTAAAAAACAATGATTTTGAACCTCTCAATGAGTTGCCAATTTAAGGATTTTAAAACTTATTCTCGTTTTTAAAATTCCTGGCATCAAACATAATATGGCCATGCAACAAAAATGGACTTCGTGTGTGCAGAAACTTTTTCTCTTTCTACTAATGCATCTCGTATATATTTTTTACAGCTCTGAATCAAAACTTGAGCCAAACCACAAAATGTGGTCCATTTTCTTGAATGGGTTAAAAATCTTGGATAATAAACACATTATGAGAAACACAGGTAGCATTTTACAGAAGTCTACATTTCAGGGTTCAAGTAAATGTAGTTCTATTTAAGATTAAAGTTCATTAAATAAACAGGACAAACTAAAATAATCTACAAAACATACAATAATTGTTTATCAATGCCCATGGTGAAATCTGCCTTCATTTTTTTTGGTTTACTTTTGCAACCCTTGTCAAATCTTTATGGATTTCAAATGAGCAATATTTTAAAAGTTGTCTTTATTCAAATGTTAGCAGGAAAATGCTGTATTTCCTCTTGATTTGATGCCTGCAATTAATATACCTAGCCTTTTAGAGGAATATTTGCCATAGTGGTATACAACATTGGAGCTTAACATTTAAATGGTATAGTGATTAAAAGTGCATACGGTACCATCTTTTCTGATTCCTTCAGCTTAGCTCTTGTTCTCTCTCTCCATCCTGCAAAGAATCTCTTAGCCAGTATGCTCTCATGGTGTAAGAAAGCCTGAAGAAAAGAGTATGTTGAAACAGACATGCAGTGTGCGTCAATTCTGGATATTGCATATATCCGATATCCAGCGATATCAGCTATCGATAGCAAAGATTTCTTTCCAAGTACCCCGGTGTGCTGGGATTGGTACTTCCGGTACTGGCACTGTACTGTAATAGCGTTCTTAACTTGTTTATATCGGCTTTATGCGTGCAATACGGATACAAATTGCAGTGTGTGAGGTGATATTTCATATTGTTGGATATTGTTAAAGACCTGGTCCGAAGCGATAAATCAAATTGGTGAATTAAATATCCATCTGAAGCTTAGGGGACACAGAAGAGGAAAATCACCACTATTTATCCAGAAATTGCCATGCGGATGAGAAATAGTGGTTTGAAATCCGGAATTCCGGTGGAATTCAAGTGCTTCAAAACCCTGAAGTTACATCGCGAATAAGAGCCTTCGAGCGGATGACGTCATGTTATGTAGCGATCGCGAGCCTGTGATCTTTCTGCACACAGTAGGCGATGTCAATACGCAATGCTACGTAACTCGATGAGACTTTGTGTCTTAATTTACTAATTAAAATGATTATTTTAATTAAAACTGAATAGAATAGATATGAATGGGGATTTATCGTCGTTCCATTTAATTTTGGGGCTGTTATGAGTCGATTATGCTCTTCACGTTTGTAGGCATGTCTCGCACAATAATGAGTGCATTGCTTGTGTTAGGTTTTAACTTTGTCATGTTTGTTAAACTTTAGATTTGGTTTAGTCTAGATTTAGCAAAATTATAGCCATCAAAATGCGAAAGGAATCATTCTTACCATATATTTAGACGAGATTCTTCGATTCTTTGTAAAATATTTATTGCAGGAATCTTGAAATAGCATTTTCGGATGCATGGACTGCATACGTGGCTGGCCTGCATCAGGGCTATCATAGCATGTCTATGCCGCCCGCGCTGCGGGTTAAACCTACCTACCGGGAGCTGCCGCGACCGCTAGGTTAGTAGGTATACTATAGCTATGGCCGCAGTTGTCGAAGTTGACAGTCGACGATGTCCTCGCGTTAAACTTACAACCAAGCTCAAAATATTGGTTCATTTTGAAGAAATTAATACTTTATATATAAATCACAAATGGCCAAATTCGCTAAGCCCAGTCGCCATTTATATCCGCCAGATCAAGTTTAGTAAAGTTTCTTGCTTTATTTTGGATAGTAGGCCTAGTAGTACTGAACGTCGATCAAATTTAGTCTTGCTCTAGGTGAACATGGTGAGAGAGTTTGCTGATTCTAAACATTCTGCTATAGTTTCAGATCATTATTGAAATCATCAATAAGAAATCACAAAACTTACCAATCTTCTACATTTCCATGCATTCTGTTGTCACGGTTTTGCAAATCTCTATCTCAGTCCTACATTTTCTCCCGGTCCTCCTCTTGCCTTGGCAGTGGCTCATACTCCCACGCTAATACCCCTAACCTTGCCCCTTCACATGCGGCAGCATCCCCGTCTTTATCACCGGCCAGATCACTATTGTCCTCGTCACTGTCACTACTGCCGCTGCCAGAACTCGATTCACTTTCATAGTTTCCCTCATATTCTCCTCACCATCCTCTACCTCCTCGTATTCACAGTCCATCAGCAAATCATCCTTATCTTCTTCGATCACAACTGACGCCATGACAACTCGAAACTTTTGTAAAAAAACTTTATTATTCAGCGTTCAATGGACTTCTCCCCGCTCAACTTGTGTTGTTTATGTACAAATACTAAGTTCAAGTTCTAGCGGGTCTTCATAACATGACGTCATAGGTTTGCGATTTATTTCGGACCGGCTCACCCGTAAATGGCGGGGAGGCTGAAAATTATTTTTTGTTTTGCTTATTGTGCAATTACGAAATGTCTCATTGGTCTTAATCATATATTTTTGTATTCTACGTCCAATAAGCTTTCCATTGATGTATAGTTGTTCAGTCACCGGACCAGGTCTTTAAAGGACTTCTTTCAGTTGGCTTATCATTTTTATTCTTTACTTTCCATCGGAAATTTATCTTTACCAAAACCATATACCGAATCATGTCGTAGAATGTTTTCATATCGTGGGGCATCGAATTTCAAAGTCTTAACTTGTAATGTAAAATCATCCTTAAATTATAATGAATTCATGAGGCATTAAATGAACACACGTTGAAAAGTATCTCCCTTTAATAACTGTAGAATTTAACATTGATGATTAATAGGGTGGGGGTGATGGGGTTTGCTTTTGGTGGGTGAGGCATGTTTCTGTTATAACATGTACCAGTATGTTAATGATTCAATTTGTGATATATTATTTTTTCTCGTCTGTTTTATCTTATCAACTGGACCTCTAGCAGAACAGCTGTGCTGCAATGGCACAGCTGAGGAGGGCGATCCTTCCAATATTATTTTATTATTTATGTTATCATGTATGTTATTTTATGTATGTTTGTTTTCTTTTATATTTCGTAAATCAAATAAAATCAAATCTACATTTGCCCTTCTCGACCCAGGTAAGATAAATTGGTAACTGGTAGGAATTCATTCTTTAAAATGCGGGAGTGTGGTAAAAGCAGCCAAAGCCCTGAGCACCAGGAGTGGTCAATCTGACAGACATTAGCACAATCAAAGGTTTGCAATCAATCGATTCTGATATGCTAATCCTCGAACGTTTTGAGCAATATATGCATGGAACGATGATCTTGACCGGCCATTGCCCTTTTGAAGTTGATTGCCAACTTTTGGGTTACCATGGTTACGGGGCCCTCGAGTGGTATAACATGTTAAGAGTGCACTAGAACTGCGAAGGACAGAGATGTGGGGAAAATGCAATCAAGCTGCGAACCGGAAGAAGATACCACGATAGATTAATAAAGATGTCATGTCGGTAATGAGCCCCCCCCCCCCCCCCCTCTCTCTCTCTCTCTCACTCCCTATTTCTCACTCTGTCTCCCTCTGTCTCCTCCGCATTCTCTTTTTCACTTCATCATAACTACATGTTTATCCACCTTTCTATATCTCTCTCACTCTGTCTGTTTCTCCTTCTCTTCTCTCTATTTGTATCCCCCTCTCTCTATCTTCTCAGTAATTGGTTCGTCGCGTAGTTTCACCCCAGTAGCTCGCTCTTCATCTTTAAACTCATTTATCAAAACTGCCAGTCGGTATGCATACCGACTGGCAGTTTTGATATGTATAATGATACGGGTATTAAAGTCATTGCTTATCCAAATTGTATAGTAACGACCTGCATGAGTGGAAAGAATATTTGGGGCTATGATTAGGATAAATACTTACTGATCACCATCGCCTGGCAGGGACATGCACCAGTTGCTAGAATACGATAGAGTGCAATGCGACCCATATTGCTTCCATTATTTTCATGAATTATGAAAAATACATTACAATCGATACCTCGGGGCAACAAACTACCTCAGGAAGATAAAAACCAAAATGTTTCCATAACAGTCATTGTCAAACAACTTCCTTTCTTTTGAAAAGTTTATCATTATATTTAGATAGAGTTCTTTACATCAGTAAAAGTTATATCATATTATACTGCATTATATCATTAATATTATGTTAATAATATTAACATTAAATATTAGAGGAGAGGTATTATGGTTTAATGGATAAGTCACCGGACTGTGAAGCACAAGGTTTGGGGTTCCAATCCCTGTAACCGCACGTCTTAACATTAATCTACATTTACCCCTCTCGAGCCAGAAGAGGTACATGCGCAATTAGCTGGAATTCATCCTTAAAATGAGAAAGCGCCGTAATTACAACCATATCAAAGCCAACATAATAATAATGAAGCGCCAGTAGTTGTTGAGTCTGAGAGACATTAGCGTATTATTTTATGAACCCACAAGTGCAAGAGTGAAAACAAGGTTTGCTGCATGCAAGACTTTAACACATTTTTGTATTTCCACTCTTCCGAGAAACACGGACCATTATTATTATGCACTGATATGTTGGATGAAATTTGAACAAAGAGATCCTCATATCCTGATGTTTACTACACTCATGGAACTGTTCGTATATTCTCGATTTCTCTTAAAAGGCACGCTAACCTTCGTGAAAGGCTGATTTGTCTGAAAGGAGGAAAACAAGAGAAGGAGGATGGTGACAGTTTGAAAGAAATCCGACAAAGAATAAATATTCGGTGAATCGTTTGTGACGTATTGACGGTCAACTCTCTCTCATTTTCCTCCTGACTCGGGCACGCACGTGATTATGCGTAATGTGTGCAGTGGTGTTTTATTGCGAATAATGGCAAAATGCGTCAATCCAGAAATCTTAGGGGCAGTTACGTAATTATGCGTCATGTGTGCATTGGTGATTTATTGCGAATAATGGCAAAATGCGTCTATCCAGAAATCTTTCAAATAGAATCACGAAGATATTCTCAAAACACTTTACAAGTTTGGTGGTGTTATACTCTTCCTTTTCGGGGTGTGTGTTTGTGTGCGTGTGTGTGTGTGAGTATGGGTGTGCCCCCCCCCCCCAAGAGAAAAATATATAACATAAAATAAAAAAATAAATAAAAAAAATGAAAAAATAAATAAAAGGCGTCAATGCGCGCCTTTAGTATCGTGGTCTGCGGCCGCAGACCCTATTTCGACAATTTTACACAGAGCCTTACTTCACCAGTCTCTGGCAGTGTCAAAACCAGATGGTCAGGAGCAGCATTTGTGGTTATGTTTACACTTGTGGTTGACATGTTATGACATTTGTTGTTAATTTGACATTTGCGGGTGCAATGTTTTTACATTTGTGGTTAATTTTAAACTTGTGGTTGATTTTTACATTTGTGGGCTCTACACCCCCCCCCCCCCCAACAAACAAAAACAAAAAATAAATAAATACGCGCCTTAGTATCGTAGTTTGTAGGCACAGACCCTATTTAGACAATTTAATACAGAGCCTAACTTCACCAGAGCCTTTAAACTGACTAAGGGTTTGTGCCTTGCACACTATTGCTATCGCGCGAAGTGATCACACTCAATTTTCTCACCCAATTCTATATACATAAATGCCACAAAATATTTTCACAAAAGAGTGAAAAGAGGTTGTGCCAGCACAAACAGGTAGTTTCACCAGTACATATAGGTTCACCAAGGATATCGAAGGTATTTACCTTGCCTAACGATGCATGGCATAATCCATAATAGGGCTATGATTTGCAAGTGCTTGTTCACGATGCTTGACCTACATAACAACTGAACATGCGTTTGTTTTTTTCTTGACAGTAATACGTCCTACGGCTATGATATGGATAAGTACTAGTTCACCAACATTGCCTTGGAAGGACATGCATGAGTTGCTATAGTATAAAATGAGCGTGTAGCTATTAAAGGTAATTTTATCAAACATTTTCTGTATAAAACCTGCCTTTTTCGAGAAAAAAGAAATAGACACCGAAGGCCTTTTCCAGAATTTAGAGACCAGGAAACTTAAATACGATTCCAACATAATTTATTAAATTTAAATTTTGTAAAAAATATATTAATTCTTGACAAGATTTTTTGACCAAATATACAGAAAAAAATCGTGTCTTAATGACTAATTCAAATGTAATTTCGATATAATTTGAGGCCACCTTAACATTTATCACTTTCTGAACAAGACATTGTTTTCCGTAACAATCAGTGTCAAAACTATGATAATGACCATAAACAGAATATTTAAAGTGCACCATCGACTTAACGATGATTGTGAGTCAATTAAAAGGAAACCCATATTCAAGCCTCAATATCTTAAAAACCAAGCAAAATCCCTGAAAGTATTATAATATTCTCATAATTGGTGTTTTCTTTAATTTGATGCGGTGTTCACCAAAATGCGACCATGAGTGACTGAGCACTGGCCATTTTCAAGAAGCTTGTGAACATTGTCTTTGCCTAAGTTTGGGATGATTGGTTTTCAGGAGTTACTTTCATTATTTTGTGACTCCATTCAATTGGAATGGAGACCATTCAACCAACCTTGAGTTGACCATCCATTTCATTCAAAATATGGGGAAAAGGCAAATACGACATAAAATAGGAAATATGTTACTGCTCTGCTGCCAAATGGCCGGATTTTATTGAACAAGGTGTCCAATCAAAAGAGTCATGATAGACTACTATGTGAGTTCCTTTGATTAAAAATATATTGTATCTGTATTGATTACAACAATATAAACAATATTTAGGTTTGAATCTCTGATTCCTTTTTATTGACTCATACTGTATTCAGGCGAAGGGGGATATGAGAAACAATGATATTTGGTATGATTTAACTGATACATAATGTGCATTTATAGTACTTATATATTTGTAATTGTGCTTGTGCGTATATGTGCGTGTATATTTTTGTTCGTGTGTATATGCGTGGGGGTGTACGTGTTTGTGTATTCAGGTATAATATGCTGACAACATGTATGACTTAAGACTTGATTTTAATGATCCTAGATATTCTGCCGAATGCATTTTCAAAGGAAGAGCATTCCATAGAGGTGTAGCTAAAAAAGCGACTTTTCCGACACTACAGGGAGTTTTGTAACGTTTGTAAGTTTATATGTATAATCAAATATACATACATGAATTCATTAATTTTTGTTCTCTTTCTTTCGCCGTCGTTCTATTTTCCCGATTCCTGTCACCTCCATGTATTTTGATTTCCTCTTTGTTTTTATCTCTCTCTCTCATTTCCTATCATGTTTCTGTTATTTTTTCTCTTTATCTTTTCCTGTATCTCTTCCTCTGCCCCCCCCCCCCTCTCTATTTCCTCTTATTTTATTTAGTTTTCTTTGTACCACACTCTTGCTTCGTTGCACTTATTTCCATTAGTGCAATACATTGCTATGTTACATTAAAGAGGTTATCATATCCGGATGAGAAATTTTGGCCCCGAAATCGAATGTTTATTACTCACACGGTATTATTCATTTATTTTCGATTTTGCTCTCTCTCTCTCTCTCTCTCTATATATATAACTGTAAGGAAATTACATATACAACATCTTTGGCAACTCTCGTGGAAATAAATACAACGTGAAAGGAAATGAGAGAATAATGGTTGAGTAACTTAAATCAAAGTTCCCCAGAGCTGTCCGCTCTCTCTCTCTCTCTTTACCATATCTATGTCTATCATTCCTCTCTCTGTAATTCCACTTTGTCTCCCTTTATAATTCCCACTCTGTCTCTGTCTCTCTCTCTCTTTTTACCTTACCTATGTCTATCTTCCTCTCTCTATAATTCCCACTCTGTCTCTCTCTCTCTCTTTTTACCTTACCTATGTCTATCTTCCTCTCTCTATAATTCCCACTCTGTCTCTGTCTCTCTCTCTCTTTTTACCTTACCTATGTCTATCTTCCTCTCTATAATTCCCACTCTGTCTCTGTCTCTCTCTCTCTCTCTCTTTACCTTACCTATGTCTATCTTCCTCTCTCTATAATTCCCACTCTGTCTCTGTCTGTCTCTCTCTTTTTACCTTACCTGTCTATCTTCCTCTCTCTATAATTCCCACTCTGTCTCTGTCTCTCTCTCTCTCTCTTTACCTTACCTATGTCTATCTTCCTCTCTCTATAATTCCCACTCTGTCTCTGTCTGTCTCTCTCTCTTTTTACCTTACCTGTCTATCTTCCTCTCTCTATAATTCCCACTCTGTCTCTGTCTGTCTCTCTCTTTTTACCTTACCTATGTCTATCTTCCTCTCTCTATAATTCCCACTCTGCCTGTCTCTCTATCTCTTTACCTTACCTATGTCTATCTTCATCTCTCTATAGTTCCCACTCTCTCTCTCTGTCACTTTTTTTTCTTTCCTATGTCTATCTTCCTCTCTCTATAATTCCCACTCTGTCTCTCTTGCATTCTCTCTCTCTCTCTCCCTGTTTTCACTCATTTGTCCATCACACAGCTTAATTCGTCCCAGTTGCTACACTCTTCATTTTTTTAATGGGCCCCTGCCATCAAAATGCAAGTGCATATCTGTTGGTGTACAGTTCTCCATACATCTCATATTTTGATATTTAAATACGTTTCATAGATTTTTAAATATATATATATATATATATATATATATATATATATTGTTGTATCAAAGCATGCAATACTATTATGATCGTGTGCTGAGCTGGCGGAAGTTACATTCCACTATTCTACAATACAATAGACAATGATCCCCCAGCTCAGCGCACACTCATAATTGAATTGCATGCTTTCACACAATACCTTCTCATTGACTTTGTTTTCCTGGTTATGCTACACCATGTCTTACATAGCAACTCCTATATGTTATTATTATATGTTGTATTGTAACAGGTGTCTGCTTTGACAAAGTTGAATAGCAATTTCACTTGCAAAATCGCTATTAGCTCACTGATGATTGACACTTGATGTCACAGGGGGCAAATGGTCTGGAGTGGATGGGGCTTAGTAGGTTATAGAAAATTATTTCACAAATATTTTAAAATCTGTAAAAAATATGGCAGGGGCCAATTAAAAAATGTAGCAACTGGGACGAAACTGTGTAATGGACAAATGACTGAAAAACAGGGAGAGAGAGAGAGAGAGAGAGAGAAGCAAAATGAAATGACTCAAATACAGCATTACTCGCTTCGCAATTTCTGTATGATATAACATACACTATGTGAGTACATTTTAAAGGGCCCCTGCAACCCAAATGCAAGTTTATTGCTGTTGATGTGCAGTGATGCATACACCTAATATTCTGTTATTAAAACATGTAGATATGTTTCATGTATTTCTAAATGTTTTTCATGCAATGGCATGATCTGTCAATCATCAGTCAGCTACACTAACATTCTACAATAGACAGTGGAATGTAACTTCCCCCAGCTCAGCACATGCTGACAATAGAATTGCATGCTTTCAACAATACCTCCTCATTACCATTTTCTTCCTGGTGATGCTACAGCATGTCTGATATAGCAACTCCTATGTAGGCATTGTATGGTCTATTAGAACTGATGGTTATCTCCGGTAAGCGTTATTTTTTTCTGCGGCACAGATTGGGGCATTGAGCCTATGGGAAGTACGTTCTTTCCCTTCTGAATAGTGTCTGCACGTGAGACTAGTCATGTTTCAACTTTGAAAGAGACTACAAGTATCGGACTTGTATTTTCTTACTCAGTTTCACCTTATTTTAAAATCAGCAAAAGACAATTTCGCAATATATTCCTCTGCCGAGATTCGAACTTGGTCCTTACATCGATAGCGCACCATATTATCCGATTGCGCAACACAGAACAGCTGATCAATGACCTTGCTGGTTTTATTATATCCCTACAGTTCGTTTTTCATGAATATTCATGCCGACTAGTCTTGACGGAATAAACCGTATTATGAGCAATTTTACGCATTAGTCTGTAAATCAAGACCCTTTAAAAAAAGCCCCAATCTGTGCCGCAGAAAAAAATAACGCCTCCGGCAAAGCTACATACCACTGTCTCTCCTTAGCTTACTAAGGAATGGCAGGAATGAGGTCTGGGTCATTTTTCTTTTAGGGTGGAGCTTAGCATGTTTGAGAAAATGATTTTTAAAAATATCTAAAAATCTATGAAACATATTTAGATGTTTGAACAAAATATGAGTTGTATGCATGCATCCTGCAAATCAAAAGAAATCAACTTGCATTTGGGTTGCAGGAGTCCTTGAATGCCTTTCTAGGCCGCAACTTTTCATTTCTTCACCCCAGTTTACACGTTAGCCCTAAAGCGGTTTTATTTTGCTTTAAATTTTGGAATGATTATATTTTTTTCCTCGTGTTTTGTCTTTTGGCGGTTTCACACCATATGTGAACGAGTTTTTAAGGTTCAATCAACAACACGCAAGTTGAATGTTGTTAAAGGCTATTATTTGATCGGATATTGCAATGTTACCTGCATATCTCTATGCAGACGACTACTCCCTGACAACCAAGACCGGGCAACTACCATCTCCTCCGGACAATCTTCCTTGAACAACTGTAACACTTGGGTTATTACATTAACGAATAGCTCTCAGAGAGCTCGTACTAGGTGGCCGTTGTCGGAGGTAATTTGTCTTCTGGTTAGATTCACCGAGGACATAAAAAATATATCATTAATTTCACTACTGATGTATAACATCGATACAAACCAAAATTATATTGGGGATATAATTAGGATAAGTGCTTGTTCATCAACGTCGCTAAGCAATAACATACACGAGTTCCTAAAATACATTGGACCACGGAGCTACGCTTATTGCTCTCTCTAATTTTCTGAATTATATTAAAAGAAACACACACACACACACATTACCATCAATTTCTCAGGGCGGCAAACTACTTGAGGAAAACAAGGTTTCCATAACAGTCATTGCCAAACATCTTCTTTCTATTTCAAAACTTATCCTAAAGCTTACCAATGACATAATCATTAACACCAACAACAATGATAATGATAACAATAAATAAACCAATTATCATACTAAAATTATAACAATAATATGATGTTAACAATATGAACATTATATATTGGAGTAGGGGTCTGTCAGATATTATAGCACAATCAAGGTTTGCTATCAATTGAAGATGTGAAGAGAAAATTTCAATGCTCAGACTTTTTGGAGCAATATATGCATGGAACTATGATCTTGACTGGCCATTGGCCTTTTGAAGTTGATTGCCAACTTTTGTGTTACCATGGTTACGGGGCCCTGGAGTGGAATAACATGTTAAGAGTGCACTAGAACTGCGAATGATAGAGATGTGGGGAAAATGTTGCAATCAAGCTGCGAACCGGAAAAAGATACCACGATAGATGAATAAAGATGTCATGTCGGTAATGACCCCCCCCCCCCCCCTTCTCTCTCTCTCTATTTCCCACTCTGCCTCCCTCTGTCTCCTCTGCATTCTCTCTTTCACTTTATCCAAACTATATGTTTACCCCCCTCTCTCTACTTGTATCCCCCCCCCCACCCCTCTCTCTCTCTTCTCAGTAATTGGTTCATCACGTAGTTTCACCCGAGTTGCTCGCCCTTCATCTTTAAAGCATACCGGCTGGCAGTTTTGATATGTATAATGAATTAATTGTTACACCTGCCTCAAAGGTAGGAAGGTGTTGTCTTATCGAATCTGTTAATAAAGTAACAAGGAGGAGTCAGCACACATGTGTTGTTGTGAGAAGTATAACAAGTAAAGTGATCAGTTATTCTAATTCTATTCAATATACCTAATCATGTACTTTCCTTGGAATAAATGCAAAGGCAACACAATAATATTTACGATGGTTAATATCCTCGAAACTATTCTGTGATTCTTTTGTTTAAACTTACAACAACTTTAAAGTTAATTCTTTAATCTATTTGAATATTCACTTTCACTGTATCAAACATATAAATATGAACTATTTCTGAATTGGTATTAAATCTGGTATTAGCAAGGAACTATAATCATTTTCGAAATATTGTAATAGGTAAATGTCTCAAAAGTAATATCTAGATCATCTTTAATGTGATCATGTCTTAAGCTCTGTCTCAATCGAACTATCTGTATTTGGTTATAAGTCATGTCCAGGTTTCATAATAAAATCCTTCTTCCTGTTTTATAACTTAAATGGAACATACGGTCATGCCCTAATTACAACTGATCATTTTATCTCTGTAAGGAACTTTCCTTCCAATAAACTAAACTCTGTCAATCTGTGTCTACATCTGACTATTCTCAAACAAAGCATGTAGCCTATTAACTGACTTTCTCTGCATACCCTCTTGGGAGGATTCACCCTAGCATGACTTTTCATGAGATTTCGTATGTTTTGGTCTATTTATAAAATGAAAGTTAAATATAATGCGACAGCACTCAGTCTGAATCTGGTTGATAATGTGTCGGAACATAGTGTTAATAATATTGTCTTAAATATAATTTGGTTAAACTAATTCTAATAATATCGAAGGTGTTATATGATGAAAGTTAGAATACATTATATTTGGTTCAACACTACAATATATCCTAGTGTGAAGATTCTCTTCTACAATGAGTGATGTATTCTCGTTAAAATACTGCTTAATTATTTCCTAATACGATTCTATTCAGACAAAGAGGACGAATTCTATCTTTCTTACAAACTTCACATTCACTGCAAAGTGACAAATACTTTCTCTTTCACGCTGATGAAAGTAATGGCTATTAGTTGGAAAGCATTGGTCAGCAAAACGCAAATAAATCTGCTACTACCAGTCAAGGCCACAGTCAATGTCCCTGGGCTGTGTGCACGTCCAGTCTTGTGTTTGTACTGGAATAGGAACACAGCATGCCCTGTTCTGTAGCTATTCCCCTAATTGTGTATACAATAACGGTTCGTGTTCACACTCAGCTTATCCCATCTAAGATTGCTATACAGATAATTATACATGAGGTGTGTTCACACTATAACATAATCCTACTTCTATATATCCAGTCATTTATCTTAATATACAAATCAGCTTGGTATAAATCCTTAATTCTTACATAATCTTAACTTCTTTAATGAACTAAATACATTTCTAAATAATGATTTTATGATATCATCAACAATAATTCTTTGTTCTTACAAAGGAATAAAACATATCTCTAATTCTCTCTCTCTCTCATCAGGCAATGATACAGTCTGTGCAAATCATACAAAATATAAAGCAGACATAATTAGATGATAATACATGAATAACTCAAGAAAGGTAGAAATATTGGATTTCTTACCTGTTATCATGGTTAATAACATGGTTAACATGGTTATTAAAGTCATTGCTTATCCAAATTGTATTGTAACGACGGGTGTCTACAAAACTAAGACCTAAGACCTAAGACCTAAGACCTAGATCATACCCATACTACAAAAAAAAATAAAAAAAATCAAAACTAAGACTCAACCATCTTCAAAACTAAGACCCTGTGTTATACTCATGAATGGGCATGGAGCATAGTCTGTACTCCAGACCCAGTTATTGAAAAAAAACTTCAAAACTAAGACTCTGTGTTATACTCATGGATGGGCGTGGAGCATAGTCTGTACTCCAGACCCAGTTATTGAAAAAACTTCAAAACTAAGACCCAACCATCTTCAAAACTAAGACTCTGTGTTATACTCATGGATGGGTGTGGAGCATAGTCTGTACTCCAGACCCAGTTATTGAAAAAACTTCAAAACTAAGACCCTGTGTTATACTCATGGATGGGTGTAGCCTTTTGACAAGGCCCTCGTGACTTGGCTATTTTTCTCGGCAAGTAAGCTAGTATTGGTTGCGTAACAAGACTAGCCGCCCAGCCCGGTGAATGTGCGATCGAGCGACGTGAGTCCGAGGGCCTTTTGGAACCTGGCCTGTATTTCTTTAGCCTCTATCCGTGGCCTCTTGCTGTATTTCCCTTGTAAACAGTTGGCAGGCCCTTTAAACGGCTGTTGACGAGACTATCATTGCGAGGCGCGCAGCGCCGAGGCCTCTACTCACTTGCCCGCTACACTTAGCACTAACAACAACAATTCTTTTTATTTTTATTGAAAAACGTCTACCAAATCGGTAGATAATAATATTCAAAAAACTTTTGATTGACAGCATCTTACTCCTACCCAGCTCTCCTTTCTCCAATCAGTGAGCGAAATAGGTTCCTACTAATAAATATTCATATTTTTTATTCACCAATCAGTGAGCAGGCTGTCGCCCTCAAAATAAATATTCATAATCGCACCGTTCCATCATGGCGGAGACCAGTAGTCGCGAAGAAATATTGACGAGAAGCCTTGATTTTGCTTCAACAAAACTAAAAATTTCACATTTCAAGGATTTGCAAGTGGAGGCTATTACTAGTGCATTGAACGGGAGAGATGTATTCGTAAATCTTCAAACAGGCTATGACAAAAGTGCCATTTATCAGGCTATTCCTCTATGCACGGATGTCCTGCGTAGTAGCTCCACCATTTCGGACGATACATTCCCCGGAGCGCTGGCGGGAGGAACAGGTTGCTCACCGCTAAGCAGCATTGTTGTCATTTCCCCTCTAGTCTCCCTCATGAAGAACCAGGTAGGCAAATTATACAGTTTTCTAACAATTTCTTTTAACCTCCAGGTTCGATATTATAGCCCCTAGATAAATCTTCCTGGATTACCGTATGTTAAGTTTAAAAAAAGGGTAGCTACCAACCGTTTTGTAGTATTACCAAAAATTTGCACTGGTTAAAACGTGTGACTGTGTGAGGGTCAAGTTCAAGGACAAGGTATAATTATTTTGCTTTAACAAATTTCACATATTCTTTTTATTCTTTTCTTTCACATTACAATGTATGATTTCTATCACTTTATCACAAAATTATTTCCCTATAAATAATGGACTAGTCCTTCGAGGGTCCTTCGCCAAGGCACGAAGCTCATTGGTCAGAATGCGTGAAGACAACGAATTGCATATAATCTGCATGTAATTTGTGACGTGTTACCACCTTATTTTAATAATGCATATATAATTAGCGGGCAAGTGAGTAGAGGCCTCGGCGCTGCGCGCCTCACAATGATAGTCTCGTCAACAGCCGTTTAAAGGGCCTGACAACTGTTTACAGGGGAAATACAGCAAGAGGCCACGGATAGAGGCTAGTATTTCTTATGATATCCTTTGTTCCTAGCGAGGATCTGCTACCTTATAGGTAGGAGCCAATAAGCGAACGTATCTTCGCATGACGTCAGCATAAATTTGGTCGAGCTAGCTCGCTCGGCACCCGGCGCTGCGGCCCGTGCAAGCTACATCAATCATAGAAAGCAAGCCCCGCAGATACCGTTGTGATTGGTCGATAATCATCGGTAGGCGTGTTTAAGTATACGAATGTCAACTCGTGAATAATTCATATCGGACGATGGAAACTCAGGTTCCAAAAGGCCTTGCGACTAAAGTCGCTCGATCGCGCGTTCACCAGGGCCATGTTGATTCTTTTCGTCGCCGGCTAGTCCCATCTCAGGCACAGCATGACGAGGAAAATAGCCAAGTCACGAGGCCTTGTCAAAAGGCTAGGATGGGCGTGGAGCATAGTCTGTACTCCAGACCCAGTTATTGGAAAAACTTCAAAACTAAGACCCAACCATCTTCAAAACTAAGACCCTGTGTTATAGTCATGGATGGGCGTGGAGCATAGTCTATGTCTATCTTCCTCTCTCTATAATTCCCACTCTGTCTCTGTTTCTCTCTCTCTCTCTTTACCTCACCTATGTCTATCTTCCTCTCTCTCTTTACCTTACCTATGTTTATCTTCCTCTCTCTTTTTACCTTACCTATGTCTATCTTCCTCTCTCTATAATTCCCGCTCTGTCTCTGTCTCTGTCTCTCTCTCTTTTTACCTTACCTATGTTTATCTTCCTCCCTCTATAATTCCCACTCTGTCTCTGTCTGTGTCTCTCTTTTTACCTCACCTATGTCTATCTTCCTCTCTCTATAATTCCCACTATGTCTCTCTCTCTCTTTTTACCTCACCTATGTCTATCTTCCTCTCTCTATAATTCCCACTCTGTCTGTCGCTCTCTCTCTTTTAACCTTACATTACCTATGTCTATCTTCATCTCTCTATAGTTCCCACTCTCTCTCTGTCACTCTTTTTTTACCTTCCCTATGTCTATCTTCCTCTCTATAATAAGCCAGTTCGGGGTTAGCGCATGGTACAAATGACCCCAAATATCCACAGATATTTTAGACATGGAGGGTCCCTTTATGTGCACTTCAGAAAAATAAATCTGGGAGTGATAGAGGTGCCTCATGAATAGCTTTTGTTTCCCCCTTTAAAAAGAATACTTCCACCTGGATATCATGGAATGCACCATTAGTGCATAATTGAATAATGATTACATGACATTCATGAGCACATATCGAATATAAGTGTCAGTGGGTTTTAGAATTTGGTACAGATGACCTTTATCTGCTCATGCTCAGATTGCATCTCCGAAGTGGCTTATTCCCGCTCTGTCTCTCGCGCATTCTCTCTCTCTCTCTCCTTTTAGCTTACCCTTGTCTATCTTCCTCTCTCTATAATTCCCACACTCTCTCTGTCTCTCTCTCTCTCTCTCTCTGTTTTATCTTACCTATGTCTATCTTCCTCTCTCTATAATTCCCACTCTCTCTCTGTCTCTCTCTCTCTCTCCCTTTAGCTTACCTCTGTCTATCTTCCTCTCTCTATAATTCCCACTCTCTCTCTGTCTCTCTCTCTCTCTGTTTTATCTTACCTATGTCTATCTTCCTCTCTCTATAATTCCCACTCTGTCTCTCTTGCATTCTCTCTCTCTCTCTCTCCCTGTTTTTCAGTCATTTGTCCATCATATAGCTTCGTCTTAGTTGCTATACTCTTCATTTTTTAATGGGCCCCCGCCATCAAAATGCAAGTGGATATCTGTTAGTGTACAGTTCTCCATACATCTCATATTTTAATCTTAAAACTTCTAAATACGTTTCATAGACTTTTAAATATATATATATTGTTGTATCAAAGCATGCAATACTATTATGATCGTGTGCTGAGCTGGCGGAAGTTACATTTCACTGTTCTACAATACAATAGACAAAGATCCCCCAGCTCAGCGCACACTCATAAAGAATTGCATGCTTTCACACAATACCTTCTCTTTGCCTTTGTTTTCCTGGTTAAGCTACATCATGTCTTACATAGCAACTCCTACGTTGTTATTATGTATTGTAACAGGTGTCAGCTTTGACAAAGTTGAATAGCAATTTCACCTGCAAATCGCTATTAGCTCGCTGATGATTGACACTTGATGTCACAGGGGGCAAATGGTCTGGAGGATTTTTTTAAGTGGATGGGCTTAGCAGGTTATAGAAAATTATTTCACAAATATTTTAAAATCTGTAAAAAAATATGGCAGGGGCCAAGTAAAAAAATGAAGAGTGTAGCAACTGGGATGAAACTGTGTGATGGACAAATGACTGAAAAACAGGGAGAGAGAGAGAGAGAGAGGCAAAATGAAATGACATTTGACTCAAATACAGCATTACTCGCTTCGCAATTTCTGTATGATATAACAGACACTATGTGAGTACATTTTAAAGGGCCCCTGCAACCCAAACGCAACCCAAATGCAAGTTTATTGCTGTTGATGTGCAGGGATGCATACAAATAATATTCTGTTATTCAAACATGTAAATATGTTTCTTATATTTCTAAATGTTTTTTGAAATATTTTTCATGCAATGGCATGATCTGTCAATCATCAGTCAGCTACACTAACATTCTACAATAGACAGTGGAATGTAACTTCCCCAAGCTCAGCACATGCTGACAATAGAATTGCATGCTTTCAACAATACCTCCTCATTACCATTTTCTTCCTGGTGATGCTACAGCATGTCTGATATAGCAACTCCTATGTAGGCATTGTATGGTCTATTAGAACTGATGGTTATCTCCTGCAAGTGTTATTTTTTTCTGCGGCACAGATTGGGGCATTGAGCCTTTGGGAAGTACGTTCTTTCCCTTCTGAATAGTGTCTGCACGTGAGACAAGTCATGTTTCAACTTTGAAACAGACTACAAGTATAGGACTTGTATTTTCTTACTCAGTTTCACCTTATTTTTAAATCAGCAAAAGACATTTTCACAATATATTCCTCCGTCGAGATTCGAACTCGCGGTCCTTTCATCGATAGCGCACCAGATTATCCGATTGCGCAACACAGAACAGCTGCTCAATGACCTTGCTCGTTTTATTATATCCCTACAGTTCGTTTTCATGAATATTCATGCCGACTAGTCCTGACGGAAAAAACCGTATTATGATCAATTTTACGCATTAGTCTGTAAATCAAGACCCTTAAAAAAAAGCCCCAATCTGTGCCGCAGAAAAAATAACGCCTCCGGCAAAGCTACATACCACTGTCTCTCCTTAGCTTACTAAGGAATGACAGGAATGAGGTCTGGTCATTTTTCTTTTAGGGTGGAGCTTAGCATGTTTAGGAAAAGGATTTTTTAAAATGTCTAAAAATCTATGAAACATATTTAGATGTTTGAACAAAATATGAGTTGTATGCATGCATCCTGCAAATCAAAAAAAAAATGAACTTGCATTTGGGTTGCAGGAGGCCGTGAATGCCTTTCTAGGCCGCAACTTTTCATTTCTTCACCCCAGTTTACACGTTAGCCCTAAAGCGGTTTTATTTTGCTTTAAATTTTGGAATTATTATATTTTTTTCCTCGTGTTTTATCTTTTGGCGGTTTCACACCATATGTGAACGAGTTTTTAAGGTGCAATCAACAACACGCAAGTTGAATGTTGTTAAAGGCTATTATTTGATCGGATATTGCAATGTTACCTGCATATCTCTATGCAGACGACTACTCCCTGACAACCAAGACCGGGCAACTACCATCTCCTCCGGACAATCTTCCTTGAACAACTGTAACACTTGGGTTATTGCATTAACGAAAAGCTCTCAGAGAGCTCGTACTAGGTGACCGTTGTCGGAGGTAATGTGTCTTCTCGTTAGATTCACCGAGGGCATAAAAAATATATCATTAATTTGATTACTGATGCATAACATCGATAAAAAACAAAATTATATTGGGGATATAATTAGGATAAGTGCTTGTTCATCAACGTCGCTAAGCAATAACATACACGAGTTCCTAAAATACATTGGACTGCGAAGCTACGCTTATTGCTCTCTCTAATTTTCTGAATTATTAAAAAAACACACACACACATTACAATAAATTGCTCAGGGCAACAAACTACTTGAGGAAAACTAGGTTTCCATAACAGTCATTGCCAAACATCTTCTTTTTATTTGAAAACTTATCCTAAAGCTTACCAATGACATAATCATTAACACCAACAACAATGATAATGATAACAATAAATAAACCAATTATCATACTAAAATTATAACAATAATATGATGTTAACAATATGAACATTATATATTGGAGTAGGGGTCTGTCAGATATTATAGCACAATCAAGGTTTGCAATCAATTGAAAATGTGAAGAGAAAATTTCAATGCTCAGACTTTTTGGAGCAATATATGCATGGAACTATAATCTTGACTGGCCATTGCCCTTTTGAAGTTGATTGCCAACTTTTGTGTTACCATGATTACGGGGCCCTGGAGTGGAATAACATGTTAAGAGTGCACTAGAACTGCGAATGATAGAGATGTGGGGAAAATGTTGCAATCAAGCTGCGAACCGGAAAAAGATACCACGATAGATGAATAAAGATATCATGTCGGTAATGACCCCCCCCCCCCCCCCTCCCCCCTCTCTCTCTCTCTCTCTCTATTTCCCACTCTGCCTCCCTCTGTCTCCTCCGCATTCTCTCTTTCACTTTATCCAAACTATATGTTTATCCCCCTCTCTATATCTCTCTCTCTCTGTTTCTCATTCTCTCTCTACTTGTATCCCCTCCCCCTCTCTCTCTCTCTTCTCAGTAATTGGTTCATCACGTAGTTTCACCCGAGTTGCTCGCCCTTCATCTTTAAAGCATACCGGCTGGCAGTTTTGATATGTATAATGAATTAATTGTTACACCTGCCTCAAAGATAGGAAGGTGTTGTCCCATCGAATCTGTTAATAAAGTAACAAGGAGGAGTCAGCACACATGTGTTGTTGTGAGAAGTATAACAAGTAAAGTGATCAGTTATTCCAGTTCTATTCAATATACCTAATCATGTACTTTCCTTGGAATAAATGCAAAGGCAACACAATAATATTTACGATGGTTAATATCCTCGAAACTATTCTGTGATTCTTTTGTTTAAACTTACAACAACTTTAAAGTTAATTCTTTAATCTATTTGAATATTCACTTTCACTGTATCAAACATATAAATATGAACTATTTCTGAATTGGTATTAAATCTGGTATTAGCAAGGAACTATAATCATTTTCGAAATATTGTAATAGGTAAATGTCTCAAAAGTAATATCTAGATCATCTTTAATGTGATCATGTCTTAAGCTCTGTCTCAATCGAACTATCTGTATTTGGTTATAAGTCATGTCCAGGTTTCATAATAAAATCCTTCTTCCTGTTTTATAACTTAAATGGAACATACGGTCATGCCCTAATTACAACTGATCATTTTATCTCTGTAAGGAACTTTCCTTCCAATAAACTAAACTCTGTCAATCTGTGTCTACATCTGACTATTCTCAAACAAAGCATGTAGCCTATTAACTGACTTTCTCTGCATACCCTCTTGGGAGGATTCACCCTAGCATGACTTTTCATGAGATTTCGTATGTTTTGGTCTATTTATAAAATGAAAGTTAAATATAATGCGACAGCACTCAGTCTGAATCTGGTTGATAATGTGTCGGAACATAGTGTAAATAATATTGTCTTAAATATAATTTGGTTAAACTAATTCTAATAATATCAAAGGTGTTATATGATGAAAGTTAGAATACATTATATTTGGTTCAACACTACAAAATATATCCTAGTGTGAAGATTCCCTTCTACAAAGAGTGATGTATTCTAGTTAAAATACTGCTTAATTATTTCCTAATACGATTCTATTCAGACAAAGAGGACGAATTCTATCTTTCTTACAAACTTCACATTCACTGCAAAGTGACAAATACTTTCTCTTTCACGCTGATGAAAGTAATGGCTATTAGTTGGAAAGCATTGGTCAGCAAAACGCAAATAAATCTGCTACTACCAGTCAAGGCCACAGTCAATGTCCCTCTTTGTCCATGGGCTGTGTGCACGTCCAGTCTTGTGTTTGTACTGGAATAGGAACACAGCATGCCCTGTTCTGTAGCTATTCCCCTAATTGTGTATACAATAACGGTTCGTGTTCACACTCAGCTTATCCCATCTAAGATTGCTATACAGATATACATGAGGTGTGTTCACACTATAACATAATCCTACTTCTACATATCCAGTCATTTATCTTAATATACAAATCAGCTTGGTATAAATCCTTAATTCTTACATAATCTTAACTTCTTTAATGAACTAAATACATTTCTAAATAATGATTTTATGATATCATCAACAATAATTCTTTGTTCTTACAAAGGAATAAAACATATCTCTTATTCTCTCTCTCTCTCATCAGGCAATGATACAGTCTGTGCAAATCATACAAACTATAAAGCAGACATAATTAGATGATAATACATGAATAACTCAAGAAAGGTAGAAATATTGGATTTCTTACCTGTTATCATGGTTAATAACATGGTTAACATGGTTATTAAAGTCATTGCTTATCAAAATTGTATTGTAACGACGAGTGTCTACAAAACTAAGACCTAAGACCTAAGACCTAAGACCTAAGACCTAGATCATACCCATACTACAAAAAAAAAAAAAATCAAAACTAAGACCCAACCATCTTCAAAACTAAGACCCTGTGTTATACTCATATATTGCACATAAACAACATAAATATGACAACCATAGCAAAATAATGTCCACAGATAAAATGTGTCATATAAACTAATATAGAAGATAAAAATCAGAAAATACATAAAAATTTTACTCCAAAATACATACAAAATACATTTAAAAATTGAAATATATGGAGAGAAACCATCGTATTGATCATTCAGATACAGCTCTTGCATACAAGGGTTATAAATTACATGTATGCGATAATGAAAATATAACAGATGAAATAAATTCAATTAAATTAACTCACAAGTAATTAGTGCATATGATGTTGGGTAAAGTAAATGTACAAGATATCAAAATCAAATAAACTCAAATGTTCTGTATGTTCAGTCGTTTTGGAAATTTATGTAAAATAACTTATTTTAAAGCCCAACTATAACTTTCGTTTACATGAAGGTTCAATAATGTTTTTAAGATGGTTTGGTCTTGAGCGCAGCCCCTCCCCCCCCCCCCCCCCTTAGTGTTGATTTTTTTCTGTATCACATATATGCTCTCTATATACATGTTATTAAAGAGAGCCTTAGTTTTAAAAATGGTTTGGTCTTAGCATAGACTTAGGAGTCGGGGGGGGGGGGGGGGGGGGGGTTCAGGACGCAGCCCCCCCCCCAAAAAAAAAAAGTAATATAGAGGTTCAGATGGCATTATGCTCCCAATATTTTGAAGCGGGACTTATATATATATATATATATATATATATATATCATTGAGATAAAAATATTGCACAAATATAAACAGCATAAATATGATAACCACAACAAGTTAATGTCCATGATAAAATGTATCATAAATTAACCTAAGGATAAAAATTGGAAAATACATAAAAATACATGAAAATACAATGAAAAATTGAAATATATGGAGAGAAACCATTGTATTGATCATTCAGATACAGGTCTTGCATACGAGGGTTGTGAATTACTTGTATGCCATAATGGAAATATAACAGATGAAATTTAGAGATATGCAAAAAATAAACTTAAGGATATGAAATAAATTCAATTGAATGAACCCACAAGTATTAGTCCATATGATGCGCAGGGTACAGTAGCGTAAATGTATGAGATATAAAATAAAATAAACTCAAATGTTCTTTATGTTCAGACGTGTGGGAAATTAATGTAAAATAACTATTTTAAATCCCACTACATGTACTGTAGGTTCAATAGTGTTTTGATGATGGTGTGGTCATAGCATCGGCTGAGGAATCGGGGGGGGGGGGGGGGGGGAGTGGGTGCAGCCCCGAGCCCCAACCCCCCCCCCCCCCACAAAAAAAAATTGGATGCGGGGGTGCATGAGTTTTACACAGGGTTTTGGTTTTGAAGATGGTTGGGTCTTAGTTTTGAAGTTTTTTCAATAACTGGGTCTGGAGTACAGACTATGCTCCACGCCCATCCATGAGTATAACACAGGGTCTTAGTTTTGAAGATGGTTGGGTCTTAGTTTTGAAGTTTTTTCAATAACTGGGTCTGGGGAACACACTATACTCCACACCCATCCATGATTATAACACAGGGTCTTAGTTTTGAAGATGGTTGGGTCTTAGTTTTTAAGTTTTTTCAATAACTGAGTCTGGAGTACAGACTATGCTCCACGCTCATCCATGAGTATAACACAGGGTCTTAGTTTTGAAGGTTTTTTTTTCAATAACTGGGTCTGGAGTACAGACTATACTCCACGCCCATCCATGAGTACAACACAGGGTCTTAGTTTTGAAGATGGTTGTGTCTTAGTTTTGAAGTTTTTTCAATAACTGGGTCTGGAGTACAGACTATACTCCACACCCATCCATGATTATAACACAGGGTCTTAGTTTTGAAGATGGTTGGGTCTTAGTTTTGAAGTTTTTTTCAATAACTGAGTCTGGAGTACAGACTATGCTCCACGTTCATCCATGAGTATAACACAGGGTCTTAGTTTTGAAGTTTTTTTTTCAATAACTGGGTCTGGAGTACAGACTTTGCTCCACACCCATCCATGAGTACAACACAGGTCTTAGTTTTGAAGATGGTTGTGTCTTAGTTTTGAAGTTTTTTCAATAACTGGGTCTGGAGTACAGACTATGCTCCACGATCATCCATGAGTATAAGACAGGGTCTTTAATAGTTTTGGAGATGGTTGGGTCTTAGTTTTGAAGTTTTTTAATAAATGGATCTGGAGTACAGACTATGCTCCACACCCATTTATGAGTATAACACAGGGCTTTAGTTTTGAAGATGGTTGGGTCTTAGTTTTGATTTTAGTTTTGTTTTTTGCGGTTTCTCATCATATGTGAACGAGCATTTTAAGTTCAACCAACACTGTATAAGTTGATACCGTGAAAGGCGATTATTTGATCGGATATTGCGATCAAACCTGTATATCAGTATACACAACTACTCCCTGACTCACGAACAGATACAATCTCCTCCGGATAATCTCCCTTGTACAGGGGGGGATACAGGATTTTCAGAAGGGTGAGGGGGGGGGGGGCACACACTGAGGAGCCCTCCGTTTGACGAAGCTAAACGGCCATCTAGGGGGTCCGGGGCATACTTTGTCAGACAAAACAGGGGGCGCACGCCCCTTGCGCCCCGCCCCCCCCCTTCCCTGGATCCGCGCCTGCTTGTACAAATTTCTGGCGGGAATTACTGCATTAGCGAGTAGCATTCATAGGGTAAACCTCTTTAAAAGGGTGTAGTTGTCTTAGGATTAGTTGCCCGGATGCTAGGGTGGAGCGTCCGAAGGGTAGTTTTCGAGGGGAGAGGGACTTTGGGGTTGACGGTGAAGTGGCATAATTTATATGAAAAAGGAGACAAAATGAGGAACACACATCCCCCCACACACGCCTGCCCACTCAGGTGAGCATTCGTCTAGCGTGCTCCAACGTTTTGTAGGGGATAATGACAAAATGCGTCTATCAATAACTCATTCAAAGCAAACACAAAATAACTTCACAGCATTTTACAAGGTTGATGAATACCACTGTTCCGTTAATTACTTTGTTTATAATTTTCCCAACAACTAAAAGGCGTTAACACCTGTCTCCTAACCGGCGAACTGTGCAGTTTCAAGCAATGGCTCCAATTGTTCATGATGCTTGACAAACACAAAAACTGAACATGCATTTTCTCTTGACAGTAATACGTCACACGGCTATGATATTGATGAGTGGTAGTTCGCCAATATTGCCTTGCAAGGACATGCATGAGTTGCTATAGTAGAGAAGGACTGTGTAGCTGTTAAAGTCAATTGCTCATCGTGTCTTAATGACTAATTTAATATAATTGCAATATAATTTGAGGCCACCATAACAGACTTTATCACTTTCTGAACAGGAAATTGTTGTCCATAACAATTATCGTCAAAGCTTTTAATTTCACACCAGTAACATTAACAACAACCATAATAATGAAAATATGATAATGAACAAAACAAAGTATTTAAAGTGGCCACCATTGATTTAACTATACAGTGTGAGTGAGTAAAAAGGAAACCCATATTCAAGCTTCAATATCTTTAAAACCAAGCAAAATTCGCTGAAATGTATTATAAATTTATCATAGTTGATATTTTCTTCTTTAATTTGATATGCTGCTCACCAAAATGCAATCATAGATGACTGAGCACTGGCAATTTTTAAAAAGCTTATCAAAATCGTCCTTGCCCAAGTGTGGGATAAATGGGGTTAAGGATTAAAGTTCATTGTTTGTGAGTGCATTCAACTGGAATGGAGACCATTCAACCAACCTTGGGTTGACCATCCATTTCATCCAGAACTTGGGGAGAGGCAAATATGCAATGAATGAGGAAATATGTTACTGTTCTGCTGTCATCGGTCGGATTTTATTGATCAAGGTGTCAAATCAAAGGAGACATGGTAGACTACAATGTCGGTTCCTTGATTAAATCTATTGTATCTATATGTATTAATTACATCCAGGAGCGGATCCAGGATTGAGTATAAGAGGGGGCACACAAGTGAAGGTTTGTCAACTTTTGGAAAAGGTAGACCCGTAATTCTTTGAAGCGCCCCCTCCCCCTGGATCCGCCAATGATTACATCAATACTTAGGGTTGAATCTTTGATTTCTTTTTATTGACCCACACTGTACTGAGGCGAAGGGGGATATGAAAAACAATGATATTTGGTCTGATTTAACTGATACATAATGTTCATTTATAGTACTTATATATGTGTGACTGTGCTTGTGTGTATATTTGTACATGTTTACGCATTCAAACCGATGACATCGAACAAAGAGAACAATGGGTCATCGGTAGTAATTGAATAGGTCATCGGTTGTCAACGATCGGTGAGGTTTATTCCGTCAATGAACTTTGTGACGCAATTCAATAGTGGAGTTATCTTTTGAAATTCGAACAATAGAAAACATAGATGCATGTGTGTGTGTGTGTGTGTGGGTGTTTTCTTTGTGTGTGTATGCAAATATAACAAATATAATATGTTTTTACAAAATTTAGGTTTAAAGACCTCAGCCTGACCCAAAACAACCATATATTGACGTAAAGCTTAGTAAACAAAGAATATAATTACCCTGGTTATTCATAAATTTTGGTCTCCGTTTATCAATAAAAAATAAAAAAGAGATTTTTTTGGGTCCGCCCCCTCCCTATGGCGTAACACTGCAGGGGGTCGCTAGACGTGTGACGACATGTCATGTATACAGCTCCGAGTGCGTCTACACGATATGTCGTCATCAAATTTTCACCCCCCGCAAAGTAGCGTCCCTCAGAGACGGGGCCCAAACCACCGGGCTCAACATTCGGGACGCTGTTACTCATTCCACAGGAAACGGAATCTCATGAAGTTGGTTTCAATTTGTTCAGAAAATATATAGCTCTCCGTGGATGAATAAAGGGTATATTTCAAAATTCGGTCAGGCTTAGGTCAAGTTTAATGAATTGTGTTCGAATCGTATTCCTAGTTTCCAGGTCCCAAATTCTGGTAAGAGCTTTAGTATTATGTTACAGTAGAGGTATTAGTGAATAAGTCACCGGAATGTGAAGCACAGGGCATGGAATTTGACGTATATTACTTTAGCGTTTTTTTTTATGAACCTACAAATTCAAGGTTAAAAACGCGTGCAAATTTTTTACACACTGTGTTAATTCCACTCTTCCGACACACACGGGCCATTATGCATTAGGCATTGCTCTGTTGGATGGAATTTGAACATAGAGATCCTCATATCCTGATTTTTATTACCCTCACGGAACTGTTCGTATATTTCTTTTAAAAGGCAATCCAACCTTCGTGAAAGGTTGATTTGTGTGAAAGGAGAAAAATAAGAGAAGAAGGATGGTGATAGTCTGGAAGAAATCGGACAAGAATAAGAAAGTTATGATTGTTTGAAAATGTAATCACTACATCTATGCAAATCTCAAATTTGGTGAATCGATTGTGACGTATTCACGGTCAACTCTCCCATTTATTGTACACCAAAATATAATCAAATTCAGGTTTTCTCCTGACCGCCTTTTCCCTCGTAAAACACTTTACAAGGTTGGTGCTTCCTCCCCCCCCCCCCCCCCAATAAAAAATAAAAAACAAATAAATAAATAAATAAAATAATAAATAAGTAAACAAACAAACAAAAATAAATAAATAAATAAGTAAAAATAAATAAAAGGCGTTCATGAGCGCCTTAGCATCGTAGTTTCTAGGCACAGACCCTATTTAGACAATTTAACACAGAGCCTAACTTCAACAGTCTCTGGCGGTGTCAGAAAAAGATTGTCAGGATCAGCACAGGTTCATCGGTAGTCTTTTAGTGGAGACACTCTGCTATGACTGACATAGATTCTGTGTCTGTACACTATTGTTATTGCGTGAAGTGTGCACATTCAAATTATTTTTACTCCCATACATAAATGCTACAAAATATTTTCACAAAAAGTGTGAAAAGGTTTTGTGCAGCACAAACAGGTAGTTTCACCAGTACATATCAAGGCCATCAAAGGTTTTTTTGTTATTTTGCCTAAAGATGCATGGCATAAACCACAATAGGGCTATGATTAGGATAAGTGCTTGTTCATGATGCTTGACATACACAAAAACTGAACACGCATTTTTTTTTCTTGACAGTAATACGTCACACGGCTATGATATTGATGAGTGCTAGTTCGCCAATATTGCCCTGTAAGGACATGCATGGTAAATGAGTCATATTCATTCTTATTGCTAGAAAATTTCACTTGATGCTATTTTATATTTGTCTTCATTAGTATGTCATTTTTTGTCGCCCTGATTTGCAAAATATGTTTGATGGTTTGTTTCTTTGCCCAAAAATGTACGATGACATAATGCTTTTCAAAATGTATGAATGATTTCATATCATTTATAATCAATAATAAATCATTTGCATTTTATTGTTTTATAAGAGACACTGTACATTCGATTGCTATACTATATTACATGCAATCATTGTGTAATCTTTGAATAAGTATACTACCCTATAATATGTTTTGTAAATATGTATATAACAATTTTGTTTCTATACTGAGCTAAAGTAGTCTTTATACTTCTTGTATGTACTTTCAAAATTATACAATGCCATTTCAAAATAACCCATATATAAATGGTTATTTTTCAACAGATTTTTGAAAATATCACAGTCTATACATTACGAATAAGATGATAGGAATGTGCAACAATTTCAACATTTTCGTAAAACCAATTTTGATTTTGAGGATACCATATTCTTTGTATATACATGTATATATATATATTTATGTATGTTCTTATTTATTTTTGGTTATGAGTTTATTTTTATGATTTTGTTGGCTATTATTGTTACTTACTATTGCTATCAGGGCCTCATGGAAGACCACCAATATTGGTGATAATGAGCCACCCTGTATAAATATCAGAAATAAATAAATAAATAAATAAATAAATGCATGAGTTGCTATAGTAGAGAAGGACTGTATCGCTGTTAAAGTCAATTGCTCATCGTGTCTCAATGACTAATTTAATATAATTTCAATATATTTTGAGGCCACCATAACAGAAATTATCACTTTCTGAACAGGAAATTGTTTTCCTTAACAATTATTGTCAAAGCGTTTAATTTCACACCAGTAACAATAGCAACAACCATAATAATGAAAACATGATAATGAACAAAAACAAAGTATTTAAAGTGGCCACCATTGATTTAACTATACAGTGTGAGTGAGTAAAAAGGAAACCCATATTCAAGCTTCAATATCTTTAAAACCAAGCAAAATTCGCTGAAATGTATTATAAATTTATCATAGTTGATATTTTCTTCTTTAATTTGATATGCTGCTCACCAAAATGTAATCATAGATGACTGAGCACTGGCAATTTTTAAAAAGCTTATCAAAATAGTCCTTGTCCAAGTGTAGGATAAATGGTGTTAAGGATTAAATGTTATTGTTTGTGAGTGTATTCAACTGGAATGGAGACCATTCAACCAACGTTGGGTTGACCATCCATTTCATCCAAAACTTGGGGAGAGGCAAATATGCAATGAATGAGGAAATATGTTACCGTTCTGCTGTCATCCGTCGGATTTTATTGATGAAGGTGTCAAATCAAAGGAGACATGGTAGACTACAATGTCGGTTCCTTGATTAAATCTATTGTATCTATATGTATTAATTACATCCAGGAGCGGATCCAGGATTGAGTATAAGAGGGGGCACACAAGTGAAGGTTTGTCAACTTTTGGAAAAGGTAGACCCGTAATTCTTTGAAGCGCCCCCTCCCCCTGGATCCGCCAATGATTACATCAATACTTAGGGTTGAATCTTTGATTTCTTTTTATTGACCCACACTGTACTGAGGCGAAGGGGGATATGAAAAACAATGATATTTGGTCTGATTTAACTGATACATAATGTTCATTTATAGTACTTATATATGTGTGACTGTGCTTGTGTGTATATTTGTACATGTTTACGCATTCAAACAGATGACATCGAACAAAGAGAACAATGGGTCATCGGTAGTAATTCAATAGGTCATCGGTTGTCAACGATTGGTGAGGTTTATTCCGTCAATGAATTTTGTGACGCAATTCAATAGTGGAGTCATCTTTTGAAATTCGAACAATAGAAAACATAGATACATGTGTGTGTGTGTGTTTTCTTTGTGTCTGTATGCAAATATAACAAATATAATATGTTTTTACAAAATTTAGGTTTAATGAATTGTGTTCGAATCGTATTCCTAGTTTCCAGGTCCCAAATTCTGGTAAAAGCTTTAGGAGCCCATTTTTTTCTCGAAAAAAGGCAAATTTTGTTTATAAAATGTTTGATAGAACTATTGCATTGCAGAATAAGTTTGAAATTATCCTAATTGTAATTAGGAAAACATTACACTATTTAGAATTGACAGAATAGGTAGCTCATGTGCCCATTGTGCCCCTTTGTGAGAAAGGGCCCAATATATTATATGTTTAAAATAAAATGTTTTCTTAATCTGAATAGTGCATTTTGTGATAGAAGTACCAAACCTGGCACACATGTACATCCAAATAAATGTGTTATGAGAAAAAGTATATATTGAGCCATCTCAAAGTTGGTCCTGTAGGCCTGCTGTGCCCAGTTTTCAGACTGGCCACCACAGGGTACTTTTCATGTATAATTTGTCAAATATTAATATATTAGACCATAGTTAGATTTAGTGTAATATTTTTTATTCATATTTGAAATTGTTGTGCCCATATTAAAGTAAGGGCCTATTTGAACACGTAACACAGAGTCATGAATCATAGACTATGTTGAAAATGAATCTGATTGTGATCATGACTGGTAAAGACGGCCTTCTTTAAATTTGGCAAAATACATCTTCGTGGCACGGTCAAGCAGTCACCATTCCGAAAAAGGTCCCAAAATATACTAAGATTTCAAATATTTTGATTTCATTTTTAAATTGGTAGACAACTAGTTTTCAAGATCATCAGGCCCGTAGCCAGAGGCGGGTCGTAGGGGTCGGACGACCCCCCCCCCCCTTTCTTGGGCTGAGGTCCGCTTTTTCATGAAAAACACACACACACACACCTTTAATCTTTGTTACCAGAATTACCCACACTCTGTCAGTTGTACAGCATCAAAGCTGGTGTAGTGAGTTGCAGTGTTGCCAACATTTTGGAAAAAAAGTAATAAGTAGATCATTCACAACCCCTAAATTTCCCCTCGGGAGTCCTTAAATTGCGGCAGAAAGCATCTAGATTTTAAAATTTTCCGGGGGAGCATGCCCTCGGACCCCCCTAGCAAGGACCTGCCAAAACATGTCCGTATTGATTATGACAAAAAGGTCCACTTTTGCCAAAAACGACCCACCCCTTTAGAAACCCTGGCTACGGGCCTGATCATAGGACACGTCCCTCTTCAAATTGGGCACATGGGTCCATGTGATAGACCGTGAAAGATAAATCTTGTACAATCTGATTTAGTTTCATCGCTTATCATCATGGCTCGAAATCCAGGTGGCTTATTATCCTGTTCTGTTCTGCTTATAAAATATTCATCCACTTGTGTGCCAAATTTTGTGCTTTTATCACAAAATGCACAATTAAATTGAAATGCCGCCTTACTAACTTAAGACTTGATTTTAAAGATCCTAGATATTCTACCGAATGGATTTTCAAAGGAAGAGCATTCCATAAAGATGTAGCTACTGCTAGCTACTGCTAAAAAAAACTTTACCGCCACTACAGACAGTTTAGTAACTTTTGTAAGTTTATATGTATAGTTAAATATACATACATGAATTTCCTTTTGCTCTCTTTCTTTCCCCATCTATCTATATTCCCGATTTCCCCTGCCATCTCTATGTCTTTTGATGCTCTCCATTTCTCTCTATTCTCACTTTCTCTCTCTCTCTCTCTCTCTCTCTCTCCCTCTCTCTCTCACACACACACACAAATATTTCCAATCTTGTTTCTGTTACTTGTTCTATTTCTCTTTTCCCGTATCTCTATCTCTCTCTCTCTCTCGTCCTCTATGGGCGGCCAAAAGGTCAAAAATTAGCACTTTGAGAAACATTAATATAATGTCGAGAATAAACAAAAACGCAGAAATAAACACTTAGACAAATATTATATATAATGTTAAAAATAAACAAAAAGGCAGAAATAAATAAAACCCACAAACATAAAGAAAACTTCAGAAATATATAAACATCAACAGAAATAAAGACAAGTTTAGAAATATAGACAACCACAGAAATAAAGACAAGGTCAAAAATACTGACAACCACAGCATGAGTTGAGAAATATAGAGAACCGCAGAAATAAAGACAAGTTCACAAATATAGAGAACGTACCGCACAGAAATAAAGACCTCCGAAATATAGAGAACCACAGAAATAAAGACAACTTCAGAAACAAAGACAAATTCAGAAATATAGACAACGACGGGGGTACAGAAATGAAGGTCTGTCAGGGGCGGATCCAGGATTTTGTAGAAAGGGGGGGGGGGATGGAAATGCAAGTTTGTCGTCAGGGGTGGATCCAGGATTTTGTAGAAAGGAGGGGGCATGGAAATGCAGGTAGGTCATCAGGGGTGGATCCAGGATTTTGTAGAAAGGGGGGGGGGGGATGGAAAAGCAGGTTTGTCATCAGGGGTGCATGGATCCAGGATTTTGTAGAAAGGAGGGGGCATGGAAATGCAGGTTTGTCATCAGGGGTGGATCCAGGATTTTGTAGAAAGGAGGGGGGCATGGAAATGCAGGTTTGTCATCAGGGGTGGATCCAGGATTTTGTAGAAAGGAGGGGGGCATGGAAATGCAGGTAGGTCATCAGGGTGGATCCAGGATTTTGTAGAAAGGGGGGGGGGCAAACAACTGGTTTGTCATCAGGGGCGGATCCAGAATTTTGTAGAAAGGAGGGGGGGGGGGGAGCATGGAAATGCAGGTATGTCATGAGGGGTGGATCCAGGATTTTGTAGAAAGGGGGAGGGGGCAAACAACTGGTTTTTCATCAGGGGTGAATCCAGGATTTTATAGAAAGGGGGGGGGGCACACAACTGGTTTGTGATCAGGGGCGGATACAGGATTTTGTAAAAGGGGGGGGGGGTATGGACATGCAGGTAGGTCATCAGGGGCGGATCCAGGATCCCCTCACAGTTTTGCCGAAAGTGTGCGTTTGGACTTTTTCTAACAGAATATTCGTGACAGTGGCAGATTTACGGATCCCGGCCCGTGCCGCCTCCATTTGAAAGAAAAGTATGCTTTATGCCTCCCCCCTTTTTAGAACTTATAACCTTTATTGTTTGTTGTTGTTGCTTGTCAGAGAATTATTGGAGGAAAATTGGACTTTTGGAGGGCTTGCAAAAAGAAACATTCTCGTCATCCCCCCCCCCCCCCCCTCCCCACTGCTGAGCAATTTAAATACAGATCTCCCTCCAAAGTTGACAGACCTGCATATCTGTGCACCCCCTTTTACAAAATCCTGGATCCGCCCCTGATGACAGCTCTGCATTTTGCATTTCTGCCCCCCCCCCCCCCCCCCCCTCCATTTACAAAATCCTGGAACCGCTGATAATAATAATAATAATAATAATAATAATAATAATAATAATAATAATAATAATAATAATAATACACTGTATTTAGAAGAAAAAAAGGTCAACGCACCCTTTCGGACTAAGCCTGGCCGAGGATAGGATTTAATATATTTCGCCTTCTCTTGTCCTTTTATTACCAGTATATTTCTCAAAAGTTTGTTCTTCTCTGAAACTCGACAATATTTCTGTTGGACTCTACTTTTTGCGTGCTGTATTCATATTCGCGATAGACTATAATTCAGTCGTTTCGTTTGATTCTGTGGATGTCTCTATTTCTGAAGTTATCTTCATTTAAGGTCGTTGTATATATTTCTGAAGTTATCTTTATTTCTGTGGTTGTCTATATTCCTGAAGTTGTCTTTGTTTCTGGAGCTGTCTTTATATCTGGAGTTGTCTTTATTTCTGTGGTTCTCTATATTTCGGAGGTCTTTATTTCTGTGCGGTACGTTCTCTATATTTGTGAACTTGTCTTTACTTCTGCGGTTCTCTATATTTCTCAACTCATGCTGTGGTTGTCAGTATTTCTGAACTTGTCTTTATTTCTGTTGATGTTTATATATTTCTGAAGTTTTCTTTTTGTTTGTGGGTTTTATTTATTTCCGCCTTTTCGTTTATTTTTAACATTATATATAATATTTGTCTAAGTCTTTTTTTTTTTTTTGCGTTTTTGTTTATTCTCGACATTATATTAATGTTTCTCAAAGTGTTCATTTTGGCCCTTTTGGCCACCCATATTCCTCATCTTTTATTATTAAATAGTTTTCTATGTACTACACTTTTCTTCGTTGCGCTTATTTCTACAAGTGCAATGCATTGCTATATTATATTAAAGAGGTTGTCATATCCCGATGCGGCCTTTTGGCCCCCAAGCGAACGTTTATTACTCGCATGGCACTATCCATTTATTTCGATTTTGCTCTCTCTCTCTCTCTCTTTCTCTATATACATATTGTAGACTTTTAGTAAGCAATAGTAAATTCTGACTAAAAAGAACAAAAGAAGCAAACAATAATGGATGCTGTATAATCGTCTGAATGTGACTAACAATAGCCACGATAAGAACCATGCCTCCTGAGAAGAAAGGTGAACGTCACAAACAACATGAGGTTAATAAATGGCTTTGTCACATGGAGCTGAAACATAGACAGTAACAAAGACTGTCATTTGAAAATACTTTTTAAGTAATCACATAGTTTGAAATGTGGTTGTTCAGGAGAATGATGAGAGCATCGTGGTAATAAAATATGAAAATCAACAAAGAATTACTGCATAAATGAAGAAACTTTCTGATAGGACGAGTAAAAGAACGAATGAAAACTTACTTTGGTCACAGCAAAATGGCATCAGAAATTATTGAAATATATTTTGGAAAGAAAGGTTAAAAGTACCACATCAAGAGGGAAATCATGAACCACCTGCGAAGAGAACATTAAGACCTGTAGTGGAATAACATTGTACGAGTGGACTAGAACTGCAAAGAGATTGTGGGGGGGGGGGGGGGGGTGTTGCAATCAAGCTGCGAACCGGGAGAAGATACCGCGATGGATTGATAAAGATGTCTTGTCAGGAATGATGAAGAGGGTATGCTCTTAAAAGAACGGTCAATCTACCGGCTGGGTTGCCTAAGGCCACAAGGAATTAATATTTCGTTCCATAGACACTTCTTTTTCTAATTGATCTCTCTCTCTCTCTCTCTCTTTCTATCTGTCTCTCTGACGCGCTCTCTCTCTCTCTCTCTACAATTATATTCATATTTCTTCCATGACGTATAGCTTTGCGTCCTCCTTTCCTACACCTTTGCACATTTTATGTTTGCTGACGCCTTTTGGGGTTTGGTGTGCGTGCGGCAGTGTTGTATTCGAGGCCGGCACTTCCGAGCCACGAAGCCGCTGAAAAATGATACCTTCCCTAGGTTTTGTATGCGTGCCTCGGTCCGAGGCCAAGGCCACTAAATTATAGCCTCGACGCCGGCCTCGAATACAACACTGGCTTGGGGGGGGGGGGGGGGGGGGGGGGGCTGGGGCGATAATCATCTCTTGACAAGGCCCAATTTGAATAATTCAATGACGATTGGTAGCGCACCGATATCAAATAATGAAATTATTGGTACAGCAGAAATTCTTCATGAGGTTGTGTATGTACAAGCGCGAGTGAGCTTGTCTTGTGACCAGCGCTTGTGCATATGCATCGCAAAGAGGTTATACCAAAGAGCTTTAGCCTTTGCCGCTTACAGTATAATCCCACGTTAATACAAACGTGCACATGATCCAAGGCCACGCTTGCGTGTTTTCGATGTCACCAGGGATAATTGGTTTGTTGTACTGTTGTCTGGTTGGTTAAAATTATGACCATTCAAGTATGATAATTGAAAATGCAAATTTATCGAGCACTGTCGCGAGAAATTTGCATATCCATAAATTACTAGAGCTGTGAGCTTGGAAATATATATCGGTGTGATTTCCTGTGATATGATTGGATAATTTCTATTCTATACGTGCTCACTTTCGGCATGCAGCATATTCAACATCCACACCCATACAACAACTCTCCATTTTAAGGAGCGCGAATTACGAAGAACGTCCAGTAGCTGCGTAGGATGCCTTTGTCTTATCAACCAGCCGATTCCTCCATCTGACTTCGCAAAATTGTCTGAATTATGAACAACCGTCTGTTCTTCAGCTTTTAAACATCACTCTCACAACAGTTTTTTTCAGCGTGACAAATTTCTTTGGCCAAAATTCATTCATTTGTTATTCTTCAGTTTCCCATATCATTCTTGATACAGTGATTTTCTTGTTTTGGACAGACTTTATAGATAGATAAGTAAACTTTGGTGTTTTACACATCCTCGATTGATCGTTTGTTTAAGAAGACAACCGCAAGGACACTTTCAAAACTTGGCAAATCATCAAACCGCTTCACAAGATGATTAAGGTAATATCTTTTTGAAAAGTTTTTTGGAAAATTTATGTGAATAACTAAATGTGTACTAATATTTAAGGTGTTCTCTCATATTAATATAGAAAAGATTAGATTTTTCAACATTCCCTAAATATTGTTTATTTTTTAGAATCAGAATAATAATAATTTGTAAACAAATCTTTCGGCATATTAAATTGAGAATAATAATAGTTTGATTCTAACTATATCTTGAGTTTTTCGCAAGGTCATTTTTTTTCTCATCAGTCATGAAATAATAGGAAAAATAGGAAAGCGTCATACATTGAGATCAATTTAAGTCAAACTTTTAAAAAGTGTACTGTATTTCTCATTTAACAACAGATGCGAAAATACAACTTTGGGATTCTTGGAGCTATGCTTTTGCTTCTCCAAATTTCGTCCATCTCTGGTAAGTGAAAAGAAGTATTTACTGTGTATGTTATGAAACAAACATTTTAATCCTACATATGTCCTTTGATTGAGATCAATAATCAAGACATAGCCAGCAAATGATTGTTTTGTACTGTGAATTCTTTCTCGCCCGAAAAGGTGATTATGTACAACTGTACAATTGTTTGTCATTACAGATTATGTATACATAAATTCTTTCAATAAGGTCTTGCTGCTTTGGGTATATTATGATGGCTTTGCTTTTTTCCCACCATAATACATATTTTTTAATAATAACGAATCTTTTAGGCGGTTGAAGTAAAAGAAAGGTCTCGCCAAAACATAGCAAATAATAATAATAAAGAGTGCCCTTAGTAAGCTGCCACGCTCTCGAGCTGCTGAATTTCTTCCGTTTTATGCTGTTCATGATTAATTTCTTTGAATGATGTTTTTTGTATTGGTGTTTTGTGCAAATGTAATCAACAGGTAAATAATTATCCCTCGAGAGACCTCGAACACGTTCTCTGCTAGGCGGTGGATTATTCGTTCTGGGGGAAAATTTTGCGCTGTTTCCGAAAATGTCTTATTGACCCTACTCACAATTCCTTTGCATTCACTTTTGGTCAGGGACTATTTCACCAGTTGAGGGCGCACTCGTGGTGTCAAGACACCATTTTAGCATCCTCTGTTCAATTTGTTGGAAATCCTTCGAAATCCTAGATTATAGAAGTTTATCTATCTTTGAAATAGCAAGAAGATCTTTATTAAACGTTGGTGGACCTTTTGGACTAAGTTTTCTGACAGGACATCTCTTGCTTAGTGAGTACACATTGATAACTATTTTCTTTGTGTATATCATGTATGCCGAGAAGGTGACACCACTCCCGGGAGCTTTCTTGCCGAAAGGACCCAAACCAGTGTTCTTACGTTCAAGTGATGTTCGAAATGTAGATAGGAAATCTCTTACAGGAGAGGAGCTTTACAAGAGTATTCTAAAGGTTATACAACCTGAGGATATTGTTGGTATTCAAGAAATTCGGCACCTGTGGAGAATCTAGCTAAGTTCACACGAGGATAGAGTCCTTCTTATTGCAAACGGTCTTGAATTGCGTGATACGTATGTGTCGATTTATGACGTGAACCCTTTCACCAAACTCAGGGATGAACATCTTATAAGGGTAGTCGTCAAAGACATCCCTTTGTCACTCAGCGATGATGTCATTAGAGGAGAAATCCTAGCACGGAAACATGATATCAAAGGGGAGATTTATCGGCAGAAGTTACGCGTAAATGGTCAGTTGACCACCCCCTACCGAGGAAGATAACCTTTGGCAATCTCTTTACAGGCAGGGTATACCGTGATGGTCAACCTCAACAATCCACTCGTGGGCCAGTGAAATGTTCAAAATGCCTTGAGGCTGGTCACCATGTACAGGTGAGGTCAAATGCATCAAATGTAATAAGTATTGGCACATGAAAAGCGCTTGCCCTGACAACGAACATTCTGTGTTACGTAACAGCGTGGCAACAAGCGACACATTATCTCCAACAGAGAGGCCTACTGGTCAGCAAATCGCAAAGCAGACTGCATTCGCTAGCAACAACGCTTCGCAACAACCGCGTAAAGCCGGAGATCGTCCAACGACATCGTACGCGTCTGACGGAGCGACCAACAACAGCAGATCGCACCGACTTTATAGAAGACGCGAAAATAAGAGCAAAGAAGCTGCGATTGTGAGCAGCAGCAGCAACGAAAGCGATAATGATAGCTTGAGCGATGATTCCACGTTGTCAGCTGAAATTTCTCCGAAGACTTCTTCATCAGGACGAAAAGCGGCTAAAAGAAAACGAAAGGGATCAAACAAGAAAAAGTAAGCATTGAAACAGATACGATGGATGTATATGCTTCATGCTACTATACCGATGGAAATGTATATACAAAATGTTATACAAAGAAACGACACGAAATCTTGGTCAATCGACAGAATGAAATGTTTGATTATGTTTAAATTACATATATGAATAACTCGTTAATACACTTTATATCTCTGAATGTAAGAGGGCTTAGAGACAAGCTGAAACGGAGTAAGATTTTTCTATGGTTAAAACAACAAAAAAGTGATATCATTCTTTTGCAAGAAACTTATTGGTCGACTGATCTCGAGATGATAATTTGTAATGAATGGAAAGGGTTGTGTTTATTCAACCATGGAACAAATCATTCCAAAGGAGTTGCAATTTTGATAAATCTATGTAATGAAGAGATGAGTAGCCGTAACAAAGAAGAAAATAAAAGTGCAACTTTCATTATTTTGAATTCGCATTCAAAGAATGGTGGGAGAATCGTAGCTTTACGTTTTCAGTACCAAAAGAACAAATTTTTGTTTGAATGTCTATGCACCAACAAAAATTGCTGAGGAAAAAGAATTCTATAAACTGTTAAAAAATTGGTTAAACAAAGTTATAAAGAAAAATGATATTTTAATATTCGGTGGTGACTGGAATAGCGTACAAAACCGAATGAAAGACACCTGGGGCATGTCTCATGCATATGTTTTAAAGAAAGAATTTAAACGAATTCAAAAGCATAAATTAATCGGAGAAAATTTTACCCTGATAAGAAACAATTTACATGGAGACAAATGACGCTGGGCATTTCCTCTAGACCAGATTATTGGTTAATTTCAAGAGATGCTAAATGTTTAATATATTCTACAGACATAAGACCAGCGTTGAAATGTGATCATTTACGCTATTTCTTTAAAACTAAAAGTTTCCGAAAAGAAAAGAGGAAAGGGATATTGGAAACTAAATAATTCTCTTTTAAATGATGTTACATATATAAATGCGATTAGGAAAGTAATACGGAGTATGAATTATGAATTTTCATATTTAGATCAGCAAATGAAATGGGAAATGTGTAAAATTAAGATAAAAGAATTTAGTATGAAATATGCAAAACAGATGTACATGAATAAGAAAAAATATATCAATAAACTTGAAAAGGACTATAAGGATTCATGTGAAACGATAGATGATACGTTCTGTCCAAATAATGTTGAAAAAATGCAAAAATTAAGAAAGGAAGTTGATGCTTGGTATAAAAATGTGAAGGTGCATTTATTAGATCTCTGGAAAGATGGCTTGAGCATGGGGAGAAATCTTCTAAATATTTTTTACAGCTTGAAAAACAAAGAGGCAAAAGAAAAGAAATTGATTACATTGAAGTCAAAGGTAAAATTGTTCAAGATAATAGAAAATTACTTTCAAAGATACACGAATTTTACTCAAACCTTTATTTACAAAAAGAAGAATAAAAATACTGATCATGATGATTATTTTGAAGGTTTAGTGCTCCCTACTCTTAACAGAAGAGCAGGCTAATGAATGTGAAGGTGACCTTACAGAAAAAGAATGTTGGGAAGCCCTTTTATCCATGAATGTTAATAAGTCACCTGGAAGCGATGGGCTTGGCGCTGAATTCTATAGGCACTTTTGGAACGATATAAAATTAAGAAATGTTAATTGGCAGTCTTAATAAAGGTTATGAAAGAGGTACGTTGTCATTAACCCAAAGGCAAGCCATTCTCACGTTGTTGTACAAAAAAGGTAATAAATCTTGTTTGGACAATTGGCGTCCCATATCATTGCTTAATATAGATTACAAAATCGCTGCTCATGTTTTATCTATTCGACTTAAACGTATAATTCATTATATTATATCTGATGACCAAACCGGATTTATGAAACAAAGGACAACTACAGAAAGTTTACGACTGGTGCAAGATGTCATTGATTATTGTACTGTTAAGAATCAATCAGGAATTATAATGTTTTTGGATTTCCGTAAAGCGTTTGATAATGTCACTCATACCTTTTTGTACAAAACTTTGCGGAAAATGAATTTTAATGAATCGTTTGTCCGTTGGATTAATACCTTATATCAAAATGCCAATGGGAGAGTATTAAATTACGGATGGTTGTCAAAAAAGTTTGATATTAAACGTGGTGTACGTCAGGGCTGCCCTTTATCTGCACTTTTATTTATAATAGTTGGAGAGGTCTTGACTGAAAAAATAAAACAAAACAAAAGCATTACCGGGATACACATACCACTTGGGAAAAAAGATGAACAAAATACCAAAGAGATAAAAATTGCTCAGTATGCAGATGACACCATTATATTTGTAGACTCTGCCTTCTCAATGAAAAATGTAATGTCTGATGTCAATGAGTTTGGCAAAAAAGCATGGCCTTTAGTGAACTGGAATAAATCAAACATAATGAAATTAATGGATACAATCGAATTAGATGATGTAAATGTAACCGATCAACCGGTAAAGTGTTTAGGAGTGTATGTGGGTAAAAATCATGTTGAGGTAGAGAGACTACACTGGTAAGGAAGGATAGAGAAAGTAAAGAATATTTTGAACTTATGGAAAATGCGTAATTTGACATATTTTGGAAGAGTTACAGTATTGAAAATTTTAATTGCATCGCAGTTTGTTTATATTGCTACGGCAGTTAGAGTTCCCAAGTACATTATTAAAGAGTTGAATAAGCAAATGTATTCTTTTTTATGGCATTCAAGAAGAGACAAAGAAAAAAAAAATGTATGTATAAATAAAGTGCTAAATGGGGGACTAGAATTGGTTGATATTGAATCAAAATTTAATTCGTTACGATTATCATGGATTGTAAAATTTCTCAGTGATAGTAAAGGAGCTTGGGAATCTCTTTTTTATTACTGGACCAGTAAGATAGGTGGATTCCCTTTATTTTTGAGATTTAACTGTCAAGACAAAGATTTTGTGCGTGTTGGCAAACAAAATAACTTACCTCAATTTTATTTGGATCTATTAAGTGTTTGGGCATCCATTAGATTCATTGACTTATTAAAGGTAAAAGATATCGGAAATCAAATTATTTGGAATAATAGCAATATAAAATATGATAAAAAAATGTTGTTCTTCAAAAGATGGAGCGATATGGGGATCATAAGTGTTAAACAAGTAATAATAGATGGACGTTGGAAGGAAGTTAACGATATTTTAAATGATTTTGAATCAAAAGATTTATTGTGTCATTTTGAGCTATCAAAATTTTAAAAAGTATTCCCGATAATTTGGTTAAATAAAACAAAAGATCGACAGTTTGCGGAGTACAACCACGAAGATTTGTTCGAAATTTCTACTGGCGATTTAATTAATATAAGAACTATGAAAGCCAAACATTGCAACAATTTATTCACTGAGTTGAAACAGATGGAACCATATTATTTAAATTATTGGATTGAGTGTTTGAAATTAAAGGATGGTTTTGTATGGGATAAAGTTATGTTCTTCAAATTTAAGTATATAAAAGATAACAAAATTAAGCAATTTAATTTCAAGCTTCTTCACAGAATACTACCGTCAAAAGACAATTTATTCAAATGGAATATTTTAAGTGATAATCAATGTAATATATGTAAGTGTCAAGATACAACAATGCACATGTTATTTGAATGCAAGGGAGTAAAGATCTTGTGGAAAATTATTGAACGAATGATTTGTTATATATATCAGATAGAAGTAAAAGTTGATAATATTGTTACGATAATTGGATTCAATATCGCAGATGAAAAAAATTTCATGAATAATATCATTATAAATTTTGCACAATATGTTATTTATCAAGAATATGTTAAGAATTCATGGAAAAAACAAGAGCTAATGCTACGGCTAAAGCCCTGTGGATAAATTTTAAGTTGGAATTACGTCAATATCTGAGCTGTAAATTTATTCGTAAATACCATGATTTAAAGGCAATTGATCAAGTACTTCAGTATCTTTAACTTTTAATGTTATCAATAATTTATTTTGGCAATGTACATATTCTGTAAATATATGTTATTGATATATGAATAAAGTTCCTCGTAAGAGGTAAAAGAGAAAAAAAAAATCACCAGTTGTTATTATCAGCAAAGAAGGTTCCATAGGCCTGTCCTATGTAACAAGGTAGCTCAATGCTGGAAAAAGTGGTGAAATTGACCCCCATCAACAACAACGTGGTCATTTTGGTCACTTTTTTGCCAAAATGTACTATTTTTTATAGATTTTTGTCTGAAATATGGCAATATTTAAAATCAGAAACCGCTTTGGTTTTGAAATCCAAATTTGATATAAAAATGATTTTAAAACAATCAGTCCCATTGAATGAATTCTCACCGTTTGAACCACTTTGGTCTTTTTGGCCACTTTGAACTCAATTGACCATTTGCATAATTTCTCTTACAAAGTGGAAACTTTAGTGTGCGGATGGGACTTCGACCGGTTTTAATTTGAGCAGGAAATGCGATGGGAACGTTTTAAATCCTCAACTTAGGTACAATCCTGCACTGATTCCAAAAATCTCAGTCTAATTCACCAAATTCATGACGTTTTCGTCATTTTTCTTTTCCCTCCTGATCAGTGCCTTTTTTCGAATCTGATAATATTATGTGCCCTTTTCCTCTTCTGCTAAGTGCCCCTTTCCACCTCTGATAAGCACCCTCTTCTGATAAGTTCCCCCCTTTAACCTACATTTCCAACTGTTTCTAACAAAAAGTGCCATGCCTAGCTTCAAAGAATCTGTGCGGTTTTACGTAGTAACAGGTATCCATATTACTACAACTACAATTTAAGGCAGGAGAGCAGGGGGCAAGAAGAGCACAATGCCCCCCATCCGGCCCTCCCCAAAACTCGCTGGCTATTATAGTATATATGAAATCAAGCAGATTGCATAAAGTATGTTGATATCGATGTAATCATGGTAATCCTAAAGAAAAACGGCAGTGTTAATGTACGAATTAAAAGATCATTCGACAATCGACATTCCCCCAAATTAATTTTGCGGTTGTCATTTGTATTATATCGCCTTTAATAATGCACAACCCAAGGACTTTTAAAAGCATTAGAATGAAGTCTGAATATATTTGCTCGCTCGCTTCGCCTGCTCGCACATGCATCATTAGACCATTACACGGACATGCTAAATGGGGAAGCTGAAACAGTATCCAGAACCACGTAAAATAGAAACAATAACAATTAAATTTCAATTTCAATTTAATGACATTTATTTCCAAATTTTCAACATAAGTGTTCACAGTGATAAATGAACATAATAATGTACATGTATTATATAAAAAAGAAATAATTACATTAAAAAAAAAGGAAATAAGATAACATTCCTAGAACGCTGAGCTTGATTGGAGGGGGAAAAAGAGGCGGAAAAGAGGGGGAAAGGGGGAGGGGGGGGGGGAGAGAATGCAGTTGCACAATAAATGGAATACTGAAAAAAAGAATTCACGAAGAAACGGAGAGAAATTACCCCATGCACATGATGGAGGGTGGGGAAGTGTCTTAAACGATATTATTTGTAAGATGAAGTGATTTTTTTTGAGAAGCTGGCATGAGATGCGGAGTATTTTATTGTATCTGGTATAACATTCCACAGCTCATTTGTATTTATCTGTCCTTGGGTAGATGGATGTGATTTGTGTGTCTAGTTTCGTATTCATGAACAGTATAATTTAATATAAAGAGGTAACATAATTCGTCAGGAAATAAATTGTTTGTACATCTGTACATAAATATATTTTGTTGATGTTTATTTATATCGGTAAATGTTAATTTTGTTTAACAAATGGTCGACGTGACAACGGGGAGCAGTACCTGTAACTATAGCAATTATTTTCTTGTGTTGAGTGATTAATTTGTGTAATTTGGAGGTTGTAGGGTTCCTCCAGGCTAGGTTGCAATATGATATATATGGTAGAATAAGAGAATTGTAAAGCATACGGCGGATGTTGTTTGGTAAAATGTGTCGCAGTCTAGAAATGATGCCAATGTTTTTAGAGACTTTGCTTATATGCCTTTTCCATCAATGTGCACACCTATAAGTTTTGTGTTTTCAACTCTAGGTAGTAGTGCGTTGTCGAGATATATTATGGAAATGCTGTCTAATTCAGTTGTTATGAAATATCATATAGTTACACCTTTTACAATTGAAAATTTGTTAGCCTTAAACCACTCGCAAACAAGGGTTAGCTGTTGATTAACATTACTGCAGAGTGATGATGTTTTATAATGTATTAATTAGACTGTAGAGTAATGTAAACCTCACGAAATTATCCTTTTTCACTTTTTGTTCACCCTCTGCAGGTGCCCCTTTTTATTTCCAAAAGGTGCCCTCTATTGCTGGTGCCCCCACTTACGAAAATGCTCCCCACCCCTGTTTCTATCTGTTCTTGTTTATTTGTTTGTTGTTGTTTTTTTTGAGGGGGGTTCTCTTTGTATTTCTATATTTCTTATTTTTTTTAAAATTTATATTACAATTTCATATTTTATTTTTTTATTTTTCTATTAATAATATCACATTTATATCTCTTTTTAATTATCTATATTAAATTCTTTTTTCTATTTTCTTTCGTTTCTACCCTTACCTATGTATTCCGTATTGTTGTTTTTGTAGTTTTATGTTTCTAGCCTATTATGTTGTTTTTTATTCTTTCCTCTTCTCTATTTATTTTTCTCCATAGGCATTTTTTGTTTTCCTTTTCTTAATTGCCTTCATGTTTCCTGTCTTCTTCCTTGTTTCCTCTTCCCTTTTTCTTTCCTTACTTTTTTCCTTATTTGTTATTCATGTATTTTTTCTTTCTGTAATTTTATGTTTGACCCCTCCTTAATCTTGTCTTTTTAATTTGTCCTTTATGTTTTATTGCTACTCTATTTCTCTCTTTTTTCTTCTTTTCTTTGACAATGTTTTTTCGAGGGGGGGGGGGGGCTTTCAAATGGCACATTGGCACAGGCAATATTTGACGTTTTGCTATTGCCATTTAGTAACGATTATATGGTAGAATAAGAGAATTGTAAAGCATATGGAGGATGTTGTTTGGTAAAATGTGTCGCAGTCTAGAAATGATGCCAATGTTTTTAGAGACTTTGCTTATATGCCTTTTCCATCAATGTGCACACCTATAAGTTTTGTGTTTTCAACTCTAGGTAGTAGTGCGTTGTCGAGATATATGGAAATGCTGTCTTATTCAGTTGTTATGAAATATCATATAGCTACACCTTTTACAATTGACAATGTGTTAGCCTTAAACCACTCGCAAACAAGGGTTAGCTGTTGATTAACATTACTGCAGAGTAATGATGTTTTATAATATATTAATTAGACTGTAGAGTAATGCAAACCTCACGAAATGATCCTTTTTAACTTTTTGTTCACCCTCTGCAGGTGCCCCTTTTTATTTCCAAAAGGTGCCCTCTTTTACTGGTGCCCCCACTTTCGAAAATGCTCCCCCGCCCCTGTTTCTATCTGTTCTTGTTTATTTTTTGTTTGTTGTTGTTTTTTTTTGAGGGGGGGGGTTCTCTTTGTATTTCTATAATTCTTATTTTTTTTATATTTATATTACAATTTCATATTTTATTTTTGTATTTTTCTATTAATAATATCACATTTATATCTCTTTTTAATTATCTATATTAAATTCTTTTTTTCTATTTTCTTTCGTTTCTACCCTTACCTAATCGTATTGTTGTTGTAGTTTTATGTTTCTAGCCTATTATGTTGTTTTTTATTCTTTCCTCTTCTCTATTTATTTTTCTCCATAGGCATTTTTTTTTCCTTTTCTAAATTGCCTTTATGTTTCCTGTTTTCTTCCTTGTTTCCTCTTCCCTTTTTCTTTCCTTACTTTTTTCCTTATTTGTTATTCATGTATTTTTTTCTTTCTGTAATTTTATGTTTGACCCCTCCTTAATCTTGTCTTTTTAATTTGTCCTTTATATTTTATTGCTACTCTATTTCTCTCTTTTTTCTTCTTTTCTTTGACAATGTGTTTTCGAGGGGGGGGGGGTCCTTTTTTCCCCCTTCATTTTGTAGCCGATGATGCTTTACCAACCAAGGAAAACCCCTGTCTTTTCCTTTTTTCTCCTTCATTTTGTAGCCGATGATGCTTTACCAACCAAGGAAAACCCCTGTCTACCAATCCGTGGCCCCGAAGGAGATATCATAAAAACGGTGCCCAAAATCATGCACTCGTTTCCCTTCCCGGTTCAAGGGATCGGACGACATCTCGTTTGCAGAATACCAGGTGAGTCCATTCAGAGGTCCATAGCTATATTGATAGATGACAAAAGTTCGCTGGTGTACTACAGAATTTTTGCCAGTTGATTCAAAATATGTTACCCTCATAAAACTCTAAGTTTTTTTAGAAAAACAAGAATTTTCAATTCCCTTATTTTGCATTATCATTTCGAAATGATTTTGCCTTCCTTTGACATCACACAGTAGTATAAAAGGTGGGTTTTTATGCTTCTGGGATAACGAAAACGCAGCGTAAAATTTTAGTCAGTGTTGGGTAAAAAGAGAACATGCATGCTTGTTGGGTCAATCTTTATCATATATCGGATTAAATTTACCCCAAATTGCGTAAAATTCACCCAATATTGTGTCAGATTTTACCCAAGATGCATGTTTATTTTTAATGCAATATATGGAATTTGTTTTACCCGACTGGTTTTAAAGTGTAGAAAATAACCAAATACCCTATTAAAACCCCCAGTAGTTGCTATTAGAATGTGTTGATGTCGCTAGAGAAAATTCATCATTCATACATTCCATGCTGCTTTATGACCGGTAAGTTCACGGCGGAGAGGGCAATTGTTTTAAAGGCTGAAAAATATTTTGGGACCATTTTTTTTTTCTGCCCAGATATTTTTACTCTTCAATAGAAAATGTAACATTTTGATATTTATCGGTGTATCTACTGGAAATAAATTTTGGTGATTTTTGGAGTAAATTAGCCCTAAAAAGTGTGATTTTCCCCTCTTTCTTTTCCTTTTTAATTTTTTTTTCTTTCGTCATAATCCTGGATCCGTCCCTGCAATGACTAATGCCATTAACAATTCATTATAAAAAAAACTTACTCCAAGTAAAATAGACAAAGATGATTGTGATGTAAATCAACATAATCATGAGTGTTAGGCTATTTTAGAGGTGCAAGCTACCAGTTTGATTTGTATTTTTAAATCGTATATTCAAAGTCTTTTAACGAGAATGACCACATTAATACAGCAATAGAAATGATTAAATGGGTAAATGACAATTTCATACAATTTAGTGTTTCATAAAATAATTGTTAAACGTTAATAAATCGAAGTCTCCCTTTTACAAAATATGAGTTTCATGTATTACTTCTATATAATATACCCACCACAAAAAGTAGGGAAATCTCGAATTTGATCTGTTATATTTCTTTAAAACGAAAACAATATAGGTCATATTGAGTATCAATTTATAGCTTGGATATTTCCCTTTCAAACCATAACATACTTGATATAATTTGCTAAATGGGGCGTGTGCAGGTGGCGTAAATGAGGATTAGGGTCAAAAAGGAAATGTTGCAAAATGAGCGACATTTTAGCTTTGGGTATACTTGATGATGTTCGTGCAAATTGTTTGAGGATTTGAACGCATAATCATTCGCCAAGTAAACCTCAATTTCAAAAGACATCTGAACATTGCAAAGACAGAAGGGGTTATTTTTATGATTTTGTTAATTATTCGATGAAGGGGGGGGGGGGGGTGGGGGGGGGGCGTGATATCCAACATTCAAAGTAATCTGAGCACAACACAACGGGGGCACTTTTCTTTTTTGTGTTAATGATTGGATTAGTAGGTTCTCCAAGGACATTCTCATTGTTCAAAATTCCTCGCTGTATTTCACTAATGTCATTAAATGCCTTGTAGTGAGTGAGTTTCCACTTACTGGCCATGGTTACCTGTCTTCCAACTGCATCATGCCAAAAATTTTGATAGGGCCCGTGCCATAATCTGAAGCTCATTCACACTCACTACAAGGTCATTTTGGCCACTTTGAATGATTTTTATTAGAAACTCGGATTTCCGTAAGCTGGGCTTCCTTATTTCCAAATATAAATTTTGATGGGCAAGGTTTGAAATGTAAAATTTTGTGCTGATTGCAAATATGTTAGTCTTTATATTGACATCGCTCATGACAATTTGGTTATAATAATCACTTTTGGGCAAACAATGACGAACGATGTCATTCCCTCTTTCTTTCAAACTGAATCATTTATAGGTGGGGTTTGGCGTCCATTTTCTAATTAGGACTGTGCGATGATTTCAGAACAATCTATTAATTAGATATATTTGAATTAATTTGAACATCTCTGTCATTTTTGGCCACTTTAACCCGCATTGACCATCTGCATGATATTTATTTGACACTCGGAAAATAGTGAGCAGCAAGGCTTCCATTGGGCTTGAACTTGGACTTGATTTACGTTAAATTGATATGACCACGGTGTAAAGATGTGATCGGAAAGGCCACATTTTCTGGCCCGTGAATTTTCACTAATTGCCAGTTTGGTCAAAAAGTCCTATTTTATCATTTTGATTCAGCAAAGGCAAAATTAAGAAATCAGTCAATACAAAACAAATGTACATTTTATGGAAGAGAGCCACATGGACGTCTGGGAAAGAAAACGACCATAACCCAAAGGTATTCTTTTCCTTCACCACCGAAATTGTCGAAACCACTGAAATGTGTTCAATATGATTGTCCTTCATACAGCTTCATAAAGAGCTTTGGTGTGAAATCCCTATGATTGTATGGTAGTGATTAGAATATATATGTTTTTTAGACAAAACATGTATATGTATATTTGTCCTAATAGTTAACATTTCTTAAATTTGATGAATGGTTGACACGAAACTCAACAGTTTTGAAAGTACCTCGTATTGGTTTATGTATTGCACTATCAATCTGAAAATATTCATTACGATGTTCATAATATTCTTCTTTCAAACTAGAACATATTTTTTGAATATCATTCCAGCCCTGAAACAGACTAGTCTCTCGCCTACCGATTTCCCCGCTGAAAGTCCAGGAGATAACGGGCTTTAATCCAAATTTGTGCTGGGGAGGCTTTGAAAAGCTTATCCGGGGTAAAATTTGTGTTAATTCCAAAAATGTCTTATTGACCCTATTCGACCACTTTTTTGCCAAAAAACACTTCTGGCCAATCATTATTATCAGTGAATAAGGTTTGATAGGTCTATCCTATGTAAAATGTGGCCCGATTCAAGAGAAAGTGGTAGACACAGCTAACAACTGGGGAGCGTTTTCATCAAGTGTTTTGTCAGTTATCGACAACTCTTATAAGCTACAGCAAAATTGTCGGTCACAAATCACCGACAAAACACTTGATGAAACGCTCCCCAGGACGGACATTTTTGCCACCCTTTGGCTGCCACTTTGCTGCCTAAATCGTGTCTCCCCAAGGAAGGATTTTAACCCTAAATTTATACCCTTTTAAAGCATTTAAAGTATCTATATTATTTCCTGTCCTAATAAAATAACCCTCCACTAAGGAAACTGATTTACATTATACATTCCTCAATTTAAATGAGTTCAACTTTCTTCCACAGGAACTAATTATCATCATTATAAGACATACAACAGAAGACTGTCGGGAGTTATGAATAATTACTGAATTGAGTGCTCTCTGGCTAAAACAATAATCTATAACTAAAGTAGTATAAGGTCAAAACAACATAAAAATGAAATTCTTATATGACAGCTTCCTTATCCATGCGAAAATTTCTTATTAATCTTACTCTTGACATTCTTTTCATTATCGTCACTAGTCGTTTTAGGTAAATACCTTACCAACAATATCATTCCACTTTGTCCGAAATCGGGTCAAAATTATAATCGGAATAAGTCAAAGGTGGGCTTTAGATGATTCCAGAACAATCAGTTAATTGCATGTACAGTATTTTAATCATTTTGACCTTTTCAATCATTTTGGCCCATTTGACTGCATTGAAGATTAAACATAATAACTTTTACAAGAAACGAGACATTTAAAAGCAGCGAGGTTTGCGTTTGGCTTCCGCACGAAATAAAAAAAAATGGGGAAGGTTTTAAAAGTTTGTCATATGTACAAATGTTCCCATGATCCGCAAATGTTTATCTAATTGACTTTACTCGTGACATTCTTGTCTTTATGGACACTTTTTGGTAAAAAGAAAAAGAAGTAGATACTTCCGATTGTGTGTATAGTACACATACATATCCTGTGTTAATAATTCACGCGAACTTTATGGCCTGAAGTTTAACATGAACAGTGAGGTCATCGTTAACTACGAGCTTGCGAAACTTAAAGTTTACTCTGTCCACACTGTCCGAAACTGCGACGGAGAAACGGTTCAAAACAGTTATATTCTAATCTTGGACTTTCATTATTTGCAGATTGTGCCAGTGATCCTTGTAAAAACGGCCAATGCAACGACACTCTGGAAGGCTACGAATGCTACTGCAGGGATGGATTTAAAGGGATAAACTGCGATGAGAACGGTTCGCAAATTATCTACATTTTTGTGTTCGTTTTCTGAGTTTGTTTTCTGAGTTTGCTTAATCTTGTATACGCTTTGTGATGATGATGATGATGATGACAATTACTGTAAAGTTTTGAAAGACCAAAATAATAAAACAACACAATAATATATCTCTTGCTACTTGGACATGATGAAATTATTATTGTTTAAGTACTATAGACGAGGACGAGTAAAATAATTATCACAATACCATACTCATAATGCAAAATTAATGTGTTCGACATTGTGAAAGGAATCCCTCGTTTTGCTCCCTTCTTTTAAATGAATGTTTTTTCCCCGGCCTCTACATCTCTTTCAAAAGTTAGTTCCATTATATCGCCACTTGATATCCAACGTCTTCGAATTTGTCCTTTCTGTCCCCTCCCGGTTCTTTCATGATTTAACACACCTCCTTTCTCCCTATTTGTCTTAAAGCTATGTCACACAACCACTACGTACAATTTGCGTATAATTATTCCACGTATGACATTTTGGTCATTTGTGATACATGCGCGATATACGTAATTCATAAATGTTTCATGCGTTTTTCATTCGTCGATGTGCGCAGATGTCCGTCGAGGGTTTCGGCAGACGGGTCTTTACGTGATTTCGGTTTTGAGCTGCTCAAAATTTTTGGTCGGTTGAGATTTACGCAGTTTATGCGTATTTTACGTAGTTAAAGCACAATTCTTACGTAAATCTTACGTGAATCTTACGCAGTTGTGCGTGATTTTTGCGATATGCATACACAAATTTTAGGCTTTCCACGACCGTTCTACGTATATCCATTGTGACGAACTATCCCCAACTCAGACACTATTGACAACAAACTATTGCAAACACCATGAAGAGATACCTTGCAGCAATGCAGGTTCAGTCTGCAATTTAATGTAAACAAGAAAAAACACATTTTTAGTCAAGCATGTCTGAACTGTTTACATCCATTAACAAAATACTTCCTTTCAAATGTGATTAACACCTTTGCTAAATATCATATCATAACCTGACTTAGATTCACTGTCTATGTAAATTCTTTCATTACTTTGTTTATATCAACATAATTTGTTATACCTCTGCACTGTGATACTTTAGAGGGCCATTTCAAGCTTGAAATACCTAAATAACCTTCTTACTCATTCCTTATCTTTGGTGTCATATGAGCTAAATAAAACATAAATACACCCCAACGTTCTGCATACATGTGATATATCATGTATAATATATAGCCTTTCCAATATCATAGCTATTCATATTAACATTCAAGCAAACTGAGATTTGTCATAATAATCCATCCGCATGGCACACAGCGAAGCTTGAACGTAAACGCCCTCATACCCTATTAATTATTCATGTAATTTACATAGCACACGTGTAGTCCCTCACGTACACTTTCACTATCACCGTATTCAAGATATACATGTAGTAATTTGGGCACCACAAATTATAGCACTTAAAAATCACAATATATAACGAAAATGGATTATATAGAACGATTGATTCTTAAACTTCAATATTACACATTCATTTACTTACATCATTGGGCTTGTATCGAAATTTACACAAAAATCAATAGCATCGTTGCAGGAACGAAAACTTCCCAACACAGGAAAATTAGCAGCACGCCTTGACAGCGCCCTCACTTGGCAAACTATTTTTTTTTTACTGTTAAACCATCGCTTATGACGTCAGACTCAGGAGTTCACACCCGACATCCATGTATGTTTAACGGACCTTTCACGCATGTACCACAGATGTATCATGTTTATATCGCGTATACAGCGCACATATCGCGTTAAAATTACGTAATTGACCCATGAATCACGAATGAATTGCAGATAAACAGCGCGATTTTAAATTTTATTTTCTTCTCATTCTCTATTTTTATGATTTTACCATTAATCAGTTTTCGTCAGTATGTTTGCTTATTTGATGTGTTAAGATAGTTCCTCATAATGTGGGTCAGCCTTCCTCATTTTAACCGGCCTCTAGTGAATGTCTCTGTCTCTGTATCTCCCCACAATAGCAACTTTTCCCTTCCTGTTGTTCTTACCGCTCCACTTAACTTTTATTCGAACTGTAGACATGGTAGAAGTGAAGTGGTCAAGTTATTATGCCACAAGATGATAGTCCACAATGGCCAATGGGCTCGAGTGCCTGCAATGTAACTAATAAACTTTGGACAACCATTAATGTACATTTGCCACTCTCGACCCAAGCGAAGTAAATTGTTATCAAATCATGCCAATAGAGATATATTCCTGGAATGCTTTATCGCCTTATTAGAGAACGTCAGCTAAAGCCGGGTCGTGATAGATTTTGTATCATTAGTAATAAGCACTTTATATGTCTCCTAATGCCATTTTTATTATATTCCTATTTTCCCCTTTATACCTTCCCTCTTCCCTCCTGTTTTGTGGAATGATCATAGAAATGTGTTTGAAAGACATATTTATTTCTTATAATTCTGCAAAAATAGGTGTGGCCAGTGAAACAATGACCATGTCTTCTTTGGACTCGACCTCTGCCATGCTAACATCATATTCGAAATCGCCATCTAATTCAACATCCCCGACTGGTAAGGAATACTGTGAAAAGTTACACGTTGCTCTACATCGTTTTAGGTCGAAGATTTTCTTCCTTGCAATCAAACCTGACATGAAAAAGTAATTATAGTGACTTTTTGGTGTTTTATCGCATCTAATAACAGGCCCTGTGTTTTGCCCTGTATTCTACTTGCAACTCAAGACATCCCTCCTTTTCCTTACACCCTCTTTTGCATGTATATCTTCGTCGTTCTTTTGTGTTTGAACGATCAATAATAAGAAAATATATATTTAGTTTATTAAGATCGTTTCTTCGATTTTTATTCTGCAGAAATAGGTGTGCCCAATGTCACAATGGCCATATCTTCTTTGGAATCAACTTCTACGATGCCAACTTCATCTGAGAAATCGCCGTCTAATTCAACATCTACGAGTGGTAAGAACAAAAAAGTTACCTGTCGCTGTTTTCGTAACGTTGATAAGCAGAGAGCAGTTCCTATTATCTTCCCGGTTATTTGTTTTCTTCGATTGCTTCGTCTCCTTCTTCTTCTTCTTTTCAGAGTCAAGTTTAACCACTGGCAGAGAGACCATGTCTTCATCAGAGGCACCGTCTACAATCGCACCATCCTCACCACGATCTCATCCAACTACCATTTTTCCTTATTTTACATTTAACTTTCTTCTCATTCTCTATTTTTATGATTTTACCATTAATCAGTTTTCGTCAATATGTTTGCTTATTTCCGATGTTAAGATATCTATTCATAAACTGAAAGAAAAGACGTGCTTTTCATGAGCTCCTGAAAAATTGCACTTTTTGCGGCCAAATAAAGGACTCGTGAGGAACTATATATACCAAACTGACGAGGAAAGGGCCGTGGTGAGCTTCGTCTAACTTATTTTCCTTGAAAACATAGACTTTTAAAGTTTTTACCCATTTTATATGGTTATTTTAGTCAATTTTTATAAATTTGTGTTTTTTTGATTTTTGAACATTAAGCGCATCATAAACACTTTACGCACAATTCATCTTGGATACTACGCCAGTGAGCGCGTGTGATTTATCTAAGTATTACGCAACGACGAGCAGGTGAACAATGATATTTATGACGTCATAATGACCACTGTTCATATAAGAAGTCTCCGTGTGAAGGAACTAAAAGTAGAATTGCACAAACGCGGGCTAAATAAATCTGGTGTTAAAGATACTTTGGTTAAAAGGCTGCTAAGTGCAATTGATAAAGAACTAAATGACAATATCCTCCAGTCTCAGACCAATATTGACAATCAAACTAGGAATGACAACATAAGAAATCAGGAGACAAATATCAAGCAATCTGATCTTTATAAACTTTTCAATCGAGTTTTGTCGTCAGCTCATGAGTTAGCCAACAGGCTTACCATACTTGAAGCTAAGTTCGACAATAATGGACTAGTAAAAGAGGAAAATGCTCTTCATGAGATAGTCGGAACTGTCTCAAGAGTGAATCCCGCGAGGATTTGTAGGCCTACCGTCCCAACGAAGAATCGGTTCGATGTCCTCGCCGATCATCATACTGACGCCGAGTCTTCTTCTTCGTCGACGAGTGACCAGATCAAAGAGTGCCGAGAAAGGCATCGCCAACGCCGCTTGTCTAAGCTTCCTGATGATCTCATCGGGAGCACTGACGCCAAATCCTCGACTTCGATGTTGACAAGTGACCAGATCAGAGAATACCGTGAAGCTCATTGCCGACGCCACTTGTCTGAGTATCCTGATGCTGTCATCGAAGGTACTGACGCCAAACCTTTGACTTCAATGTCGACGAGTGACCAGATCACAGAGTACCGACTAAGGCATGCCCGACGTCGCTTCTCTGAGCTTCCTGATGTCGTCATAGAAGGTGACTCGATGATCAAGCACATCGAGGGCCGACTCCTGAGCCGAAAACGTAAAGTAGTCTGCCATCCAAACCCAGAGGCAAAGTTGGCTGATATCTCCTCGAAGGTTACTGAGGGTGTAATTACGAAGGGTGACGTCATTCTACATGTCGGGTCGAACGACTTGTCGAAGGATAGGAGAAGTTCATACACCGCCGATGACCCCATATCCTTAGCAGCGTATCCGGACACCTACCCCCTGGACAACCACCCCCGGATAACCACCCCTAGGATAACCACCCTCTAGGACAACTACCCCCGGACAACCACCCCTAGGATAACTACCCCCAGGACAACTACCCCCCCCCCCGGACAACTACCCCCCGGACAACCACCCCTTAGGACAACTACCCCGAGGACAACTACCCCCGGACAACCACCCCCTGGACAACTACCCCCCCCCCCCCCTAGGTCTACTACCCCCCGGACAACCACCCCCTGGACAACTACCCCCAGACAACTACCCCCGGACAACTACCCCCTAGGACAACCACCCTCTAGGACAACTACTACCTAGGACAACCACCCTTTAGGACAACTACCCCCGGACAACCACCCCCTGGACAACCACCCCCAGACAACTACCCCCTAGAACAACTACCTCCAGGACAACCACCCCCCGGACAACCACCCCCTGGACAACTACCTCACAGACAACCACCCCTAGGACAACTACCCCAGACGCTTTTTTTTCTGTCAGGATTTGCGCCACTGACAAGAGAGGGCAGTATTTGAGCGTCAAAAAGCCCCGTTTGGGAGACTTTGAGAGAGAGAGAGAGACTACATTTTTAAGACTTGTATTTTCTCTCAGGTTCACCTTACTTTTGTCAATGATACTTTCCTAAATTCTAACACCCCTTAGCCTGCCGAGACTCGAACTCGTGATTCCTTCATGACGAGCACAACGTGAATCCGAATGCGCCACACAAGGAACTGCGTGACTGGTTCGCTCATTTTATTATATCCGTACAATTTGTTTTTCATGAATATTCATGCCGACTAGTCTTGACGGAATAAACCGTATTGTCACTCCTCTTGACGCTCAAATACTGCCCTATCTCGTTGGGTGGCTCAAGTCCTGACAGAAAAAAAAAATATAGCCCCCTCCCCCGGACAACTACCCCAGGACAACCACCCTCTAGGAAAAGTACCCCAAATTGGACTTAACATCACATTGAACAAGATCATAATGACCACCGTTCATATAAGAAGTCTCCGTGTGAAGGAACTAAAAGTAGAATTGCACAAACGCGGGCTAAATAAATCTGGTGTTAAAGATACTTTGGTTAAAAGGCTGCTAAGTGCAATTGATAAAGAACTAAATGACAATATCCTCCAGTCTCAGACCAATATTGACAATCAAACTAGGAATGACAAAATAAGAAATCAGGAGACAAATACCAAGCAATCTGATCTTTATAAACTTTTCATTCGAGTTTTGTCGTCAGATCATGAGTTAGCCAACAGGCCTACCATACTTGAAGCTAAGTTCGACAATAATGGACTAGTAAAAGAGGAAAATGCTCTTCATGAGATAGTCGGAAAATCACACACCCCCACCCCTCTCCCTCCCGCACTCTACAATTATGCAACTCGTTACAAAGCTACCAGCCAATCGAGTATTAAAGGAAACTAGCATTGTGGTTGGTCGATTTAAAAAAAATAGTATGGGGTATACAATCATGTTAAGATGGATGAGAAATTCAACTGTACAATGCACCATCAAACACCAAGTTTAAACACCCAACTTTTAAAACAAAAATGTAATACCAGGGGAAATCTCCCCCCCCCCCCCCCCCCCCCCCCCCCCCCGTGATCATGGGTATAGACACATTTAACTAACGTGGTGAGGATTTTGGTGCATAAAAATCCTATTTATAACCAGATTTCCAAAACGGATACTCATTAAATCCTTACTGATTGTTGGTCACCCCCCCCCCCCCCCCCCCCCCCCCCCCCCTCCACGTCCTCCCCTGGCCGAAATCAGTTTAAATGCCATCGAGTACCTGGGAGTTGTAACTGTTTGGGGGGATAGTTCACCTACATGCCATCGGTGAGAGTATGTTGGTTGTTGCCCGATTAATAATTACCCTAAGTCGTTAATGTCCCGGTGGTAGTTACCTTAGGTGGTATTTTTCAAGAAGATGTCCTAAAGAGTGGATGCCCTAAGGGGAAGTTGTCGGGGGGGGGGGGGTGTTTTCGTTTTACACCGTAGCGTAGGCAATTTCGCGAAAAAAAAATCATGCAAGTGCTCTGGTGAAAGAGTCCAAGTCGTCAGCGCACATCCTGTAAAACTACTCTATGCAAGTTGTGCACCATCATACAGCCAGCCTGGGAAGCTGAGAAAGGGGGGAAATGAAATACATAAGAAAAGAGAAGCTAGAGATACAGTGGAAACTCAGTGTAACAAAGGTCCATCGAAATTGCCTCGTTATAGGAGGAATCTCGTTATATCAGGATTAAAAAAAAAGAGATTATAAAGAGCATGGTCCGGAATATTATTACCATGTCATATCATGAATATTGTTATATCAGACCTCTTGATACTGAGTTTCCACTGTAGATGGAAGGACAAACAAAGAATGCATTGGGAAAGAGAATAGGATAGATGGAAGGTAAATCAAAAGAACGAAATAAGGAAAGGGAGAGGATAGATGGAAGGAAAAACAAAGAAATACATAAGGAATGAGAAGAGGATGTATGGAAGGAAAGAGAAGAGGATAGATGGAAGGAAAAACAAAGAAATACATTAGGATAGTGGAGAGGATATGTTTTCCTTCCATCTATCTTCTTCTCTTTCCTTTTGTATTTCTTTGTTTTAACTTCCATCTATCCTCTTCTCTTTCCTTCCATCCATCCTCTTCTCTTTCCTTATGTATTTCTTTGTTTTCCTTCCATCTATCCTCTCCCCTTTCCTTATGCATTTCTTTGTTTTACCTTCCATCTATCCTCTTCTCGTTCCTTATTTATTTCTCTGTTTTTTCCTTCCATCTATCCTATTCTCCATCCTTATGTATTTCTTTGTTTTTCCTTCCATCTATCTCCAGCTGCTCTTTTTAAATGTATTTCACTTTTCCCCTTCCTACCAACTTCCCATGCAGGCTGGTTGTATCGTGCACAATAATAATTATGTGTAGTGCATAGAGTAGTTACAACAGGGATGTGCGCTGACGACTTAGACTCTTTCACCAGAGCACTTGTATGATTTTTTCGCGAAATTGCCTACGCTACGGTGTAAAACGAAAACACGCCCCCCCCCCCCCCCCCCCGGACAACTACCACGCGACAACTATCCCTTAGGGCATCCACTCTTTAGGACATCTTCTTGACAAATTCCACCTAAGGTAACTACCACCGGGACATTAACGACTTAGGGTAATTATTAATCGGACAACAACCAACATACGCTCACCCATGGCATGTAGGTCAATTATCCTCCCAAACCGTTACAACTCCCAGGTACTCGATGGCATTTAAACTGATTTCGGCCAGGACGTGGAGGGGGGGGGGGGGGACCAACAATCAGTAAGGATATAATGAATATCCGTTTTGGAAATCTGGTTATAAATAGGATTTTGGTGCATTATAATGATAAAATTCACCTCACCACGTGAGTTAAATGTGTCTATACCCATGATCACGGGGGGGGGGGGGGGGGGGGGTTTCCCCTGGTATTACATTTTTGTTTTAAAAGTTGGGTGTTTAAACTCGGTGTTTGATGGTGCATTGTACAATTGAATTTCTCATCCATCTTAACATGATTGTATACCCCATACTATTTTTTAAAATCGCCCAACCACAATGCTAGTTTCCTTTAATACTCGATTGGCTGGTAGCTTTGTAACGAGTTACATTATTGTAGAGTGCGGGAGGGAGAGAGGTGGGGGTGTGTGACAAACGGCTGGAATATTTTTTTTTCCTTCCCGCCCCCCCCCCCCCCTTAATTGTTGATCATGCAAAACATCTAATAGAGAGTTGATATTGCACATGGGAATATCTGCCTTCATGCATTGAAGAAAAGAAAATACACCAAAAAACAACAACAAACAAAAAAACAAAAGCAAACAATTCTTCTTAAATGATAGTATATATAAACTAGTGTGATAAACTAAGTTTTATTGTTGGAAGTTGGAGTAGGAACAATTAACAATTCTATTTTGGCGAGCGAGCGGAGCGAGCGTAGCGAACGAGCACAATCTTGTTCAATGTGATGTTAAGTCCAATTTGGGGTACTTTTCCTAGAGGGTGGTTGTCCTGGGGTAGTTGTCCGGGGGGCTATATTTTTTTCTGTCAGGACTTGAGCCACCCAACGAGAGAGGGCAGTATTTGAGCGTCAAGAGGAGTGACAATACGGTTTATTCCGTCAAGACTAGTCGGCATGAATATTCATGAAAAACAAATTGTACGGATATAATAAAATGAGCGAACCAGTCACGCAGTTCCTTGTGTGGCGCATTCGGATTCACGTTGTGCTCGTCATGAAGGAATCACGAGTTCGAGTCTCGGCAGGCTAAGGGGTGTTAGAATTTAGGACAGTATCATTGACAAAAGTAAGGTGAAACTGAGAGAAAATACAAGTCTTAAAGTTGTAGTCTCTCTCAAAGTCTCCAAAACGGGGCTTCTTGACGCTCAAATACTGCCCTCTCTTGTTGGCGCAAATCCTGACAGAAACAAATATATATAATTGTCCTAGAGGATGGTTGTCCTAGGGGGTGGTTGTCTGGGGGGTAGTTGTCCGGGGGTAGTTGTCCTGGGGGTAGTTGTCATAGGGGGTGGTTGTCCTGGGGTAGTTGTCCGGGGGGTTATATTTTTTTCTGTAAGGACTTGAGCCACCCGACGAGAGAGGGCAGTATTTGAGCGTCAAGAGGGGTGACAATACGGCTTATTCCGCCAAGAATAGTCGGCATGAATATTCATGAAAAACAAATTGTAGGGATATAATAAAATGAGCGAACCAGTCACGCAGTTCCTTGTGTGGTGCATTCGGATTCACATTTTGCTCGTCATGAAGGAATCCCGAGTTCGAGCCTCGGCAGGATAAAGGGTGTTAGAATTTAGGAAAGTATCATTGACAAAATTTTCTTTTGCTGAAATAAAGTAAGGTGAAACTGAGAGAAAATACAAGTCTTAAAGTTGTAGTCTCTCTCAAAGTCTCCAAAACGGGGCTTCTTGACGCTCAAATACTGCCCTCTCTTGTTGGCGCAAATCCTGACAGAAACAAATATATATAATTGTCCTAGAGGATGGTTGTCCTAGGGGGTGGTTGTCTGGGGGGTAGTTGTCCGGGGGTAGTTGTCCTGGGGGTAGTTGTCATAGGGGTGGTTGTCCTGGGGTAGTTGTCCGGGGGGTTATATTTTTTTCTGTAAGGACTTGAGCCACCCGACGAGAGAGGGCAGTATTTGAGCGTCAAGAGGGGTGACAATACGGCTTATTCCGCCAAGAATAGTCGGCATGAATATTCATGAAAAACAAATTGTAGGGATATAATAAAATGAGCGAACCAGTCACGCAGTTCCTTGTGTGGTGCATTCGGATTCACATTTTGCTCGTCATGAAGGAATCCCGAGTTCGAGCCTCGGCAGGATAAAGGGTGTTAGAATTTAGGAAAGTATCATTGACAAAATTTTCTTTTGCTGAAATAAAGTAAGGTGAAACTGAGAGAAAATACAAGTCTTAAAGTTGTAGTCTCTCTCAAAGTCTCCAAAACGGGGCTTCTTGACCCTCAAATAGTGCCCTCTCTTGTCGGCGCAAATCCTGACAGAAAAAAATACGCGTCTGGGGGTAATTGTCCTAGAGGGTGGTTGTCATAGGGGTGGTTGTCCAGTGGGTAGTTGTCTGGGGGTAATTGTCCGGGGGTAGTTGTCCGGGGGTAGTTGTCCTAGGGGGTAGTTGTCTAGGGGGTAGTTATCCGGGGGTAGTTGTCCTAGAGGGAGGTTGTCCTAGGGGGTAGTTGTCTAGGGGGTAGTTGTCTGGGGGTAGATGTCCAGGGGGTGGTTGTCCAGGGGGTGGTTGTCTGGGGGGTAGTTGTCCTGGGGGTAGTTGTCCTAGGGGCAGGTTGTCCGGAGGGGTAGTTGTCCGGGGGGTAGTTGTCCTGGGGGTAGTTGTCCTAAGGGGTGGTTGTCCGGGGGGTAGTTGTCCTAGGGGGTAGTTTTCTGGGGGTAGTTATCCGGGGGTAGTTGTCCTAGAGGGTGGTTGTCCAGGGGGTAGTTGTCCGGGGGGTAGTTGTGCTAGGGGGTAGTTGTCTGGGGGGTAGTTATCCGGGGGGTAGTTGTCCTAGGGGGTAGTAGTCCTAGAGAGTGGTTGCCCTAGGGGGTAGTTGTCCTAGGGGGTAGTTGTCCTAGAGAGTGGTTATCCTAGGGGTAGTTATCCGGGGGGTGGTTGTCCAGGGGGTAGGAGTCCTAGAACCCCTTAGCAGACGTGATTTCAGTGAATAGGTGTGAAGTTGGCTTATCAAGTATAATTCACCGCAGGTGAGAATCAGCTCATCAGAGACGCCGTGTCGATGGGGTAAATGAGCTACTGAAGGGAGCTGCCCTTGAAAGGAGGTGGGGTTTCATCGACAACAAGAACATCGGAGACAGGCACCTTGGTAGAGATGGGGTAGACATCAATAAGGCTGGACATGCTGTTCTTATCGCATCTAATAACAGGCCCTGTGTTTTGCCCTGTATTCTACTTGCAACTCAAGTCATCCCTACTTTTCCTTACACCCTCTTATGAATGTATATTTTCGTCGTTCTTTTGTGTTTGAACGATCAATAATATGAGAAAATATATATTTAGTTTATTAAGATCGTTTATACGATTTTTATTCTGCAGAAATAGGTGTGCCCAATGTCACAATGGCCATATCTTCTTTGGAATCAACTTCTACGATGCCAACTTCATCTGCGAAATCGCCGTCTAATTCAACATCTACGACTGGTAAGAACAAAAAAGTTACCTGTAGCTGTTTTCGTAACGTTGATAAGCAGAGAGCAGTTCCTATTATCTTCCCGGTTAATTGTTTTCTTCGATTGCTTCGTCTCCTTCTTCTTCTTCTTGTCAGAGTCAAGTTTAACTACTGGCAGAGAGGCCATGTCTTCATCAGAGGTACCGTCTACAATCGCACCATCCTCACCACGATCTCATCCAACTACCATTTTTCCTTATTTTACATTTAATTTTCTTCTCATTCTCTATTTTTATGATTTTACCATTAATCAGTTTTCTTCAATATGTTTGCTTATTTCCGATGTTAAGATATCTATTCATAAAGTGAAAGAAAAGACGTGTTTTTCATGAGCTCCTGAAAAATTGCACTTTTTGCGGCCAAATAAAGGACTCATGAGGAACTATATATACCAAACTGACGAGGAAAGGGCGGTGGTGAGCTTCGTCTAACTTATTTTCCTTGAAAACATAGACTTTTAAAGTTTTAGCCATTTTATATGGTTATTTTAGTCAATTTTTATACATTTTTTTTTTTAACATTAGGCGCATCATAAACACTTTACGCACAATTCATCTTGGATACTACGCCAGTGAGCGCGTGGGAGTTATCTAAGTATTACGCAACGAAGAACAGGTGAACAATGATATTTATGACGTCATAATGACCACTGTTCATATAAGAAGTCTCCGTGTGAAGGAACTAAAAGCAGAATTGCACAAACGCGGGCTAAATAAATCTGGTGTTAAAGATACTTTGGTTAAAAGGCTGCTAAGTGCAATTGATAAAGAACTAAATGACAATATCCTCCAGTCTCAGACCAATATTGACAATCAAACTAGGAATGACAACATACAAAATCAGGAGACAAATACCGAGCAATCTGATCTTTTATGAACTTTTCAATCGAGTTTTGTCGTCAGTTCATGAGTTAGCCAACAGCCTTACCATACTTGAAGCTAAGTTCGACAATAAAGGACTAGTAAAAGAGAAAAATGCTCTTCATGAGATAGTCGGAACTGTCTCAAGAGTGAATCCCGCGAGGATTTGTAGGTCTACCGTCCCAACGAAGAATCGGTTCGATGTCCTCGCCGATCATCATACTGACGCCGAGTCTTCTTCTTCGTCGACAAGTGACCAGATCAAAGAGTGCCGAGAAAGGCATCTCAAACGCCGCTTGTCTAAGCTTCCTGGTGATCTCATCGGGAGCACTGACGCCAAATCCTCGACTTCGATGTTGACAAGTGACCAGATCAGAGAATACCGTGAAGCTCATTGCCGACGCCACTTGTCTGAGTATCCTGATGCTGTCATCGAAGGTACTGACGCCAAACCTTTGACTTCAATTTCGATGAGTGACCAGATCACAGAGTACCGACAAAGGCATGCCCGACGTCGCTTCTCTGAGCTTCCTGATGTCGTCATAGAAGGTGACTCGATGATCAAGCACATCGAGGGCCGACTCCTGAGCCGAAAACGTAAAGTAGTACATGCACCGCCGATGACATCATATCCTTAGCAGACGTGATTTCAGTGAATGGGTGTGAAGTTGGCTTATCAAGTATAATTCACCGCAGGTGGGAATCAGCTCATCAGAGACGCCGTGTCGATGGGGTAAATGAGCGACTGAAGGGAGCTGCCCTTGAAAGGAGATGGGGTTTCATCGACAACAACAACATCGGAGACAGGCACCTTGGTAGAGATGGGGTACACATCAATAAGGCTGGACAAGCTGTTCTTGCCTCGAATCTTCAACGCTTCATTGAGCGACCTCGAGGGCAACCTACACGTGATCTGGAAAGGTCATACGCTGAAGTTGTGAGGGGATCTTTAACGCAGGATTTCGAGATGATTCCACCAAGAGGGAGGCTGAAATCGATCCCTGCCCATCCTTGGGTTCCACTGACGAAAGCTCAACGGGGGTGGCACGAGCATCTACGTCTCGTCATGGCAACATGCAGCTAAACTCTGTCTCTAACGTGGGTGAATCTTGTGAATCTTGTGAAAGTTGTGGCGTATCAAATTCAGTATCACCAACATTTTCTCGTAGTCCTTTACAAGCTGGTATTGAGACTTCCAATCACCATGATACGTCTGGTTCTGGCAACCTGCAAGTTAATTTTCAGGAACAACCACATGACCTGAGTAAAGGCAAAATTAATCAGTTAGTAAGTGGTTCAGTTCATAGGTTTAGAAACAGGGGTTTAAAATTTGCTCATTTGAATATTCACAGCTTAATTGATAAAATTGATGAACTGAGATTACTTCTGAGAAATGCATCATTTGATGTTATTGGTTTGAATGAGACTTTTTGCGACTCCATGATTGATGATTCTGAATTGCGTATAGATGATTATGTTTTATTACGTAGGGATCGTAATATCGAAGAGGTTCAATTACAAAAGAAAGGATGATTTGATCTCATCTAATTTAGAATGCATTTGGTTTGAATTGCTTTATCCAAATAAGCCTCCCATCCTGGTTGGGGAGTTTTATAGGCATCCAAATTCTCATGTTGACTTCTTTGAAGAATTAGACCATGGGATATGGATATCTGACGAGGTCGTTAAGCTCATGACGGAACGTGACAAGGTTCTCAAAGCTGCTCAAGCTAACAAAAGTGATGATCTTTGGGACACCTACAAATTTCTAAAGAATAAAGTTATTCGTCTCATTAGAAAAAGTAAAAGAGAATATAATGCAAACCAGATTTCACAAAATCATAATAATAGTAAGAAAATGTGGAGATGTTTGAGAGACCTTGTGCCTAAGTCAGTACCTATTTCTCCCAATACCATAAACGTAGATGGAGCAAAATGTCGAACAATGCAAATAGTGCTGAGGGATTTAATGACTTTTTCATATCTAATGTTACTAAGATTACAAAGGACCTGCAGAGGAATACGTCTCAGCTGAGAGTAGACGAGGACAAAAATGTTGGTCCGACTCATTTTGTATTGAAACAGATTGATAATCTGAGTATAGATAAAGCTACTGGTGAAGATCACATCAGCTGTAAACTTTTAAAGATGACAAAGAATGTTATCGCAGAGTCTCTTTGCGATATCATTAACAAATCCCTGTCTACGGGAGTTGTTCCACGTGAATGGAAAAAGGCTCGGGTAGTACCGAGCCTTAAATCTGGAGAGATTTCTTCGTTGAATAATTACCGCCCCATTCCTGTATTACCTATCGTGAGTAAAATCATAGTAAGGGCCGTTCATCAACAGCTGAGTGAAATCTTGGAAGAGAATGATTTATTACACCCAAATCAGTCTGGTTTCAGACCTATGCATTCAACAGCTACTGCCCTTGCAAAACTTGTAAATCAATGGTCGTTGAATATTGACAACAATGACATTTCTGGAGCTGCTTTCATAGATCTTCGGAAGGCCTTTGATACTGTGGACCATGAGCTACTTTTACATAAATTAGCTTGTTTAGGTTGTAGTAACAGGACTATCACTTGGGTCAAATCATATTTAGGTAATCGACAACAAGTGACACAATTCAAAGGGGCCAAGTCGCACCCTTCAACTATCAAGTTAGGCGTGCCACAAGGTTCAATTCTAGGTCCCCTTTTATTTTCAATATATGTTAATAGTCTACCTGAATGTATTCCTGAAGGTATCATCGATATGTATGCTGACGATACGACACTTACCGTCAGTGCAAATGATGCAACAGTTTTGGAAGAAAAATTAACTGTGGCGTTAAACAGAGTCTTGGCATGGATTAAAGAAAATCGTCTCGTCCTTAACACTGAAAAAACTTGTGTCATGGTAATAGGCTCTCGTGCTAATCTCAGGAAAATTGAATCTTTCACCATTTCATTAAATGGTAATTTGATAAAAAGAGTTCAATTCACCAAATGCTTAGGAGTTTGATGGATGAAGAATTGAAATGGTCTAAACAAATTGAAAACGTATGTAAAATTATCCAGAAAAACATAGGCATAATAAAGAGAGCAAAGTGTTTTTTGCCTGTGCAGTCCATAAAGTTGCTTTATAACAGACCCACAATAAAAAGTACCCACGAGTTTATAATGGTATATCATATTTATATTGACAGACACAGAATGACAATGAACCAGGGTGGAAAGATTCACCTTTTATTGAAACATTTAACTAATTTCGGAAGACAATGCTGTCTCTTGTCAGCGCGCATTACAGCGCAGAACACAACAAGTTGAAAAATGAAAGTCACGGATCACCCCTGGTGTTTGTGGATGGCAACATCACTGCACAGCGCTATGTGGACGATATCCTGAGACCACACCTGGTGCCATTCCTGCAGAACAGCCGAGGACTGCGCATCTTTCAGCATGATAATGCCCGACCTCATGCTGCACGGCTAACCACTGCATTCCTGAGGGGTGAGAACATTAACACCATGAAGTGGCCGGCGATGTCCCCTGACCTCAATCCCATTGAGCATCTATGGGTTGAGCTTGGTGGCAGGGTCAGGACTTGTGCAAAACTGATCCAGACTTTGCAAGATGAATGGAACAGGATTCCACAAGGTTTCATTCAAAGACTGTCTGCAAACAAATGGTGTCTACACACACTATTGATCTGTGACTTTCATTTTTCAACTTGTTGTGTTCTACGCTGTAATACGCGCTGACAAAGACAGCATTGTCTTCCGAAATTAGTGAAATGTTTTAATATAAGGTCAATCTTTCCACCCTGGTTCATTGTCATTCTGTGTCCGTCAATATAAATATGATATACCATTATAAAGTCGTGGGTACTTTTTATTGTGGGTCAGTATATAAATGTGTTCATAACTTAGCACCTTCTTAACTTCAGGTAGGCTTAATCAATCCTAACGATGTACATGAGCATCATACTAGACAAAGAGACAGTGGATGTTTACGCGTGCCCAGATTTCACACTGTATCTTCTATATTTGAATGGAATAAGCTCGATAATTCGATGAGAACAGCTTCCTCTGTCAGTTCATTTAAGAGGATGTTTAAACAAAGTTGTAATTTATGAATAACTCAGCCTAACATACACTCAGTGCTTATTCTGTAATATTAGTATGATTTGTGCACATATTTGCGACTGAATCAATATTTTCATTTTGCCATTACAGTTGAGCTAGTTTACTGATATTTGTTTATTTTTTTCAAATGAGTATTCGTTTGCGCCACGTCTATTATTGCTTTGTTTGCACTCTCTAATTTTTCTGAGGAGTTTTTATTTTGAACTATTATGTATATACGTTATGCATTTTGATGTAAATATGTTATTATTCAGGACCCCATGGAAGACCACTACTTAATGGTGAATGGGCTACCCTGATATTGTGTGTCAGCCTTCCTCCTTTTAACCGGCCTCTGGTGTAACATACGTTTTCTTATCCCACTCTTTCTCTCTCTATCTCTTTCTTTTTCTCTCTTTGTCTGACTGTCTCTGTCTCTGTATCTCCCCACAATTGCATTTTTTCCCTTCCTGTTGTTCTTACCGCTCCACTTAACTTTTATTTCGATCTGTAGACATGGTAGACGTGATGTGGTCAAGTGGTTATGCCACAAGATGATAGTCCACAATGGCCAAGGGGCTCGAGTGCCCGCAATGTAACAAATAAACTTTGGCAAACATTAATGTACATTTGCCACTCTCGACCCAAGTGAAGTAAATTGTTATTCAATCGTGCCAATAGGGATATATTCCTGGAATTCTTTATCACCTTATTAGAGAACGTCGGCTAAAGCCGGGTCGTGATAGATTTTGTATCCTGAGTAATAAGCACTTCATGTGTCTCCTAATGCCATTTTTATTATATTCCTATTTTCCCTTTACACCTTCCCTTTTCTCTCCTGTTTTGTGGAATGATCATAGAAATGTGTTTAAAAGACATATTTATTTCTAAAAAATTCTGCAAAAATAGGTGTAACCAGTGAAACAATGGCCATGTCTTCTTTGGACTCGGCCTCTGCCATGCCAACATCGTATTCGAAATCGCCATCTAATTCAACATCGACGACTGGTAAGGAATACTGTAAAAAGTTACACCTTGCTATTTAAGCTCTTTTTGTAACTCCCCCTTTTGTATCATTTTTTTTCTTTAAAGTAGAACACTCAAGAAAATCACAAATATGGCAATTAATGTATCACTAGAAATTGGGAAGCTTACAGATGGCAATCGTGTAAGTTTTATGTCAACTGCGTATATGATGATTATAAAAACAACATAAATAAAAGCTCTTCTCAGCATGTGGAATATCCGAGGATTCGCCAGAAATATAGCGATGTTTTGATGTCGTCATACGAGGGATCGATCCTGCTTAAGCAGACGACGTCCTATAATGAATGAACGTAATTGCAATGCAATTATTTATCAAATTATAAAGAGTTTGGTACATTTAAACATGACCTTATTTCACACCATTCTAAAAGGGAAAGTGAACTGATTCTGATAACTAAAACCGTTTGATTGTAAATACACAGGAGAAGGGTCAATGATCAATGAAATAAACCCCATTTTCAAATTGAAAAGCCCTGCGAATAATAGCTGGATGGTATTCGTTCCCTCTTGAAACGCCGAACATGCCGCCGTGCAAGCAGCTGAAAATACAATGGCGTCTTATTTTGTTTACAAGTGACTGATTCCTTTATTTTTTTAACGCTGCACTTTTCATCAAAATAATACCATACACGAAGTTAAGAGTGAGGCAACAGACTAACATTAAGACTGACGCTAGTCAAGTAAGAGAAATAAGTGAAGAGGAGATGACAAAACAGGCACTGAAAAATGTGTATAATATTATGGGACATCGTCTGCTTAGACAGGACTCGCCCCTCTTGTGTCGTCACACATCTCAGCAGCGTTCAAGGAGCTTTTCAGCTGCTATATCGGGGGCTGTATTTTACCGTTTTATAATTGATAATAATCATTAATTCAAATGTTTCCAAGCTTTAAATTTTGATAACCTTGTTTAATTTATGCCATCTATGCAATAATAAGTATTAAGCCAATATTTAAAATCATCATTGTTTTACTTTAAAATTCATCATCTCTACCTGTGGTGAGAAAGCTTATTACAACGATTTTCAGAATGTTTTACAAAAAGAAAACATCTCTGGCCCGTACTCTTGAAAGCAGCGTAAGTTAAGCCAGACTTATCTTAGGCCGCTGATTCATCGACGGCTATCTGTCAACCCTAAAGTTCCACATAAATTACTATATTTAATGTTAAAAATATATGTAAAACAAAAAACATTATATGCATTTGGATGTGCAGTGAACATGAAATCTCCTTCCCCTCTCCCTAGTGCTATTAACTGCCTAATATTTGCCCTAATCTTCACCACATAGTCCCGTATTTTTTAACACGGTTACTGTTTTAAAATAGGCAATCTGGACGACATGTACATACTATCTCTTTTTATTCTCTCTTTCATTTTGTAAAATTAAAGGGGAATTAAAGGCAACAGACATTAGCCTATAATCATGTAGACAATTATCAGCCTATTACGAATATCTAGAAATTACTATTATTTGATTATTTAAGAAGGAGAAGAATGTCTTAAAATGTTACAGTTTCCTTGCTAGACATTATCTCTTATTCAAAGCAGTTTCATTTGTAAGATACCCACTGACCTGTATACAAGCTACAATGGCAGTCGTGACCACCTGTGGAATGCATGACACTGGGTTTTCTCATAATAAACCATTTTTGGAGTCATGTACATTCAAATGAAGATACTTTCATCCTGTCATATAAACATATTTGTGTCAAGATATTTGGTTCAGCTGTTTTATAGGTGGGGCAGTTTCTTTTGTTGAGAAGGATTTGGCATGCACAAGTTGTTGCTTGGTCATACAAAGGTTTGTCAATTCTTCAAATAAGTGATAAATACCTCGTACAACTGCTCCTAGATATCACCTGTGCGAGATGCTAGTGGTACAAAGATGGCTGTCATTTTGCATTAGTGGCTTTAGGTGTACAATACTTTGTTAATGGACACGTACGACTATGATATCACAGTTTTTCGAAATGGCAGCCCCCCTGGGATAATATCTAGGAAGTATAGTAGGAGTATTTTCAAAATATTTTGAACAGGCTTGCAATTTCCACATGATTATCAGTTAATGTTTATTGAGTTTCATTCTCCTTTAATTATAAATATGAAGTTTTGGATTTCATGTGTCGTTCACGAGGTGTAAATACAGGACGGTTTGTTGATTGACAATTATTAGAGATTTATGATGACAGTTGTCAAAGTTAAAAAAGGGGCTAACGTCTATCTGATGACAGGAAGCAAAACCGACAACACAATCGAGGGATGATTCCAGTGCAAGGGGGTCAGTCCAGGATTTCCCAATAGGCGGGGGGGGGGGGGCGCCAGGAATTATTGATCGCCGTCATGGGGAGGGGTCTTTGGAAATTTTTTTGCTTCTGAAGAAGGGCTGAGATGCAAAATAGTGCTATATGTGACCAATTTTGAAACCTATTTAATGAACAATACTTTTAATTGGTATGAGGATTTCTTTTTTTGCTAGTTTTTGTTTTTTTTTACGACGGATACGCCACTGCCAGTGTCATGAATATCAAACACATTCTCGAATTCACTTAAAGTTGCCATACATATTCCCGGAATGTCAAAAAAGTGACATAATCAGCTTGAGCAAGCCTCGCTCTTCAATGATCACTCTACGTAGTGGTCGAGGAGGCGAAACCACAATGACTTCTCTCAAGGTCCATGTAACTGCTTGGCCCAACGCAGTCGTTATTTCATAACTCCCGAAAGAAAAGATAGAAAGACAAAAAAGATAGAAGATTAAAACAAAGAATAAAATAAGAAATAAAGAGAATATGATAGGATAAAACAAGGAATAACATAAAGAAAGATATAAAGAGGAGAAGATAGAAGGAAGAACAAAGAATAGCATAAAGGAAGACAGAAAATGAAAATGATAAGGATAAAAATAAAGCATAACATATGGAAAAATAGAAAGCGTTCGAGGAGCTCTTCAGCTGCTATATCGGGGGCTGTATTTTACCGTTTTATAATTGATAATAATCATTACTTCAAATGTTTCCAAGCGTTGAATTTGGATAACCTTGTTTAATTTATGCCATCTATGCAATAAAAAGTATTAAGCCAATATTTAAAATCATTAAAGTTGTACTTTAAGAACGACATCCACTATTTCCTTTGTAACTAAGGGCTTTGCATAACAACCACATTCTCCCTCAGGTGACATAAAAACCTCACCAGTTTCTAGACATCCCATTTATTACTGTTATGACCACACCTATAGTGACCAGTTTGTAGGTCAATTAACCAAATTGATCAAGGTCTTTAGTCATATTTCAGATTTCAGTTTACAATTTTGTTGCATTTTTATGAATGTATTGTATGTGATGTTAAGTTTAGTGTTAGGCATACTGTCTGATAATTTATACTTTATATTGTTTCTATTATAGTCGCGTCCCAATGTGTTAGATTAGACTCTACAGTGTAGAGGTATATTATGTCCTGTATTGTCATGTTAGATAAGTATAGAGTTGATTATTTTTTTTGTAGTTCTTTAACTGGTTGTGATAAGTTTAGAGGTTGTTTTTTATTCCCATGTACTTTTGTGTTCATTTTTCTTTTACTGGTATTATAATTTCATTGTTTTTTCTTTATGGTTTCACTAAATTTTATGTTTGTATTGAAGGCAATACAATTTTTTCGAGGGGGGGGGGGGGGGGGGGGGGGGAGACAGTGTTACGCTCTAACTCACAGAGTTAACATTTCTGCCCTCCTATATACTGGGGCCTACAAGTGATTTACTGACAGCCTGACAAGCAGCTGGTCAGTCTTAAGTACAGAGTGGGTCATTATAGTGACATGTGAACTTGGGTATGAACTATGGGTCAAGCCTAATGGGTTATCATAATGGGGTGTTATATACAGAGACCAGCATAAGCTGCCATTATAAATATAAAGAATATCCATCATTTTAGGAGCAGTGATTCTATTATAAGCGCCTCTTGTTAGGATGAAGGGAGTTAGTTACTATGAGTTAGCTTGATGAGTAGTATTCAGTTATGAATCTCTGAATGTTCGAGTATGGATTGAAGCTGTAAGCAGAGCTCTACAATAAAGTCTTAAGAATATACGAGATGACTTCGAAGTCTTCCATTTGTTTTAAACCGGCTAATTACAAAGCCGTGACAATATATGAGGAACAAGATAAAAAGCGACTGCGTCTCCTATATGCCTCCGCCTAAATTCAGTTGATGGTTCAAGCTGTTCTAGAAATATTTGATAACGAGGCTAAAAACCAGTAATTTCATGTAATTTCATGTAAATTGACCTCTGTGACCTCTGATCTTTGACCTACTTACCCCAAAGTCTAATCAGTTCATCTTTCTATGGGGATACTTACGGGTACCAAGTTTGAAGTTCTCATCCCGGATAATTCTTGAGATATCGCGGTAACGGTGCTAAAAACCAGTAATTCCATGTAATTTCATGTAAATTGACCTCTGTGACCTCTGAACTTTGACCTACCTACCCCAACATCTAATCAGTTCCTTTTTTCTCTGGGGATACATAGTGGTACCAAGTTTGAAGTTCTTACCTCAAATAGTTCTTCAGAAATCGCGGTAACGGTGCTAAAAACCAAGAATTCCATGTAATTTCATGCAAATTGACCTCTGTGACCTCTGACCTTTGACCTCCTTACCCCAAAGTCTAATCAGTCAATCTTCGTATAGGGATACATACTAGTACCAAGTTTGAAGTTCTTACCTCAAACAGTTCTTGAGGTATCGCAGTAACGAGGCTAAAAACCAGTAATTTCATGTAATTTCATTTAAATTGACCTCTGTGACCTCTGACCTTTGACCTACTTACCCCAAAGTCTAATCAGTTCATCTTTCTATGGGGATACATACGGGTACCAAGTTTGAAGTTCTCACCCCGGATAATTCTTGAGATATTGCGGTAACGGTGCTAAAAACCAGTAATTCCATGTGATTTCATGTAAATTAACCTCTGTGACCTCTGACCTTTGACTTACCTACCCCAAAATCTAATCGGTTCCTCTTTCTATGGGGATACATACTGGTAGTTCTCACTTCAAACAGTTCTTGAGATTTCGCGGTAACAGTGCTAACAACCAAGAATTTCATGTAATTTCATGTAAATTGACCTCTGACCTCTGACCTTTGACCTACTTACCCCAGAATCTAATTACTTCATCTTCGTGTGGGGATACATAATAGTACCAAGTTTGAGGTTCCTACCTCAAATGATTCTTCAGATATCGCGGTAACGAGAAGTGGGACGGACGGACGCACGCACGCACGGACGGACGGACAACCCGAAAACATAATGCCTCCGGCACCCACCTTCGGTGGGGGGAGGCATAAAAATCAAATAACATAAGGAAAGATAGAAGGATAAAAACAAAAAATAACGTAAGAAGGATAAAAAAAGAAAAGGAAAGATAGAAAGAGACGAAGATAAAAGGATAAAAACAAAGAATAACATAAGGAAAGATAGAATGAGAAGAATATATAAGGAAAAAAACAAATAACATAAGGAAAGATAGGATAAAAACAAAGAATGACATAAGAAGGATAAAAACAAAGAATAGCATAGTGGGTCATTAAAAGGACATGTGAACTTGGGTATGAACTATGGGTCAAGCCTAATGGGTTATCATAATGGGGTGTTATATACAGAGACGAGCATAAGCTGTCATTAGAAATATAAACAATATCCATCATTTTAGGAGCAGTGATTCTATATAAGCACCTCCGGTTAGGATGACGGGAGTTAGTTACTATGAGTTAGCTTGAGTAGTATTCAGTTATGAATCTCTGAATGTTCGAGTATTGATTGAAGCTGTAAGCAGAACTCTACAATAAAGTCTTAAGAATATATATACGAGATGACTTCGGAGTCTTCCATTTGTTTTAAACCGGCTAATTACAAAGCCGTGACAATATATGAGGAAAAATCACATAACATAAGGAAGGAAGATACAAACAAAGAATAACATAAGAAGGATCAACAAAAAAGAAAATGAAAGATAGAAAGAGACGAAGATAAAAGGATAGAAACAAACAATAACATAAGGAAAGTTAGAAAGAGAAGAATATATAAGGCAAAAACAAATAACATAAGGAAAGATAGAAGGATAAAAACAAAGAATGACATCAGAAGGATAAAAACAAAGAATAACAGAAGTATAGACAGAAAGATCTGTAGGTAGAAGGAAAACAAAGAAAACATAAAGAAAGTTTACAAATGAAGACGAGACATCGTCCCCTTTAGCACCTTATTGTTTGCTAGATCGACCACACACCATTCACACAGCGAAATCGACTGCTTGCAATTGCTAACTCAGCCTGTTGTCCACATCTACCGACTGCTTTTAGAACTTATAAACGAACATAGCATATCATATATTGTCAATTTGTCACAAAGCGGCGCGGTGAATTTTTAAAAGCTACGGTCAATCCCTGGCCTATATAATGTACTATTCTCCATAAAAGTCGCAATCACTCACTTCACGACTCAAAACCAAATTGCACGTACGCAGTGGTGTAGTGGAGCGTATACGCTTGTATACGCCGTATACGTAAAAAAGAAATTTGACTTTTTCGGGTATACGCGCGTATACTTTAAAAAAAATTATCCGGTTTTAAATTTAAAAATATATATATATAGGAAAAAAAGAAGAATTGTATGAAATTCATGAAAAATCGTCGAAATTCATACTCTGTGAGTTGTGTTCCACAGAATTAATTTGTGTTTGCGATCCATATACTCGACAAACTTTTGACAAATCAAACGTACGTATTGCAGTATGATTGCGTATTATTTTTTACATACCGGTACATCCGATCCATATCCGGCCAGACCCGCGGCGCGCGTGTGATGTGCATGTGGCGGACGCGACGGCGCGCGGCGTGTGCCCAGCCCGAGGCCACTGGCCGGCGCGGCTAGGTAGCAAGTGCGAGGCTAGCTGCTAGGCTAGGCGCGAGCTGGCTATATGCTAGTCCTATAGCCGCTAGGCCATCATCATGGCTCATGCGCCGTACAAAATATACAATGTACAACTTCAAGGCCAAAGGAGGCGGAGCTGATTTCATGCAGTGGCCAGGTCCCAGGACCAACTAAGGAATTTCAGCCTTTGAAGTTCCAGGAAAATTGTGGGTGCAACATCCCTATGCATAGGCCCTATATTTTTGTTGCATAAGCACTTAGAATTGCAGAACTTTTTGAGGGATTTATTTCAAAGAACAATTCTAAACAAATATATTGTGTTCATATGTTGTTTCTCTGCAGTTTTCCTCAGTAAAATATCCAAATACTTTTGGATATGCGTGTATAATCAGGGCAATGTGAACGTTACGTTGTATGAACTTCAAATCTATACTCATCTTTGCACTTCTAATACGAATTCAGGTCTCAAAAAGCACAACTCAGTTGTAGTTAATTGTTAAACAGTTCGTTGTGTTCAATTACCAAAACTGCACTGTTTGCACATCAAAAAAAAAAGTTTTCAAAAAAATGTTATTAATATTGGGTATGTATCTTCATGAATATTTTGCTCAAGCCCCCAACAAAATGTTTGAAATGAGTAAAGATGCTGTGCACTTGTACATTGCTTCTTTAACAAACAAGACGTTTGGAAGTGACAGTGTGTTTTATAAAAATCTGTATTAACAATTAAATAATTACCTCATACACTTTATGATAGCACAACCTTTACAGGTGATGAGAATTTGCAGAAACTAGAAGTAGAAAATCATTATTATGACAACGGTTTGATAATATTTGGATTAGTTTGTGCATTTTAGACATATGGTTGATGCATTGATTGGTCTGAAAATACGACTCACTAACCCTCACTAATATGCTTGATGCCTTTTGCAAAAACTAAGATTTAATTATATTTTGATGTGATATTTATTGTGAAAAAGATGCCTTTGAAATCGTGTTTATAATCAGGGCACTCAGTGAATGTTACACTGTCTAAACTACAAACTTACTACTTGCATTCACTTCTACAACTAATGCATAACTAATAACAACCACTGGCGTCGACAGGGGGGCCATGCCCCCCCCCCCCCTATTCAGCCACTAAAAAAAAAGCGAGAGCAAAAAAAGCGGGAGAAGTGAGAGAGTTTTCGCGCTTCGCGCGGGGAGGGGAAATAACTATCCTCTCCCTGCACCAACCCCTGTCACATACAGCGCAGTATTGCGTCCTAATAACTGAAAAGCAGTCATGGCGTCGAACTATAACTTTCCGCCTAAACAAATTGTTTGCTACAATCCGTTTTCTTTCTCTTAAATTTGCTAAAACGTCAGAGCTTTCGCGCTTCGCGCAGGAAGGGGGAAACTCCCACTCCCTGCACCCATCCTTGTTACAGTGCAGTATTACGTCAAAAATAACTGAAAAGCAGCCAGGGCGTCGAACTAACATTCCGCCTAAAAAGGTGCTAAAACGTTAGAGCTTTCGCGCTTCGCGCGGGAAGGAGGGAAACTCCTCCTTCCTGCACCCACCCCTATTACATACCGTGCAATATTGCTCCAAATAATTGAAAAGCAGTCGGTTCGTCGAACTATAACTTTCCGCCTTTGTTTGCTTATCTTTCTCTCAAATTTGCTAAAATATCAGAGCTTTCGCGCTTCGCGCGGGAAGGGGGAACCCCCCTCCCTGCGCCCATCCCTGTTGCAGTACAGTATTACGCCTAAAATTAATAACTGAAAAGCAGTCCGGACGTCGAAATAACTTTCCGCCTAAAAACGGTGCTACGAGCCGTTATCTTTCTCTCAAATTTGCTATAAAACGTCAGAGCTTTCGCGCTCCGAGCGGGAAGGGGAAATTACCCCCTTCCTGAACCCACCCCCTGGGGAGCACGCACCAATTTCGCACTCTTCGCGTGCTCACAACCGCCCCCTGGCTTTGCGGTTGGATCCTTCACGTCTGGCCCCCACCAGAGGGTGTCGATGGCGGGAGGGGGGCGGTAGGGGTATATATCCCCCCAAAATATTAGGTGGGGTAATGGCCTGTTAATGCACTAAAAATCTAGTTTTTGAAGGTTTGAAATGCGAAAATTTTGGAAAGCTCGGTCGCTTTCCTCCCTCGCATAATTATTGTCTTTCAGGATCTCGTAATTTTGCGCCCCCAGTAGGCCTATATTGTTCTTAAATAGCTTAAAGGGTTCAAAATTTGAAAAAAATAAAGATGTAATTGCTTTGCCCGATACATCGTGTATGTGTCATATGACTCCTGCTAAATATTGCGCCCCCGATGTAAGATAAATAAAGTGTATAAAACAGCATTTGCAAAGGTTCAACTTTTGAAAGAAATCTCAACTTCAGATAGCCTTGCTGAATTCCTCGACTCTTTCTCAAGCCTTTCAGGGTTTTCGTTAGTTTTGCTCCAGATTGTAGAATTGAGTGAATAGAAAACCGCTTATCAATGCATAAAATTCGAGCTTCTCTACCGCTCAATTGCAAAATTTCCTGGCTAAAATGCACAAGAAATTGCGTTTTTTGAGGGTTAAAAATTGAAAAAATTTGCCGCTTGGTCGCTTTGCTCCCTCGCTGACGTAGATAGGTTTGGGCACTCGGGGGGGGGGGGGGGGGGTGCATGTGAGCGTGTATGTGAGGGTGAGTGTGTGTGTGTTTTCTTGTCAGGTCACGGGGGGGGGGGGGGGTTATTGTGTTTGTGAATCACCACCACAGCACGGTACATGGCCTCGTCGTAACTTGGTACTCTGAGGATTGAGCTATCAGTATAAGGGAGTATACCCCAAAAAATATTTACCACTACAACACTGCACCAACGGTGTTGAATGTGTAGAGACAGGTTTTGAAGAGAGTCGGGATTTTTTCATAGGGTTGTGTATTATGTGCACTGTAAAAAATAACTGTAGATTAACAAGTTTTGTTTTACTTGTAAAATTACAATTTTTGGCCGTTTTTCTGTTAATACGGTATTTTTCTTATGAAATGGCAGGAAAAAAACCTGTTAATCTACAGTTATTTTTTAAAGCGTGCGACCGTCTCTGAGTTCGCTCGTCGTTTTATGACGTCATATAATCACTCCGTATAGTAGTCACTGAAGAGCGAGCATTGCTCAAGCTGATAATTAGGAAATACCTTCATTCTACAAAGAAGTGAACACACATACAACAACATGTTTGATTATTGTTGTTATCATTCAAGATACTGCCGGGATTGATCAGGTCTGCAGAAAGCTAAGAACTTTAGACCATGTCTGTGCGATAAAACAAAAATATCAGCCGTTTTGAACAGTTGAAATTCCGATATTTTTGCAGGAAAGAAATGTAAATCACTACAGGAATACATGTGATGACAGCAATCAAATACTTGAGTTCTGTCTCACGCCTTGACAATTTGTACACATTCAATACAGAATCATCGGTCAAGATCTTCGTGACAGATCCTGACGCGGATAAAATATTTGTCGCAGACCTAGGAGATGAATTGAACTTCACATCCATCAGCTGCACTGGATCTCCTTTCTATTTAACCTCTGACTCGATAAAAAGGAAGCTCTACTGGGATGACTTATCTAACAAACGAATCTATCGTGCAGACTTCGATGGTTTGAACAGACAAACAGTCACTGCTTCTAACATTGGGGGTAATACATACAAGTGAAAGCTGCCATCATTGATCGAGGAGAACCTTACCTTTCAAGCCCATTTAATTCCCTCACCGTCGAGTTAAGTGCGCATTCAGATCTAATGACAATTTGAAATACTGCTTGACAAATACACTGAATGAAACTTTGTGTAAATTAATTGTTAATAAAGCCTAAGTCACGTAGTCCCGGGTCACCAAGCGGTCGCGTTTAATACGGACTCCCTCGGGAGGCTAGCGAGTGTCAATACCTCAGTTACGAATACGGATGAATTTGTTTCCGGTGGCTTATGCTACAGTCACACGGCCATGTTACGGACCTGCGGATGCCTGCGTATATTTGGATAATGAAAATGCGTAATTTTTACCCCCAAATAACGCAAATTTGAGCAAAAGTTACCTATATTCTGCGGACGATACGGATTAGTTACGGATGTTACGTATGAATTACGGATGTTACGGGTAAAACCTGTTGATGAGCCCATCCGCTGCCAACCCGCTGACACATGTCACGGACGACTTACGGATGACTTACGGACGATACGTATGAGTTACGTAGTTTATGTATGGATAACGTATATTTTGCGGATGCTTACGTATATTTCATCCGCAGCAGAATTTTGAGATTTTCAAAATGAAAATTTTCAGAATTTTGAGATTTTCAAAATTCACGCTGCGGATCTGCGTATGTCTGCGGATCCTGCGGATTAGGTTACGGATGGATACGGACGTTTTACGCAAAAATACGCAAAGATACGGATCAATACGCATGATACGGAACAATACGCAAATTCTACCTAAATTCTGCGCAAAAGACCTTGCGCGGGAAATTTAAAATAATTTTGAGATTTTCAAAACTTTTTCGCGGAAGACCTCGATTCCTGCGCACTCCCACGGATTTTTACGGATGCACTTACGGATGATACGCATGATACGGATTGCTGCGGATTTCTACGGATTTTTACGGATGCACATCCGCAGACATGCGTATCGCGCGTATCTGTCCGTCTGACCATAGCATTATGGAACAGCCACACGGCCACTTACGGTAGCTGCGGATGCTTACGGATAAAAATCCGTACGTATCCGAAAGAATCCCTATCATCCGTAAGCATCCGTATCCATCCGTAAGCTAATCCGCAGGATCCGCAGACATACGCAGATCCGCAGCGGGAATTTTGAAAATCTCAACATTTTGCTGCAGATGAAATATACGTAAGCATCCGCAGGATATACGTTATCCATACGTAAAATAAGTACCTCATACGTAAGATACGTAAACTCATCCGCAGGATACGTAAGATACGTAACTGATCCGCACACTTTGTCGGTTGCGCGGATGCCTGCGGATACATAGGGGTACGTAAACACAGGAATGCCAGAGGAAGCCGACATGCGCAGACATGAGCGTAACTCATCCGTATCGTCCGTAAGTCATCTGTAAGTTGTCCGTGACATGTGCTCATGATGGGCTCATCAACAGGTTTTACCCGTAACGTCCGTAATTCATATGCAACATCCGTAACTAATCCGTATCTTCCGCAGAATACAGGTAACTTTTGCTCAAATTTGCGTTATTTGGGGTAAAAATTACGCATTTTCATTATCCAAATATACGCAGGCATCCGCAGGTCCGTAACATGGCCGTGTGACTGTTTCATTATGCTTAGGTCAGACGGACAGATACGCGCGATACGCATGTCTGCGGATGTGCATCCGTAAAAATCCGTAGAAATCCGCAGCAATCCGTATCATGCGTATCATCCGTAAGTGCATCCGTAAAAATCCGTGGGAGTGCGCAGGAATCGAGGTCTTCCGCGAAAAAGTTTTGAAAATCTCAAAATTATTTTAAATTTCCCGCGCAAGGTCTTTTGCGCAGAATTTAGGTAGAATTTGCGTATTGTTCCGTATCATGCGTATTGATCCGTATCTTTGCGTATTTTTGAGTAAAACGTCCGTATCTATCCGTAAAATTTAGGTAAAAGTGCGCAGGTATCCTAGTAGTAGTAGTAGTAGTGTTCTCTCCAAAGATCGAATCGCAACTGAAGTGATGCTCCACAAGCCGCGGTATATATGCGGATGTTGCGGACGAGGAGAAAGCCGACATCCGTGTGCGTATGCGTATCGTGCGCAGGACTTCCGTATCTTCCGCAGAACATCCGTATCTAGTCCGCATCTTGCGCAGAATTTAAGTGACACTAGCGTGGCACATCCGCCAAAGGGGTGTCTTCCGCAGAACATCCGCAGGATTTGCGTATTTCATGCGTATTGCATCCGTATCTCATGCGTATCTACCGTGGTTTTTTGGCTTTTTGCGCAGATTTTCAACAATTTCTGCGGGTGAAATTATTTTTTTTTACGGATGCATCCGCAGACATCCGTACATGTCCGTCTGACCTAAGCATTACTGTCAAAGTAGGCATTTCGACGGAGGTACGCTGGTAAATTTAAAAAATTCCGTAGTGTAGATCTGACAAACTTATCCATAATATATATTGTCGAACTGCGGTGGCCCCTGGTTGATCACTGAAGCAAGGCTGAAAGACTTAAATGGATTAAACATACATCTTAATGTTAATGAATACTCACTCTAAACAAATATGTGCTGTCTAATTGCAACAGATGAAGTATGGTAACCGTAATTAGGCCTTAAGACACTCTGATCGCTGCCGTGCATATTCAGCTACGAATATTCATAGGAGATCCGTTAAGCATGACGGATGTATTCAAGGAAGTGTTCGGGAAAAGGAAGGACGGGCTAGGGCAGCGTCTAGGCAGTTGTAATAAAACGCGAAACCGTAGCAACCACACGGAAGTGTGGGACATTGCAGACTTTTGTGCAGTTTACCGGATTGCCAGGGACGTCCCTAGAGGTGGCCTGAGCTACACGAATGAAAGGACGGATGTACCGGATTGACCGTAGCAATGCCGTAACCCTTCATCCGTGTTTATCCGAAGGGTTATCCGGCACTATGTGACTGGGCTTTAACCCACCGACTCTGCAGGAATATATCCTCTTTTGATGTGTCATTATATAGGGATAGGCATTCATGCTTTTTGTGTTCGCGTTTGTTAATACTATTTATATGATAAAAACCTGTAAACCCAACATATCTCCACCCTTGTTTATTCCTTCGCTCGTTCGTTATTGTTTGTTTTTTTCAGCACCACATCTCTTCTCTCTAAACTTCCAAGAACATTCTCTCCTATGCATTGATCTATCAAAACAAAAACAGAAACAAGCACCAACAAAAGCAGCTGTATAATGACGGTTTCCATTTCTTTTAAACCGATGTGCTCTTGAAAGTCATTAAATAAGCATACTGTTTGTATTTTTCTTTGTTATCGTAGAACCATATGGGATTGCAATTGCTGAGACATCGAGGACTCTCTACATCGCTTATTGGTCTAATAAAATAAGATCAATGTCGATTGGACCTGACAGCCCTATACCTGGGACTCCTTATGACTTCGTAACCGAGGGTATTGATCGGCCTAGAGCATTGGTTGTTGATGAAGAACATGGGTATGTGTACTGTACACTGTCATTTCTTCTATATCTGTCTTTAGGGTTTTAAGAGAGTATATGATATACGAGTACCCAGGCAATTTCGCACTTTGGTAAGTCAGTTTGATAAAGCAGTTATTCAAATTTAGCAGAAGCATCATTTTCAGCCTTTGTCATTCAAAAAGTATCCTTTTGTCACTCAATGAAGCATCTCAAGAAAAGGATTTTGCATTTCATTTCATTTAACTTCACTAATACGGCATAGAGTTACATCATGTTGAAGCTTCATGGTCACACACACAGAGTTTAGTGTGTATGTAACTCTATGGTTTCACGACGTTCGCTACCGGTACGGTATAGTCTGCAAGCACAGACCCTAATTTGACACTTTATCAGAAAATCTGATAAGAAGAAAATTCCTTCGAAAATATTTCCACTATGATATGAATACGTATAATAAAACTAATCCCTTCTCCCCTCGCGCTGGGGTGATGGGATGACAATGGAATGGCGGGGGAGCGGGAGGGGGCGGGGTAATAGGGGAAAATCAATCCGTCGGTCCTCCCAAGACCCATCATAGGGGGCCATAATCCCCCTGAAAATAAAATGACAAATTCATTTTTTCTCATTTTTTGCATCCTTTACAGGGGACGTACCGCTATGGATGTTATGTTTTCATGGCCTTATTTTCTCTGAGTATTAAACCACAGAAACATGGCAAGATCAAATGGCTCCCTCTAGGTCTACGCATGGATATTCTACTCGAACATTATTATATCCATATCATTAATTTTCATCAAGATGAAAATGCATTTTCTTCAGAACTCATGCAAGCTTTGGATAAATAAGACATACTCACATGATCAGGGGCGGATCCAGAATTTAGTATAAGGCGGGGAACACAAGTGCAGGTTTGTCAACTTTTGGAAAAGGCAGACCTGGGGGGGGGGGGGGGGGGGGGGGGGGGGTGGCGAGAATTTTTTTTTCGTCAGACCTACAAAATTCGCTCAGGAGGGGGTGGTTGTGGGGGTCCCTCCATAATTCTCTGACAAGCAAAAAAAAAGAAGGTTTAGTTCTAAAAGGGGGCGGGGGCACAATCGACAAAAGGGCGGATCGTCTATGGTCAAAATGCATACTTTCCTTCGAAAAGGGGGGGGGGAGGGCACGGCCGGAAGTACCCCCCCCCCCCCCCCGGATCAGCCAATGCACATGTTGTAAATACTTTTTGGTAAAAATAACTTTACCGACTTTTTTATTTATTCACTTGATTATTGTAACAAATATACGGTACGGTGATTAATCATAAACACAGCTAGCGCCCGTGGATGTCCACGGGCTGTTTCTGCTTGTATTTATTATATATTTCCCTACCACACTGGACATATATACATGTCTAAATAAAAACACATTTTATAATTGACCTTACTGACCTAAGTATGGACAACAATATCTAATGAGGGATATCGTCAAATTTAATGCACGTAGCCAGGACTTTTCAAGGGGGGGGGGGGGGGGGGGGGGGGGCAGAGGGGTGTGAATTCGTGTACATGATACTGGGGATTATGGCACCCGGGAAAAAAATAAAGTTTAAGCTTTAAGTTTAAGTTTAAGCTATTTTAGGCCTATTGGGGGCGCGAAATTACGAGAACCTGAAGATAATAATATGCAAGGGAGCAAAGCGACCGAGCTGTCGAAAATTGTCGAATTTCGCATTTCAAACCTTCTTGCATTAATGCGAAGAGGGAGTTTCCCCCCCAACCCCCCCCCCCCCCTTCCGCGCGAAGCGCGAAATCTCTGACGTTTTAGCAAATTTGAGAGAAAGAAAACGGCTAGTAGCAAACAATGTTTTTAGGCGGAAAGTTATAGTTCAATGCCTGGACTGCTTTTCAATTATGTGGACTGAACATTTCACTGTATGTAACAGTGGGTGCAGGGAGAAGAGAGTTATTTCCCCCATCCCGCGTGAAGCGCGAAAACTTTTTTGCAAATTTTTGGAGAAAGATAACGGCTTGTAGGTCACTTCCCCCGCTTTTTCGCTCTCTCTCTCTCTTTTTTTTAGTAGCTGAATGGGGGGGGGGGGGTGGGTGGCCCTCTGGTGCCCCCCCCCCCCTGTCTACGCCAGTGTGCACTGCATACTAAATAGGATGCTGTAATCAATTTGATTTCACGAACGGGGGTATATTGCATGAGCACATGACAATGAATTGCCAAATTGAATGAATGCTTCATCAATTACATGCATTACTTATGATTTTAAATGAGATGAGTGATTATTCTATTGACTTAAACTTGAATTTAATTCTTCAAGATTAATTCAAAGGCACGGACCAACAATTTGAACTGCCGAATTTGCTTATTGAATGCCCGTAACATGACTTACGTTGATAAATTTGAGAAATTGGCCGGGAAAACCTGTGTATCTCCTATGTAATGAGCTTGTCAGGGCACTGATTATATATTTTGATACTGGTGTCGTTTTCGTTAAATGTGCTTGGTTGGATACCCACAACACTGACGAAAGATTACATAACAACACATGGAATTTTTTAATGTACTTTTCTGGGGTTTTTATTTTACTTTTTTAAATTAAGAGAAAAACAAATATTGAATTGAAAGGCTCAAAATAGCTACATTTTTGTTATTGACTGACACATGCAATATATTCCGTCAATGAAATTCAGAAGAATTATTACTTAAAATGTATATTCAGCATTCTAGCGGAAAAGAAATGTTCGGTGATGTTATTAAGACCTTCCTCTTCAACTCGTCCTACACAAGCTTTTGGGGCTTACGGTCCAGACTTACGGTCTGCAAAATAAGGAATAATATCCATGAATGAGTAAGTTCAATATCCTCTATCTCCCCCCCCCCCCCCAAGTCTTTGGGGCAAAGTTGAAATACATGTTCTTTGGTGACGAAGACTACAAATCGAAAAGTGAACGCAACACTAACAGTCCAACTGAAGTAACAAGTCCACACCGAAAACTAGTAACGCAAGATTTAGAGTTGTCCAAAAAGGTCCATATCGGATTTCATAATCAAGGTGCCAGGCAGGCCCGATGGAACTACGAGCAGATCGTCCAGGAGAGGCAAAGAGTTGGCCACATGTAGAGGGGTAGCAGGGTTGGGCCATCAAGCCGGGCAGGCGACATCGTGGGCTCCGACAGGCTCACTGGCCCGAGATGGTTCATCTGAAGGCAGGGGTGATACACCAAGAGGGGGTGGACGGCGACAACTTGGAGTGTCATGGACGATACATTGGAGTGGCAGCAGGAGCCTCATGTGCAGCAGGCAATGAGAGATGCTGTGCGCCAGCGATGGGGCAGTGGAGGGCATTGACGGGAGACGTGGTATCGCAGTCAGCATAGGAAGTCCAGGAACCTCTTTATGACTGACAAGACATGCCGAGATCCAAAACAACCTTGGTGTTGGGAGATGTACAGGAATGTCCTTCCTCAGGAACTTCCTATTACGAAGGGTGACACGCCCGGAGCCATCAACCTGCACGACGTATTAGCCAAATTGCCGTACTTCCAATACAACATGGTGTTATCTCATTTCAAGGGGTGCGGCCCCGTCTGGTGCCTGGATACGGACAAATTGCGGAAGTTGTTTTGTGTGTTTAGACCAACGTTCGGCACTTCTCAAGTGTCGGATTCTGAGTTCCTGAGCTGCGAGGGTCCTACGCCAAGTGAGGTTTCTATATGGCAGGAGCTATGAGAGTGAAGTCTCGATTGGGCGACCAAAGATGCACATCGCCGGGAAGAGCTTGGTATCCCTGTCTGGAGTCTTCCTGTAGTGAATCGCTAGAAGGTATTAGTGTCAAGGACACCTGTTGGGCTTGTGTTATCCATGATGAGACGCTTCACAGTCTTCACGCCAACTTCGGCACGACAGTTGCTATGGGGATAAGCAACTGAGGAAATGCAATGGTGTACACCCCAGTCTTTTAGAAAGTGACGTGTCGCGATAGCCCTGAATTCAGGACCACCATCGGAAGCCAGTTCGTCAGGGATACCAAAAAGTGACAAAGATGTTTCGTACACAAGTGATATTTCCACCTCTCAACAATCGACCAATTATATTAACGGTCGTACACTACCAAGTAGTTGAAACCTTTGCAGTGGAAGAAGTATGCACAAAAGCACTGGAATGGGTAAGCTGGAGATGCCAAGGGTGGGTGGTGCGCTTGGGTTCGAGGGGGCGATCCGATTGCAGTGGCTACACCTAGCACAATGGACTGTGATGGCAGGTGTGATGCCATGCCAGAAAATAGATGTTTTAGGCCTTGCAGTCATGGAGATGACCTCTTGGTGGGTTGCATGCCCTAAGTTCCTTTCAACCAATCAAAATAAGTTTCATATCATTCAAACCATGACCACTCTACAATCTTTTCGCGTGCGAGGGTAATCGATATAACAAAGGACAAATAATTTGTGCCAAAGCGCCATAGTCTCTCCGATTTTGGATGATTTTAGGTGCAACTTAATAGTCCAAAAACGCATTAATTTCCCGAATTAAAATTGCTTCAAGAATATATGCATTGAAAATTTAAAGGTTTAAACTTTGATTTTCAGGGCGAGGGTTTATAAAAACTCATTGTGTTTTCTTTTGGCACGCGATTCTTTGCTGGAAGGGGAGTATATACTCGAATTTTCACGTATTATAAGGCATCCGTAGGCCGCTCCGGGTCAAATGCAACACAGTTTACCATATGCGGCGAGGGGACTAAAGCACGGCTAATCCGGATCAAACCGGATCTGTAAACATGTAAACATGTAGCGCAGGCGGTGCGACTCGATTTGGCTATAATGTTTTTACACGCTACCCTATACGCTATTGATATCGCGATATCGATCGTCGCGCTAATTGTCAACAAATCAACAAAATTACAGCTGTAGCGCTACCCGCTAGCTAAGGTCGCTCGGATCGGTGCAGTGCAGTAAATGACCGTAAGGTGGTTGACTGTAACTACAATTTGACGACAGCAGCGTGTATAAAAAATGGCTGTATCTTCGAATCTCAGTTTTGCACTTCTCACGGAGGAAGAACTCGACAATCTACTGAATGGGAAGGATTCAAACAGTACCAAAAAGAGCACATAAATTTGGAATTTCAAAACTTGAAAGTTTCGCTAAACTCAGTCGCACGGACCTATCCACCATCACCCAACGTGAGTTAGATACGCTGTTGAGCCATGTCTATGCAGGCATCAGAAAAGCGGATGGAAAGAAAAATCATTTATGTCAATCGTGTATGCTATTCAGGTTCATTCTTTAGATCATCATGCATTTGACATTGCTGATATGAACAACAGCATAATAAAGCTGCCCTAGTAAAACTTAAGAAAGAGGGCAAAGGAAAAGTGAACCATATAGTACACGGCTCCTCGTCACAATTTCAAGGGATACTTACAATTTTCTGTAGAATCTGATTTGTGTGCTATATCCCCTATTTTCGGGGTGCTGAACATGAATTTACTTAATGTCATTTTTCTAAATGACGTCTTCGGCCTTTGCCATGGTAACAAAATATTTTCTAAAAAATAACTTATATCTCTTAAAACACAACATAAAAAATAATGTTAGTGATGAATTGTATCAATTTCAAGCTACCCGTTCGATTAAAATCAAAATCTCAGTTGTCAAAGGTCATCTTATGCTCAGGGTCTTTTCCCTTCAAGTTCCATGGGTAAGGGATATCTTTAGGGTGCGGTAGGCAAAGATCTTCAAGAGGGGCTTGGGATCAACCCAAAACAGCCCAAAACAAAGTATCTGGCCTTATCTAGAGCGTCAGCAACTGCAAGGGCCTCACCCCACCCCTGCTGAAGCATAGCGTGATTCAGCAGGATGTTTGAATCTCCTTCCACCAAATATGATCTTCCATCCTGAGTGGCAGCAGAAGGGTTCAATCTTGACCAATAGACCAATCTGTCGCCAAACATGTAAGATTGCGCGGGTCGAAGATTTTGACACCCTCTTCAATCTCACTGGCAATGACAGCTTTGGATTCCTGAAAGGCACTCTGGAGAGTGTCAACCCATACGTAGGGTGTGCCTAGCTTCAAGAGCTGCTGGAAGGGTAGCATAATTACTGCAACGCGGAATGCTTATGAAACTGGTTAAAAAGACCAAATCGCGTGCTAATGTCTGTAATGTCCTTTGGCGTTTGAAAGTCCAGGATTGCCTGCAAGTATTTCTTACATGATCTCCAACCCAGCGTATTATTATTATTATTATTATTATTATTATTATTACTTATAACGCGCTTTTCCCATTAGGCTCAAAGCGCTTTCAATAAATTAAATCATCTACAAACTATAAACTATCGAAAAGATGTGTTTTTAATGCCTTTCTGAAAATGATTACTGATGAAGACTGTCTAATAAAAAGTGGCAACTCATTCTAGTATTTTGAAGCTGACACAGTAAAAGTTCTATCAACAGCTAATGTTCGAGTTACTGAATATGTGAGGCGGAGAGGGTCACTGGCGGACCTTGGTAATCTAGTGGGCTTGTATAAACTCAGACAGTTAATTAAATACTCTGGAGCCTGGTTATTAAGTATTATGTAGACAAACAAGAGTAATTTGAAAATTCTTTGCTTCAAAGGAAGCCAATGTAGTGAGTTCAAGAGTGGTTGAGAAGGGTGGTCTCGAGAAACCTGTAAAATTAATCGTGCTGCCCATTTTTTTAATCGTTGAATACGAATCAACTGATTAGAGGGAATCGTAGAAAGAAGTCCATCGCAATAATCAATACGATATAAAACTATAGAACGGACAGCATTGTGACAAGCAGACTGATCGATGAACCTTCTGATTCTAGAAATGTTCCTTAAATAAAAAGTAACTGTTTTACAGATGTAAGAGATATGATGTGACATCGACATACACGGATCAACATAACGCCAAGGTTTCTTATTGTTTCTGAAGGTCTTATGAGTGTGCCACCAACATCTAACTGAACATTTGGAAGACTGCGCAGGTTCTAAGCAGAAGCAGCAACAAAAAATTCAGTCTTTGAATCATTCAATTTTAACTTATTCACCACCATCCACTGTCTTATATCTGATATACAATTCTGAAGTGTAATAAGTGCATTATAAAGAGCTTCAGGAGTCTGGGATCAAAAGAAATATATAATTGTATGTTATCAGCATAAAGGTGATAATTAATACCATGATATCGAATGATGCCACCAACAGGGAGAGTATATATTGAATATGCTATGGGTCCCACTATTGACCCCTGCGGGAGTCCAAATGCTAGAGTTGTGGGATTTGACAATGTGCTGCCAATGTCAACTTGTGAAGACCATCCAGACAGGTATGGTTTTAACCATGATGAAACTGTTGACCTAACATCTATTCCATTGAATAAACGAGATATGAAAATGTGATGATCTATTGTATCAAATGCTGCTAATAAATGTAACAGCGCCAAAACACTACATTATTTGAGTCAAGAGAAAACATTATGTCATTTTTCACTTTGATTAGAGCTGACTCAGTACTGTGACTTGACCTGTAGGCAGATTGGAGAGAATCAAAAAGATTATTAGATTTGATATGATGAACCAATTGTGTACATGCTGCTTTCTCAATGAGTTTACCCCAAAATGTTAAGTTTGAGACTGGCCTATAATTACTGAGATCATTTTGGTCCAAGCCTGGTTCTTCAAAAGTGGTTTGATGATTGCAAAATATGCTTCCTTGGGGAAAACACCTGTGGAAAGAGATTGATTTACTACATTTGTGACAAAAGGTAATACATGAAAAAGGTTCTCTTTCAAAAGCCAAGTTGGAATAGGGTCAAGGCGACAGGACTTAGTAGTTGATGACAAAATGATTCTGGACACTTCTGACTCAGTAAGCAACTGAAAATCTGCAAAAAGAGGAATTTTTTATTTTCAGTGTCACTAAACTGATTATTACTAGGTCCAATACTGGCATCTAGTTCGCCTCTTATTCTTCTTATCTTATTTACAAAAAATGAAGAACTGATTAGATAATCTGAGTGCAGAATCGTATGAGGAAGTTGAATCAACTTCTTATTCAGAAGTACTATATGATGGTACAGCGTACTATATGATGTCTGCACCCAACACAAACTTGTAAGAAGTTAGGGTGATCCATGTCGGCCACATGTGTCAAGCACTGGATGGCCTGAAAGAAGCTATCTACTATTGTGTCTGCCCACAGCAGGACGTCATCCAAGCACTAGGTCTTATTGGGGAGGTGTGACACAATCTCATCATAATGTCTTGTCTAACCGTCAACTGAGGCAGTGTGTAATGAAGGTCGTAAAATGTATGTCCTCCTTGCAAAGAAGTACGATGTGGTAACCAATCCATGCATCAGTCTTCTTTTTGCCATGCAGAACCAATCTCGCCTGGTGGAAAGGTGATGTCGTGTGACGCGTTTCCCTCGTGGCATGTGTATTGAGAGCTTGGAAGTCAACGGTCCGCCATGGTTTACCATTTTCTTTGCACAGATGACCATCCTATGGCAACAGGTAATAGGGTCTGGTTTGATGACATACAACTGGTCTAACACAGCTTCACAGGATCACGCCAGTGGGGCGGGACTGGTACTAAGTGTGATATGCGACCGGCCCAGCATAGGGATCTACCATCAGTATCATGGGAGAGCTGCCCATGACAGGCAGGGTTTGATGCTCACATTGTGTTGAATGCACTCGCCCTTTCGCAGTGAAGCAGATATTGCTGCAGCTTCTGGCGATTAATAGCCGGAAGGGTGGTTTTATCGGGGGTGGTAGAGGCTGTTGGCGACGGAGTAATGCCAAGTGACAGTTGGGTCCTCCTGTAGAGCTGCCGTTGTATGCAGATGATGTGATACCCATGTAACACCAATCGTGGAAAACTGTCGGAGATGAGTCCCAGATCAATGCAGGCTTCTTTATGAGGAAGATCTTGTCCCGGCCCTGATCATCTCTGCCCGAAAAGGGTAGGATGGCAGCTCAAGAATCTTGATGCCTCCTGTGGTAGTAGTGTACATCCTCATAGTGACTGGAATGAGGTCCGAATGACGTAACCCAAGGCGGCGGGTGACCTTCATACCAGCAATGCAACTCTGGCATCTTGTATCAGCCATGGCGAATGCTGGGCAAATGCTGGGCAAGTCATTGTAGGGGTGGAGAGGTCAAAACCCAACGCCTCAAAGTCGTCAGACACGATCTTGACAGTCACGCCAATAAATGGTTGATGCGCAGATCTCCGTCTGAATCGTGTATCGGAGAGATTGTCATAGATATGTTGGTCAAATGGAATAGTCAGTCCACCTCGTGGTCGCTGCAAAGTGTGGATGGCACCCAGGGCATCAAAGACAGCACCCTCGTGGCGCATTATAGGCCCGGTGGTGTGCAGTAGCTGACTGCTGGTGATGGTCGAGTGCCGGTAACTCCAGACATCTGCAGCGGTCACCAGACAGACGGAGAGCTCGGCCAGGCACGGGGGCATCCTGACAAGATAGCTCTACCAGCCGCGTGGCGCACCTTGCCGTCACAATTCTCTTGAGACTGAGTTGATGATTTCAGCAAAGTAACAATCTCACATAATTATAGCCCTCTCTTTCCATCGAGCGTAGGGGGTACATCCATACCAATTCCATGCGTACGCTATATAATGGCCTACCAATGAGACAGGTCTTTCCTCTAAAGTCGGGCAAATCCATACCAACAAATTTTCTATAGAGGACAATTTCGTAAGTCGGATTTGCCCGACTTTAGAGGGAAGACCTGTCTCATTGGTAGGCCATTATATAGCGTACGCATGGAATTGGTATGGATGTACCCCCTACGCTCGATGGAAACAGAGGGGCTATATGTGAGATTGTTACTTTGCTTCGACGGGAGCCCGGATAGCTCAGTTGGTAGAGCACTGGTCATGGAATCCAGGATCCGGGTTCGAATACCGGTCGGGGCATTGTAATGTTCTCTCATATTTACTTTCTTTATGATATATTCAATTTACTTAAATCCTATCATTTATATATATATATATATATTTTGACTAACGGGTACATTAAGTCGACACCTAACAATACAGTTTATTTCGTCATAATAGCGACCCCTACATTAAGTCGACAGTTGGTACATTAGGTCGACAGTTGAACAAAGAAAAAGAACAAAAAATGTCCTCCTAATGTACCCATTAGGTGTTTTTATATATATATATTGATATATAAATATTGTTATGAGTTTATTTTGTGGACTATTATTGTTTCTTATTATTGCTATCAGGGCCTCATGGAAAACCACCACTACTGGTGATAATGAGTCACCTTGTGACTATATATATATATATATATATATATATATATGTTCTTATCTTATTTTGGTTATGAGTTTATTTTCATGATTTTGTTGACTATTATTGTTTCTTATTATTGCTATCAGGGTCTCATGGAAGACCACCACTACTGGTAATAATGAGTCACCTTGTCTAAATATCAGAAATGAATAAATGAATAGATAAGTTACGTTCTTCTGAACTTAGTCATTTAACATTAACATAAATATATTAAATTTACAAGGTAGTAGCCATAAGATGTGGCAAATCGAGAGGGGGGGGGGGGGGGGTGGCTCACAAGTATGCACATTTTTTTCTATCAATTTTAAACAATGGGGGGGGGGTTAAACTACGTAATTAGGGGTGGGTTTTTTTTGCCAGTTTGGGTCTTTACATCATCACACAAAAGAAAAATCCACTTGAAAGTGTCAAAACAGTTTATATAGTTTACCTTTATATTGTATATTAATGTGTAACAAAACTTGAGAGCTCACATAAGCCTGGGAAACACGAACTGAATTTTAAAAATATCTCAAAGACCAGGGTGTACCCCCCCCCCCCACACACACAAAAAAAAAACAAGCACTGTATAATCATTCATATTCAACACAAAATTACTACTTTCCGAAGTGGCCACCCATTGCCGTTTTTTTTTCGATGCTATTTTTTCATAGATTTGTTAACAAATGTTTTCAGATACCTTTACTGGACAATGCATGGTGAGATTGCTCGGCACCTCTAGATGGCGTTGCAGGTATAGAGGTTCTGTATAGTAACCCGTCTCTGAATCAACTCACTGGATTAAGCATCGATCTCACCAGTAACTATTCATACGTATATTATGCTGAATATTCAGGGGACCCTATATGGAATAACAGTGGTATTGTAAAAATGCCTCTGAAATGCACCATCCGACATATTTATAAAATGATTTTCAATATTCATTTTACCTTTTTATATTGTATCGTATATTGAAAAGAGGTATACAAATTAAAATATCATGCCCTTTAAATTCAAAACATGGATGGACCATTCGTTATATCGATTGCGTCATTACATGCCTTATCAAGCCTAATAAAGGAATAAACTCTTTTGCCAGTTATCACAATATTGTTTGCACTGTGTATTTTGCAATCTCTTTTGAAACGATATCATTCTTTCATGACGCGCAAAGACCGTTCTAGTCACTGAGGCGGTCCTACCCTCAGCAAATGACGCCTGGGGAGCGTTTCATCAAGCGTTTTGTCAGTGATTTTTACCGACAAATTTGCTCTCAGCCAATCAGATGCAAGGATTTTTGTAGCTTATAACAGTTGTCGGTAAAAATCAATGACAAAACGCTTGATGAAACGCTCCCCTGGCGTGAGCCGGGCTTTGTAGGATGACACGGGCGTGTCCTCATGTTGTTTAAAGATGGCATCCATGACTTCGAATGGTTGCGATGATTAAAGAATTGTTGTTTTTATAGGATAAGGTATGCTATAATTTTTCATTTTACTTTGCGAATTTGTATGAACAAATGAAATTGAAAATAAAAACAAGAAGTAGAAAACAAAAATTGAGAAACAAAAAAAGAGGGTCCTTCACACATCCAATGGTGGAGAGACCTTTAATGGCATCCTCGGTTGCAAGCTGCTTTTATATGCCTTATTTCTAATTAGATGCTTGCTGATGATTTTTTTTTTTTGATTAATAACAATGGTTAATAAGGCTATATTTATGTCACAGGAAATGAAAGACGCATCTTCTTCACTGACAAGGATGCTGGCAAAGCTTTCTACAAGGACATCAGCACACATCCAAGCGTAGATACATCAACAGCCCAAGACTTAAGCGATTACTTACAAGGTCCACCGTTCGATGTGAACTACTTCAATGGCGTCCTTTACTTCGTAGATCTATATAGTGCAAAGGGTATCGGTATTATGAGGAACTACAGTCTTATCAACCGATCTTACAACTTTCAAGAAATCGATCAGTTTCAGTCTCCCCATCGAATGCACATCGCTTTCATAGATTAAAACAAAATGATTCAAAGTAATTTAGAGTGAAAACAGGTCAAATGTCAATGGCGTAAATGTCTTTCAAATGGGAGCGGGCAGGTGTTGGTCACCCCACAAGGTAATGACCTTTTAAATTGGGGGGGGGGTGTTTAAAGATTAATGAGTTCAATCAAGGATGATGCCCTTGCTAAGTGTTCAGGTGACAATCGACTTAGCTACATTGCCACCACGCCAAACAAGAAAAAAAAGTTCAAACTTACAAACCAACCGACAAACAACAAAACGAACACTCCCCCACCCCCGCCCCCAAAAGGATTTTTGTTTAAGTGCATGTACATTTTTGGTAGCAAAATTGAAAGGGGAAAGAAAGGTGTTAATTTAGAGTCTCATCTTGTTCTCCTTGTATCAATAGACAAATGTACGAGATCATTTCATACTCCATCCATGATTTCTAACCAATGTTAGGCCCTAGCCTAGACCCTTCCAGCACTACTGCTCACCGCAACAACAATCCCAGCACTTCGCCTGGAGTGTAGCGTGTGCGTACGCTCAACAGTCTTTATATATTTTACACGAGTAGTGCACGTGTAGTACAAGTTGCTGTTGTTTGACTTAGCATATCTGGGACAGGTATTTAATCTTTTTTTTAACCCCTCTTTTGTCAATATCTCACTTGAGGAGCAAACAAAATTGACAGCAAAATCAAAGAAATCTGACGAAAAGTTTGTTAGGGCTTACCAAAAATTATTATCTTTAACTTACAGAATCTTGTCCGAAAAACACAAAAACCGATATCCACTTTTGATAGAATAGCCCCCACATAATCTGATTCCCATCCCTAAAACACCTCTTAAATGAGGAGGAGGGGAAAGTATAGGACAAGAAGGCTATATGCTCTTATTGCTGCCTCCAAACATCTTACTAATACTAAGTCGGTCTTTGAGAAATACCTACGACATGGTATATACAAATGATCTGCTCTGACCCCGGATGTGCATATTTAGGAATAAATCTAAATGCATTTTTAAAGTAGATTAATTATCTTGTTTGTTATAAAGAGGAACTGTTACCAATTCAAATTTAATGTTTAATTTTAAAAGTACGGTAATTATAATCATTTTCTAAAGAAACTCTTGTTTCATGCTAATTGAAACCCGTTTTGTACAAATAAGTGTTTTCCACGTGGCATGTTATATACCGTAGGATATTAAAGTGGAAAATAGACATTGAAAACATGATAACAGGAACATCTTATGTTTAATTTATTGAAGAGTTTTACCTGTCATGATGAGGAAGAAAATTACTTCGGATGGTTAGCTTGAAAATAAATAATACATTATGTTATGATGGTTTCCTTTCGAAAGAAGACGCAGGAGAGAGTGTATATTCCATTTATTATTCTTATTTCATTGTTTATGTACAGTCATCAATACATTTGATTAAGAGTGCGGCTACACTCTTTAAAAAGAATTTGTCACTAATTTGAAGGAAGTAGATATTAATGATTTAATTTTATTATAAAGTGCATGCAACAGAGAGAAAGATGACGTAGTAGTTGTAGAATGACTAAGTTTGGAAGAAAATATCAACTTGTGGAAAGGTCCCGCGGAACTTTCATTTTAAGAGGGATACTAAACAGTCTCAGGTGATCTATTCTTAAAAGAGTTTATGGTTAATCTGTGAGCATTGTGTCCTACCCGCGTTGATTCCATTAGAATGTCGAATATTGGATCTTGAAATGGTTGCATCCATTGGGCTTTATTGACGGCTGTCCAGGGTAAAGTATTTATTGGTGAAAGTGTGCACAGGTGTCAACTCTTCTCATTCTCTTTTTCTTCTCCTCCTGCCCTTCCCTAATCTACTTCTTCTCTTTCTTCAACTGCATCTTTTCCCATTTACATCATCTTCTTCCTCTTCTTTTTCCTTTCTTTTTCTTCTTCTTCTTCTTCTTCTTCTTTATCTTCTACTTCTTCTTAGTTTCCTTCATCTTCTTTTCCTATTTTTCTTTATCATCACCTTCTTTCATTTCTTTTTCTCCTTCCTCGTCCTCTTTTTTTTTTCTTCTTCTTCTTCTCCTCCTTCGACGTTGACTACCACACGCTTAAAGGGATACTCAACCGCAGATTGTGGACGTTTTTATGCCGCGAGAATGCACCGCGTGATCGTTACCTGATCATGCCGTTGCCCCGCGGGGCGCAAACTTCGGACACACTGGTCGCCGGACAACATTGCACGCTCCGCCTGAGCTCGAGCTCTCGTGCGAGATTCGGTCGGCTTCGTGCAGTCCGAAATATAATCCCAGCAGTCCGACGGACGCGTTCAACGCACAAACTTTGTGTACGAGTGAATAGGGCTTATCCTGACATTCCCCACGGCTGTCTGGTGGCGTAAACCTTTAAAACCTTATCTCCAGCCCGATTATGATATCCATGACAGTATTCATCACAGTAAAGTCGGTGGGCGTCCAAAAACGCGCAAAATACAGTGTGGGTGTTATACTTACTGACTGTACATAATGGAATACCTTGTAAATACAAAGTGTGTTAGTAATAGTTTGTGCTTTCGAAATATGTTTAATGAAATATTGTTTTCTTGACGTGAATAAGCTGTTGACAGTCTTGATTTAATCATTCAAATCAGAACAGAAGAAAATGAACTAAAGAGATAAAGCCCTAAATGGGTTAGCTATGTATTAGCCTGCTGTTATCTTTCAGATGTAATCGATATAAAAACTTGTAAGGGTGACGAATCGGGGGGGGGGGGGGGCACAGAAAAACTAAATCCTACTCTTTCTGAAATACATCAAAATAATCAAAACGATAATAGTAGTAATAGCAGTAATGATAATAATAATAGTAATGATAATACTAATATAAATAAAAATGATGTACGCAGATATGTTCGTTTGGCTCCACGGCACAATTCGGATGTAAACGTCACCTAAAAAAAAAAAAAAAAAAAAAAAAATATATATTTTTTTAATAACCGGTAGGACCCCCCCCCCACAAGATTCACTGCTGATATTAATTATTGCTAAAGCATTCAGAATGAGTACTTGGTAAATCAGTCCGCTGCGTTGTGGAACATTTATTTATTTATTTATTTATTTATTTATTTATTCTTTTTCCGTTTCACAGACTGAAACAAATATAAAGAAACATGACATGATAACTATAATACAGAAAAGTTGTTAGAACATGTGTCAAATAGAATACATGAAAGTATCATGATTCTTGAAAAAGGGATCAGCAACATAACAATACAAAATTAAAAACACTTTAGCTTATACTAAGTGTAAAAGAAGCAAAGCTTGTATAAGAGGCAAGCCCCTGAACTTAGTTTCAATACGTTTTAATCCAGGGAAAAGAATGTGAAGAAATGTATAATGAAAACATAATATATACAAAATATATGAAGTTATAAAAGTATAACTGATAACAAATATAATAACGGGGGGGGGGGGGGGGTCAGAAAGAGAATTTGCAGGTAATTGTGCAAAGACAGACTGCAGGGGTACGTGTATGGAACAGGTCGTTAGGCATGCTTATATGATTTCAGTTAAAATAAAGTGTTATACGAACGTATAATATAGGTATGGATAAGTTATAGTTAATTATGTATTAACTTGAGCTGTTGGTGTGAGTATTGACAGATCAACATTTTTTAAGCATACATTTAAAAGCATTAATACTAGGGGATTCTTCAAAATCATGAGGCAGAGGATTCCACTATGCAGATCCAGAGTAAACAAATGAGTTCTTTGCAAATAAAGTTCTTGTTAATGGTAGATGATAGCAGTTCCGTTGTCTAGTTGGGTAATAATGTATGGAAGTATTCTTGCGGAACATATTAGAAAAAAATGCGGGGAGATTGTCTTTACCTAATTTGTACATGAATTGGCCGAGTTGGAAAAGATATATGTCATTTACTTTCATAATATTGTTTTCAAAGAATATAATATCGGTATGTGATCTAAATTGCGTTTGAAATATTATTCTTAGAGCCTTTTTCTGCAAAAGTAATTCCAGTTTAATTGTGTTTTTATTGCACATTCCAAGCTAAAATTCCATAATTAATATATGGAAAGATCAATGTGTAATAAAGTGTCAGCAATGTTCCTGAAGGAAGAAAATGTTTGAGTTTATTAATGTTTCCGATATTTCTAGAAATTGTTTGGCATGTGCTTTCGATATGAGGTTTCCATGATAATTGGTTGTCAATAAGAACTCCTAAAAATCTTGTTATTGAAACATTATCAAGAACATGGTTTTCAAAATTGATACTGCCTGGTAAACTATTGATTTTATTACTAAATAGCATGTAATTTGTTATCTGGAGATTAAGTGGAAGTTTGTTTGACTTGATCCAATCGGTCACATATGTCAGTTCAGAATTCACAATTGTAATGAGTTGATTAACATCAGCATGAAAAAAGAAAATATTTGAGTCATCAGCGAAGAGTATGAATGACAAGAAATTAGAAGATTTTTGTATATCATTAATGTACGTAATGAAAAGTAGAGGGCCAAGTAGGCTACCCTGCGACACGCCACAAGTAATTGGAAGAATAGAAGAATTGCAATTGTTAACCGATACAAATTGAGTCCTATTAGTGAGGTAACTCCTGAACCACTCCAAGGCCTTCCCTCTAACTCCATAATGACAAAGTTTATGCAGAAGAATATCATGGTTTATGGTATCGAAGGCCCTGGAGAAGTCCAGGAAGATACCAACAGTGTGACAACCTTTATCGATACAAGTGGTGACTTTATCAATAAATTACAAAATTGCATGAGAGGTACTATGGTTTTCCCGAAACCCAAATTGGAAGTTTGAGAAAATGTTGTGTTGTTTGAAAAACTGTGTTGTTCTTGTATGGACATTTTTTCTAGAATCTTAGATAGCGAGGTTAGTAGGGATATTGGACGATAGTTAGAAACAAGTTGACTGTCACCTTTTTTTTTAAAGAGGAATAACTTTTCATTTTATTAGGACCCGTCCTGTGTTAAGAGAAATATTAAAGATGTGCACTAAGGGATCAACGATAGCTATGATAATTTTCTTTAAGAGGAAATTAGGAATGCCGTCAAACCCAGGACTTTCCTTATTCTGCAGATTGCTAACAATATTGATGATTTCACTCGTATTTGTAGGATTGAAAAACATAGAATTAGGGTTATGGTTGTCAAGGAAATCATTGAAAGATGTATTAGCTTGCGGCACTTCTTTCGCCAGATTGTTACCAACTTGTGAAAAATATGAATTAAACTTTCCTGCGATATTATTGTCAGCGGTTGAGCTATTGCTTGTTTTTATTTTTGTTCAATGCGCCATTAATAATTGTCCATGTGTTCTTCGTATCATTTTTGTACATATTAAAGTTGAGGAGTGTAGTATTCCTTTTTTGCAATACGCAACATAGAGGTGAGGGTATTTTTATAAGAGGTGTATTTAGAACGAAAGAGAGACATCACTTGGTTTGGAGATATATCTATAATACAGATTGTTCATTCTGTTGATAGATCTCAAAAGCGATTTTGTAATCCAAGGGTGAATTGGAATCTTTTTATAATTTGATTTGACGATAAATGAGGAACAAGTTTGTTTAAGTGTGTTTTAATTTTCCTTTTCAATTGTTTGATATGATGTCTTGGAAGTTATTGACACTGTTTTGACTCCAATGAAGAAAGAAAGAGCATAAAAAGATGCACAAGGTCTGTGTAGATCTTTCCTTTCATTTGAAATGGAAAAGAGTACGTTATTTGCAATTGCGTGATTTATTAATTAGCCTGTTCATGAAACAACTGCTGCAGTGTATTTACTATATATGGATAAATCAATAGGCCTAACAAGTTCTGTACATACTAGGATACTAATAAAGAAGTAAGTGTTACAGTAATTTTGATAATTGGTTGACTTTTAATTGTCGGTTCTGTTTGAGCTTATATTTTCTTTATTTACACCAGCAACACTTTAGACATGTATATAATTGTGCTGTATACAGTTTTAGAAATATATCTTTAAAAAATTAAAGTCACAATCAGTTAAATTTTCTATCATTCTATATCTTTTCTTTAATTGCAATCTGGCGATTTTTGGCTTTCAAAAGTGTACTATTGGCTTGAAAGTATTTCATTATTTCTTTTCTGTTGAGATTCTGGCCGTATATAGGACCGAATTCGATTATTGTCTCTCTATTTGTGTACATTTTAATCTATACTACGGACTGGACATGTATGTAAAGTACACATGTATATGATAAATATGTTTACCTTTATTGAATTTCCAAAATTATATAATACTCTGTTATACTGCTAAAAAATGATGATAATGCATGACAATAACTATAACAATAATGATTTTTATCATCATTATTACTATCAATATCATTATTATTATGTTCATTAACACCATTTATATTGTAGTAGTATAGTAGTAGCATTGTTAGTGGTAATGTTAGTAGAAGTAGTAGTGATATATTTTCTGATATAAGAGGTCAAATCTAAGGCGCTTTTCACTGATAGGAAATTGTAATTAATGAAGGGCAAATGTTTTATGATAAAAAAGACGTAGGTATTATCATTTCTGTTATTTTCTGGCAGCATTAGAAGTCTCTGCAGGAAAGAGAGGAAATTCGTACACAGTGATAACACTTCTTTGTTTTTGAGCCATAATGTCATTTTAATGCAATTTTTTTAGGGGTACCAATTATCAATCGTTCAACTTGTAAAACGTAAAAAAATACAATCACTGTTTTCGTACTATGCCTGTTAATGCTTGAAATAAATGTTATAATCTAAAGAATATTTAACCATAAAATAACCTTTGTAAGAGTTCTGTCTATTATGTCTACCGAATCTTGATGATCTTATACATACAGACTAGGATATTAAGTTTCAAACTTAAACGGGACAGTAACATTTGGTCGTTTCTATCAAACTAACAAGTGGTGTATACTGCAAGGCGTTTGTGCAATCAAAAATGTCCACGCGTATTTCCAAATTACCTGGAGAAAGTGGTTTCGCTGTTTATGTTTCAAAGTAGTTAATTTACTCTTAAAATATCGTTTTTCGGACCTGTAATTGAAGTGAAAGCTATCGAATATCTTACTAAGAAACTTTGACAATGCAAGATGTGAAAATAACGGTTAACATTTTTTAATGAATAACAGCCAAGAATAAGCCAAGCTCCCATGAAAGAATATTGAACAAAAGATCAAACAAATACTTGATGTTGCGAGAAAATCTTAATATCATAGCAAAATTGCTTGTCATGTGCAGCATTTGCTTAAAACACAAAAACCGATGCTTCTGTTTGTGAAAATAGGTTAAGCTTTGATAGCTTTATAGATACAGTACCCTTAATGGAAAGAAAATTATAACTCTTTAGGGTTACACTTTTTTTATCTTGCACCATCAAAGTTGCACATTCGCCCCTTGAGTTCAAAGCTCCTTCATTGTCAGGCTTTGTCTAAGGTGCACAGTTTTACACGCAATTAGGGTGTTAAAGTTAATTGTCAGATTCTAATTCTTTCTTTTCTTTCAACTATTAGATCTACTTTTAATTTTTGTACCGATTGTAAATCTATTTTTGCAATACTCTGCCCTTATCTGAACTATCCTCTTAACTCTTTCAGTGCCAATGACAGGTATATGTGCCAGAGAGACTTGTCATGTCATTCCCAATTGCTCGTCCACAGGAAAGGTATAATTATGGTGATCAATGTATAACCAAATTTTAAGCATAAAAAAGCATTCTAAATATATATTCTACAATACAATAGACAGTGATCCCCCAGCTCAGCACACAATCATAATAGAATTTCATGCTTTCATACAATACCTCCTCATTGCCTTTGTTTTTCTGCTGATGCTGCAGCATGTCTGACATAGCAACTCTTAGGTTGTTATTACATGTTGTATTGTAACAGGTGTCAGTTTTGACAAAGTTAAATACCAATTTCACTTGTGAAATTGCTATGAGCTCACTGATGATTGACAGATGATGTCACAGGAGGGCAAATGGTCTGGAGGATTTTTTTAAGTGGGTGGCGCTTAGCAGGTTACAGAAAATTATTTCAAACACTATTTACAAATCTATGAAACATATTTAGACGTTTAAATATAAAAATATGAGATGTATGTAGGACTGCACACCAACATGTATCCACTTGCATTTTGATGGCAGGTGCCCTTCAAAGCATACCGGCAGGCAGTTTTAATATACATAATGATAAGCATGATAAGGGTTAAGTAGCTGCTTATCAAAAGTGCATTGTTACGACCTGCATGAGTGGAAAGGATAAGTAGGTTGCTGTCAATGAAAATTGTGAGAATTAGAAAGGGCCCCTGCAACCCAAACGCAACCCAAATGCAAGTTTATTGCTGTTGATGTGCAGGGATGCATACAACTAATATTCTGTTATTCAAACATGTAGATATGTTTTTTTTTTGTTGTTCAAAATTCCAACCTCTTAAGCTCCATTCTGAAAAAGCTCCAGATCTCATTCATGCAATGACATCATCTGTCAATCATCAGTCAGCTACACTAACATTCTACAATAGACCATGGAATGTAACTTTTATGCTCCTCATTACCATTTTTCTTGGTGATGCTACAGCATGTCTGATATAGCAACTCCTATGTAGGCATTATATGCCTACATTATATACCACTGTCTCTCCTTAGCTCACTAATGATTGACAGATGATATCATTGCAGGAATAAGATCAGTATAATTTTTTTAGGGTGGAGCTTAGCATGTTTGAGAAAATGATTTTTAAAAATATCTAAAAATATGAACCATATTTAGATGTTTGAATAACAAAATATGAGTTGTATGCATGCATCCTGCAAATCAACAAAAATCAACTTGCATTTGGGTTGCAGGAGACCTTGAATGCCTTTCTAGCCCGCAACTTTTTTATTTCTTCACCCAAGTTTACACGTTAGCCCTAAAGCGGTTTTATTTTGTTTTGTTTTTTCATTTTCTTTTAAATTTTGGAATGATTGTATTTTCCCCTCGTGTTTTGTCTTTTGGCGGTTTCGCATCATATGTGAACGAGTTTTTAAAGTTCAACCAACAACACGCAAGTTGAATGCTGTTAAAGGCTATTATTTGATCGGATATTGCAATGCTACCTGCATATCTGTATGCAGACGACTACTCCCTGACTACCAAGACCGGGCAACTACCATCTCCTCCGGACAATCTTCCTTGAACAACTGTAATACATGGGTTATTGCATTAACGAGTAGCTCTCAGAGAGCTCGTACTAGGTGGCCGTTGTCGGGAGGTAATTTGTCTTCTGTTTAGATTCACCGAGGACATACAAAATATCATTAATATGACTACTGATGCATAACATCGATGAAAACCAAAATTCTATTGGGGATACAATTCTATTGGGGATACAAGGATAAGTGCTTGTTCATTAACGTCGCTAAGCAAGAACATACACTAGTTCCTAAAATACATTGGACTGCGAAGCTACGCTTATTGCTGTCATTACTTTTCTGAATTATAAAAAAACACGCATTACAATCGATTCCTCAAGGCAACAAACCACTTGAGGAAAACAAGGTTTCCATAACAGTCATTGTCAAACACATTCCTTTTTATTTTAAATATAAACCCTAAAGCTTACCAATGACATGATCATAAACACCAACAACAATGGTAATGATAATAAATAAACCAATAATAATGATATTAATATTTATGTTATATTATATCATACTAAATTATAACAATAATATGATGTTAACAATAATTATGAAAATTATACAGTGGAGTAGGTGTGCTGTGGTCTAGTGGATAAGTCTCCTGATTGGGACCCCAAGGTAAGAGGTTCGAATCCCTGTCACATTACGTCTAAACATTCATTGCTTGTGTCGTTGTCAGTGTCAAAGACTACGATGATCCTTTACATGAATTCTTAAATTCTTAAATTAAATTCAATGAAATTAAATTGGGAGTGTCCAAAATGTTTATTTTCATACTTGCCTTATTTCATATCGGAAAACAATGAAACTACTAACAACAATGATAATAAAGTGATGCATTTACCTTTCTGTAGTAATATAAATAACTTAGAAGTTAATGCTGATTTTAAGTATGAGAAATTGCAGCAAAACGGTTTAAATTTTTTACATTTGAATGTCCGGAGTTTATGAAGAAATATTGATGAAATTAAGTTGCTATTGACTAAAAATGTTGTACATATATTTTCAATCAACGAAACATGGTTGGATGAATCGGTATCAAATGATGGTTTTCGTGTAGTACGTAAAGACAGAAATTGTAAAGGAGGAGGTGTTGTAATATATATAAGAAATGAATTAAATTAAATGAATTAAATTAAATAAAGTATTAGAACATCGTTGTTTGAATGAAATGGAAGCATTGCCACTGTTGGTAGGTACCAATCATGCCAAACCGTTCATATTTGTGTCTTAGTATCGTCCTCCAAATAGTCCAATTGGTATTTCGATTACTATGAGGAATTGCTAGTATTTCTTGATAGCTTTCATCACGACATTATTATCCTGGGGGACCTAAATTGTGACATAAAGAAGTCTTCGTTAACAAACAACGCAAAACGTCTTAAACAAATTAATACTCTTTACTCATTGCAACAGTTTAATTATACAACTTAAACTAGAATATCCGGTGATTCGCTAAATCTAATTGATCATATGATATGCAATAACTTGGAAATGGCGAAATCTTAGGGTGTTATACATACTGGGATAAGTGGTCATTCCCTTTGTTTTTTTAATTTGGAAATTACATATAAAAAGTTCTACTCCTCGAATTATAAGATATAGAAACACTAAAAACTTTATTTCAAATTTATTTATTGATCATTTCAAGACCCAGCCCTGGCAAAGAGTATTCGATGTCAATGACACGTTCCTCCAACCTCATTTCATGAAAATATAAACGTTGAAACCTTATCTCTCAGGCAAGTTTCTGAGAATGAAGTTTTAAAGATATTACGTGGTATGAAAAACAAGAAATCTGTTGGGATTGATGGCATTTCTATGTATATTTTCTAACTATCTGCACCAGTAATAATTCATTCTCTGACTCACATTATAAATACATGTACATCATTGTCAGGAGGCGTAATGCCTTTACATTGGAAGCAGGCTAAAGTTGTACCGATATACGAATCTGGTGACAAAACCCATCCTTCTAATTATAGGCCAATCGCGATTCTTTCATCCGCTTCAAAAATTATTGAAAAACTTGTTCAGATTCAACTTGCCAATCACTTGAAAACAAAGAATTTACTTTCGTCTGTACAGTCTGGTTTCAGAGAAAAGCACTCAACCGTTACCTCTCTTGTAAGAGTAACTGACGAATGGCTTCACGCAACTTACAACGGGAGTAGTTTTCATAGACATGCGTAAGGCGTTCGATACTGTTGACCCTTGTATTTTGTTTAAAAAACTGAAAGCTTTTGGTGTTTCAGATGATAGTCTTATCTGGTTTAAGAGTTACTTGAGTAACCGCAGAATATGTACATGCATGCATCGTGCAGTGTCTGACTTTTTAGATATCCATTACCGTGTACTATTCATTTGTATGCTGATGACACAGTACTTTATTTTTCCCATAAAGATGTAACATGCATAGAAAGTACACTGAACATTCAGCTAAAACAAATTTACAAATGGATGTGTTCTAATAAGCTCAGTTTAAACTTTGACAAGACAGAAAGTTTGTTGATTGGCTCTAGTAAAATGTTAACCAAGCATAATGCACTTAAGTTATTTATACAGGGTAAGTTTATCCAAGCACAAGAAAGCGTAAATATTTAGGAGTCGTTATAGATCAGCAATTGAAATGGGATAGACATCTAGAATATATATGCACAAAAGTTATTACGTTTTTGGGCCGTCTCCGTCATTATTTGAATGAACCTAGCTTAAAATTAATTTATCAATCTATAATTCTTCCTTTATTTGATTATGCTGATGTAGTGTAGGCCTACGATTCTTGTAACAAATAAACATCTAGCAATCAATTGCAAAAGTTACAAAAAAGAGCACGTAGAATTATACTCGGGATAAGTCCATTCAAACACATATTTAATTATAATATTTATCAGATGTTAAAGGAGAATGAAACCCTGGGGAAATATCCATTTTAATGAAAAGATAGTAAAGAGAGAAGCAATTTAAAAAAAGTTCCATCAAAATCGGTTAAGAAATGAAAAAGTTGTGAAAGTTTGAAAAGTCTCGATTTACTTTCTATGGCGATCCTCAAATTGGCTATTTGCTTCAATGTGGCAGGTTTTTGTGGACAACTCTCCATATGTTTTGTACACAAAATTTCATATTTTCTCCATTATCTCTAAAGATGCTACTTGTCTCTTTGTGACCTCAACATATGTTGTGTAAAATACATTTTACCATGATATACATAGAGCTAAAAAAGAGACCAGCTGTACCTTGAGAGATAATGGAGAAAATCTAAGTTTTAATAATTTTAATAATATTAAGTTTCAAACTTAAACGGGACAGTAACATTTGGTCGTTTCTATCAAACTAACAAGTGGTGTATACTGCAAGGCGTTTGTGCAATCAAAAATGTCCACGCGTATTTCCAAATTACCTGGAGAAAGTGGTTTCGCTGTTTATGTTTCAAAGTAGTTAATTTACTCCTAAAATATCTTTTTTCGGACCTGTAATTGAAGTGAAAGCTATCGAATGTCTTACTAAGAAACTTTGACAATGCAAGATATACCCATTTTTTAATGAATAACAGCAAAGAATAAGCCAAGCTCCCATGAAAAAAATATTGAACAAAAGATCAAACAAATACTTGATGCTGCGAGAAAATCTTAATATCATAGCAAAATTGCTTGTCATGTGCAGCATTTGCTTAAAACACAAGAACCGATGCTTCTGTTTGTGAAAATAAGTTAAGCTTTGATAGCTTTATAGATACAGTACCCTTAATGGAAAGAAAATTATAACCATTTAGGGTTACACTTTTTTTTATCTTGCACCATCAAAGTTGCACATTCGCCCCTTGAGTTCAAAGCTCCTTCATTGTAAGGCTTTGTCTAAGGTGCACAGTTTTACACGCAATTTAGGGGTGTTAAAGTTAATTGTCAGATTCTAATTCTTTCTTTTTTCAACCATTAGATCCAGTTTTAATTTTTGTACCGATTGTAAATCTATTTTTGCAATACTCTGCCCTTATCTGAACTATCCTCTTAACTCTTTCAGTGCCAATGACAGGTATATGTGCCAGAGAGACTTGTCATGTCATTCCCAATTGCTCGTCCACAGGAAAGGTATAATTATGGTGATCAATGTATAACCAAATTTTAAGCATAAAAAAGCATTCTAAATATATATTCTACAATACAATAGACAGTGATCCCCCAGCTCAGCACACAATCATAATAAAATGTCATGCTTTCATACAATACCTCCTCATTGCCTTTGTTTTCCTGCTGATGCTGCAGCATGTCTGACATAGCAACTCTTAGGTTGTTATTACATGTTGTATTGTAACAGGTGTCAGTTTTGACAAAGTTAAATACCAGTTTCACTTGTGAAATTGCTATTAGCTCACTGATGATTGACAGATGATGTCACAGGAGGGCAAATGGTCTGGAGGATTTTTTTAAGTGGGTGGCGCTTAGCAGGTTACAGAAAATTATTTCAAACACTATTTACAAATCTATGAAACATATTTAGACGTTTAAATATCAAAATATGAGATGTATGTAAGACTGCACACCAACATGTATCCACTTGCATTTTGATGGCAGGGGCCCTTCAAAGCATACCGGCAGGCAGTTTTAATATAAATAATGATAAGCATGAAAAGGGTTAAGTAGCTGCTTATCAAAAGTGCATTGTTACGACCTGCATGAGTGGAAAGGATAAGTAGGTTGCTGTCAATGAAAATTGTGAGAATTAGAAAGGGCCCCTGCAACCCAAACGCAACCCAAATGCAAGTTTACTGCTGTTGATGTGCAGGGATGCATACAACTAATATTCTGTTATTCAAACATGTAGATATGTTTTTTTTTTGTTGTTCAAAATTCCAACCTCTTAAGCTCCATTCTGAAAAAGCTCCAGATCTCATTCATGCAATGACATCATCTGTCAATCATCAGTCAGCTACACTAACATTCTACAATAGACCATGGAATGTAACTTTTATGCTCCTCATTACCATTTTTCTTGGTGATGCTACAGCATGTCTGATATAGCAACTCCTATGTAGGCATTATATGCCTACATTATATACCACTGTCTCTCCTTAGCTAACTAATGATTGACAGATGATATCATTGCAGGAATAAGATCAGTATAATTTTTTTTAGGGTGGAGCTTAGCATGTTTGAGAAAATGATTTTTAAAAATATCTAAAAATATGAACCATATTTAGATGTTTGAATAACAAAATATGAGTTGTATGCATGCATCCTGCAAATCAACAAAAATCAACTTGCATTTGGGTTGCAGGAGACCTTGAATGCCTTTCTAGCCCGCAACTTTTTTATTTCTTCACCCAAGTTTACACGTTAGCCCTAAAGCGGTTTTATTTTGTTTTGTTTTTTCATTTTCTTTTAAATTTTGGAATGATTGTATTTTCCCCTCGTGTTTTGTCTTTTGGCGGTTTCGCATCATATGTGAACGAGTTTTTAAAGTTCAACCAACAACACGCAAGTTGAATGCTGTTAAAGGCTATTATTTGATCGGATATTGCAATGCTACCTGCATATCTGTATGCAGACGACTACTCCCTGACTACCAAGACCGGGCAACTACCATCTCCTCCGGACAATCTTCCTTGAACAACTGTAATACTTGGGTTATTGCATTAACGAGTAGCTCTCAGAGAGCTCGTACTAGGTGGCCGTTGTCGGGAGGTAATTTGTCTTCTGTTTAGATTCACCGAGGACATACAAAATATCATTAATATGACTACTGATGCATAACATCGATGAAAACCAAAATTCTATTGGGGATACAATTCTATTGGGGATACAAGGATAAGTGCTTGTTCATTAACGTCGCTAAGCAAGAACATACACTAGTTCCTAAAATACATTGGACTGCGAAGCTACGCTTATTGCTGTCATTACTTTTCTGAATTATAAAAAAACACGCATTACAATCGATTCCTCAAGGCAACAAACCACTTGAGGAAAACAAGGTTTCCATAACAGTCATTGTCAAACACATTCCTTTTTATTTTAAATATAAACCCTAAAGCTTACCAATGACATGATCATAAACACCAACAACAATGGTAATGATAATAAATAAACCAATAATGATGATATTAATATTTATGTTATATTATATCATACTAAATTATAACAATAATATGATGTTAACAATAATTATGAAAATTATACAGTGGAGTAGGTGTGCTGTGGTCTAGTGGATAAGTCTCCTGATTGGGACCCCAAGGTAAGAGGTTCGAATCCCTGTCACATTACGTCTAAACATTCATTGCTTGTGTCGTTGTCAGTGTCAAAGACTACGATGATCCTTTACATGAATTCTTAAATTCTTAAATTAAATTCAATGAAATTAAATTGGGAGTGTCCAAAATGTTTATTTTCATACTTGCCTTATTTCATATCGGAAAACAATGAAACTACTAACAACAATGATAATAAAGTGATGCATTTACCTTTCTGTAGTAATATAAATAACTTAGAAGTTAATGCTGATTTTAAGTATGAGAAATTGCAGCAAAACGGTTTAAATTTTTTACATTTGAATGTCCGGAGTTTATGAAGAAATATTGATGAAATTAAGTTGCTATTGACTAAAAATGTTGTACATATATTTTCAATCAACGAAACATGGTTGGATGAATCGGTATCAAATGATGGTTTTCGTGTAGTACGTAAAGACAGAAATTGTAAAGGAGGAGGTGTTGTAATATATATAAGAAATGAATTAAATTAAATGAATTAAATTAAATAAAGTATTAGAACATCGTTGTTTGAATGAAATGGAAGCATTGCCACTGTTGGTAGGTACCAATCATGCCAAACCGTTCATATTTGTGTCTTAGTATCGTCCTCCAAATAGTCCAATTGGTATTTCGATTACTATGAGGAATTGCTAGTATTTCTTGATAGCTTTCATCACGACATTATTATCCTGGGGGACCTAAATTGTGACATAAAGAAGTCTTCGTTAACAAACAACGCAAAACGTCTTAAACAAATTAATACTCTTTACTCATTGCAACAGTTTAATTATACAACTTAAACTAGAATATCCGGTGATTCGCTAAATCTAATTGATCATATGATATGCAATAACTTGGAAATGGCGAAATCTTAGGGTGTTATACATACTGGGATAAGTGGTCATTCCCTTTGTTTTTTTAATTTGGAAATTACATATAAAAAGTTCTACTCCTCGAATTATAAGATATAGAAACACTAAAAACTTTATTTCAAATTTATTTATTGATCATTTCAAGACCCAGCCCTGGCAAAGAGTATTCGATGTCAATGACACGTTCCTCCAACCTCATTTCATGAAAATATAAACGTTGAAACCTTATCTCTCAGGCAAGTTTCTGAGAATGAAGTTTTAAAGATATTACGTGGTATGAAAAACAAGAAATCTGTTGGGATTGATGGCATTTCTATGTATATTTTCTAACTATCTGCACCAGTAATAATTCATTCTCTGACTCACATTATAAATACATGTACATCATTGTCAGGAGGCGTAATGCCTTTACATTGGAAGCAGGCTAAAGTTGTACCGATATACGAATCTGGTGACAAAACCCATCCTTCTAATTATAGGCCAATCGCGATTCTTTCATCCGCTTCAAAAATTATTGAAAAAAACTTGTTCAGATTCAACATGCCAATCACTTGAAAACAAAGAATTTACTTTCGTTTGTACAGTCTGGTTTCAGAGAAAAGCACTCAACCGTTACCTCTCTTGTAAGAGTAACTGACGAATGGCTTCACGCAACTGACAATGGTTTATATACTGGAGTAGTTTTCATAGACATGCGTAAGGCGTTCGATACTGTTGACCCTTGTATTTTGTTTAAAAAACTGAAAGCTTTTGGTGTTTCAGATGATAGTCTTATCTGGTTTAAGAGTTACTTGAGTAACCGCAGAATATGTACATGCATACATCGTGCAGTGTCTGACTTTTTAGATATCCATTACCGTGTACTATTCATTTGTATGCTGATGACACAGTACTTTATTTTTCCCATAAAGATGTAACATGCATAGAAAGTACACTGAACATTCAGCTAAAACAAATTTACAAATGGATGTGTTCTAATAAGCTCAGTTTAAACTTTGACAAGACAGAAAGTTTGTTGATTGGCTCTAGTAAAATGTTAACCAAGCATAATGCACTTAAGTTATTTATACAGGGTAAGTTTATCCAAGCACAAGAAAGCGTAAATATTTAGGAGTCGTTATAGATCAGCAATTGAAATGGGATAGACATCTAGAATATATATGCACAAAAGTTATTACGTTTTTGGGCCGTCTCCGTCATTATTTGAATGAACCTAGCTTAAAATTAATTTATCAATCTATAATTCTTCCTTTATTTGATTATGCTGATGTAGTGTAGGCCTACGATTCTTGTAACAAATAAAAATATATCAATCAATTGCAAAAGTTACAAAAAAGAGCACGTAGAATTATACTCGGGATAAGTCCATTCAAACACATATTTAATTATAATATTTATCAGATGTTAAAGGAGAATGAAACCCTGGGGAAATATCCATTTTAATGAAAAGATAGTAAAGAGAGAAGCAATTTAAAAAAAGTTCCATCAAAATCGGTTAAGAAATGAAAAAGTTGTGAAAGTTTGAAAAGTCTCGATTTACTTTCTATGGCGATCCTCAAATTGGCTATTTGCTTCAATGTGGCAGGTTTTTGTGGACAACTCTCCATATGTTTTGTACACAAAATTTCATATTTTCTCCATTATCTCTAAAGATGCTACTTGTCTCTTTGTGACCTCAACATATGTTGTGTAAAATACATTTTACCATGATATACATAGAGCTAAACAAGAGACGAGCTGTACCTTGAGAGATAATGGAGAAAATCTAAGTTTTAATAATTTTAATAATATTAAGTTTCAAACTTAAACGGGACAGTAACATTTGGTCGTTTCTATCAAACTAACAAGTGGTGTATACTGCAAGGCGTTTGTGCAATCAAAAATGTCCATGCGTATTTCCAAATTACCTGGAGAAAGTGGTTTCGCTGTTTATGTTTCAAAGTAGTTAATTTACTCCTAAAATATCTTTTTTCGGACCTGTAATTGAAGTGAAAGCTATCGAATGTCTTACTAAGAAACTTTGACAATGCAAGATATACCCATTTTTTAATGAATAACAGCAAAGAATAAGCCAAGCTCCCATGAAAAAAATATTGAACAAAAGATCAAACAAATACTTGATGCTGCGAGAAAATCTTAATATCATAGCAAAATTGCTTGTCATGTGCAGCATTTGCTTAAAACACAAAAACCGATGCTTCTGTTTGTGAAAATAAGTTAAGCTTTGATAGCTTTATAGATACAGTACCCTTAATGGAAAGAAAATTATAACCATTTAGGGTTACACTTTTTTTTATCTTGCACCATCAAAGTTGCACATTCGCCCCTTGAGTTCAAAGCTCCTTCATTGTAAGGCTTTGTCTAAGGTGCACAGTTTTACACGCAATTTAGGGGTGTTAAAGTTAATTGTCAGATTCTAATTCTTTCTTTTTTCAACCATTAGATCCAGTTTTAATTTTTGTACCGATTGTAAATCTATTTTTGCAATACTCTGCCCTTATCTGAACTATCCTCTTAACTCTTTCAGTGCCAATGACAGGTATATGTGCCAGAGAGACTTGTCATGTCATTCCCAATTGCTCGTCCACAGGAAAGGTATAATTATGGTGATCAATGTATAACCAAATTTTAAGCATAAAAAAGCATTCTAAATATATATTCTACAATACAATAGACAGTGATCCCCAGCTCAGCACACACTCATAATAAAATGTCATGCTTTCATACAATACCTCCTCATTGCCTTTGTTTTCCTGCTGATGCTGCAGCATGTCTGACATAGCAACTCTTAGGTTGTTATTACATGTTGTATTGTAACAGGTGTCAGTTTTGACAAAGTTAAATACCAGTTTCACTTGTGAAATTGCTATTAGCTCACTGATGATTGACAGATGATGTCACAGGAGGGCAAATGGTCTGGAGGATTTTTTTAAGTGGGTGGCGCTTAGCAGGTTACAGAAAATTATTTCAAACACTATTTACAAATCTATGAAACATATTTAGACGTTTAAATATCAAAATATGAGATGTATGTAAGACTGCACACCAACATGTATCCACTTGCATTTTGATGGCAGGGGCCCTTCAAAGCATACCGGCAGGCAGTTTTAATATAAATAATGATAAGCATGATAAGGGTTAAGTAGCTGCTTATCAAAAGTGCATTGTTACGACCTGCATGAGTGGAAAGGATAAGTAGGTTGCTGTCAATGAAAATTGTGAGAATTTTAAAGGGCCCCTGCAACCCAAACGCAACCCAAATGCAAGTTTACTGCTGTTGATGTGCAGGGATGCATACAACTAATATTCTGTTATTCAAACATGTAGATATGTTTTTTTTTTGTTGTTCAAAATTCCAACCTCTTAAGCTCCATCCTGAAAAAGCTCCAGATCTCATTCATGCAATGACATCATCTGTCAATCATCAGTCAGCTACACTAACATTCTACAATAGACCATGGAATGTAACTTTTATGCTCCTCATTACCATTTTTCTTGGTGATGCTACAGCATGTCTGATATAGCAACTCCTATGTAGGCATTATATGCCTACATTATATACCACTGTCTCTCCTTAGCTCACTAATGATTGACAGATGATATCATTGCAGGAATAAGATCAGTATAATTTTTTTTAGGGTGGAGCTTAGCATGTTTGAGAAAATGATTTTTAAAAATATCTAAAAATATGAACCATATTTAGATGTTTGAATAACAAAATATGAGTTGTATGCATGCATCCTGCAAATCAACAAAAATCAACTTGCATTTGGGTTGCAGGAGACCTTGAATGCCTTTCTAGCCCGCAACTTTTTTATTTCTTCACCCAAGTTTACACGTTAGCCCTAAAGCGGTTTTATTTTGTTTTGTTTTTTCATTTTCTTTTAAATTTTGGAATGATTGTATTTTCCCCTCGTGTTTTGTCTTTTGGCGGTTTCGCATCATATGTGAACGAGTTTTTAAAGTTCAACCAACAACACGCAAGTTGAATGCTGTTAAAGGCTATTATTTGATCGGATATTGCAATGCTACCTGCATATCTGTATGCAGACGACTACTCCCTGACTACCAAGACCGGGCAACTACCATCTCCTCCGGACAATCTTCCTTGAACAACTGTAATACTTGGGTTATTGCATTAACGAGTAGCTCTCAGAGAGCTCGTACTAGGTGGCCGTTGTCGGGAGGTAATTTGTCTTCTGTTTAGATTCACCGAGGACATACAAAATATCATTAATATGACTACTGATGCATAACATCGATGAAAACCAAAATTCTATTGGGGATACAATTCTATTGGGGATACAAGGATAAGTGCTTGTTCATTAACGTCGCTAAGCAAGAACATACACTAGTTCCTAAAATACATTGGACTGCGAAGCTACGCTTATTGCTGTCATTACTTTTCTGAATTATAAAAAAACACGCATTACAATCGATTCCTCAAGGCAACAAACCACTTGAGGAAAACAAGGTTTCCATAACAGTCATTGTCAAACACATTCCTTTTTATTTTAAATATAAACCCTAAAGCTTACCAATGACATGATCATAAACACCAACAACAATGGTAATGATAATAAATAAACCAATAATAATGATATTAATATTTATGTTATATTATATCATACTAAATTATAACAATAATATGATGTTAACAATAATTATGAAAATTATACAGTGGAGTAGGTGTGCTGTGGTCTAGTGGATAAGTCTCCTGATTGGGACCCCAAGGTAAGAGGTTCGAATCCCTGTCACATTACGTCTAAACATTCATTGCTTGTGTCGTTGTCAGTGTCAAAGACTACGATGATCCTTTACATGAATTCTTAAATTCTTAAATTAAATTCAATGAAATTAAATTGGGAGTGTCCAAAATGTTTATTTTCATACTTGCCTTATTTCATATCGGAAAACAATGAAACTACTAACAACAATGATAATAAAGTGATGCATTTACCTTTCTGTAGTAATATAAATAACTTAGAAGTTAATGCTGATTTTAAGTATGAGAAATTGCAGCAAAACGGTTTAAATTTTTTACATTTGAATGTCCGGAGTTTATGAAGAAATATTGATGAAATTAAGTTGCTATTGACTAAAAATGTTGTACATATATTTTCAATCAACGAAACATGGTTGGATGAATCGGTATCAAATGATGGTTTTCGTGTAGTACGTAAAGACAGAAATTGTAAAGGAGGAGGTGTTGTAATATATATAAGAAATGAATTAAATTAAATGAATTAAATTAAATAAAGTATTAGAACATCGTTGTTTGAATGAAATGGAAGCATTGCCACTGTTGGTAGGTACCAATCATGCCAAACCGTTCATATTTGTGTCTTAGTATCGTCCTCCAAATAGTCCAATTGGTATTTCGATTACTATGAGGAATTGCTAGTATTTCTTGATAGCTTTCATCACGACATTATTATCCTGGGGGACCTAAATTGTGACATAAAGAAGTCTTCGTTAACAAACAACGCAAAACGTCTTAAACAAATTAATACTCTTTACTCATTGCAACAGTTTAATTATACAACTTAAACTAGAATATCCGGTGATTCGCTAAATCTAATTGATCATATGATATGCAATAACTTGGAAATGGCGAAATCTTAGGGTGTTATACATACTGGGATAAGTGGTCATTCCCTTTGTTTTTTTAATTTGGAAATTACATATAAAAAGTTCTACTCCTCGAATTATAAGATATAGAAACACTAAAAACTTTATTTCAAATTTATTTATTGATCATTTCAAGACCCAGCCCTGGCAAAGAGTATTCGATGTCAATGACACGTTCCTCCAACCTCATTTCATGAAAATATAAACGTTGAAACCTTATCTCTCAGGCAAGTTTCTGAGAATGAAGTTTTAAAGATATTACGTGGTATGAAAAACAAGAAATCTGTTGGGATTGATGGCATTTCTATGTATATTTTCTAACTATCTGCACCAGTAATAATTCATTCTCTGACTCACATTATAAATACATGTACATCATTGTCAGGAGGCGTAATGCCTTTACATTGGAAGCAGGCTAAAGTTGTACCGATATACGAATCTGGTGACAAAACCCATCCTTCTAATTATAGGCCAATCGCGATTCTTTCATCCGCTTCAAAAATTATTGAAAAACTTGTTCAGATTCAACTTGCCAATCACTTGAAAACAAAGAATTTACTTTCGTCTGTACAGTCTGGTTTCAGAGAAAAGCACTCAACCGTTACCTCTCTTGTAAGAGTAACTGACGAATGGCTTCACGCAACTTACAACGGTTTATATACTGGAGTAGTTTTCATAGACATGCGTAAGGCGTTCGATACTGTTGACCCTTGTATTTTGTTTAAAAAACTGAAAGCTTTTGGTGTTTCAGATGATAGTCTTATCTGGTTTAAGAGTTACTTGAGTAACCGCAGAATATGTACATGCATACATCGTGCAGTGTCTGACTTTTTAGATATCCATTACCGTGTACTATTCATTTGTATGCTGATGACACAGTACTTTATTTTTCCAATAAAGATGTAACATGCATAGAAAGTACACTGAACATTCAGCTGAACAAATTTACAAATGGATGTGTTCTAATAAGATCAGTTTAAAATTTGACAAGACAGAAAGTTTGTTGATTGGCTCTAGTAAAATGTTAACCAAGCATAATGCACTTAAGTTATTTATACAGGGTAAGTTTATCCAAGCACAAGAAAGCGTAAATATTTAGGAGTCGTTATAGATCAGCAATTGAAATGGGATAGACATCTAGAATATATATGCACAAAAGTTATTACGTTTTTGGGCCGTCTCCGTCATTATTTGAATGAACCTAGCTTAAAATTAATTTATCAATCTATAATTCTTCCTTTATTTGATTATGCTGATGTAGTGTAGGCCTACGATTCTTGTAACAAATAAACATCTAGCAATCAATTGCAAAAGTTACAAAAAAGAGCAGGTAGAATTATACTCGGGATAAGTCCATTCAAACACATATTTAATTATAATATTCATCAAACTGGAATCGTTGGCTTGCCGTCGTTTAAAACATAGAAATTCGATGTTTTTCAAAATTCTCCATGATTTCAGTGCCCCTTACTTAAAGGACTTCTTTCAATTGGCTTATCATTTTTATTCGTTACTTTCCATCGGAAATTTATCTTTACCAAAACCACATACCGAATCATGTCGTATTCCACGATTTTCATATCGTGGGGCATCGAATTTTAAAGTCTTAACTTGTAATGTAAAAATCATCCTTAAATTATAATGGATTCATGAGGGCATTAAATGAACACGCGTTGAAATGTATCTCCCTTTAATAACTGTATAATTTAACATTGATGATTAATAGGGTGGGTGGGGGTGATGGGGTTTGCTTTTGGGTGGGTGAGGGCATGTTTCTGTTATAACATGTACCAGTATGTCAATGATTCAGTTTGTGATATATTATTTTCTCTCGTCTGTTTTATCTTATTAACTGGACCTCTCGGCAGAACAGCTGTGCTGCAATGGCACAGCTGAGGAGGGCGATCCTTCCAATATTATTTTATTATTTATTTATGTTATCATGTATGTTATTTTATGTATGTTTGTTTTCTTTTATATTTCGTAAATCAAATAAAATCAAATCTACATTTGCCCTTCTCGACCCAGGTAAGATAAATTGGTAACTGGTAGGAATTCATTCTTTAAAATGCGGGAGTGTGGTAAAAGCAGCCAAAGCCCTGAGCACCAGGAGTGGTCAATCTGACAGACATTAGCACAATCAAAGGTTTGCAATCAATCGATTCTGATATGCTAATCCTCGAACGTTTTTGAGCAATTTATGCATGGAACGATGATCTTGACTGGCCATTGCCCTTTTGAAGTTGATTGCCAACTTTTGTGTTACCATGGTGCGAACCGGAGAAGATACCACGAGGGGGAACCGACATTTGCTCCGGCGGCAATTGCTCCTGCGACAAATGCTCCTAAAAATACGACAATTGCTCCGCGACAATTGCTCCGCGATAATTGCTCCTGCGACAATTGCTCCGTCGACATTTGCTCCTGCGATAATTGCTCCGGCGACATTTGCTCCTGCGACAATTGCTCCGACGACATTTGCTCCTGCGACAATTGCTCCGTCGACATTTGCTCCTGCGACAATTGCTCCGTCGACATTTGCTCCGCGACAACTGCTCCGTCGATAAAAATGCATATATGCGACAATTGCTCCTGCGACAATTGCTCCGTCGACATTTGCTCCGATCGAGCGACAATTGCTCCGCGACAACTGCTCCGTCGATAGAAATGCATATATGCGACAATTGCTCCTGCGACAATTGCTCCGTCGACATTTGCTCCGATCGAGCGACAACGGCTCCGTCGACAGAAATGCTTATATGCGACAATTGCTCCTGCGACAATTGCTCCGTCAACATTTGCTCCGATCGAGCGACAAATGCTCCGCGACAATAAACTCGGTAGACATGGTAGATAAAAAGGAATATGCGACATTTGCTCATCGACAATTGCTCCGCCAACATTTGCTCCATTTGAGCGACAATTCCTCCGCGACATTAGCTCCGTCGAAGAAAATGAATATGCGACAATATCATTGCCTCGAGATATCTCGAATATCTCGAAATACATGTATGTCGAGACAATTACTACCGTACCTCTAACTGCTTATTCCACGAGAGTACGATGACACTGGCGTAAATCCGTTTCGAGGAGTGGGATGGGGAATGAACAAAATATTTTGCCGAAATTTCTTGCTCACATTAATTTGACTATACACACCCCTCACCCACACACCCCAAGACACATACTTTTATTTATTTTGCGAGCGAGCCAAAAATTACCATATCTTGCCTTAAAAGAAGTCTCGTTTTTTTGTCAAAATAACTCTGGACTTATAAGATATTTAAATGGTATATTTGGTTACCTCACTGCCAAATATTACATACTTCGCTGTTGCAAATGTTTGCTGTCCAAAACCACACTGTTTCTAAACATTGCGAGCAAGGAAAACGCACTCTCTTAGGGATAAAGTATCATTTCGTCATCAAAATACACCACAGGCCTATAACCTTTCTAAAATATATTCGTCCGCCTCCCGTTGCATGCCCAATTTGTTTGCCTTCCCAATAAGTTTCACTCTAGCTTTTCAGTGAGCGCAGCGAAAAATATTATGATATGCGGGCATCCGCTGCTGGAATAAAAATGATTGCTAATCGAAAACGTCTTGTTTCTAGATTTTATAAGCGGGCAAATATTGATTTTTTTTTTAAATACTAAGAACAGGTTTAAGTGTATTGTTACAATCCCTTCTCGTGATTTTAGTAACGTACATTTATCAGCATCTTCCGTTCACACAGAGAGTATGATCAGGGTGTGATGATATGAATAGGCTAATGGTCACAGGCGGTCATGTCCTGAAAATTCATCTATTTTAGGTCAACTTGCCGCTCGAATCCTTGCAGACATAACTATCACTTTATGAGTTAAAGAATTAAGCATAAATATTGGATAAAAGACAAGATGCAAACCTATTCCCTTTCTTGATAATAACCGGCATAGGTTAAGATAGTGAAATCAAGCGAGCGAAGCGAGCAACGCTTTAAATTAAATTAAATTAAATTCTTTTCAATTCAGCTTTATTCAGATTCATATATAAAAGAGTATCATTAACATTAACATGCAAGACCTTATGATATAGTTTAGTGTGTTTAGACGGGCATAGTCATTAAAATTGCATGTAATTATTAAAACATAAAAAAGACTGACAATAAAAATAGGAACCTGGTTGCTGTATAAAAACCCTTGTGGGTTTGTCTTGACAGCCACGTTCAGGTTTTCCCTTCATTGTCATTCCTCTTTTTCCTTTCTCTTTTCCATTATTATTTCTTCTTTAAAAATTGGGGGTATATTTTTTACACGCCATTCACCGTTTTCCACCTCTACAAGCGATTATTTTTAGAATGTATTTATGGCTAGACAGGGGCGAATGGGGGGCTCTGACAATCAGCCCTGGGCACCCCCCCCCCCCCCCCGCACAAAAAAGTGAAGATGGTGAGTGTACAATTAAGCTAGAGGCATTATTATGATATTTTCTGTTTTGATAGAGTACTGCCATATTAATAAGTATAATACATGTATATGTCAATTTGTTTTGTTTGCGAGGAATTATGCAAGCTCCACGTGGCGGGAGGCCCGGGAGCGAACACTTAATTCCACCAATTCCCCATATTTTGGGCGTATATTCCCTTCCCCTCACTATTACAATATTAAATTGAACCTATGAACTTTAGCAATTCGCAACAACCCACATAGAGGACTGGCTTGTTTTCCCCACCAGCAAGTGTCATGACTAGTAGATAGAATGGCTATAATTTAGAAATAAATGTTCGCCATCATTTACTCAGTTGTGTTAGAAATGCCCAAGATAAAGAAAGAGAGAGAGAGAGAGAGAGGGGGGGGGGAACAAAATAATAAAACATATAGATGAATAATTAATAGGTATAGGCAAAATCACAAGGGAAAGTGGTAGAAAAAATCTTTAAAAAGGTTTATTTCCAAATCCCGAAACACCAACAACAGCTATTGTTCTGAATTCGTTGTGTTCGCTTTTGATGAGGATTTTATATAAGGTTGTCGTTGGAGCAATTGTCACATACATAAGCATTAACGACGGCCGACGGAACAGATGTCGGCGGACAAGTTGTCGCATGAGCAATTGTTGCGGAGCAATGATATTGTCACATATTCGTTTTATTTGACGGAGCTAATGTCGCGAAGGAATTGTCGCTCGAATGAAAAAAATGTCGGCGGATCGAGTGCTTTCCGCCGGAGCTAATGTCGCCGGAACAAATGTCGACGGAGCAAATATTTATTTCTATTTACTGACTTTATTGTCGCGGAGCAATTGTCGCATATTCATTTTTATCGGCGGAACAATTATCGCATATATTCATTATTATCGACGGAGCAGTTGTCGCGGAGTAGGTAATTGTCGCTCGATCGGAGCGAATGTCGACAAAACAATTGTTGCAGAAACAATTGTCGCAATTGTCTCATATATTCATTTTATCGACGGAGCAATTATTGTCGCTCCATCGGAGCAAATGTCGACGGAGCAATTGTCGCAGGAACAATTGTCGCATATATGCATTTCTAGCGACGGAGCAGTTGTCGCGGAGCAATTGTCGCTCGATCGGAGCAAATGTCAACGGAGCAATTGTCACATATATTCATTTTATCGACGGAGCAATTGTCGCTCGATCGGAGCAAATGTCGCGGAGCAATTGTCGCAGGGGCAATTGTCGCATATTTGCATTTCTATCGACGGAGCAGTTGTCGCGGAGCAATTGTCGCTCGATCGGAGCAAATGTCGACGGAGCAATTGTCGCAGGAGCAAATGTCGACGGAGCAATTGTCGCAGGAGCAAATGTCGACGGAGCAATTGTCGCAGGAGCAAATGTCGTCGGAGCAATTATCGCAGGAGCAAATGTCGACGGAGCAATTGTCGCAGGAGCAATTATCGCGGAGCAATTGTCGCGGAGCAATTGTCGTATTTTTAGGAGCATTTGTCGCAGGAGCAATTGCCGCCGGAGCAAATGTCATACATTCACCACGATAGATTAATTAAGATGTCATGTCGGTAAAGACCCCCCCCCCCCCCTCACTCTCTCTCTCTCTCTCTCTCTCTCTCAATCCCTATTTCTCACTCTGTCTCCCTCTGTCTCCTCCCCATTCTCTCTTTCACTTTATCCTAACTATATGTTTATCCCCTCTCTATATCTCTCTAACTCTGTCTGTCTCTCTCTATTTGTATCCCGCCTCTCTCTATCTTCTCAGTAATTGGTTCGTCACGTAGTTTCACCCCAGTGACTCCTCTTCATCTTTATAGCACATATCAAAACTGCCAGTCGGTATGCTTACCGACTGGCAGTTTTGATATGTATAATACGGGTATTAAAGTCATTGCTTATCCAAATTGTATTGTAACGACCTGCATGAGTGGAAAGAATATTTGGGGCTATGAGTAGGATAAGTACTTGTTCATTAACATCGCCTGGCAGGGACATGCACCAGTTGCTAGAATACAATAGAGTGCAATGCTACACTTATTGCTTCCATTATTTTTATGAATTATGAAAAATACATTACAATCGATACCCCGGTGCAACAAACTACCTCAGGAAGATAAAACCCAAAATGTTTCCATAACAGTGATTTTCAAACAACTTCCTTTCATTTGAAGAGTTTATCATTCTATTTTTAGAGTTATGTACATCAGTAAAAGTTAATCATGTTAAAGATTTATAATGATAATGATTATGATAATAATGATAATAATGATAATATTTATATATTATATCATAATACTGCATTATATCAGTAATATTATGTTAATAATATTAACATTAAGTATTAGAGGAGCATGGATACATGTATACTGACCCACAATAAAAAGTACCCACAACTTTATAATGGTATATCATATTTATATTGACAGACACAGAATGACAATGAACCAGGGTGGAAAGATTGACCTTTTATTGAAACATTTCACTAATATCGGAAGACAATGCTGTCTCTTGTCAGCGCGCATTACAGCGCAGAACACAACAAGTTGAAAAATGAAAGTCACAGATCAATAGCGTGTGTGGCCACCATTTGTTTGCAGACAGGCATTGCATCTGCGACGCATACTGCGCACCAGTCTTTGAATGAAATCTTGTGGAATCCTGTTCCCTTCATCTTGCAAAGTCTGGCTCAGTTGTGCACGAGTCCTGACCCTGCCAGCAATGCGCCTCCCAAGCTCATCCCACAGATGCTCAATGGGATTGAGGTCAGGGGACATCGCCGGCCACTCCATGGTGTTAATGTTCTCACCCCTCAGGAATGCAGTGGTTAGCCGTGCAGCATGAGGTAGGGCATTATCATGCTGAAAGATGCGCAGTCCTCGGTTGTTCTGCAGGAATGGCACCAGGTGTGGTCTCAGGATATCGTGCATTAACACCATGGAGTGGTCGGCGATGTCCCCTGACCTCAATCCCATTGAGCATCTGTGGGATGAGCTTGGGAGGCGCATTGCTGGCAGGGTCAGGACTCGTGCACACACACGCTATTGATCTGTGACTTTCATTTTTCAACTTGTTGTGTTCTGCGCTTTAATGCGCGCTGACAAGAGACAGCATTGTCTTCCGAAATTAGTGAAATGTTTCAATAAAAGGTCAATCTTTCCACCCTGGTTCATTGTCATTCTGTGTCTGTCAATATAAATATGATATACCATTATAAAGTAGTGGGTACTTTTTATTGTGGGTCAGTATATTATGGTTTAGTGGATAGGTCACCGGACTGTGAAGCACAAGGTATGGGGGTTCGAATCCCTGTCACCGCACGTCTTAACATTAATCTACATTTACCCCTCTCGACCCAGGTGAGGTACACCGGTAATTAGCTGGAATTCATCCTTAAAATTAGAGAGCGTCGTAATTACAGCCATATCAAAGTCAGCATAATAATAATGGAGCGCCAGGAGTTGTTGAGTGTGAGAGACATTAGCGTTTTTTTTATGAACCCACAAGTTCAAGAGTGAAAATGTGTTTCGCTGCATACAAGACTTTTACACACTTTTGTAATTCCACTCTTCCGAGAAACACGGACCATTATTATGTTGGATGAAATTTTAACAAAGAGATCCTCATATCCTGATGTTTGCTACTTTCATGGAACTGTTCGTATATGCTTGATTTCTCTTAAAAGGTAATCCGTGAAAGGCTGATTTGTGTGAAAAGAGAAAACTTAAGAGAAGAAGGATGTTGACAGTTTGAAAGAAATCGGACAAAGAATAAATATTTGGTGAATCGTTTGTGACGTATTGACGGTCAACTCTCCCACTTGTCGTGCACCAAAATATCATCAAATTCCTTTTTTTTTCTCCTGACTATTCGTCATGTGTGCAATGGTGTTTTATTGCGAATAATGGCAAAATGCGTCTATCCAGAGTTATACTCTTCCTTTTGGGGGTGTGTGTGTGTGTGTGCCCCCCCCCCCCCCAAAAAAAAAAAAAAAAAAAATAATGAATAAATAACAAATGAAAAAATAAGTTTAAAAAAATGTAAGCAATAAATAAAACGCTTTCATACGCGCCTTAGTATCGTAGTCTGCATGCACAGACCATATGTTTACAATTTAACACAGAGCCTAACCTCACCAGATGGTCAGGAGCAGCTATAGCATAGGGCCTATCATGGTAGTCTTACAGTTACAGACACTCCCAATATGCCTATCGACTGGGTTTGTGCCTGTATTCTATTGCTATCGCGGGAAGTGTGCACATTGAAATTATTTTCCTTCTCCCAAGTCTATATACATAATGATAAACAATATTTCACAAAAAGAGTGAAAAGGGGTTGGGCAGCACAAACAGGTAGTTTCACGAGTACATATAGGTTCACCAAGGATATCGAAGGTCTTTACCTTGCCTAACGATGCATGGCATAATAGGGCTATAATTAGCAAGTGCTTGTTCACGATGCTTGACCTACATAACAACTGAACATGCGTTTGTTTTTTTCTTGACAGTAATACGTCCTACGGCTATGATATGGATAAGTACTAGTTCACCAACATTGCCTTGCAAGGACATGCATGAGTTGCTATAGTATAAAATGACCGTGTAGCTATTAAAGGTAATTTTATCAAACATTTCCTGTATAAAAGTTGCCTTTTTCGAGAAAAAAGAAATGGACACCTAAGGCCTTTTCCAGAATTTAGAGACCAGGAAACTTAAATACGATTCCAACATAATTTATTAAATTTAAATTTTGTAAAAAATATATTAATTTTTGACCAGTTTTTTTGACCAAATATACAGAAAAAAATCGTGTCTTAATGACTAATTAAAATGTATTTTCGATATAATTTGAGGCCACCATAACATACTTTATCACTTCTGAACAAGACATTGTTTTCCGTAACAATCAGTGTCAAAACTATGATAATGACCATAAACAGAATATTTAAAGTGCACCATCGACTTAACGATGATTGTGAGTCAATTAAAAGGAAACCCATATTCAAGCCTCAATATCTTAAAAACCAAGCAAAATCCCTGAAAGTATTATAATATTCTCATAATTGGTGTTTTCTTTAATTTGATGCGATGTTCACCAAAATGCGACCATGAGTGACTGAGCACTGGCCATTTTCAAGAAGCTTGTGAAAATTGTCTTTGCCTAAGTTTGGGATGATTGGTTTTCAGGAGTTACTTTCATTATTTTGTGACTCCATTCAATTGGAATGGAGACCATTCAACCAACCTTGAGTTGACCATCCATTTCATTCAAAATATAGGGCAAAGGCAAATACGACATAAAATAGGAAACAATGTTACTGCTCTGCTGCCAAATGGCCGGATTTTATTGAACAAGGTGTCCAATCAAAAGAGTCATGATAGACTACTACGTGAATTCCTTTGATTAAAAATATATTGTATCTGTATTGATTACAACAATAAAACAATATTTAGGTTTGAATCTCTGATTCCTTTTTATTGACTCATACTGTATTCAGGCGAAGGGGGATATGAGAAACAATGATATTTGGTATGATTTAACTGCATTGATAGTACTTATATATTTGGAATTGTGCTTGTGCGTATATGTGCGTGTATATTTTTGTTCGTGTGTATATGCGTGGGGGTGTACGTGTTTGTGTATTCAGGTATAATATGCTGACAACATGTATGACTTAAAGTAGATATTCAAAGAAAATCACAAATATGGCAATTAATGTATCACTAGAAACTGGGAAGCTTGGTTGATTGATTGATTGATTGATTTTATTCGTCAGATAATATACATGACATATCATGACAGGATAGCCCATGAAAGCCGAAAAGGCTTATTTCCAATGGGGTCCTTGAACATAATTAAGCACATTAAAAATACGACAAGATTAAATCGTGAATACTGAATACAAATTATACACTTGACCAAGCATTATCATTATGAAAACTATACACGCAAAATATATAACAACAAAACAATTTGCAACACGTAAGCACCAAATGAGAATCAAAACTGAGGGAACAAACCCTACAACACTATTGATTAATCAATGTTCGAGTTCGAGGGACTCGTTCTTTAGATGTTGTTTTAAGACACTTTTGAAGTGCGTAAAATTTTGCACCGTTTTAACATGTTTTGGGAGAGAATTCCAAAAATGAATACCATTGAAGTAAAAAGAATTTCCGATTTGCCCGTTGCGTTTTGGTAAAACAAAATTAAGGTGACTATGCCTGGTATCATGTTCATGGGTATTTGACACACGAGAAAAATTGTCGGTTATGTAGTGATTTTCATTAGAATAATAGATCTTATGAACATGATGTAAAATTAATTGTTTTGATCTTAGATCAATATGGAGGAGACCTGCTTCCGCAAGTTCATTGTTCCCAACGTGAGTCCTCGGTCCTGAACCATTAATAAACCTTACAATCTTATTTTGAATTATTTTTAACTTTTTCTGATCGGTTTTACCCAGACTGCAATACCAAGCAGCACTGGCGTAATCAAATAGACATTGTATTAGAGCAAAACATAAAGTACGCCTTGACTTCCTATTCAAACAAGCTTGATATCTATATAAAAATTTTAAGCGTGTATTAGCTTTTTTGGCAATGGAGTCTACAAAATCTGTCCACGAAAGATCACTCGTTAAAGTCAATCCCAGATATTTTACAGACTCCTTTCTTTCAATCACTTGATTGTTCATCATAACCTTAAAGTCACCTGAATATTTTAATTTTCTTTTCGAACAAAACAAAATGCTTTCAGTTTTCCCTAGATGTAAACTGAGCTTATTGTCTGTCATCCATTTGACACAATTTGACAGTTCTACACTTAATTTGTCTTCAATTACCTTAGGATTCGGATCAGAAAATAATAACACACTATCATCGGCGTATAGGAGTAATTTTGAGTTTTTAACACAAATGCACATATCATTTATATAACACATGAAAAGAATTGGACCTAAAATGCTCCCCTGCGGAACCCCACATTTTATAGGTCGTGAATCTGATATTACATTCTGCATAGTTACCACCTGACGACGATTAGTCAAGTAAGACCTAAGCCATCTAATGCATACTAAATCCAAACCCATCACTTCTAATTTCGTTAACAGAATTTCATGATTTACAGTATCAAAGGCCTTCTGTAAGTCGAGTAGAACCATTCCGACAAAACGTCCTAGAGAAACTTCCTTTCTAACAAAGTCTAATAGATGAATTAGACATGTATCAGTTGAGTATCCATTTCGAAAGCCTGATTGAAGTGCATAGATTAACTTATTTTCTTGAAAATATTTTTCTATTTGAACATACACGGATTTTTCTAATATTTTTGAAACCACACTTAAAACACTTATAGGTCTATAATTACCAACATAGGTTTTTTCTTTCTTCTTATGCAACGGTGTTACTTTTGCAATTTTCATTTCATCAGGAAATGAAGATGACAGAATTGATAAATTGATTATGTAAGTTAAAGGAGCATACACGTTCCTTGCTCCATCTTTCAAAAATCTGGCGGGTATCATATCGATTCCGGTACTCTTCGAAATGTTCAACTTGTTTAATTCATTTAAAACAAACTTTTCGGTGACTGGAGAGAAATGAAAGCTATCTTTTGCGACACCTTTCTCGTCGTAAAACTTTTGAAATATATCACTATCGGGATGAAATTCATTTGTGTTTTCTGGTAATTCACTGGCTAACCTATCTGCCACCGTCGTAAAATAATTATTAAACTCATTTGCTATCTTTAATTTATCATGACACAAGTCTCCTTGAACATAGACAACAGTTTCTTTTGCACTTTTCCCTTTACTTTTTAAACCTAAACCCTTCAGATTTTTCCACAGCTTTTTCGAATCATGTTTGTTTTCTTCAATTTTATCCTGAAAATATTCGAATTTGGCTCTTTTCACACTCCGTTGTACTATATTCCGCAGCTGTTTGTATTTTGTTGCAAGATTTGGATTTTCAATATCACTTTTCATACTTTTGTAAGCGCTATTTCTCTCTCTAATTAACGTAATAATTTCATTGTTCATCCACCTTTCAGTTCTTTGTTTGATTCTTACTTGTTTTAGAGGTGCGCATATATTAACTATAGATAAAAAGGTATCTTTAAAGCTGGACCATGCCGTATTTACTTCATCACATTCTGTTATTTTCGACCAATCAACTTGAGATAACTTTAGGTTAAAATCACCTACATCATAATATTTCATTTTCCTTATGGTTATAGTTCTGTGATGCCCGTACAAATTCCTAACAAGCCTCCTTGAACAATAGGTTAGAGAGTGGTCACTTATGCCCAAGTCGATAATTCCACTTTGGCATATGTTCTCTCTATTACTGCTTAAAACGTGGTCTATAAGGGAAGAAGTGGTCTGTGTTATTCGAGTTGGTTGTTTTATCAATTGGCTAAAGCCATTTAAATTTAACATGCTTTCATATTTTGTTGATAATGGAGACTTCCGCAAAAGGCAAATATTCATGTCCCCTAATATTATAACCTCATCATCTTTTGATAATTTATCAAAAGTGTCAGAGAGTGAATTAAGAAACATATTATCTTTGGGGGGCCTGTAGTAAACACCTAAAATAATGGGTTTTGTCCTTGGTAAAAGAATATCAATCCAGAGTGATTCAATATTCTCTGAAATTAAATCTTCCCTTACGTTAAATACAATATCATTTCTTATGTAAAGGCAGACGCCACCTCCTTGACCAAGAACTCGGTCTCGTCGTAAAATACAGTATCCATCAATACAGACTTCTTCATCGTTTACAGACGAGTTTAGCCAAGTTTCAGTAATTGCAATAACAGATAGTTTATTTCTTGAAAATAAAAGCCGAAGTTCAGAAATCTTATGCAAAATAGATCTAACATTTAAATGAGCAAAATGCAGACCTTTAGCGTCAAACTTTTCGTCGAAGCTCTCGTATAAAGGTGTTTCTTCTACATTGGTTGAAAATGATGTGGTATGCGTATTAGTTTGAGCATATTCAGTGATCGAATTGGTGTGAGGGAATAGTGTGTCGCAAAATGAGGGTAAGGAACAATTCAAGCAAAACCATTTTTCATTGGGGTTATGGTACAATCTTGTGTACTCACGTACACTTATATCTTGGCATTTAGTGTGATGCCATTTACAGCAAGTAGCACACAAAAGGCCATTTTGATTATTCTTAACAGGTTTTTCACATTTTCCACATGGGAATTTATAATTTGGGCCGGGATTAGTTTCCACATCACCGCATAATATTAAAAGATTAAAAATTCTGGTTTCTGCCTGGTGTATTTCCGTTTGGAAGGTGGCTACCGAATTATGATAATAGTTAATTCTAGAACCGAAACGTTTTATATGCTTTAATGATTTAAATTGTACTTGTTCGAAACATGTTTTGACCTTTTGTGAGCATAATGTAGAAATAAGCAGATAAAATAAAAAGGCATACATCTAACACTGACTATAAAAGATATATATTGATAAAATGGTTATAAAGATTGATAAGAAAAAAAGAATGTAGTTAAAAGATTATAAAGTTCACTAAACTACAAAGAGATGTACTGGCTCTTCAGCTGTTGACAGGTTGAAGTCCTTAACTGGCTCATCTGATGGATCCATGACGATATTCCTCCTGCAATGACCCTTGGTATAGCAATAAAGTGGACCGATTTTCTTGGCAGGTGAGATGTACCAGCTCCCAAGACCTCCATACATGGTGCAAATGACATTCAGAGATTCAGGCTATCCTGTTCAGGCTTTGATGAGTATCCACGTAGAAGTAGAAGTAGAAGTATGTACATGCAGAATAAACCTCAAAGGTTGAAAAGAAAGACGGTAGTATTCAGGCCGGAATGATATAAAAGCACGAAGAAATCCATAAGCAAACAACAGGCTCTCACGTACAAATCCACATAGGCCTAAGCCTTGAAGGTCAGCAGCAGCAGGGGTCAAACGATGGGTCAGTTTGAGCGAAGTAAAAACAATGCACAATTCATTCGCACACAATGTTGACCACGGATGCGAGACATTCCCGGTTCTTTGTAGGCACATATAGTTGTACACGGCCTGTAGAAGTCCAATGGTCAGCGGAATTTGTTCCATACAAAATAACGATTAGTGCTGGAAAATGCCAACGTCACAAAACAATCCGAATACATCATACCTGTCTATAACACCTCTCCTCCAACCTGGTATATATTTCAACATGATTAGTCTTCTAAATCAGTAGAAAAAAAGAGAAGAAAGGGAGAGCCTGAGGGAGGGAGCCACCTCCCCTCTCTCCGTCTCCGTCTCCGTCTCCGTCCGCTTACAGATGGCAATCTTATAAGTTTTATGTCAACTGCGTATCTGGTGATTATAAAAACAACACAAATAAAAGCTCTTCTCAGCATCTGGAATATCCGAGGATTCGCCAGAAATATAGCGATGTTTTGATGTCGTCACACTCGGGATCGATCCTGCTTAAGCAGACGACGTCCTATAATGAATGAACGTAATTGCAATGCAATTATTTATCAAATTATAAAGAGTTTGGTGTATTTAAACATGACCTTATTTCACACCATTATAAAGGGAAAGTGAAACTGATTCTGATAGCTAAAACCGTTTGATTGTAAATACATAGGAGAAGGGTCAATGATCAATGAAATAAACCCCACTTTCAAATTGAAAAGCCCTCCGAATAATAGCAGGATGGTATTCGTTCCCTCTTGAAACGCCGAACATGCCCCGGTGCAAACAGCTGAAAATACAATGGCGTCTTATTTTGTTTACAAGTGACTGATTCCTTTATTTTTTTAACGCTGCATTTTTCATCAAAATAATACCATACACGAAGTTAAGAGTGAGGCAACAGACTAACATTAAAGGACAAGTAACCCCACGTGATATTCTAGATGCACCTATTGTCTGCTACGTCTTTCCATGGAGGCTGCCATTTTGTGCATGACACGGATCATTAGGTACCATATGCATTGATAATAGCCTACCTTTACAACAGATACGTCGCTTTGTTCTGATTGTATTACGATTGTTATTGGCCATGGGCCTAGATAATTGACGACCCATGAGTTCTAATAGCCATCCTGTAAAGCAGATTCCTCGCTTTGTTTTGGTATTGTTACGATTGTCTCCGTCCTTGACGTCAATTCTCCGTCCTTGACGTATATTTTTTATGAAGTATATTTTTTATGAACAAATTAAGACCTTTTAAAAAATATATAAAACTAAACTTACATTTCAGAATATGTGACTTTATCTAATATATATTTGTCCTCTAAAAATCAATTACAAGTTAACGATGAAGGAAATTTTACTTGGGATGAAAAATATGTTCGTGTACACATAAAGTAATGGCAGCCCCCTTATTATTGCTAGCAGACGATAACTTGGCTGGAAAATAGTGATTTATATCTATATCCTGTGTTTTTACATGAAATTGCATGTATCAAATAAGAGGCATATACTACACCATTCAAAATAAGCTAATTCATACGCTGAGGTTAATTTCCCTTTAAGACTGACGCTAGTGAAGGAAGAGAAATAAGTGAAGAGGAGATGACAAAATAGGCTCTGAAAAATGTGTAAGATGTTATGGGACATCGTCTGCTTAGCCAGGACTGGTCCAGGGTGTGTCGTCACATATCTCAGCAGCGTTCGAGGAGCTCTTCAGCTGCTATATCGGGGGCTGTATTTTACCGTTTTATAATTGATAATAATCATTACTTCAAATGTTTCCAAGCGTTGAATTTGGATAACCTTGTTTAATTTATGCCATCTATGCAATAATAAGTATTAAGCCAATATTTAAAATCATCAACGTTCTACTTTAAGACTTGATTTTAATGATCCTAGATATTCGGCCGAATGCATTTTCAAAGGAAGAGCATTCCATAGAGGTGTAGCTAAAAAAGCGACTTTTCCGACACTACAGGGAGTTTTGTAACGTTTGTAAGTTTATATGTATAATCAAATATACATACATGAATTTCATTAATTTTTGTTCTCTTTCTTTCGCCGTCGTTCTATCTTCCCGATTCCTGTCACCTCCATGTATTTTGATTTCATCTTTGTTTTTATCTCTCTCTCTCTCATTTCCTATCATGTTTCTGTTATTTTTTTCTCTTTATTTTTTCCTGTATCTCTTCCTCTGCCCCCCCCCCTCTCTCTATTTCCTCTTATTTTAGTTTTCTTTGTACTACACTCTTGCTTCGTTGCACTTATTTCCATTAGTGCAATACATTGCTATGTTATATTAAAGAGGTTGTCATATCCGGATGAGGAATTTTGGCCCCGAAATCGAATGTTTATTACTCACACGGTATTATTCATTTATTTTCGATTTTGCTCTCTCTCTCTCTCTCTATATATATATATAACTGTAAGGAAATTACATATACAACATCTTTGGCAACTCTCGTGGAAATAAATACAATGTGAAAGGAAATGAGAGAATAATGGTTGCGTAACTTAAATCAAAGTTCCCCAGACATGCCAGAGCTGTCCGCTCTCTCTCCCTCTCTCTCTTTACCTTATCTATGTCTATCTTCCTCTCTCTACAATTCCCACTCTCTCTGTCTCTCTCTCTCTCTTTTAACCTTACCTATGTCTATCTTCCTCTCTCTACAATTCCCACTCTCTCTCTCTCCCTCTCTCTTTTTACCTTACCTATGTCTATCTTCCTCTCTCTATAATTCCCACTCTGTCTCTGTCTCTCCCTCTCTCTTTACCTTACCTATGTCTATCTTCCTCTCTCTATAATTCCCACTCTGTCTCTGTCTCTCTCTCTCTCTTTTACCTTACCTATGTCTATCTTCCTCTCTATAATTCCCACTCTGTCTCTCGCGCATTCTCTCTCTCTCTCCTTTTACCTTACCTCTGTCTATCTTCCTCTCTCTATAATTCCCACTCTCTCTCTCTCTGTCGCTCTCTCTCTCTGTTTTTACCTTACCTATGTCTATCTTCCTCTCTCTATAATTCCCACTCTGTCTCTCTTGCATTCTCTCTCTCTCTCCCTGTTTTTCACTCATTTGTCCATCACACAGCTTCGTCCCAGTTGCTAACACTCTTTATTTTCTAATGGGCCCCTGCCATCAAAATGCAAGTGCATATCTGTTGGTGTACAGTTCTCCATACATCTCATATTTTGATATTTAAATACGTTTCATAGATTTTTAAATATATATATATATATATATATATATATATTGTTGTATCAAAGCATGCAATACTATTATGATCGTGTGCTGAGCTGGCGGAAGTTACATTCCACTATTCTACAATACAATAGACAATGATCCCCCAGCTCAGCGCACACTCATAATTGAATTGCATGCTTTCACACAATACCTTCTCATTGAATTTGTTTTCCTGGTTATGCTACATCATGTCTTACATAGCAACTCCTATGTTGTTATTATATATTGTATTGTAACAGGTGTCAGCTTTGACAAAGTTGAATAGCAATTTCACTTGCAAAATCGCTATTAGCTCACTGATGATTGACACTTGATGTCACAAGGGGCAAATGGTCTGGAGGATTTTTTTAAAGTGGATGGGATTAGCAGGTTATAGAAAATTATTTCACAAATATTTTAAAATCTGTAAAAAATATGGCAGGGGCCAATCAAAAAAATGAAGAGTGTAGCAACTGGGACGAAACTGGGTGATGGACAAATGACTGAAAAACAGGGAGAGAGAGAGAGAGAAGCAAAAATGAAATGAAAATTGACATTTGACTCAAATACAGCATTACTCGCTTCGCAATTTCTGTATGATATAACAGACACTATGTGAGTACACTTTAAAGGGCCCCTGCAACCCAAACGCAACCCAAATGCAAGTTTATTGCTGTTGATGTGCAGTGATGCATACAACTAATATTCTGTTATTCAAACATGTAGATATGTTTCATGTATTTCTAAATGTTTTTTGAAATATTTTTCATGCAATGGCATGATCTGTCAATCATCAGTCAGCTAACTAACATTCTACAATAGAAAGTGGAATGTAACTTCCCCCAGCTCAGCACATGCTGACAATAGAATTGCATGCTTTCACCAATACCTCCTCATTACCATTTTCTTCCTGGTGATGCTACAGCATGTCTGATATAGCAACTCTTATGTAGGCATTGTATGGTCTATTAGAACTGATGGTTATCTCCGGTAAGCGTTATTTTTTTCTGCGGCACAGATTGGTACGTTCTTTCCCTTCTGAATAGTGTCTGCACGTGAGACTAGTCATGTTTCAACTTCGAAAGTATCGGAATTGTATTTTCTTACTCAGTTTCACCTTATTTTTAAATCAGCAAAAGACAATTTCGCAATATATTCCTCTGCCGAGATTCGAACTCACGGTCCTTTCGTCGATAGCGCACCAGATTATCGGATTGCGCAACACAGAACAGCTGCTCAATGACCTTGCTCGTTTTATTTTATCCCTACAGTTCGTTTTCATGAATATTCATGCCGACTAGTCTTGACGGAATAAACCGTATTATGGGCAATTTTACGCATTAGTCTGTAAATCAAGACCCTTTAAAAAAAATCCCCAATCTGTGCCGCAAAAAAAAAAATTAACGCCTCCGGCAAAGCTACATACCACTGTCTCTCCTTAGCTTACTAAGGAATGGCAGGAATGAGGTCTGGGTCATTTTTCTTTTAGGGTGGAGCTTAGCATGTTTGAGAAAATGATTTTTAAAAATATCTAAAAATCTATGAAACATATTTAGATGTTTGAACAAAATAATGAGTTGTATGCATGCATCCTGCAAATCAAAAGAAATCAACTTGCATTTGGGTTGCAGGAGTCCTTGAATGCCTTTCTAGGCCGCAACTTTTCATTTCTTCACCCCAGTTTATAATATATCTGTAAAGCGCTTAGAGACATCATCGATGTATTAGGCGCTATATAAAAACGGAATATTATTATATTATTATACGTTAGCCCTAGAGCGTTTTATTTTGCTTTAAATTTTGGAATGATTATATTTTTTTCCTCGTGTTTTGTCTTTGGGCCGTTTCACACCATATGTGAACGAGTTTTTAAGGTTCAATCAACAACACGCAAGTTGAATGTTGTTAAAAGCTATTATTTGATCGGATATTGCAATGTTACCTGCATATCTCTATGCAGACGACTACTCCCTGACAACCAAGACCGGGCAACTACTGTAACACTGGGGTTATTACATTAACGAATAGCTCCCAGAGAGCTCGTACTAGGTGGCCGTTGTCGGAGGTAATTTGTAATTTGTCTTCTGGTTAGATTCACCGAGGACATAAAAAATATATCATTAATTTGACTACTGATGCCTAACATCGATAAAAAACAAAATTATTTTTTGGATATAATTATGATAAGTGCTTGTTCATCAACGTCGCTAAGCAATAACATACACGAGTTCCTAAAATACATTGGACTGCGAAGCTACGCTTATTGCTCTCTCTAATTTTCTGAATTATAAAAAAAAAACACACACATTACAATCAATTGCTCATGGCAACAAACTACTTGAGGAAAACTAGGTTTCCATAACAGTCATTGTCAAACATCTTCTTTCTATTTGAAAACTTATCCTAAAGCTTACCAATGACATAATCATTAACACCAACAACAATGATAATGATAACAATAAATAAACCAATTATCATACTAAAAGTATAACAATAATACGATCTTAACAATATGAACATATATTGCAGTAGGGGTCTGTCAGATATTATAGCACAATCAAGGTTTGCAATCAATTGAAGATGTTAAGAGAAAATTTCAATGCTCAGACTTTTTGGAGCAATATATGCATGGAACTATGATCTTGACTGGCCATTGCCCTTTTGAAGTTGATTGCCAACTTTTGTGTTACCATGATTACGGGGCCCTGGAGTGGAATAACATGTTAAGAGTGCACTAGAACTGCGAATGACAGAGATGTGGGGAAAATGTTGCAATCAAGCTGCCAACCGGGAGAAGATACCACGATAGATTAATAAAGATGTCATGTCGGTAATGACCCCCCCCCCCCCCCTTCTCTCCCTCTCTCTCTCTTTCTCCCTCTCTCACTCCCTATTTATCACTCTGTCTCCCTCTGTCTCCTCCGCATTCTCTTTTTCACTTCATCCTAACTACATGTTTATCCACCTTTCTATATCTCTCTAACTCTGTCTGTCTCTCTCTATTTTCTCTCTCTATTTGTATCCCCCTCTCTCTATCTTCTCAGTAATTGGTTCGTCGCGTAGTTTCACCCCAGTAGCTCGCTCTTCATCTTTAAAGCACGTATCAAAACTGCCAGTCGGTATGCATACCGACTGGCAGTTTTGATATGTATAATGATACGGGTATTAAAGTCATTGCTTATCCAAATTGTATAGTAACGACCTGCATGAGTGGAATGAATATTTGGGGCTATGATTAGGATAAGTACTTGCTAATCACCATCGCCTGGCAGGGACATGCACCAGTTGCTAGAATACGATAGAGTGCAATGCGACCCATATTGCTTCCATTAGTTTCATGAATTATGAAAAATACATTACATTCGATACCTCAACAAACTACCTCAGGAAGATAAAAACCAAAATGTTTCCATAACTGTCATTGCCAAACAACTTCCTTTCTATTTGAAAAGTTTATCATTCTATTTAGATAGAGTTCTTTACATCAGTAAAAGTTATATCATATTATACTGCATTATATCAGTAATATTATGTTAATAATATTAACATTAAATATTAGAGGAGAGGTATTATGGTTTAATGGATAAGTCACCGGACTGTGAAGCACAAGGTTTGGGGTTCCAATCCCTGTCACCGCACGTCTTAACATTAATCTACATTTACCCCTCTCGAGCCAGAAGAGGTACATGCGCAATTAGCTGGAATTCATCCTTAAAATGAGAGAGCGCCGTAATTACAGCCATATCAAAGCCAGCATAATAATAATGAAGCGCCAGTAGTTGTTGAGTCTGAGAGACATTAGCGTATTATTTTATGAACCCACAAGTGCAAGAGTGAAAACAAGGTTTGCTGCATGCAAGACTTTTACACATTTTTGTATTTCCACTCTTCCGAGAAACACTGACCATTATTATTATGCACTGATATGTTGGATGAAATTTGAACAAAGAGATCCTCATATCCTGATGTTTACTACTCTCATGGAACTGTTCGTATATTCTCGATTTCTCTTAAAAGGCAATCTAACCTTCGTGAAAGGCTGATTTGTCTGAAAGGAGGAAAATAAGAGAAGGAGGATGGTGACAGTTTGAAAGAAATCCGACAAAGAATAAATATTCGGTGAATCGTTTGTGACGTATTGACGGTCAACTCTCCCATTTGTCGTACACCGAAATATCATCAAATTCGTTTTTTCTCCTCCTGACTCGGGGCACGCACGTGATTATGCGTAATGTGTGCAGTGGTGTTTTATTGCGAATAATGGCAAAATGCGTCAATCCAGAAATCTTAGGGGCAGTTACGTAATTATGCGTCATGTGTGCAATGGTGATTTATTGCGAATAATGGCAAAATGCGTCTATCCAGAAATCTTTCAAATAGAATCACGAAGATATTCTCAAAACACTTTACAAGTGTGGTGGTGTTATACTCTTCCTTTTCGGGGTGTCTGAGTGTGTGTGTGTGTGTGTGTGTGTGTGTGTGTACAAACAGAGGTATACTTGTGTGACTAAATCGACAGTCAAACACAATAGATGCCTTTATTCCGTCAGACTTGTGTGGCTTTTTTTGCTGCTTGTTTGGCTATTTGAACAATAGAGAGAACAAAGGGAAAGACACACAAGTATACCTGCGTGAGTATGCGTGTGTGGGTGAGTATGGGTGTGCCCCTCCCCCCCCCCCCCCCCGAGAGAAAAATATATAACATAAAATTAAAAAATAAATTTTAAAAATGAAAAAAATAAATAAAAGGCGTCAATGCGTACCTTTAGTACCGTGGTCTGCAGGCGCAGACCCTATTTCGACAATTTTACACAGAGCCTTACTTCACCAGTCTCTGGCAGTGTCAAAACCAGATGGTCAGGAGCAGCATTTGTGGTTATGTTTACACTTGTGGTTGACATGTTATGCCATTTGTTGTTAATTTGACATTTGCGGGTGCAATGTTTTTACATTTGTGGTTATTTTTAAACTTGTGGTTGATTTTTACATTTGTGGGCTCTACACCCCCCCCCCCCCCAAAAAAAAAACAAACAAACAAAAAATAAATAAAAGGCGTTCATACGCGCCTTAGTATCGTAGTTTGTAGGCACAGACCCTATTTAGACAATTTAATACAGAGCCTAACTTCACCAGAGCCTTTAAACTGACTAAGGGTTTGTGCCTTGCACACTATTGCTATCGCGCGAAGTGATCACATTCAATTTTCTCTCCCAATTCTATATACATAAATGCCACAAAATATTTTCACAAAAGAGTGAAAAGAGATTGTGCCAGCACAAACAGGTAGTTTCACGAGTACATATAGGTTCACCAAGGATATCGAAGGTCTTTACCTTGCCTAACGATGCATGGCATAATCCATAATAGGGCTATAATTAGCAAGTGCTTGTTCACGATGCTTGACCTACATAACAACTGAACATGCGTTTGTTTTTTTCTTGACAGTAATACGTCCTACGGCTATGATATGGATAAGTACTAGTTCACCAACATTGCCTTGCAAGGACATGCATGAGTTGCTATAGTATAAAATGACCGTGTAGCTATTAAAGGTAATTTTATCAAACATTTCCTGTATAAAAGTTGCCTTTTTCGAGAAAAAAGAAATGGACACCTAAGGCCTTTTCCAGAATTTAGAGACCAGGAAACTTAAATACGATTCCAACATAATTTATTAAATTTAAATTTTGTAAAAAATATATTAATTTTTGACCATTTTTTTTGACCAAATATACAGAAAAAAATCGTGTCTTAATGACTAATTAAAATGTATTTTCGATATAATTTGAGGCCACCATAACATACTTTATCACTTCTGAACAAGACATTGTTTTCCGTAACAATCAGTGTCAAAACTATGATAATGACCATAAACAGAATATTTAAAGTGCACCATCGACTTAACGATGATTGTGAGTCAATTGAAAGGAAACCCATATTCAAGCCTCAATATCTTAAAAACCAAGCAAAATCCCTGAAAGTATTATAATATTCTCATAATTGCTGTTTTCTTTAATTTGATGCGGTGTTCACCAAAATGCGACCATGAGTGACTGAGTACTGGCCATTTTCAAGAAGCTTGTGAACATTGTCTTTGCCTAAGTTTGGGATGATTGGTTTTCAGGAGTTACTTTCATTATTTTGTGACTCCATTCAGTTGGAATGGAGACCATTCAACCAACCTTGAGTTGACCATCCATTTCTTTCAAAATATGGGGCAAAGGCAAATACGACATAAAATAGGAAATATGTTACTGCTCTGCTGCCAAATGGCCGGATTTTATTGAACAAGGTGTCCAATCAAAAGAGTCATGATAGACTACTATGTGAATTCCTTTGATTAAAAATATATTGTATCTGTATTGATTACAACAATATAAACAATATTTAGGTTTGAATCTCTGATTCCTTTTTATTGACTCATACTGTATTCAGGCGAAGGGGGATATGAGAAACAATGATATTTGGTATGAGTTAACTGCATTTATAGTACTTATATATTTGGAATTGTGCTTGTGCGTATATGTGCGTGTATATTTTTGTTCGTGTGTATATGCGTGGGGGTGTACGTGTTTGTGTATTCAGGTATAATATGCTGACAACATGTATGACTTAAGACTTGATTTTAATGATCCTAGATATTCTGCCGAATGCATTTTCAAAGGAAGAGCATTCCATAGAGGTGTAGCTAAAAAAGCGACTTTTCCGACACTACAGGGAGTTTTGTAACGTTTGTAAGTTTATATGTATAATCAAATATACATACATGAATTTCATTAATTTTTGTTCTCTTTCTTTCGCCGTCGTTCTATCTTCCCGATTCCTGTCACCTCCATGTATTTTGATTTCCTCTTTGTTTTTATCTCTCTCTCTCTCTCATTTCCTATCATGTTTCTGTTATTTTTTTTTCTTTATTTTTTCCTGTATCTCTTCCTATGCCCCCCCCCCCCCTCTCTATTTCCTCTTATTTTAGTTTTCTTTGTACAACACTCTTGCTTCGTTGCATTTATTTCCATTAGTGCAATACGTTGCTATGTTATATTAAAGAGGTTGTCATATCCGGATGAGGAATTTTGGCCCCGAAATCGAATGTTTATTACTCACACGGTATTATTCATTTATTTTCGATTTTGCTCTCTCTCCCTCTCTATATATATATAACTGTAATGAAATTACATATACAACATCTTTGGCAACTCTCGTGGAAATAAATACAATGTGAAAGGAAATGAGAGAATAATGGTTGCGTAACTTAAATCAAAGTTCCCCAGACATGTCAGAGCTGTCCGCTCTCTCTCCCTCTCTCTCTTTACCTTATCTACGTCTATCTTCCTCTCTCTACAATTCCCACTCTCTCTGTCTCTGTCTCTCTCTCTTTTAACCTTACCTATGTCTATCTTCCTCTCTCTATAATTCCCACTCTGTCTGTCGCTCTATCTCTTTACCTTACCTATGTCTATCTTCATCTCTCTATAGTTCCCACTCTCTCTCTGTCACTCTTTTTTTACCTTCCCTATGTCTATCTTCCTCTCTATAATTCCCACTCTGTCTCTCTTGCATTCTCTCTCTCTCTCTCTCTCTCCTCCCTGTTTTTCACTCGTTTGTCCATCACACAGCTTCGTCCCAGTTGCTACACTCTTTATTTTCTAATGGGCCCCTGCCATCAAAATGCAAGTGCATATCTGTTGGTGTACAGTTCTCCATACATCTCATATTTTGATATTTAAATACGTCTCATAGATTTTTAAATATATATATATATATATATATATATATATATATATATATATATATATTGTTGTATCAAAGCATGCAATACTATTATGATCGTTTGCTGAGCTGGCGGAAGTTACATTCCACTATTCTACAATACAATAGACAATGATCCCCCAGCTCAGCGCACACTCATAATTGAATTGCATGCTTTCACACAATACCTTCTCATTGAATTTGTTTTCCTGGTTATGCTACATCATGTCTTACATAGCAACTCCTATGTTGTTATTATATATTGTATTGTAACAGGTGTCAGCTTTGACAAAGTTGAAATGCAGTTTCACTTGCAAAATCGCTATTAGCTCACTGATGATTGACACTTGATGTCACAGGGGGCAAATGGTCTGGAGGATTTTTTTTAAGTGGATGGGATTAGCAGGTTATAGAAAATTATTTCACAAATATTTTAAAATCTGTAAAAAATATGGCAGGGGCCAATCAAAAAAATGAAGAGTGTAGCAACTGGGACGAAACTGGGTGATGGACAAATGACTGAAAAACAGGGAGAGAGAGAGAGAGAGAGAAGCAAAAATGAAATGATAATTGACATTTGACTCAAATACAGCATTTACTCGCTTCGCAATTTCTGTATGATATAACAAACACTATGTGAGTACACTTTAAAGGGCCCCTGCAACCCAAACGCAACCCAAATGCAAGTTTATTGCTGTTGATGTGCAGTGATGCATACAACTAATATTCTGTTATTCAAACATGTAGATATGTTTCATGTATTTCTAAATGTTTTTTGAAATATTTTTCATGCAATGGCATGATCTGTCAATCATCAGTCAGCTAACTAACATTCTACAATAGAAAGTGGAATGTAACTTCCCCCAGCTCAGCACATGCTGACAATAGAATTGCATGCTTTCACCAATACCTCCTCATTACCATTTTCTTCCTGGTGATGCTACAGCATGTCTGATATAGCAACTCTTATGTAGGCATTGTATGGTCTATTAGAACTGATGTTATCTCCGGTAAGCGTTATTTTTTTCTTCGGCACATTGCAGCCAATCCGCAGGTCCCCTAAAAGCGCGCTATTTTATTTCCAATTCTGCCTGACTATGAATACATAATGAGCAACAACAACCAGGAACATCTCATTTGCAAACTATTGAATAGACTACTTATCATTCACCAATTGTCATGAGTTATTCATCAAATAAAAGAAGAGGGATCAGAGATTTGTGAAATGCTTTTATTGTGTTCAAAATAAAAGACGAAATTGGTATAAAATGGTGTTCCTTTTATGACAAAAAATGGAAATTAAATGAAATATAAATCTGGCCAAATCTACCATAGTTTTATTGTGAGCCAGGGCAAATTTGACATGAGCGTAAAGGGCATTTTCTGTACTTTCCAAAGATTGAAATAACATTAATGTGCACTTCATGACAGGGTCAGGATCCAGCAATATGTAACCAATGTACACACTTTGTCTTTAAAAAAGTCAATTCCAGCATTTTGATTGGTTACCACCACGCAAGATGTTTTCTCACAGCCAGGCAACAGCTATGCGCATGTTTGCGCAAGGATGAAGCAACAGGTTGCGCAATGTTTCATTCAACGCGCACTTGGTTACGGATGGCTCGCTTGCCAATCACAGGGCTAAGATTCTATGGTCTTGACAACGGATGATCTGCGGCTGAATATTGCTGGATCCTGACTCTGTCATAAATTTATGGATGATTCCAGCGCTTCCATACATATGTGTCTTGATGGCGGCTCATATACTTTTTATATGTCTTTTAACAACTTGAAATCTTGTGAAAAAAAGGCTTTTGTATGACTATTTCATCAGTTATTTTAAACATTTTATTTTTAAAATTCTGACTAAAACAAAATATCCCTGTGTTGGTAAACTATTCATTTATTTTTGCAGTTTCATCTTATTTTTAAATCAGCAAAAGACATTTTCACAATATATTCCTCCGCCGAGATTCGAACTCGCGGTCCTTTCATCGATAGCGCACCAGATTATCCTATTGCGCAACACAGAACAGCTGCTCAATAACCTTGCTCGTTTTATTATATCCCTTCAGTTCGTTTTCATGAATATTCATGCAGACTAGTCTTGACGGAATAAACCGTATTACGATCAATTTTACGCATTAGTCTGTAAATCAAGACCCTTAAAAAAAAGTCCCAATCTGTGCCGCAGAAAAAATAACGCCTCCGGCAAAGCTACATACCACTGTCTCTCCTTAGCTTACTAATGAATGACAGGAATGAGGTCTGGTCATTTTCTTTTAGGGTGGAGCTTAGCATGTTTGAGAAAAGGATTTTTTAAAATGTCTAAAAATCTATGAAACATATTTAGATGTTTGAACAAAATATGAGTTGTATGCATGCATCCTGCAAATCAAAAGAAATCAACTTGCATTTGGGTTGCAGGAGTCCTTGAATGCCTTTCTAGGCCGCAACTTTTCATTTCTTCACCCCAGTTTACACGTTAGCCCTAAAGCGGTTTTATTTTGCTTTAAATTTTGGAATGATTATATTTTTTTCCTCGTGTTTTGTCTTTTGGCGGTTTCACACCATATGTGAACGAGTTTTTAAGGTTCAATCAACAACACGCAAGTTGAATGTTGTTAAAGGCTATTATTTGATCGGATATTGCAATGTTACCTGCATATCTCTATGCAGACGACTACTCCCTGACAACCAAGACCGGGCAACTACCATCTCCTCCGGACAATCTTCCTTGAACAACTGTAACACTTGGGTTATTACATTAACGAGTAGCTCTCAGAGAGCTTGTACTAGGTGGCCGTTGTCGGGGAGGTAATTTGTCTTATTGTTAGATTCACCGATGACATCTAAAATATCATTAAATTGAGTACTGATGCATAACATCGATGAAAACCGAAATTCTATTGGGGATATAATTAGGATAAGGGCTTGTTCATCAACGTCGCTTAGCAAGAACACACACGAGTTCCTAAAATACATTGGACTGCGAAACTACGCTTATTGCTCTCATTAATTTTCTGAATTATCAAAAAACAAACACCAAAACACACATTACAATCGATTCCTCGGGGAAACAAACTATACTTGAGGAAAACTAGGTTCCATAATAGTCATTGTCAAACACTTTCCTTTTATTTTACCTTAAAGTTAATGACATGATCAACCACATCAACAACAATGACAATGATAATAAATAAACCAATAATAATGATAAAAACCAAAATTATATTGGGGATATAATTAGGATAAGTGCTTGTTCATCAACGTTGCTAAGCAATAACATACACGAGTCCCTACGCTTATTGCTCTCTCTAATTTTCTGAATTATTAAAATAACACACACACACATTACAATCAATTGCTCAGGGCAACAAACTACTTGAGGAAAACTAGGTTTCCATAACAGTCATTGCCAAACATCTTCTGTCTATTTGAAAACTTATCCTAAAGCTTACCAATGACATAATCATTAACACCAACAACAATGATAATGATAACAATAAATAAACCAATTATCATACTAAAATTATAACAATAATATGATGTTAACAATATGAACATTATATATTGGAGTAGGGGTCTGTCAGATATTATAGCACAATCAAGGTTTGCAATCAATTGAAGATGTGAGGAGAAAATTTCAATGCTCAGACTTTTCGGAGCAATATATGCATGGAACTATTGCCCTTTTGAAGTTGATTGCCAACTTTTGTGTTACCATGGTTACGGGGCCCTGGAGTGGAATAACATGTTAAGAGTGCACTAGAACTGCGAATGACAGAGATGTGGGGAAAATGTTGCAATCAAGCTGCGAACCGGAAAAAGATACCACGATAGATGAATAAAGATGTCATGTCGGTAATGACCCCCCCCCCCCCCCCTCTCTCTCTCTCTCTCTATTTCCCACTCTGCCACCCTCTGTCTCCTCCGCATTCTCTCTTTCACTTTATCCAAACTATATGTTTTATCGCCCTCTCTCTATCTCTCTCTCTCTTCTCATTGGTTCATCACGTAGTTCCACCCGAGTTGCTCGCTCTTCATCGTTAAAGCATACCGACTGGCAGTTTTGATATGTATAATGAATTAATTGTTACACCTGCCTCAAAGGTAGGAAGGTGTTGTCTTATCGAATCTGTTAATAAAGTAACAAGGAGGAGTCAGCACACATGCGTTGTTGTGAGAAGTATAACAAGTAAAGTGATCAGTTATTCCAATTCTATTCAATATACCTAATCATATACTTTCCTTGGAATAAATGCAAAGGCAACACAATACTATTTACGATGGTTAATATCTTCGAAACTATTCTGTGATTCTTTTGTTTAAACTTACAACAACTTTAAAGTTAATTCTTTAATCTATTTGAATATTCACTTTCACTGTATAAATATGTTCATAAATATGAACTATTTCTGAATTGGTATTAAATCTGGTATTAGCAAGGAACTATAATCATTTTCGAAATATTAAAATAGGTAAATGTCTCAAAGTAATATCTATATTATCTTTAATGTGATCATGTCTTAAGTTCTGTTTCAATAGAACTCTCTGTATTTGGTTATAAGTCATGTCCAGTCATGTTTCACAATAAAATCCTTCTTCCTGTTTTATAAATTAAATGGAACATACGGTCATACCCTAATTACAACTGATCATTTTATCTCTGTAAGGAACTTTCCTTCCAATAAACTAAACTCTGTCAAACTGTGTCTACATCTGACTATTCTCAAACAAAGTATCTAGCCTATTAATTGACTTTCTGTGCATACCCTCTTGGGAGGGTTCACACTAGCATGACTTTTCATGAGATTTCGTATGCTTTCGTCTATTTATGAAATGAAAGTTAAATATAATGCGACAGCACTCAGTCTGAATCTGGTTGATAATGTGCGTGAACATAGTGTAAATAATAATGTCTTAAATATAATTTGGTTAAACTAATTCTAATAATATCAAAGGTGTTATATGATGAAAGTTAGAATACATTATATTTGGTACAACACTACAATATATCCTAGTGTGAAGATTCCCTTCTACAAAGAGTGATGTATTCTAGTTAAAATACTGCTTAATTATTTCCTAATACGATTCTATTCATACAAAGCGGACGAATTCTATCTTTCTTACAAACTTCACATTCACTGCAAAGTGACAAATACTTTCTCTTTCACGCTGATGAAAGTAATGGCTATTAGTTGGAAAGCATTGGTCAGCAAAACGCAAATAAATCTGCTACTACCAGTCAAGCAACAGTGTGAGTCAATGACCCTTTTTGTCCCTGGGCTGTGTTCACGTCCAGTCTTGTGTTTGTACTGTAATAGGAACACAGCATCCCCCCTAATTGTGTATACAATAACGGTTCGTGTTCACACTCAGCTTATTCCATCTAAGATTGCAATACAGATATACATGAAATGTGTTCACACTATAATATAATCCTACTTCTACATACCCAGTCATTTATCTTAAGATACAAATCAGCTAGGTATAAATCCTTAATTCTTACATAATCTTAACTTCTCTGATGAACTAAATACATTTCTAAATAATGATTTTGTGATATCATCAACAATCATTCTTTGTTCTTACAAAGGAATAAAACATACCATCTCTTATTCTCTCTCTCTCATCAGACAATGATACAATCTATGCAAAGCAGACATAATTAGATGATAATACATGAATAACTCAAGAAAGGTAGAAATATTGGATTTCTTACCTGTTATCATGGTTAATAACATGGTTAACATGGTTATTAACGTCATTGCTTATCCAAATTGTATTGTAACGACCTGCATGAGTGGAAGGAATATTTTTTTTCTATTGAATGATTAAATTTGTTCCTTTGTTTGTTTGTTTTTTTGCGGTTTCTAGTCATATGTGAACGAGCATTTTAAGTTCAACGAACACTATACAAGTTGATACTGTGAAAGGCGATTGATCGGATATTGCAATCAAACCTGTATATCAGTATACACAACTACTCCCTGACTCACGAACAGATACCATCTCCTCCGGATAATCTCCCTTGTATAGGGGCGGATACAGGATTTTCCCCCTCCCTGGATCCGCGCCTGCTTGTACAAATTTCTGGCGGGAATTACTGCATTAGCGAGTAGCACTCATAGGGTAAACCTCTTTAATAGGGTGTAGTTGTCTTGGGATTAGTTGCCCAGATGCTAGGGTGGAGCGTCCGAAGGGTAGTTTTCGAGGGGAGAGGGACTTTGGGGTTGACAGTGAAGTGGCATAATTTATATGAAAAAGGAGACAAAATGAGGAACACACATCCGCCCACACACACCTGCCCACTCAGGTGAGCATTCGTCTAGCGTGCTCCAACGTTTTGTAGGGGATAATGACAAAATGCGTCTATCAATAACTCATTCAAAGCAAACACAAAATAACTTCACAGCATTTTACAAGGTTGATGAATACCACTGTTCCGTTAATTACTTTGTTTATAATTTTCCCAACAACTAAAAGGCGTTAACACCTGTCTCCTAACCGGCGAACTGTGCAGTTTCAACCAATGGCTCCAATTCTATACAGATGTACGGTATATGGAACGCAAAATAGTACAAATAGGTTTACCAAGGACATCGAAAATATCATTAATTTGTCTATTGTTGCTCAACATCGACAAGAACGAAACTAGCATTTATTATTCATTGTTGTAACATATAATCTCTATTGGGGCTATGATTAGGATAAGTGATTGTTCATCAAAATCGCCTAGCAAGGTCATGCTCCAATTGCAAGATTACGATAGAGTGCGAAGCTACGCTTATTGCTTCCATTATTTTTATGAATTATGAAAAAACATTACAATCGATTGCTCAGGGCAATAAACTACATCAGAAATTAAAAAAAAAAATGTTTCTCCATAACAGTTATTGTCAAATAACTATCTTTCAGTTGAAAAACTAATTCTATTTATAACGATAATAATACTGGTAATAATAATAATAATAATAGTAATAATAATAATAATAATAATAATAATAATAATAATACTAATAATAATAATAATATTTATATGTATTTTATATAAAATCATACTGTATTATATCAGTAATATTATGTTAATAATATTAACATTACAGTAGAGGTATTGCGGTTTAGTGGATAAGTCACCGGAATGTGAAGCACAAGGTATGGGGTTCGAATCCCTGTCACCGCAGGTGTTAACATTAATCTACATTTACCCCTCTCGACCCAGGGGAGGTAAATGGGTAACTAGCAGGAAGTCATTCCTTAAAATGAGAGAGCGCCGTAATTGCAGCCATATCAAAGCCGGGATATTAATTATGGAGCGCCAGGAGTTGTTGAATTTGACATATGTGACCCTCCACCACAAAACGACCAATAAGTCGCAATGGGAGTTTTAGAGTAAACAGCTGAAAAAGGTTGTTTCGGGTGGAAATTTCTATTTCAAGTGTAATTGGTATGTTCTGAAAGGTTAGTTATTTATCTACCATCTGACAAGTGTAATTTCGGGGTAAAATACCATGCTGAAATATGTTTTTAATCTCGTTCAAAATGGCCATTTTTTCCTGGATATTCAAACTTTGTGAGTCAGCTTGCTGGCGTCGTACCTCGCCTCGCTTTTCTGGTATAGCTCAAAGACTATGCACTGTCTGATATTCAAAATCTACAGAAAGAAAGAAATATATCTATTCTAAAGGTATGGAAAGTTTCAACCCAATCCAATGAGTACTTCACAGTGTAGACTTTGGTGTTCTCGCTCAACCCTTTGTGCGACAAACAATAGGACACAGATTAGACGCTCTTTAATGGTCACTCTTCTTTAGAGCCCGTTTTCTCTATTGTCTTGGTCATTAGCCTGTCTGACACTCGAACATTCTCATTGTAATGTATATGGGTTTGCTCAATCTATACAAGACAAGTTATAATTATATCATTTTAAAGCTAAGAATCTAAGCTTTCAAACTGTGCTGAAATTTAAAAACCCAAATTTCCGACTTATTGGTCGTTTTGTGGTGGAGGGTCACATATATTAATTTAGCGTTTTTTAATGAACCTACAAATTCCAGGTTGAAAACGAGTTTCGCTGCGTGCAAGATTTGTACACACTGTGTTAATTCCACTCTTCCAACACACACGGACCATTATGCATTATGCATTGCTCTGTTGGATGGAATTTGAACATAGAGATCCTCATTTCCTGATTTGTATTACCCTCACGGAACTGTTCGTATATTTCTCTTAAAAGGCAATCCAACCTTCGTGAAAGGTTGATTTGTGTGAAAGGAGAAAAGAAGGATGGTGATAGTTTGAAAGAAATCGGACAAGAATAAGAAATTATGATTGTTTGAAAATGAAATCACTACATCTATGCAAATCTCAAATTTGGTGAATCGATTGTGACGTATTCACGGTCAACTCTCCCATTTATTGTACACCAAAATATAATCAAATTCAGGTTTTCTCCTGACCGCCCTTTCCCTCGTAAAACACTTTACAAGGTTGGTACTTCCTCCCCCCCCCCCCCAAAAAAAAAAAGTAAATAAAAAAATAAATATAAAAAGAATAAATAAGTAAATAAATAAAAAAAAAAAAAAATAAAAAAGTAAAAATAAATAAAGGCGTTCATGAGCGCCTTAGTATCGTAGTTTGTAGGCACAGACCCTATTTAGACAATTTAACACAGAGCCTAACTTCAACAGTCTCTGGCGGTGTAACTTCAATAGTCTCTGGCGGAGTCACAAAAAGATTGTCAGGATCAGCTAAAGCACAGGTTCATTGGCAGTCTTTTAGTGGAGACACTCTGCTATGCCTTTAGACTGACATAGAGTCTGTGTCTGCACACTATTGCTATCGCGTGAAGTGTGCACATTCAAATTATTTTTACTCCCATACATAAATGCTACAAAATATTTTCACAAAAAGTGTGAAAAGGTGTTGTGCAGCACAGACAGGTAGTTTCACCAGTACATACCAAGGCATAAACCATAATAGAGCTATGATTAGGATAAGTGCTTGTTCATGATGCTTGACATACACAAAAACTGAACATGCATTTTTTTTTCTTGACAGTAATACGTCACATGGCTATGATATTGATGAGTGCTAGTTCGCCAATATTGCCTTGCAAGGACATGCATGAGTTGCTATAGTAGAGAAGGACTGTGTAGTTGTTAAATTCAATTGCTCATCGTGTCTCAATGACTTATTTAATATAATTTCAATATATTTAGAGGTCACCATAACAGACTTTATCACTTTCTGAACAGGAAATTGTTTTCCATAAGAATTATTGTCAAAGCGTTTAATTTCACACCAGTAACATTAACAACAACCATAATAATGAAAACATGATACTGAACAAAAACAAAGTATTTAAAGTGATTGATTTAACTATACAGTGTGAGTGAGTAAAAAGGAAACCCATATTCAAGCTTCAATATCTTTAAAACGAAGCAAAATTCGCTGAAATGTATTATAAATTTATCATAGTTGATATTTTCTTCATAAATTTGATATGCTGCTCACCAAAATGCAATCATCGATGACTGAGCACTGGCAATTTTTAAATCAAAATCGTCCAAAAGTGTGGGATAAATGGTGTTAATGATTAAAATTCATTGTTTGTGAGTGCATTCAACTGGAATGGAGACCATTCAACCAACCTTGGGTTGCCATCCATTTCATCCAAAACTTGGGGAGAGGCAAATATGCAATGAATGAGGAAATATGTTACTGTGCTGCTGTCATCGGTCGGATTTTATTGATCAAGGTGTCAAATCAAAGGAGACATGGTAGACTACACTGTCGGTTCCTTGATTAAATCTATTGTATCTATATGTATTAATTACATTCAGGAGCGGATCCTGGATTGAGTATAAGAGGGGATACACAAGTGAAGGTTTGTCAACTTTTGGAAAAGGTAGACCCGTAATTTTTTTAAGTGCCCCCCCCCCCCGAATCCGCCAATGTTTACATCAATACTTAGGGTTGAATCTTTGATTTCTTTTTATTGACCCACACTGTATTGAGGCGAAGGGGGATATGAAAAACAATGATATTTGGTATGATTTAACTGATACATAATGTTCATTTATAGTACTTATATATGTGTGACTGTGCTTGTGTGTATATTTGTACATGTTTACACATTCAAACCGATGACATCGAACAAAGAGAACAATGGGTCATCGGTAGTAATTCAATAGGTCATCGGTTGTCAACAATTGGTGAGGTTTATTCCGTCAATGAATTTTGTGACGCAATTCAATAGTGGAGTCATCGGTAGAAATTCGAACAATAGAAAACATGGGTGCGTGTGTGTGTGTGTGTGTGTGTGTGATTTCTTTGTGTGTGTGTGCAAATATAATATGTTTTTACAAAATTTAAATTTAATGAATTGTGTTCGAATCGTATTCCTAGTTTCCAGGTCCCAAATTCTGGAAAAAGCTTTAGGAGCCCAATTTTTTTCTCGAAAAAAAGGCAAATTTTGTTCATAAAATGTTTGATAGAACTATTGCATTGCAGAATAAGTTTGAAATTATTGTAATCAGGAAAACATTACACTATTTAGAATTGACAGAATAGGTAGCTCATGTGCCCATTGTGCCCCATTGTGAGAAAGGGCCCGATATATTATATGTTTAAAATAAAATGTTTTCTTAATCGAATAGTGCATTTTGTGATAGAAGCACCAAACCTGGCACACATGTACATACAAATAAATGTGTTATGAGAAAAGGTATATATTGAGCCATCTCAAAGTTGGTCCTGTATTCCTGCTGTGCCCAGTTTTCAGACTGGCCACCACAGGGTACTTTTCATGTATAATTTGTCAAATATCAATATATTAGACCATAGTTAGATTTAGTGTAATATTTTTTATTCATATTTGAAATTGTTGTGCCCATATTAAAGTAAGGGCCTATTTGAACACGTAACATAGAGTCATGAATCATAGATTATGTTGAAAATGAATCTGATTGTGATCATGACTGGTAAAGACGGCCTTCTTTAAATTTGGCAAAATACATCTTCGTGGCACGGTCAAACAGTCCCCATTCCGAAAAAGGGATCATCAGGCCCGTAGCCAGAGGCGGGTCGGAGGGGTCGAACGACACCCCCCCCCCCCTTCTTGGGCTGAGGTCCGCTTTTTCATGAAAAAAACACACACACACACACCTTTAATCTTTGTTACCAGAATTACCCACACGCTGTCAGTTGTACAGCATCAAAGCTGGTGTAGTGAGTTGCAGTGTTGCCAACATTTTGGAAAAAAGTAATAAGTAGATCATTCACAACCCCTAAATTTCCCCTCGGGAGTCCTTAAATTGCGGCAGAAAGCATCTAGATTTTAAAATTTTCCGGGGGGAGCATGCCCCCGGACCCCCCTAGCAAGGACCTGCCGAAACAGGTCCGTATTGATTATGAGAAAAAGGTCCACTTTTGCCAAAAACGACCCACCCCTTTAGAAACCCTGGCTACGGGCCTGATCATAGGACACGTCCCTCTTCAAATTGGGCACATGGGTCCATGTGATAGACCGTGAAAGAAAAATCTTGTACAATCTGATTTAGTTTCATCGCTTATCATCATGGCTCGAAATCGAGGTGACTCATTATCCTGTTCTGCTTATAACATATTCATCCACTTGTGTGCCAAATTTGGTGCTTTTATCACAAAATGCACAATTAAATTGAAATGCCGCCCTACTAACTTAAGACTTGATTTTAATTATCCTAGATATTCTACCGAATGGATTTTCAAAGGAAGAGCATTCCATAAAGATGTAGCTACTGCTAGAAAAACGACTTTACCGACACTACAGACAGTTTAGTAACTTTTGTAAGTTTATATGTATAGTTAAATATACATACATGAATTTCCTTTTGCTCTCTTTCTTTCCCCATCTTTCTATATTCCCGATTTCCCCTGCCATCTCTATGTCTTTTGATGCTCTCTCTATTCTCTCTCTCTCTCTCTCTCTCCCTCTCTCTCTCTCACACACACACAAATATTTCCAATCTTGTTTCTGTTATTTTTTCTATTTCTCTTTTCCCGGATCTCTCTCTCTCTCTCTCTCTCTCTCTCTTCCTCTATGGGCGGGCAAAAGGTCCAAAATTAGCACTTTGAGAAACATTAATATAATGTCGAGAATAAACAAAAACGCAGAAATAAACACTTAGACAAATATTATATATAATGTTAAAAATAAACAAAAAGGCAGAAATAAATAAAACCCACAAACATAAAGAAAACTTCAGAAATATATAAACATCAACAGAAATAAAGACAAGTTCAGAAATATAGACAACCACAGAAATAAAGACAAGATCAAAAATACTGACAACCACAGCATGAGTTGAGAAATATAGAGAACCGCAGAAATGAAGACGAGTTCACAAATATAGAGAACGTACCGCACAGAAATAAAGACCTCCGAAATATAGAGAACCACAGAAATAAAGACAACTCCAGAAACAAAGACAAATTCAGAAATATAGACAACCACAGAAATGAAGATAACTTCAGAAATATAGACAACGACGGGGGCACAGAAATGAAGGTCTGTCAGGGGCGGATCCAGGATTTTGTAGAAAGGGCGGGGGGGGGGGGGGATGGAAATGCAGGTTTGTCGTCAGGGGTGGATCCAGGATTTTGTAGAAAGGAGGGGGCATGGAAATGCAGGTAGGTCATCAGGGGTGGATCCAGGATTTTGTAGAAAGGGGGGGGGGGGGGGGTGGAAATGCAGGTTTGTCATCAGGGGTGCATGGATCCAGGATTTTGTAGAAAGGAGGGGGGCATGGAAATGCAGGTTTGTCATCAGGGGTGGATGCAGGATTTTGTAGAAAAGAGGGGGGCATGGAAATGCAAGTAGGTCATCAGGGGTGGATCCAGGATTTTGTAGAAAGGGGGGGGGGGGGCGAACAACTGGTTTGTCATCAGGGGCGGATCCAGAATTTTGTAGAAAGGGGGGCATGGATATGCAGGTTTTGTCATCAGGGGTGGATCCAGGATTTTGTAGAAAGGAGGGGGGGGGCATGGAAATGCAGGTATGTCATGAGGGGTGGATCCAGGATTTTGTAGAAAGGGGGAGGGGGCAAACAAGTGGTTTTTCATCAGGTGTGGATCCAGGATTTTGTAGGAAGAGGGGGGGGGGGGCACACAACTGGTTTGTCATCAGGGGCGGATACAGGATTTTGTAAAAAGGGGGAGGGGGTATGGAAATGCAGGTAGGTCATCAGGGGCGGATCCAGGATCCCCTCACAGTTTTGCCGAAAGTGTGCGTTTGGACTTTTTCTAACAGAATATTCGTGACAGTGGCAAATTTACGGATCCCGGCCCGTGCCCCCTCCATTTGAAAGAAAAGTATGCTTTATGCCTCCCCCCCCCCTTTTTAGAACTGATAACCTTTATTGTTTGTTGCTGTTGCTTGTCAGAGAATTATTGGAGGAAAATTAGACTTTTGGAGGGCTTGCAAAAAAAAACATTCTCGTCACCCCCCCCCCCCCCCCCCCCACTGCTGAGCAATTTAAATACAGATCTCCCTCCAAAGTTGACAGACCTGCATATCTGTGCACCCCCTTTTACAAAATCCTGGATCCGCCCCTGATGACAGCCCTGCATTTCTGCCCCCCCCCCCTCCATTTACAACATCCTGGAACCGCTGATAATAATAATAATAATAATAATAATAATAATAATACACTGTATTTAGAAGAAAAAAAAGTCAATGCACCCTTTCGGACTAAGCCTGGCCAAGGATAGGATTTAATATATTTCGCCTTCTCTTGTCCTAATAATGTGATACTTTGTATTAAGCGCAGTAGAGTATATTCATATAGTAGCTGCGCTATATAAATGGAACATATAATTATTACCAGTATATTTCTCAAAAGTTTGTTCTTTTCTGAAACTCGACAATATTTCTGTTGGACTCTACTTTTTTGCGTGCTGTATTCATATTCGCGAAAGACTATAATTCAGTCGTTTCGTTTTGAGTTGAGTTTAGTTTATTAACAACAACACATCACATAAATGACAGTATAATCATCAATATAAAGAGTAATAATGTTACATGAATACATATACATAACAATGGTATGACAGTTTTTTTGTTGTTGTTGTTAAAGGGAGAACCAAAAGTTAGCACAAGTGCTAGTCGAGAATGGCCCTCCCATTTTCCTTACATTTCAAATGCTCACTGCAAAGTCTAAAATAATTATCCTTCAAAAGTAGATTATACTACACATAATTATTCTTCATCACTAAACTTCATTTAACAAGTGTTTTCTTAGATTTTTGCGAAATGAAAGCCTTGTTCTTTCCTCTCGAATAGTTTGGGGCAAACTATTCCAGAACTTTGTTCCAACAAAAGAAATAGAAAATGTACCATGTGTCGTTATATATTTCGGAAGTCTAAGCATGGAATGTTCTTTGCCTCTAGTTCTATAAGTATGACTCATCTTCTCATAATATTGTGTTAAAGAATGTTTGATTCTGTGGATGTCTCTATTTCTGAAGTTATCTTCATTCACGGTCGTTGTCTATATTTCTGAAGTTATCTTCATTTCTGTGTTTGTCTATATTTCTGAATATGTCTTTATTTCTGTGGTTGTCTATATTCCTGAAGTTGTCTTTGTTTCTGGAGTTGACTTTATTTCTGGAGCTGTCTTTATTTCTGTGGTTCTCTATATTTCGGAGGTCTTTATTTCTGTGCGGTACGTTCTCTATATTTGTGAACTTATCTTTATTTCTGCGGTTCTCTATATTTCTCAACTCATGCTGTGGTTGTCAGTATTTCTGAACTTGTCTTTATTTCTGTTGATGTTTATATATTTCTGAAGTTTTCTTTATGTTTGTGGGTTTTATTTATTTCCGCCTTTTTGTTTATTTTTAACATTATGTATAATATTTGTCTAAGTCTTTTTTTTTTTTTGGGGGGGGGGGGTTTGTTTATTCTCGACATTATATTAATGTTTCTCAAAGTGTTCATTTTGGCCCTTTTGGCCGCCCATATTCCTCATCTTTTATTATTAAATAGTTTTCTATGTACTACACTTTTCTTCGTTGCGCTTATTTCTATAAGTGCAATGCATTGCTATGTTATATTAAAGAGGTTGTCATATCCCAATGAGGCCTTTTGGCCTCCAATCGAATGTTTATTACTCGCATGGCACTATCCATTTATTTCGATTTTGCTCTCTCTCTCTCTCTCTATATATATATATATACATATTGTAGACTTTTAGTAAGAAATAGTAAATTCTTACTAAAAAAGAACAAAAGAAACAAACAATAATGGATGCTGTATAATCGTCTGAATGTGACTAACAATGGCCACGATAAGAACCATGCCTCCTGAGAAGAAAGGTGAACGTCACAAACAACATGAGGTTAATAAATGGCTTTGTCACATGGAGTTGAAACATAGACAGTAACAAAGACTGTCATTTGAAAATACTTTTTAAGTAATCACATAGTTTGAAATGTGGTTGTTCAGGAGAATGATGAGAGCATCGTGGTAATAAAATATGAAAATCAACAAAGAATTACTGCATAAATGAAGAAACTTTCTGATAGGACGAGTAAAAGAACGAATGAAAACTTACTTTGGTTACAGCAAAATGCCATCAGAAATTATTGAAATATATTTTGGAAAGAAAGGTTAAAAGTACCACATCAAGAGGGAAATCATGAACCACCTGCGAAGAGAACATTAAGACCTGTAGTGGAATAACATTGTACGAGTGGACTAGAACTGCAAAGAGATTGGGGGGGGGGGTGTTGCAATCAAGCTGCAAATCGGGAGAAGATACCGCGATGGATTGATAAAGATGTCTTGTCAGGAATGACGAAGAGGGTATGCTCTTAAAAGAACGGTTAATCTACCGGCTGGGTTGCCTAAGGCCACAGGGAATTAATATTTCGTTCCATAGTCACTTCTTTTTCTAATTGATCTCTCTCTCTCTCTCTCTCTTTCTATCTGTCTCTGTGACTCTCTCTCTCTCTCTCTACAATTATATTCAAATTTCTTCCATGACGTACAGCTTTGCGTCCTCCTTTCCGGCACCTTTGCACATTTTATGTTTGCTGACGCCTTTTGGGGTTTTGTGTGTGTGCGGCAGTGTTGTATTCGAGGCCGGCACTTCCGAGTCACGAGGCCGCTGAAAAATGATACCTTCCCTAGGTTTTGTACACGTGCCTCGGTCCGAGGCCAAGGCCACTAAATTATGGCCTCGAATACAACACTGGGGTGTGGGGGGGGGGGGGGGGGTTGGGCGATAATCATCTCTTGACAAGGCCCAATTTGAATAATTCAATAACGGTTGGTAGTGCACCGATATTAAATAATGAAATTATTGGTACAGCAGAAATTCTTCATGAGCTTGTGTATGTACAAGCGCGAGTGAGCTTGTCTTGTGACCAGCGCTTGTGCATATGCATCGCAAAGAGGTTATACCAAAGAGCTTACAGTATAAGCCCACGTTAATACAATCGTGCACATGATCCAAGGCCACGCTTGCATGTTTTCGATGTCACCAGGGATAATTGTTTTGTTGTACTGTTGTCAGGTTAGTTAAAATTATGACCATTCAAGTATGATAATTGAAAATGCAAATTTATCGAGCACCGTCGCGAGAAATTTGCATATCCATAAATTACTAGAGCTGTGAGCTTGGAAATATATATCTGTGTGATTTCCTGTTATATGATTGGATAATTTCTATTCAAGACTAAGCCATACGTGCTCACTTTCGGCATGCAGCATATTCAACATCCACACCCATACAACAACTCTCCATTTTAAGGAGCGTGAATTACGAAGAACGTCCAGTAGCTGCGTAGGATGCCTTTGTCTTATCAACCAGCCGATTCCTCCATCTGACTTCGGAAAATTGTTTATCTGAATTAAGAACAACCGTCTGTTCTTCAGCTTTTAAACATCACTCTCGCAACAGTTTTTTCAGTGTGACAAATTTCTTTGGCCAAAATTCATTCATTTGTTATTCTTCAGTTTCCCATATCATTCTTGATACAGTGATTTTCTTCTTTTGGACAGACCACTTTATAGATAGATAAGTAAACTTTGGTGTTTTAAACATCCTCGATTGATCGTTTGTTTAAGAAGACAACCGCAAGGACACTTTCAAAACTTGGCAAATCATCAAACCGCTTCACAAGATGATTAAGGTAATTTCTTTTTGAAAAGTTTTTTGGAAAATTTATGTGAATAACTAAATGTGTACTAAAATATTTAAGGTGTTCTCTCATATTAATATAGGTGACCCGCTGCCTCAAAAAACCTACAATAAGTCGCACGGACCACAACGAAGCAAACAGCCCAAAATTGTAAATTTGCTTGGATCATTCGATTTTCTGTTTTTGATAGAAATGGGTACTTTCATTATCATTCTATCATGTCTCAAGTTTGTGAGTCGTAATTCGACTTAGAAATATGTTTTGGGGGCATTTTAAAATGACTCCTTTTTTTCACCTGTCGAGCTAATGAATGTTTGTAGAGCTTTTGTAATACTTTCATTCAATGCCAAATTACTACTTTACCTCTAAAGGTATTAAATTGATTTTTGGAGTGAGTAATGAATAGGTCCTCCTGGAGCAGCGTGCCAAAATTCAGCCTAATCTGATAATCCCTTCATACCGGTTGCTATGGCCATTTGAATACCCAGTTTTTGATTGCTGGTTACATACTGATTCTAAATGTGATATTTAAAGGTGTTATGATTGAGTAAACGAGGCAAGTGATATACCATTGGAAAGCTGATAATCTTTACTTTCAGAAAATGTATAAAACAAAAAAATAATTTTGGCGACTTATTGTAGGTTTTGAGGCGTCGGGTCACATTAGAAAAGATTAGATTTTTCAACATTTCCTAAATATCGTTTATTTTTTAGAATCAGAATAATATAAGTTTGATTCTAACTATATCTTGAGTTTTTCGCAAAGGTCATTTTTTTTTCATCAGTCATGAAATAATAGGAGAAATAGGAAAGCGTCATACATTGAGATCAATTTAAGTCAAACTTTTAAAAAGTGTACTGTATTTCTCATTTAACAACAGATGCGAAAATACAACTTTGGGATTCTTGCTATGCTTTTGCTTCTCCAAATTTCGTCCATCTCTGGTAAGTGAAAAGAACTATTTACTGTGTATGTTATGAAACAAACATTTTAATCCTACATATGTCCTTTGATTGAGATCAATAATCAAGACATAGCCAGCAAAGAATTGTTTTGTACTGTCAAATTCTTTCTCGCCCGAAAAGGTGATTGTGTACGACTGTACAATTGTTTGTCATTACAGTTCTTTCAATAAGGTGTTGCTGCTTTGGGTATATTATGATGGCTTTGCTTTTTTACCATCATACTTCATATTTTTTAATAATAACGAATCTTTAAGGCGATGAAGTAAAAGAAAGGTCTCGCCAAAACATAACAAACAATAATAATAAAGAGTGCCCTTAGTAAGCTGCCACGCTCTTCTCGAGCTGCTGAATTTCTTCTGTTTTATGCTGTCCATGATTCATTTTTGGAATGATTTTTTTTGTATTGGTGTGTTGTGCAAATTTACGATCAACAGGTAAATAATTATCCTCGACCTCGAACACGTTTTCTGCTAGGCGATGGATTATTCGTTTCTTGTAGGTTATGGTAGAGTTTCCGTCAGTAACTTCGTTTCGCTGATCTGCTGTCTACTTTAAAAACTCAGTACCCTGGGAGATAAGAGGCTTTAATCACAAATTTTGCTGGGCAGGTTTGGAAGGTTTTTCTGGGGGAAAATTTGCGCTGTTTCCGAAAATGTCTTATTGACCCTACTCACAATTCCGTTGCATTCACTTTTGGTCAGGGGACTATTTCACCAGTTGTTATTATCAGCAAAGAAGATTCCATAGGCCTGTCCTATGTAACAAGATAGCTCAATGCTGGAAAAAGTGGTGAAATGGACCCCCATCAACAACAACGTGGTCATTTTGGTCACTTTTTGGCCAAAATTTACTATTTTTTATAGATGTTTGTCTGAAATATGGCCATATTTAAAATCAGAAACCGCTTTGGTTTTGAAATCCAAATTTGATATAAAAATGATTTTAAAACAATCAGTCCCATTGAATGAATTCTCACCGTTTGAACCACTTTGGTCTTTTTGGCCACTTTGAACTCAATTGACCATTTGCATAATTTCTCTTACAAAGTGGAAACTTTAGTGTGCGGATGGGACTTCGACCGGTTTTAATTTGAGCAGGAAATGCGATGGGAACGTTTTAAATCCTCAACTTAGGTACAATCCTGCACTGATTCCAAAAATCTCAGTCTAATTCACCAAATTCATGACGTTTTCGTCATTTTTCTTTTCCCTCCTGATCAGTGCCTTTTTTCGAATCTGATAATATTATGTGCCCTTTTCCTCTTCTGCTAAGTGCCCCTTTCCACCTCTGATAAGCACCCTCTTCTGATAAGTTCCCCCTTTAACCTACATTTCCAACTGTTTCTTACAAAAAGTGCCATGCCTAGCTTCAAAGAATCTGTGCGGTTTTACGTAGTAACAGGTATCCATATTACTACAACTACAATTTAAGGCAGGAGAGCTGGGGGCAAGAAGAGCACAATGCCCCCACCCCGGCCCTCCCCAAAACTCGTTGGCTATTATAGTATATATGAAATCAAGCAGATTGCATAAAGTATGTTGATATCGATGTAATCATGGTAATCCTAAAGAAAAACGGCAGTGTTAATGTACGAATTAAAAGATCATTCGACAATCGACATTCCCCCAAATTAATTTTGCGGTTGTCATTTGTATTATATCGCCTTAAATAATGCACAACCCAAGGACTTTTAAAAGCATTAGAATGAAGTCTGAATATATTTGCTCGCTCGCTTCGCCTGCTCGCACATGCATCATTAGACCATTACACGGACATGCTAAATGGGGAAGCTGAAACAGTATCCAGAACCACGTAAAATAGAAACAATAACAATTAAATTTCAATTTCAATTTAATGACATTTATTTCCAAATTTTCAACATAAGTGTTCACAGTGATAAATGAACATAATAATGTACATGTATTATATAAAAAAGAAATAATTACATTAAAAAAAAGGAAATAAGATAACATTCCTAGAACGCTGAGCTTGATTGGAGGGGGAAAAAGAGGCGGAAAAGAGGGGGAAAGGGGGAGGGGGAGAGAATGCAGTTGCAAAATAAATGGAATACTGAAAAAAAGAATTCACGAAGAAACGGAGAGAAATTACCCCATGCACATGATGGAGGGTGGGGAAGTGTCTTAAACGATATTATTTGTAAGATGAAGTGATTTTTTTTGAGAAGCTGGCATGAGATGCGGAGTATTTTATTGTATCTGGGATAACATTCCACAGCTCATTTGTATTTATCTGTCCTTGGGTAGATGGATGTGATTTGTGTGTCTAGTTTCGTATTCATGAACAGTATAATTTAATATAAAGAGGTAACAGAATTCGTCAGGAAATAAATTGTTTGTACATCTGTACATAAATATATTTTGTTGATGTTTATTTATATCGGTAAATGTTAATTTTGTTTAACAAATGGTCGACGTGACAACGGGGAGCAGTACCTGTAACTATACGAATTATTTTCTTTTGTTGAGTGATTAATTTGTGTAATTTGGAGGTTGTAGGGTTCCTCCAGGTTAGGTTGCAATATGATATATATGGTAGAATAAGAGAATTGTAAAGCATACGGTGGATGTTGTTTGGTAAAATGTGTCGCAGTCTAGAAATGATGCCAATGTTTTTAGAGACTTTGCTTATATGCCTTTTCCATCAATGTGCACACCTATAAGTTTTGTGTTTTCAACTCTAGGTAGCAGTGCGTTGTCGAGATATATGGAAATGCTGTCTAACTCAATATCATATAGTTACACCTTTTAAGATTGACAATTTGTTAGCCTCAAACCACTCGCAAACAAGGGTTAGCTGTTGATTAACATTACTGCAGAGGGATGATGTTTTATAATGTATTAATTAGACTGTAGAGTAATGCAAACCTCACGAAATGATCCTTTTTCACCCTCTGCAGGTGCCCCTTTTTATTTCCAAAAGGTGCCCTCTTTTTTGCTGGTGCCCCCACTTTCAAAAATGCTCTCCCGCCCCTGTTTCTATCTGTTCTTGTTTATTTGTTTGTTTGTTGTTGTTGGTTTTTTTTTTTTTGGGGGGGGGGCTCTCTTTGTATTTCTATATTTAAAAAAAAAAAATTATATTACAATTTCATATTTTATTTTTTTATTTTTCTATTAATAATATCACATTTATATCTCTTTTTAAGTATCTATATTAAATTCTTTTTTTCTATTTTCTTTCGTTTCTACCCTTACATATGTATTTCGTATTGTTGTTGTTGTAGATTTATGTTTTTAGCCTATTATGTTGTTTTTTATTTTTTCCTCTTCTCTATTTATTTTTCTCCATAGGCATTTTTTGTTTTCCTTTTCTAAATTGCCTTTATGTTTCCTGTCTTCTTCCTTGTTTCCTCTTCCCTTTTTCTTTCCTTACTTTTTTCCTTATTTGTTATTCATGTATTGTTTTGTTTCTGTAATTTTATGTTTGACCCCTACTTAATCTCGTCTTTTTAATTTGTCCTTTATATTTTATTGCTACTCTATTTCTCTCTTTTTTCTTCTTTTCTTTGACAATGTTTTTTCGAGGGGGGGGGGGGGTGCTTTCAGATGGCACATTGGCACAGGCAGTATTTGACGTTTTGCTATTGCCATTTAGTAACGGATGTTTCCAGGCCATAATTATAATTATAATTACTTTTCCTTTTTTTCTCCTTCATTTTGTAGCCGATGATGCTTTACCAACCAAGGAAAACCCCTGTCTACCAATCCGTGGCCCCGAAGGAGATATCATAAAAACGGTGCCCAAAATCATGCACTCGTTTCCCTTCCCGGTTCAAGGGATCGGACGACATCTCGTTTGCAGAATACCAGGTGAGTCCATTCAGAGGTCCATAGCTATATTGATAGATGACAAAAGTTCGCTGGTGTACTACAGAATTTTTGCCAGTTGATTCAGGGTCTTTTAAAAACATACTTTGCTACAACTCTGAGGTTTCAAATATGAAAAATAAAGTATTTAGCTTTCTATTCCTCATGTATGATCTAACGTGAAATGTGATTCCAAAATATGTTACCCTCATAAAACTATAAGTTTTTTTAGAAAAACAAGAATTTTCAATTCCCTTATTTTGCATTATCATTTCGAAATGATTTTGCCTTCCTTTGACATCACACAGTAGTATAAAAGGTGGGTTTTTATGCTTCTGGGATAACGAAAATGCTATACACACTTTAAAAACGCTGCGTAAAATTTTAGTCAATGTTGGGTAAAAAGAGAACATGCATGCTTGTTGGGTCAATCTTTATCATATATCGGATGAAATTTACCCCAAATTGCTTAAAATTCAGCCAATATTGTGTCAGATTTTACCCAAGCTGCATGTTTATTTTTAAACCAATATAGGGAATTTGTTTTACCCGACTGGTTTTAAAGTGTAGAAAATAACCAAATACCCTATTAAAACCCCAAGTAGTTGCTATTAGAATGTGTTGATGTCGCTAGAGAAAATTCATCATTCATACATTCCATGCTGCTTTATGACCGGCAATTCACGGAGAGGGCAATTGTTTTCAAAACGGTGTATCTACTGGAAATACATTTTGGTGATTTTTTGAGTAAATTAGCCATAAAAAGTGTGATTTTCGCCTCTTTTTTTCCTTTTTGATTTTTTTTTTCTTTCGTCATAATCCTGGATCCGTCCCTGCAATGACTAATGCCATTAACAATTCATTATAAAAAAACTTACTCCAAGTAAAATAGACAAAGATGATTGTGATGTAAATCAACATAATCATGAGAGTTAGGCTATTTTAACACAATAAATCTATCCTCCTTAGCACACCTTAGAGGTGTAAACTACCAGTTTGATTTGCATTTTTAAATCGTATATTCAAAGTCTTTTAACGAGAATGACCACATTAATACAGCAATAGAAATGATTAAAGGGGTAAATGACAATTTTATACAATTTAGTGTTTCATAAAATATATGTTAAACGTTAATAAATCGAAGTATCCAGCCTGGTCTCCCTATTACAAAATATGAATTTCATGTATTACTTCTATATATTATACCCACCACAAAAAGTAAGGAAATCTCGAATTTGATCTGTTATATTTCTTTAAAACGAGAACAATTATAGGTCATATCGAGTTTCAATTTATAGCTTGGATATTTCCCTATCAAACCATAACATACTTCATATGATTTGCTAAATGGGGCGTGTGCAGGTGGCGTAAATGAGGATTAGGGTCACAAATGAAATGTTGCAAAATGAGCGATATTTTAGCTTTGGGTTTACTTGATGATGTTCGTGCAAATTGTTTGAGGATTTGAACTCATAATCATTCGCCAAGTAAACCTCAATTTCAAAAGACATCTGAACATTGCAAAGACAGAAGGGGTTATTTTTATTTAATTATTGGATGGAGGGGGGGGGGGGTGAGGTGGGGGTGGGTGTAACTGTAGTTGAGTTCGACGCAAAATAAACAAAGGTTTCAACAGGAAATATGAAGTTCAATCATTTCTTTAATTGCATATGGATCGTTGTGGCTTTGATGCTTTCATAAATACAAACAAAGTCCTTTAATTCCATTCCGTAGTCATGAAAACTCCATAATATTCCGTGAAAACTGTAGGTTAAATGTATAATGAAAAGATCATAAGTACAAAAATACATGTATATTGCATCTAATTATACTTTCGATAAATGATCTTTTTAACTGTTATAAAGAAAAACTGTCCGTAAAAACTCTGTACTATAGCCTTCATTCTAAAAGTGTAATTATTTTGCTTTCATAAATTTCACATGACCTTGATTATATCATGACTTGTCCTGAGTGTGCAATTAAATAACCAATCATATAATCAGGTTTCGTAATTTACATAGACTTATCAAGCATTAAGATTCACATTTATCATAAAATCAAATTTAGCTCAAATATCTTGTCACTTAATTATCGTATATTCTTATACAAGATATCAACTTAACTTATTGCATTCTTACAAGAGCTTATACCTTTTATAGGCTGCAATACCAGGTAGCCATTTTGTAATGTATACAGAACACAGACTATGGCAAATGCATTGCATTTATACACATACATAATGTACATTACTGAATTGACTTGCAATGTTGCAATGTTCAATAGGCCAAAACAAGATTAATCAGACTTCTTTTGAGCTTATAGTTTTATAATTTACAATAATAATAAAATGAATGTATCAACTAACCTCTTTGCCTCCATACTTGACTCTAAAAAGCAACCTTGAATCAGGATGCTCTGAATACAAAATGACAGTCTTCTATCCTTACTGCTCTATCATCATTTGATTTGCAGCTGGCCACTAGTTGGCGCTATAACAAAAAATACAGGCTCAAGGTCACCTAAGGTCACAGTAATTAAGCATATGTACATACATCATAAAATGACTGACCAGACCTTATGACCTCATATGCAAATGCTTGGTTGACAAAATGAATTATTCATGATTTCTAATTTGACTATCAAAAAGAGTGAAAAAGTAAACTTTAAAACCACTTTCATTACATGGCTCCTTTAAATTAGATTCCTAATTTACCTCATTAGATGTGGTATGAAAAGAACATAAGTCATCATGCAATGAATATAAAACATACTCAGTTATCTAATGTACCTATATGCTAAATTAAAACTCTGATATCACAAAGCGTACATCCATTTTGAATTACATTATCCTTTTCTGATGCATAAGTTTAAAGTAATACGGTTTGTACATGTGCATGTTATAAATACTCAACTTGCAATATTCAAATACATATTATAACATAAGTTTTTTGTAGTCAATGTCCACTATCAACAAGCTCTATTTTAATGTTAATTAACAGATATCAAAACACGTAATAATGCTGTCAAAAATAAATCTTGTAATTCATTCAGTATAATGTAACATGCAACTTGTTAAGTCTGTAAATCAACTTCACCATAAACACCAATACTGCATTTTGTCAGCATAATACTGTTCGTCAAGCATAAAATACATAGAAATTTTGGATTTCCAAAATTATTTCCTTTTTTGTGTTTTTTCATTTTTTTATTTTTATAAAACTATTTACAGAATAATTTTCACTTTACAGCATAAACTGAACGATTTCCAGAAAGCACTGAGCAGTATAACAAACTAATAAATCTACGCAGCACATCTTGTCTCATATTTTTTGTATTACAAAAGTAAATACCACTACAGGGCCAATATAATGACATGTTCAAAAATTCATCTCTTTCCAAATAGAATACATTTCATATTGTGCAAAGGACATCTGACAGTATCCTAAGTGAAGTTATGAATTTAGATCTTATCGAAACCAATGCACTGACCGCATCAAGCATAAATGTTATACATTGATTCTAAACTTGAAAAACAATAATTGACAAAATAGTATTTATTCACACCCAATAAAGCAAATTAAGCAAATCAAGCCTTATTTGCAAAAATACAAGGAGTAAATTACATTCTATGCTAAATACTCTTTAGTCTTTCAGTGACAAATATAATAGTCTTCTCTTCAAATTAAATGCTAGAAATTACTTTAGATTTTAAGTTTTATAGATAAATTGAGTGCAACAGATTCATAAAATCTCCAAAATTTGAGATTTCCTCAGAAATTAAGGTTCCATTGTATCAATTTTGAGACCAAATATTTCTTGTTACATTATCAAAAAAAAATATTCATGACTCCAATTATCACAAATCTGTCACAAATAACATGAATCGCAAATAAACACACAGAAAGGCTCCTTGGCTGGGAATTATACCTGGTCTTCCTGCGGAATCAAAAGAACCAATTTATGGATTGGGCGCTCGAGATAACACATTGGAACAATTCGCTTCCCTTGTGCATTCAACTTTGAGTCAGCCACTGCAATTTTTACTTTGCGAACGTGTTTATCTTCAGATTCAAATGTTTCCACTACTTTTCCTAGAGGCCACACATTTCTTGGAACATTGTCATCCTTAATAATCACTATGTCTCCAACTGATATATTGCGCTGTGGGGCAGTCCATTTCTGTCGTGACTGGAGTTGGCTCAAAAATTCTTTTCTCCAACGACACCAGAATTCATTAGCTAGATGTTGCACCCTCCTCCAACGCTTGCGAGCGTATACATCTTCTTGAGGAAAACTACCTGGTGGTGGTAGTATTACCCTTGATTTCTGAGTCAACAGCTGATTTGGAGTTAGAGGCTCCGGGTGAGTTGGATCATTCAGAAATTCTACTGATAGTGGGCGACTGTTAACAATAGCTGCTGCTTCACACAGCAATGTTCTTAGAGAATCATCATCCAGTTGTTGACTATTTCGATACAACAATGCCTCCAGTACACTGCGGACAGACCGAATCTGGCGCTCCCAGACCCCTCCCATATGGCTAGAGGAAGGGAAGTTGAAGGTGAAGTCGAAATAGTCACATTCCTCTTTCAGTAAATCGTTCCTCACCCTCTCATGATCCATTTCTTTCCAAGCTTTCATTAGTTCATTCTCAGCACCAATGAAGTTCGTCCCTCTATCTGACCTCAGCTGGCGTATAGGGCCACGAATAGAAATAAATCGTCGGAGAGCATTGATGAAAGCATCTGTGGTTAATGCATTCAAAACTTCTATGTGAATTGCTCGAGAAGCCATACATGTAAATAGAAGCCCATACCTTTTCAGTTCCTTTCTACCTTCCTTGATGATGAAAGGTCCGAAACAGTCCATTCCACAAAAAGAAAATGGCGGTGCAGCAGTGAGACGATCCTTTGGGAGGTCCGCCATCTTCTGAACTTGAGATGGTCGACGAAGTCTGCGGCAGGAAACACACCTCGAGATGAACTTGGAAACAAAATGGCTGCCACCCAAAATCCAATAGCCCTTTGACCTTATACAGTTTGTTGTCATGCCCCTTCCTTGATGAGCAACTTGAGCATGACAATGAGCTACAATCAGTTCAGTTAGGTAAGTCTGAGGTAGAATGGCAGGATGTTTACTTTCGTATACAGTTTCAGATCTCCTCAGACGTCCTCCTACTCTCAATATACCATCATTGTCCAGAAATGGGTCTAGTTGATGCAAACGACTGGTCATCTTACAATGACGTCTCCTCTCGCGAGTAGATTTCTCTGTGTTATTCATTTCCTGAAGTGTTTGAATTTCATCCTTGAACACCTTCCTTTGAATGTGCTTGACAATCTCTTTCTCTGCACGGAGAAGTAGTTCAGCAGACATAGATTCCAATACTGCATGTTCAACATCACTCTTCTGCTCACATCTCTGACGCCTTTCTGCACAACGTCTTTGTAAGTAGGACTTGATACGCAAACAATTTGCTACAGCCCTTCTGGTCTGATGCCAACTGGAAAAGCGATCCAACCGTTCGAGCTCAAATTCATCTACATGTAAGCCCTTGGATACAGCATGAGTTTGAGTCCGCTTTACTTCAGGGTCATTGGGAAGGATTTCACATTCATCTTCTTTCTCGTCATTGGAAATATCCTTCTCCCAGAGAAATTTGGGACCAGTAAGCCACCTCGAAGATTCAATCTCATCGACTGTTAGTCCTCGGGAGGCTCCATCTGCAGGATTTTCCTTGGTGTCTATGTGGTGCCACTGTGATGGTAATGACTCATCTCTGATTTGACTCACTCTGTTGGCCACAAATACATGGTATCTTTTGGTCTCATTCCTGATGTATCCTAATACAACTCTACTATCGGTCCAAAAGAATTGTTCGGCATTCACAAGATCGAGTTCATTTTGAAGAAAGGAGCTCACTTTGACAGACAACAGAGCTGCAGTTAACTCTAACCTGGGCACGGTTACTGTCTTGATGGGTGCTACCCTGGATTTTCCCATTACCAGAGTACAATGCACTTTATCGTCTTGATTCGTCAGTTTCATGTAAGTGCATTGTCCGTAGCCAACATTACTTGCGTCTGAGAAATGATGAGCCTGCACATTCTTTATATCTCCAAAATCCGTTGGCTTGTAACATCTATTGATGGAGATTCTTTTGAGTTGAAGAATATCAGCCTTCCACTGCTCCCATCTTACTCTGAGTGCATCAGGTAGAGGGTCATCCCATTCAGCTGAGATCCTGCACAGTTCTTGAAGAATCACTTTCCCAGGCAGGATGATTGGGGCAAGAAGTCCAAGTGGGTCAGAAACTGACATAACGGTTGACAAGACTCCTCTTCTCGTCAAAGGTTTGTCTTGGAAGGTTATTCGAAATCGAAATGAGTCCGCTTCTATGCACCACTGTACACCGAGTGCCTTCTCCACTGGTAGTACATCTTGTAAAAGATTTAACTCCCTTAGATCCTTCCCTCTATCTTCAGCAGGCACTGATTGCATCACCTTCCTGGAGTTAGAAACAATCTTGTGCAGGTGTAGATGGCCACGCTTACACATCTCCTTTGTTCTCTTGATGAGGTTTACAGCTTCATCCTCAGTTTTGACCGATTTCAAGCCATCGTCAACATAGAAGTCATGCTTGACAAAATCTGATGCATCTTGTCCAAACTCATCTGCATTGTCCCTTGCTATCTGCTTCAGGCCAAAGTTTGCGCAGCCAGGCGATGAAGTAGCTCCAAACAAATGTACTTTCATCCGACAATTACTCGGTTGACGACCTATATCTCCATCCGTCCACCACAGAAAACGAAGAAAATCTCTGTGCTCCTGATTGACTTGAAATTGATGGAACATTTCTCTTACGTCACACATAAAAGCTACAACATCCTTCCTGAATCGACAGAGGACTCCGGTGAGTGTATTGGTCAAGTCTGGTCCTGACAACAGATGAGCATTGAGGGAGGTTCCTTTAAACTGAGAGCTGCAATCAAAAACAACTCTTAATTTGTTAGGTTGTTTCACTCCATGATGAGGAATGTACCACACATTACCTTCATCACCTGATCCGGATACGACCTCTGCATACTTGCTATGAAAGAGGGAGTTCATTTGCCTTGCATATTGCTCATGATAAGTAGGATCTCTCTGAAACTTCCTTTTGAGATGGTTCAGTCTCTTCTCTGCGAGGACTCTATTGTTCGGAAGAACTGGTGTGTCCTCTCGAAATGGCAAGGGCATCTCGTAATGACCACTATCCGAAACATGGACTTGACTTTCCATTTTCTCCAAAAATCTCAAATCATTCCTTGAGTAAGGCCTTTGTTTCTTGTCAAACACAAAGTCTGATTCCAAAAGCTTTATGACTTGAGTGGGGGCTATTTCTTCCCTGACAGTTGACCGATGACTGAACATTACTCTGGTCGGATGTCCATCCCTTTGAAGTTCTTCAGGAACAGTCTGCACCATTATGCGATGACTAACTCCAATAGGATCATGTACACTGTCATGATAAGTTGAATCCACTGTACCTACAATGCTCCAACCTAGATCTGTCTGCAAACCAAACGGTCCTTCATTATCAGGAGAGGTAATCACTGCACGTGGTGTAAGGGCGGATGCACAATCATAGCCTATAAGAAGCCCAATCTCACAGTCCTGAAGAGGAACTATATGTGGTGCAATGTCACTAAGATGTGGGAAAGCTCGAGCAACATCTGGCGTAGGAATATGATCTCGGTTTGCAGGCATGATATTACGCGTGTAGGTAGGTGGTAAACAAATTTCCTTTGTTCCTTCAAATGCCCGCACCTTGAGTCCACTGATCTTTTCACTTGCAATCCTCTCGTTAGTCTGTGCCATTGTTGAAAGAAGAAGGTTCACTTCTGTTCCTTGAATTCCCATAGCTTCTTTGGTTTCGTCCAAGAGAAAACTGGTGTCTGACTGTGTATCCAACATTGCGTAGACCAATCTCTCTTCCATAGTTGATTCATGTGATAACCACACAGGAACAATAGTTGATGTCTTCGATATTCGTTGTTTACCAGCAATGACTGAAGCATGAGAATTGGATGTTTGAGTTTCCTTTGTGTCATTTTTTACATCAGTATCCTTTGTTTTCTTACTTCCTTTCCATTGGTCGTCATGAAGCACAGTGGGGTGTCGTTTCTTACATGAGGAACAGGATAACCTTCTCTTACAGTCTTTTGACAAATGACCTTTCTTGAGGCAACCGAAACACAAACCACGATCAAAAATTAATTTCCTCCGGGTATCCAAACACTCAGATGTGAATGCAGCGCAATTTGCCAGATGATGTTCTCCTTTACAGAAAGTGCACGAGAGTTTCCTTTTCTCTTTCGTACCCTTGTCAGTCTGTTTCTGGGTGCCCGTTGAGAAAGATCTTGCAGTGGAAGATGGTTGTCTCTTTTCCTTCAGGGTAGTCGTCAGTGATGTTGTGATGGGATCACATACAATTACTGCCTCTTCATTTATGAATTCTGTGAAGACTGAAAATGGTGGAAAAGATCCTATTTCATGCCGCCACTTCACAACCGTTCTTCCCCATCTGCTAACCAGCCAATCTGGGAGTTTGTTCATCAGCTTCTTATTCTCTCTTTCATCATCCAAATGATGAAGGTGTTGTACTTCTTTGGCTGCCGTACAACACTGTCGCAGGAAATCGCCTAACCTACGAAGACCAACAGGATCTTTGGAGCCAATCTTAGGCCACGCGTCTAATTTGTCCCTGAACGCGTTTGAGATTATGAAAGAATCACCATATCTGCTTTCAAGTACTTTCACAGCCTCATCATAAGCACCTTCATTTCCAAGTAAGGAATATCCTTGCACCAGCTCTTTAGGTTCTTTGGCGAGGTACCTCAAGAGAAAATAAAACTTTTCACTTGCTGGTATTCCTCGGTGTTCTATCAAAACATCGTAACTCCTCTTCCATGAAACATATTCAAGAGGGTCTCCGCTGAAAAGACCTGGTTCAGGTATGGGCAGTCTGTTCATTCTAAGTAACTCCATCAAAGTAGATGAAACAGTTACATCTCTTTCATTACTATCTGCTGGCTTTTCATCGCTTCCTTTCAAGGCAGCAGTATCGTTGACTTCTTCCTTTGCTGGAGGTTCTTGATGCAGAGAACTGTCCACCCATTCCTGGCATATCCTTTTCGACTTGAGTGATCGAGACAGACGAGTACTTCCTTTAGATGAGGAATTATCTCTAAATATGAGGAGTAAACGTAGAGTTTCCTTCATCAAGGAAGAATGTTCCTCCTCGATCTCTTCCAACTTGTCCTCGCTATCGTCGTCAAGATTCATGCTTGCAGTCAATTCGGCAAGACTTTCTTGCCCAGCAATCACTTGATCCATGGCTTTTTGTACATCATTGCGGCTGTCCTTAATGTTGTTTGGCTCAGCATCTTCATTCACTAAAAGTTCTCTTAACTTATTCGCTAAACGTCTCCAAGCTTTGACTGAACTTTTCCACTGTTTGGTTTTGATGTCTAATTGATACTGAAGTCCTTTCTCTGTATATTTTCTGGCTCTAACAGCTTCAGCCGGATCACGTTCTGTTTCGCTAGGCTCATCCATTGTGAATCGTGAGATGTAGTAGTGATGAATTACTTGGCAGTTTTCAACTGAGAGTTTTCACTGTAACTGTAGTTGAGTTCGACGCAAAATAAACAAAGGTTTCAACAGGAAATATGAAGTTCAATCATTTCTTTAATTGCATATGGATCGTTGTGGCTTTGATGCTTTCATAAATACAAACAAAGTCCCTTAATTCCATTCCGTAGTCATGAAAACTCCATAATATTCCGTGAAAACTGTAGGTTAAATGTATAATGAAAAGATCATAAGTACAAAAATACATGTATATTGCATCTAATTATACTTTCGATAAATGATCTTTTTAACTGTTATAAAGAAAAACTGTCCGTAAAAACTCTGTACTATAGCCTTCATTCTAAAAGTGTAATTATTTTGCTTTCATAAATTTCACATGACATTGATTATATCATGACTTGTCCTGAGTGTGCAATTAAATAACCAATCATATAATCAGGTTTCGTAATTTACATAGACTTATCAAGCATTAAGATTCACATTTATCATAAAATCAAATTTAGCTCAAATATCTTGTCACTTAATTATCGTATATTCTTATACAAGATATCAACTTAACTTATTGCATTCATACAAGAGCTTATACCTTTTATAGGCTGCAATACCCGGTAGCCATTTTGTAATGTATACAGAACACAGACTATGGCAAATGCATTGCATTTATACACATACATAATGTACATTACTGAATTGACTTGCAATGTTGCAATGTTCAATAGGCCAAAACAAGATTAATCAGACTTCTTTTGAGCTTATAGTTTTATAATTTACAATAATAATAAAATGAATGTATCAACTAACCTCTTTGCCTCCATACTTGACTCTAAAAAGCAACCTTGAATCAGGATGCTCTGAATACAAAATGATTTCTTTAGCTCAAAAACAGTCTTCTATCCTTACTGCTCTATCATCATTTGATTTGCAGCTGACCACTATAGTTGGCGCTATAAAAAAAAAATACATGCTCAAGGTCACCTAAGGTCACAGTAATTAAGCATATGTACATACATCATAAAATGACTGACCAGACCTTATGACCTCATATGCAAATGCTTGGTTGACAAAATGAATTATTCATGATTTCTAATTTGACTATCAAAAAGAGTGAAAAAGTAAACTTTAAAACCACTTTCATTACAGTGGGGGTGATATCCAACATTCAAAGTCATCTGAGCATAACACAACTGGGGCACTTTTCTTTTTTGTGTTAATGGTTGGATTAGTAGGTTCTCCAAGGACATTCTCATTGTTCAAAATTCCTCGCTGTATTTCACTAATAGGTACGTTCACACGTAGAGCGATAGCATCGATGCTATCGAGGTGTCGATGGTATTTTGGTGAAGACCAGATAGTGTCGAGACCAAACGCTGTCTGAACGCAGATAGTCACGAGATAGAAGCGAGTTTCCAAACTTTTCTTGCAGCGAGTTTAGCAGGAGTAAATCTCAGGATCCAGCGACATAGCATCGACGCTTTGTGGTAGACCACCCACCGCGCTTGTGACTATTTGTAATGTGAGCGCAATCGCTGCTATCTTCACTCGCTGCTATTGTAATTCTGTCTGTTTCATGTGGTGCTATAATATAATGCAATGTATGTATTCATGTGATGTACCCTCTTCCCTACTTTTTTCTATTATCATTCTGTCTGTTTCATCTGGTATTGTAATGTAATGTGATGTATATAGGGGTAAGTAGGCTATTGTGTATACTGTGTGGTAAGGAAGGGTGTTGTTTTGTTGTTTGTTTGTTTTTTGGGGGGTTCCTTCTTTTTATCTTTTTCTTTTTTATATATTATGACCAGGCACCACAAAACCACCCAAAAGTCGCACTGTGTGATTTTCAGTTAGAGCTCAATCAATGTGTTTTGGTTTGCATGCATGGTCAAATTTTAGTTTTGGGTATTTCCTGAAAGAGTATACTAAGAAATGTAAAATGTGGAGGCACCAAACAATCTAGAAGTGGTATTTTTGACAGCTTTTTATCAGACCTATGTGTGTCTTCTCTGGATTTTGTTGTATTACTTTTCTTTTTCACGACCCTGAATACTTGTCTCATTTTAATCTCCCATAAATCTCCCGGAGTACGTTTTTGCATTGATACTTGTGCACTATGATAAACAGGATATGTCTATGTAGTATGCCAATCCCTTCATAGAAATTTTCATTGAGTTATAATCCTCCATTTGTCACCTTAGCACAACACTTTGCAAGTCAGAGTGCTTCAATAGACTGCAAACTTTAAACCCTTATTAAGAAGTAACATTATGAGGGACTGTGCATTCTTCTCTTTGTACATTGAGTTATGAACATCCAATGAGTTAAATATCATTTTAAAGCTGAGAATTGATTGATTGATTTATTGATTGATTGATTGATTGATTGATTAATTTTATTCGTCAGGTATATTGCAATACAAACACATCGAGGTACCATGACAGGATAGCCCATGAAAGCCGAAATGGCTTATTTCCAATGGGGTCCTTACCTAAATAACTGTTTAAAAATACACATTAGAAAACACATTAGTACGGCTACAAGACTATCGTACAAGTACGACAAGTAATAAGAATGTACTAAAGTAGCCAAATAAAACATAACATTTTTATAAAGTAGGCGAAGATTACATAAATGTGAAAACAAGACTTACTCAACGGAAAAAAACTACATACAGAAAATCATAATGAAACTATCGATAATAAACGTTGGTTACATAAGTCATATAATATAGGAAAAAATCTACTCTTTCAGATTCAGACCTTATTAAAGTATGATGTGGTCTTTAGATATTGATTTACATGTGCTTACCAGAGAATATAGTGTGCATGCATGTGTTTTATTTTGGCATAAGATTGGAGTTCAGTCAATTTTGACATGTACAAGGCTTATTTAAAATTAAGTATTATAACACATGTATTTGCTACTTGATTGTATTATCGATATTACAAATGAATTGTTATTGTGTTATTATGTTGATTTATGAAGACAAATAAAATATTATTCAAAACAAAAGTTTCGCATCATATGACCCCTGTACACAAACTTCCGCGCGTTTGACCATGCATACCAATTATACTCGGGTCACTCTGTGGCGCAGTAATTATTGTTTTGACAGCGGGTGAGCGATGAATAGTCACGAGTCGATAGAAGCAAGTCGATCACGGCCTGTCTGAACGTACTGGAAATATTTTTGAAACTTACATAGCATCGATGCTAACATAGCATCGATGCTATGTACTACGTGTGAACATAACTAATGTCATTAAATGCCTTGTAGTGAGTAAGTTTCCACTTACAGGGCATGGTTACCTGTCTTACAACTGCATCATGCCAAAAATGGCAGATCTTGATAGGGCCCATGCCATAGGGCATATTGAAGCTCATTCACTCACTCACTACAAGGTCATTTTGGCCACTTTGACCAACAATGACCATTTGAATGATTTTTATTAGAAACTCGGATTTCAGTAAGCTGCAGGGTTTCCACTGGGCGTCCTTATTTCCAAATACGAATTTTGATTGGCAAGGTATGAAATATAAAACTTTGTGCTGATTGCAAAAATGTTAGTTTTTATATTGACATCTCTCATGACAATTTGGTTACAATAATCACTTTTGGGCAAAACAATGGCGCTCTATGTCATTCCTTCTTTGTCTGAAACCAGATCAATCTGAATTATTTCTAGGTGGGGTTTGGCGTCAATTTTCTAATTAGGCATATGCGATGATTTCAGAACAATCTATTAATTAGATATATTTGAATTAATTTGAAAATTTCGGCTTCCATTGGGCTTGAACTTGAACTTAACTTACACCACGCATTGACCATCTGCATGCTTTTTAGTAAGCAGCAAGGCTTCCATTGGGCTTGAACCTGAACTTCACTTACACCACGGTGTAAAGATGTGAACGGAAAGGCCACATTTTCTGGCCCGGGAATTTTCACAAATTGCCATTTTGGTCAAAATGTCCTTTTATCATTTTGATTTGGCAAAGGCAAAATTAAGAAATCAGTCAATACAAGACAAATATACATTTAGAAGAGAGCCACATGGACGTCTGGGAAAGAAAACGACCATAATGCTACAGTCACACACGGCCGGGTCACAAACGGATTTGATCCGGGTGAAAATGAGCCGGATTAGTCCCGGAATGGAGGGTAATTTACGGCCGGATTCCGTATCAACCCGGTTTGACCCGTATTGACCCGTATCGAACCGTATTAAAATCCGCTTTAAATCCTTAACTGAATCCTTTTCGATCCCTATCGACCGGTGTCAACCCGCTTCGACTATCTTGTCATTATCCGTTGCATGTAGGCAATGCGGTATACGGCAAGGGTCCATACGGTTTTACGCTGCGGGTCGATGCGAGTCAATGCGGTTCGAACCAGGTCAATTCGGATATCAATACGGAATTGAAATCCGTGAGAAAATTTTGAACATGACCCCAATATTTTCACCGCCGTATCGTAGCCCCCAGAATCCATCAGGAATTGACACGGGTTACGATTTGGAGCCATCCGATGAATTGATTCTTCTGGACCCATTACATATTTTCCCAAAGTATCTTGGTGTCTCAACCCCACCTTGAAATTATTCTTGTTAAAAAATTTTACCTGCTTTTCGACAAAGAGTAATGTTATTGTTTTTGCTTTGTTTTGATTTGTTTTGCTTTTGTTTTGTTGTTTTTTTACCAAAAAGTGTCCATAAAGACAAGAATGTCACGAGTAAGGTCAATTAGATAAACATTTGGGGATCAGGGCAAAATTTGTAGGCCTACATATGACAACTTTTAAAACCTTCCCCTTCAATTTTTTTTATTTGGTGAGGAAGCCTAACGCAAACCCTGCTGCTTTTACATGTCTTGTTTCTTGTAAAAGTTATATGTGATAATTTTGACCCGATTTCGGACAAAGTGGAATGATATGTCATCAAAAGTGACTTTATTTCTTGTGTATTCTGTTTTTTTTTTTTACAATATGTCTGGCTTTTTATTTCTGTCATTAGAGGTTTTTTTTTCTAAATCAACATTCGGATAGAAAAGCGATACTTAAAGAATAGGAAATTACACATGATCTACAAAGAAATGAAATCAAATCGCTGATTTTCATTCAATTTGTACAAAAAATATAAAATATTGCCTGAAGAGAAGAAAATTAGAATAGCAAAATATATCACGAATGTAATTTTTTTCTAAAGTGGGTGCCAGAATATGTGCAAGACTTAAAGAACAAAAGCCAGAACGTGGCACTGCGTGAAAAATTTCAGTTTATACACGCAATAAAATTTGTCTGAGGGTACCTAGCCGCCCCAAGGCTTAAAGTAAAGGAAGCCGCGAGATTATAAGTTTGATGATAGCACCATAGATTTCCATACCAAGGAAAGATAAGCTTAGCATATTTCATGTAGTTTTTGTGTTGACCATACGTAGAGAAAGGGCAAAATATGCATTTTATGTCGGTCATTTTGAAAATCCAAAATGGAAGCCACATGAAGTGTATAGATGGGAAGTCAAATGACATCACCAATGCTTTTCCTGACCCTAGAAACACAGTATTAGAATATTCCAGTACATTTCTAGGTTGCTTTGAAGCAGAGATAGGGCAATAATATATTTCATGGCGACCATTTTGAAAATCTAAAATGGCGGCTATATGCGATGAAGCGTTGGAAATAAAAGTCTAGCAATGCCAAAGATTGTTTTCTTGACCCAAGACACATAGGATTAGCATATTTCATTAAAGGGTCACTAAAATAAAAAAATAATTGCCCATTTTTCGTAGGAAGGTGTCATCAGGAGCCAAAAAATATCTATCACACAATTTTTTATGCATTCAGTCATATTTTATAATCATTTGAAAAGTACATTTTTGCTGATTTACACAGTCATAAGCCCCGCCCCTAAAAAAAAACATCGAAGCGACATCGTGATCACGTGATCTGTGACGCATGAAAAGTAAGGGAAAATATTCCACTAACCTATACCGTGCGCGCCCGGAGGCCTCCGGCAGGCCCAGCCCGGTGCCGAGCATGATATTCACCGCATCGACCATTTGCATTGCGTATTTTCGTGTGTTTAATTCCTCACAATAAATTTGATTTTTGGACACAGTGTCATCAATAATGCCTAATCGGTGTATAGTTGCGGGCTGTAGCAAGACCCCTAAAGATGGTGTAAGCCTACATCATTTTCCTAAAGATGAAAATCTACGGAAATTGTGGGTCGAAAATGTAAAGCTCACGCGGGCAGAGTGGCAAGGGCCGGCCAAGTGAGTAGAGTACAATCTGCAGCGATCACTTTGCCGAAGATGATTTTGAGGATCCTGGCCTGTATTCCGAATTTGGCATGAAGAAAAGGATAAGCTAGCTAAAATATTCCAAAGATCAGACTTGGAGTCATGTCTTACAATCTGTTTTTCAACGACAGCAGCTGCAGCAGCTTCACCCGTAGACCGAAAATTCTGTCTCTCGTTCGTTAGCTAAGACGACCTAACGAACGAGAGACAGCATTTTCGGTCTACTTCACCCGTAACTCCAGGGAGCTCCAACGCGTTGGAGCTCCCTGGAGTTACTTCACCCACGGCGCTTCACCGTATTCTGCGAGGGGTTCAAACATAATTTCCCCTTGCCACTCGAGCTTCTTCGCCTTCGGGGTCTGATGATTTAAGTCCTCCAACTCGGAATCGCGGGCACTTTTCCTCTCTCTATATAAGTTACTCGAATTCAGCCAAAATCTAAGTCAGTACTATCGTAGGCCTACTTTGTAAAGCGAAGTAAAAAAGCGAAGTAAGACGACCAATGCAAAATTTTCGTTCGGCAAGCTCAGATGGATGAGAACATTGTTGAAAAGAAAAGCTAAAAAACAAAACAAGAGCTGTATATTTGGGCAAAAGCGTTTTCTGATCTTGTAAGAATATATTGCTAATGATCATTCACTCGTAAGATTATATTGATTAATTTCCTTTTTTCATGAATTGTACGTTGAACAGAGGGGTCAAATACCGCATTCTGTGTACGATATTATATGCTGCAGCCTGCAGATCTTGTGCCTCTTACTTTTCATACGTCACTTGGGGGTTAGCCAATCAGCTCACGAGTTTTAAGGAACGGTCCCAAAACCTCTACTTTTCCCCCCTTTTCGCCAAAACGAGACATAATTTGGACAATCGATTGGCAGATTCGTGATTGGAAGGCCAAACTACATGGAAAGAGCACCCATTTTCTCTCTAATTTAGTCAACCTTTAAGTTTCTACGTTGAAAAGAAGCAGATGTAGGGGGAAAAATGTATTTTGTGACGGCCACATTGAAAATTAAAATGGCCAGTTTGTCCAATGAAGTGTTGCGATTGGAAGTTTAAATATGTCACGAATAGTTTCCTTGACCCAGGAAACAAAGTACTAGCATGTTCTGTTTTCTTTTAAAAATTACTAGGTTGACAGGAATATATTGTATATGTATTTGATAATGGCCATTTTAAAAATACAAAATTGCCGCCATGTGCGATGACGCATTAATATTACAAGTCTTATTATGTCACCAACGCTTTTATCGCCTAGAGAACGGAGGATTAGCTTATGTTTAACTAAAGTCCTAAGTTGACCAGAAACAGAGATAAGGCAACATATATATATTACACGTTTGCCATTTTGAAAATCCAAATTGGCCTCCATTGGAGGAAACGTTGCAGGTAGAAGTCTAGTGATATCACCATTTGTTTTGTGCATCCATAAATAGTATGATTAGAACATTACATTACGTTTATACCTTAAAAAGAAGCCGAGATATTAGGCAAATTATGTATTTTATGGTGGCCATTTTCAAAATCTAAAATGGCAACCATGCCAGCGTTTGTGCACCTCAATTTGGAATAATCCATGTTCTAACAATTCCAAATGTGTATAGCCTGGCTAATCTAAAAAGAAAATGAACAAAAATACATAGTGAACCTGACTAGACGGCTGCTAAGTTCCTGAAGGATCTTGTCCCATGCATGCGGTAAGTTAAACCGGATACCTCTTTTCTTGCTGAGGGTGGGGGCTTCCACCTTCTCCCAGATCGCTTCATAAACTCTACGTTCAAACCATATTGCTTCTGGATCCAAAATTATGACTTCCTTGTTTTGGAAAGAGTGTCCCGTCGTGTTAAGTACTGTACTACATTCACTAAATTTGCGGTGTTGATCCATTCGTGCTTTCAGTATTTTTTTGGTCTCACGTTGACGTAGACGAGTAGCTCTCTCAATGTTATGTGTGGTTTGAAAGATGTAGATATTCCAAGCCGGCTGAGGGCTTGACTGATCCTTTCCGATAGGCCTCCAGCGTAGGGAGCATTGGCAGATCCAGGGGAGGGGGGGGGGGGGGTGGGACTTCCGGCCCGTGCTTCCCCCCCCCCCCCCCCTCTTTAGAAGAAGGAGTATGCATTTTAACCATATACGATCCGCCATTTGCTCGGTTGTGCCCCTTTTGACTTTCATACGAGAGGTCCCGGGTTCGATCCTCGCCAGGTGCTTACATCCTTGGACAAGGTGTTTTGCACACATTTTTCCCTCTCGACCCAGGTGTAAATGGGTTACCTGACAATGCTGGGGGTAATAATTGCAGGGCCCGCAGGGAAGAGCAGCGTTAATAATAGCTACGTTCATACGGGATTTCGAAACTTTACGTTAACGAAACGACGATGCTCGTTGTTGTTCTGAAACAACAAGCCGAGCGATCGTAGTTGTTAGCACCGGAAGTAGATACTACCGATTGTAAACACAACACAAAAAAGTAAGTTCCCCCTAAAGCAAAATGGCGTAACATTTTAACGAAAAGTTTTAAGCAAAATAACTCGGCAGGAGTGCTCCTACACTTATTGACTAACGTCTGTGTGAAAATGAGATTGAGCTATCAAGTCATGCATGAGTGAGCACACATTAAAGGGAAAATTGTCACTTTTCAAAATTACCTCTGGTGTTTACACAATTGACAACTCATTTTGGTAGCAATATCTGATGTTAATTTTTCAATAATCTGAATGGATTTTGCCATTTCAAAGTTAAGAAGGTTGAATATCGCTACTTTCCACTAAAATTGTGCTCACCAATCCGTGCAAAAACACGAAAAGTGTCAGGATAGGTGCGAAGGGGTCAAACGATGGATGATAAACAACTACAGCACTTGAACAAAAACCAGAAACAGAATTCGCCAAAATGACCCCCCAAAATGGCTCTTGTGACTTTTGAAAAGTGACAATTTTGCCTTTAATGTGTGTTCACTCATGCATGACTCAACGGATCAATTTCATTTCCACATAGAACTTATAAGTTCTGTGTGAAAATGAAATAAGTTCTGTGTGGAAATGAAATTGATCCGTCGAGTCATGCATGAGTGAGGTGTTTAACAAAATAACTTGGTCCGAGTGTTCCTACACTTATTTTGTTAAACATCTTTTCATTAAAAAGTTATGCCATTTTCATTTAGGGGGAACTTACTTTTTGTGTTGTGTTTATGTACGGTACACATACAGATCCCGTGTTAATAATTCACGCGAAGTTTATGGCCTGAAGTTTAACTTGAACAGCGAGGTCATCGTTAACTACGACATTGCGAAACTTAAAGTTTATTCTGTCCACACTGTCCGAAACTGCGACGGATGAACGGTTAATTTTTTTTTTTTTCTAATCTTGGACTTTCCTTATTTGCAGATTGTGCCAGTGATCCTTGTAAACACGGCCAATGCAACGACACTCTGGAAGGCTACGAATGCTACTGCAGGGATGGATTTAAAGGGATAAACTGCGATGAGAACGGTTCGCAAATTATCTACATTTTTGTGTTCGTTTTCTGAGTTTGCTTTATCTTGTATACGCTTTGTGATGATGATGATGATGACAATTACTGTAAAGTTTTGAAAGACCCAAATAATAAAACAACACCATATTATATCTCTTATATGATGAAATTATTATTGTTTGAGTACTATAGACGAGGACGAGTAAAATAATTATCACAATACCATACTCATAATGCAAAATTAATGTGTTCGACATTGTGAAAGGAATCCCTCGTTTTGCTCCCTTCTTTTAAATGAATGTTTTTTCCCCGTCCTCTCCATCTCTTTCAAAAATATTTTCATTTTAGTTCCATTATATCGCCAATTGATATCCAACGTCTTCGAATTTGTCCTTTCTGTCCCCTCCCGGTTCTTTCATGATTTAACACACCTCCTTTCTCCCTGTTTGTCTTAAGGCTATGTCACACAGCCACTACGTACAATTTGCGCATATTCCACGTATGAAATTTTGGTCATTCGTGATACATGCGCGATATACGTAATTCATAAGTGTTTCATGCGTTTTTCATTCGTCGATGTGCGCAGATGTCCGTCGAGGGTTTCGGCAGACGGGTCTTTACGTGATTTCGGTTTTGAGCTGCTCAAAATTTTTGGTCGGTTGAGATTTACGCAGTTTATGCGTATTTTACGTAGTTAAAGCACAATTCTTACATAAATCTTACGCAGTTGTGCGTGATTTTTGCGATATGCATACGCAAATTTTAGGCTTTCCACGACCGTTCTATGTATATCCATGTATGTTTAACGGACCTTTCACGCATGTACCACAGATGTATCACGTTTATATCGCGTATACGGCGCACACTGGCTGTTCACTGTGTAATGCAAAATCTATTTGTATGCTCCAGACAGTTTCAGTAACAATTCTTTATTTTGATTGTTACCTTTATCGTTCTGTGATGCAGTTCGATGTATGGACAGTTGTTTTGGAGCTATTCTACATGAATTTTTATTCCCATGCCAGTTCTTTCTGTGTTAAAAGTCTACCCCCTACTGGGTTTGGTAATATCACAGAATGTTTATTCCCCACCCATCGTTTTGTGTATCTCAAGCTTTCACATATTCTTGTTTTGCTGTTCAAGCATAGAAATATGTCGAAACTGCTACATTTATTATAACCTACCAGTGATCATACGAAAGTACACCGTCCATTGGGATGGAGACAAGTAATTATCACCTTTTTTGGTCTCGATGAGTGAGAGTGTTAAGACCAAGTTCCAACCTCTTTGTCAAATATTAAATGCTTGACAATGACATGTTATTTTTCTGTTCGAAATCAAAAGGAGTAAGAGGGGAAGAAAAGAAAAGGGCAAAAATACTGTTCAATTATTTGTAAGGTAATGCCCAATTAATCTTTCTTCCCCGACCTTTATTTTATTTTGTATGCCAAAGATTACACCCTTGCTCGGGTGCTTTACTCGGGTGGTCGGGCTCTGCTCTGTTGCCCTAAACATTTATTGTAACTGACCAAGATGGGTCCTATTGTATTTTCATTTGTATTGTACATATATATTGAAACTACCCACGCACTTGCACTATATACTTATACACACAAACAAACCAACATGCACTTGCAAACGCACCGACATCACGCATGCAGTTGATCATCCTCCAAAAAACCGGCACTTTACATTTTAGTATTAATAAATGGATTCACACGCTTACACTCCCGATATTCTTCTTGACGATATACACGACAGTAAATATTACACTCCCTTAGAATTTAACGATATATTTTCTCATAATCCAAATAATATTTCACTTTTACATATAAACTCGAGAAGTCTGAACAGAAATTCCGAATAGTTTGACAACCTTTTACACTCCTTAAATAATTTTGCATTTTCCGTCATTGGAATAAGTGAAACATGGTTACATCAGAATTCTCCTGATATGTTCAGTTTATCTAATTATAAGTTGATTAGGGCAGACCGCAAAGGAAGAAGAGGGGGCGTTGTTGCATTTTATATTGCTCAAAACTTAAAATTCAAAATCTGTTCAGATGTTAAACTAACACAAGCGGAATCATTATTTATTGAAATTGACAACTCAAATCTCAAAAATGTCATTATAGGTTTAATTTATAGACCCCTCAACTCTAATTTTGAACTATTCTGTGATGAAATGGATTCATATCTTCATAAAATAGGCGAAGAAAACAAACATATATTTATGCTTGGTGACTTTAATATCAATTTCCTGCCCTCTTCTGATAGCAGTAATTCAACCAATTTTATGCAACTAATGTATTCATATGGCTTCATTTCGACTATTAATAAACCCACCAGAATAAATTGACATTCTTCAACTCAGATTGATAATATTTTTTCCGACGTGCATAATAACAAAACCATTGGGGGGATATTATGCTCTGAAGTTTCCGATCACCTACCCATATTTTTAACATGTGAATGCAAACTATGTTGCCCTAAATCATTTGATGAATTTTTATATCGCTAAGAATCCTAACGTAATGTAGAATTACTGAAACAGGATTTACTTTTAGAGGGATGGGCAGATGTCTACAATGTAAATGATGTCAATACCGCATACAAACATTTTAATAACAGATTACAATATTGTTATGAAAAGAATATCCCCCTAGGCAAAATTAAAAGCAAGCGAAGTAAACCCAGGAATCCTTGGATAACGAAAGGTTTATTGAAGTCAATACAAACACGCAACCGCCTCTATACATTGCATTTACGCAATCCAACTGATACTAACCTAAAGACATATAAAACTTACCGCAATAAATTAACAAAACCGATCCGAATATCCCGTAAATTACACTTTTCTAATAGATTAAAGAAGGCCAGTTCAAACACTACTGCAACTTGGAAAATCATCAAAGAGGTTATGGGAGAAAAGACAGATCCCCCACCCACGGATAATATCACACTAAATGGTACTAACATACATGATCCTAGTATTTATGCAAATTCATTTAATTCATTTTTCACGAATATCGGCCCTGAACTCGGGAGCAAAATTAATAGCCCTAACGCTCACTTTACAGACTATCTTTCCGAACCAAACCAAGAGTCTCTCTTTCTAAACCCAACACGTCCCAGCGAAATTGTTAATATTACCCAATCTCTTAACAGATCAAAATCTTATGGTTTCGATAAAATAAGTATGTCTCTTTTAAAAGAAATAATCCACCCACTTGCAATGCCTTTAACTCACATTTTCAATCACTCGTTATCACAAGGTGTTTCCCCTGATCTATTGATAAAAGCTAAAGTCAATCCAATTTTCAAAAAAGACGATCCGCACGAAATAAGCAATTATCGTCCCATTTCCTTACTTCCAAGTATATCCAAAGTCTTAGAAAAAATCGTTTATTATAGGTTACATACATTTATCAATAAACACAATATACTCAGTTCAAATCAATATGGTTTCAGGAAAAATTATTCAACTGACCTAGCATTAATTGAAATTTATGACAAAATTACAAATGCCATAGCTAACAAAGAACATGTTGTTGGTATATTTTGTGACTTAAATTAAGCATTTGATACGCTGAATCGCGCTATCCTCCTTTCCAAACTCAGTCATTATGGAATTCGGGGTCAACCACTCTTATGGTTTAAAGATTATTTAACAAACAGAAGACAATATGTTACATTCAATGGATATGATTCTGATTCCCTTTTAGTTCAATGCGGTGTCCCCAAGGCTCCATCTTAGGCCCACTACTCTTTCTTCTTCATGTCAATGATATCATCAAGACATCCTCCGTTCTTTCTTTTGTCTTATTTGACTTTGACTTGGAATGACCATTTACATCACGTAATAATGTGCATTTCTAAAAGCATTGGTATAATTTCCAAGCTAAAGTTTCTTCTACCCTATGCAACCTTATTCCTGTTATATAATACACTAGTTCTCCCGTATATAACATATTGTAACATTGTATGGGCTAATTGTGGTTCGACAAAAATCAATTCTATTTTTAAACTACAAAAGAGAGCAATACGTATTTGTACCGGATCGCATTTCTTAACTCACACTGACCCCTTATTCCATAAACTTAAAACGCTAAAAATTTTCGACTTGAATACTATCCAAGTAGCAGTCATAATGTTCAAGTACATTAATAATCAACTTCCACCATCCTTTGATAACATGTTTAAGTTTAATAGTTCTGTTCATTCCTACCCTACTCGCATTTCTGGAAATTTCCATCTTACAAATCCCAAATTATCAATAACACACAAATCTGTAAGACATTCTGGTCCGGACATTTGGAATAATTTTCCCGATAACATAAAATCTTGTTCAACCATCTACTCCTTAAAAGCTACACTTAAACGAAAGATACTACAATCATACGTGCCCACGCTTTAAATTAGTATTTACTATTTGCACCCGCACATGCAATTGCACTGCACCCACTTGATCACTCAGTTTTACCAAGAGAGTTATGTCGCCTAATCTTTTTTACGAGGCCGCCATCCATTTGTGCGTTCTAAATTATCTCTCTAGTTCATTGGAAAAAAATATTTACATACGTCTATTATATTCCTTAATCTTGTTAGTATGTTTGTCTTAAGTTTATTATTGTATACTATTATTGTACATGATTTTTTTTACTTATGTAATACTTATGTAAACCTTCGATTTATTGTATGCTATTAGAACGCAGAAATAAAAGCAAACAAACAAACAAACATATCGCGTTAAAATTACGTAATTGACCCATGAATCACGAATGAATTGCAGATAAACAGCGCGATTTTACATTTTATTCTCTTCTCATTTTCTATTTTTATGATTTTACCATTAATCAGTTTTCGTCAATATGTTTGCTTATTTGATGTGTTAAGATAGTTCCTCATAATGTGTGTCAGCCTTCCTCATTTTAACCGGCCTCTGGTGAATGTCTCTGTCTCTGTATCTCCCCACAATTGCAATTTTCCCCTTCCTGTTGTTCTTACCGCTCCACTTAACTTTTATTTCGAACTGTAGACATGGTAGAAGTGATGTGGTCAAGTGATTATGCCACAAGATGATAGTCCACAATGGCCAAGGGGCTCGAGTGCCTGCAATGTAACTAATAAACTTTGGCCAAAGATTAATGTACATTTGCCACTCTCGACCCAAGTGAAGTAAATTGTTATCCAATCATGCCAATAGGGATATATTCCTGGAATGCTTTATCGCCTTATTAGAGAACGTTGGCTAAAGCCGGGTCGTGATAGATTTTGTATCCTTAGTAATAAGCACTTTATATGTCTCCTAATGCCATTTTTATTATATTCCTATTTTCCCCTTTATACCTTCCCTTTTCTCTCCTGTTTTGTGGAATGATCATAGAAATGTGTTTGAAAGACATATTTATTTCTTATAATTCTGCAAAAATAGATGTAACCAGTGAAACAATGGCCATGTCTTCTTTGGACTCGACCTCTGCCATGCCAACATCATATTCGGAATCGCCATCTAATTCAACATCCACGACCGGTAAGGAATACTGTGAAAAGTTACACGTTGCCTTTTAGGCTCTTTTTGTAACTCTTTCCTCCTTTTGGATCATTTTTTACTTTAAAATTCTCTGGCCCGTACTCTTGAAAGCAGCTTAAGTTAAGCCAGACTTATCTTAGGCCGCTGATTTATGGCAGGATATTTGTCAACCCCAAAGTTTCACAATAATTACTAAATTTAATGTAAGAAAATCTTTAAAAAAATATATATGTATTTGGATGTGCAGTGAACATTAAATCTCCTTCCCCTCTCCCAATCCCACTGCCCAGCTAGTACTATTGCTATTAACTGTCTAATATCTGGCTGCCCTGACCTTCACCACATAGTGAGGAGAACCTTACCTTTCGACGGACACTATGCTAGATATAGGTCGCCACGTTTTGATTTCGACTGATGACGTGTGCGTGACGACGCGCATTTAGCTAGTACAGTATGATTGAGCATAATTATATGCATGAGAAACAGCTGATCTATACTGACCTACATCCGAATACAACCAACTTCGGAAAACCGAGCACAGGTTTATACTCCGAAAACGGCGAAAAAAAGCAAGATAAATATAGAGCCCTCATCGTTCAGTGCGAGACAGTGTGTACAAAAGGCATGTGGAAAATCCTGCAATGTCGTCCTGCTGTTGATAATATAAGTTTCAGAAATAATGCTGCAGATATGTTTATTTCAAATGGTTGTCATTTGAAAGTCATTTCATATGGCGAATCATTCACGGATTTTGTAGGTAATTGACACGCAGCATTATTTTTAATAATATAAATATATCTTTGGCAGGTTGAATTTGCAAGATTTTCCCCATGCCTTTTGTACACGCTGCCTCGCAATGAACGATAAGGGCTCTATATTCATACGCCATTTTCGGAGTATATACTTGTGCTCGGTTGTCCGAAGTTGGGTCTGACTGTCGTGTGTTCTTTTAAACAGTAAATCGAAAACAATTTCATGCAAATTGTCATGAATCTTTCACAAGATAGGTTGACAGAATTATTAGTTGCAAATATTCACTGGGCTTATTGCTACTTGATGCATACTTTGCAATATTGACAGCTATTTTTTGTTCAGCGCCCCCCCCCCCCCAACCCACTTTTCTTCAAATGGTTTCATGAAAATTCTCTGGCTCGGCGTAATTTCATTGGTGTCTGCACCGTCCCATCCGCGGGGGTTACCCAAGGGAGACTACTGGCTGTTCGCCGTACGCGTCAGAAGAAAATGATTCCAGGGACCAAGGGATACTCGGAGGCATGATAGTAAAAAAAAACCTATCATGCTCTGAAAAAAAGAAACCTATAGTTTCCCCTTAGGATTTTTTTCTTTTGGTAGAATTATGATTAATCGCAGGAAGTGCTCTCGACAAATCCAAGAGCAAGATATTTTCAATGAGGGATATAATAGGAAATATATAGTGCTTTAGGTTTTAGTACAATCTGAGGGTCTCTTCACAAACATTTATATAGGTCTGTGAAGTTGTTTTGATATTCGTTATTCGTTATTCGATATTCATTTGATATTCATTTGATATTCATTTGATATTCAAAATTGCCTAAAGTCGGATTTTTTTTTGACGTATACCTGGCGCCCACGGTCCCCGATCTAATGCCATGATGACCTCGACCTTGACCCCTCAAGGTCACGGTCAAAAATGGCGCCAAAAATGAATACTAGCTTTTTGACGAACTGAAAGTGGCCCAAAATCCAAAATTTTTCCACCCCTGCCTGGCGCCCACGGTCCCCGATCTAATGCCATGATGACCTTGACCTTGACCCCTCAAGGTCATGGTAAAAAATGGCGCCAAAAATGAATACTAGCTTTTTGACGAACTGAAAGTGGCCCAAAATCCAAAATTTTTCCACCCCTGCCTGGCGCCCACGGTCCCCGATCTAATGCCATGATGACCTTGACCTTGACCCCTCAAGGTCACGGTCAAAAATGGCGCCAAAAATGAATACTAGCTTTTTGACGAACTGAAAGTGGCCCAAATTCAAAATCTTTCCACCCCTGCCTGGCGCCCACGGTCCCCGATCTAATGCCATGATGACCTTGACCTTGACCCCTCAAGATCATGGTCAAAAGTGGCGCCAAAAATGATTTCTAGCTTTTTGACGAACCGAAAGTGGCCCAAAATCCAAAATTTTTCCACCCCTGCCTGGCACCCACGGTCCCCGATCTAATGCCATGATGACCTTGACCTTGACCCCTCAAGGTCACGGTCAAAAGTGGCGCCAAAAATGAATACTAGCTTTTTGACGGACTGAAAGTGGCCCAAAATCCAAAAAATTTTCCACCCCTGCCTGGCGCGTACGGTCCCCGATCTAATGCCATGATGACCTTGACCTTGACTCCTCAAGGTCACGGTCAAAAATGGCGCCAAAAAGGGGTGGAAAAATTTTGGATTTTGGGCCACTTTCGGTTCGTCAAAAAGATAGTATTCATTTTTGGCGCCATTTTTGACCATTATCTTGAGGGGTCAAGGTCAAGGTCATCATGGCATTAGATCGGAGACCGTGGGCGCCAGGCAGGGGTCGAAAAAATTTGGATTTTGGGCCACTTTCAGTTCGTCAAAAAGCTAGTATTCATTTTTGGCGCCATTTTTGACCGTGACCTTGAGCGGTCAAGGTCAAGGTCATCATGGAATCACATCGGGGACCGTGGGCGGCAGGCATACGTCGAAAAAAAAATCAGATTTTAGGCATTTTTGAATATCAAATGAATATCAAATGAATATCAAATGAATAACGAATAACGAATATCAAAACAAATTGACAGGCCTCATTTATATTAAGTTTTAATATTTCCCCTTTCCGCAGTACATCCTGGGTTAGAGTGCTGTAATAGACTTTAAACTTTTCACCCCTGCCTGGCGCCCACGGTCCCCGATCTAATGCCATGATGACCTTGACCTTGACCCCTCAAGGTCACGGTCAAAAATGGCGCCAAAAAGGGGTGGAAAAATTTTGGATTTGGGCCACTTTCGGTTCGTCAAAAAGATAGTATTCATTTTTGGCGCCATTTTTGACCATGACCTTGAGGGGTCAAGGTCAAGGTCATCATGGCATTAGATCGGGGACCGTGGGCGCCAGGCAGGGGTCGAAAAATTTTGGATTTTGGGCCACTTTCAGTTCGTCAAAAAGCTAGTATTCATTTTTGGCGCCATTTTTGACCGTGACCTTGAGCGGTCAAGGTCAAGGTCATCATGGCATCAGATCGGGGACCGTGGGCGCCAGGCATACGTCGAAAAAAAAATCCGATTTTAGGCATTTTTGAATATCAAATGAATATCAAATGAATATCAAATGAATAACGAATAACGAATATCAAAACAACTTGACAGGCCTCATTTATATTAAGTTTTAATATTTCCCCTTTCCGCAGTACATCCTGGGTTAGAGTGCTGTAATAGACTTTAAACTTTCTTTGGGTCTGGCCATTTTTTTTATATTCTTTGAGGAAAATCAAAATTCCGATGAGTTGAGTTGAGAATGAAATTAAATGAAATATTAATTATTGTGACCTTTTTCGTGTTTTATCACATTTAATCGCAGGCCCTGTGTTCTGCCCTGTATTCTGCTTGCAACTCAAGACATCCCTACTTTTCCTTACACCCGCTTATGCATGTATACCTTTTTTGTGTCTGAACGATCAATAGAAATTAAGAAAATATATATTTAGTGTATTAAGTTTTTTAGATTTCTATTCCGCAGAAATAGGTGTGCCTAATGGAAGAACATCTTTAAAAAAATATGTATTTGGATGTGCAGTGAAAATTAAATCTCCTTCCCCTCTCCCAATCCCAATCCCACTGCCCAGCTAGTACTAGTGCTATTAATTGCCTAATATTTGCCCTGATCTTCACCACATAGTCTCGTATATTTTAACACGGTTATTGTTTCAAAACAGGCAATCTGGACGACATGTACATATTTATCTCTTTCTATTCTCTCTTTCATTTTGTAAAATTAAAGGGGAATGAAAGGCAACAAACATTAGCCTATAACCATGTAGGCAATTATCAGCCTATTACAAATATCTAGAAATTACTATTATTTGATTATTTAACAAGGAGAACAATGTCTTAAAATGTTGCAGTTTCCTTGCTAGACATTATCCCATGGAGGCTGTCATTTTCTTTACAAATTATGTCAAAGCAGTGCCATTTGTAAGATACCCACTGATCTGTATACCAGCTACAATGACACCCGTGATCACCTGTGGAATGCATGACACTGGGTTTTCTCATAACAATCCTGTCATATAACCTATTTGTGTCAAGATATTTGGTTCAGCTATTTCTTTTGTTAAGCAGGGTTTGGCATGCACAAGTTGTTGCTTGGTCATACAAAGGTTTGTCAATTCTTCAAATAAGTGACAAATACGTCGTACAACTGCTCCTAGATATCACCTGTGCGAGATGCCAGGGGTACAAAGATGGCTGTCATTTTGCATTAGTTGCTTAGTTGTACAATACCTATTCATTATACAAGATCATTATCCATTGTGTACAGGTAAATGGACATTTACTTCTAAGACATCAGTTTTTTTCGAAATGGCAGCCCCCATGGGATAATATCTGTATAAGAAATCTGTAAAATTTAGAGAGATTGTTTCCCTTACTGAGTAATCAACTACTAGTAGGAGTATTTTCAGGATATTTTAAACAGGCTGGCAATTTCCACATGATTATCAGCTAATGTTTGTTGAGTTTCATTCTCCTTTAATTATGAAGATGCAGTTTTGGATTTTATGTGTCGTTCACGGGGTGTAAATACTGGATGGTTTGTTGACTGGCAATTATTAGAGATTTCAATGAAAGATCAGAGTTGTCCAAAAAAAAAAAATGGCTAACGTCTATCTGCTAACAGGAAGCAAAACCAAAACAAACACAATCGAGAGATGATTCCAGTGTCATGAATATCAAACACATTCTCGAATTCACTTAAAGGTGCCATACATATTCCCGGAATCTCAACAAATGAATGCACGTATACAGTGACATAATTGGAAATACCTTCATTCTACAAAGAAATGCGCAAACATACAACAACATGATTGTTTATTTTTGTTATCACATGGTTCGCGGTTCGAATCCCGCCACGGCGCTAATGTCCTTTGGCAAGACATTCATCTACAATTGCCACTCTCCACCCAGGTGAAGTAAATGGGTACCCGGTAGGAAGAAATTCCTTGAAATGCTTTAGCGCCTATCATGGCAGCTCGGCTAAAGCCGGGGTAATAATGTGATACTTTGTATTAAGCGCAGTAGAGTATATTCATATAGTAGCTGCGCTATATAAATGGAACATATTATTATTATTATTATCATTCAAGATACTGCTCGGATTCATCAGGTCTGCCTGCAGAAAGCTAAGAACTTTAGACAATGTATATGCGATAAAACAAAAATATCAGCCGTTTTGAACCAGTTGAAATTCCGATATTTTTGCAGGAAACAAATGTAAATCACTACAGGAATACATGTGATGACAGCAATCAAATACTTGTGTATTTCTGTCTCACGCCTTGACAATTTGTACACATTCAATACAGAATCGTCGGTCAAGATCTTCGTGACAGATGCTAGGGCGGATGCCATCTTTGTCGCAGACCTACAAGATGAATTGAAATTCACATCCATCCCCTGCGCTGGAGCCCCTTTCTATATAACCTCTGACTCGATAAAAAGGAAGCTCTACTGGACTGACTACTCTGAAGGGCTGGTCTATCGTGCAGACTTTGATGGTTCGAACAGAGAAGCAGTCACTGCTTCGAACAAATGGGGTAAGAAATACAAGTGAAAGCTGCCATCACTGATCAAGAGGAGAACCTTACCTTTTAAATCCATGCAATTCCCTCACCGTCGAGTTAAGTGCGCATCCAGATCTAATGACAATTTGAAATACTACTTGACAATACACTGTACATGTTAATAAAGCCTTGGTCACGTAGTCCCGGATCACCAACCGGTCGCTTTTAATACGGACTCCTTTGGGAGGCTAGCGACTGTTATATACCTGAGTTGCGAATACGGTGAATTTATTTCCGGTGGCTTACTGTCCAAGTAGGCATTACGACGGAGGTACGCTGGTAAATATAAAAACCTCCGTAGTGTAGATTTGACGAACTTATCCATAATTATAGAGTGTCAAAATACGATGTTCCGTGGTTGATCACGGAAGCAAGGCTGAAAGGCTTCGACGGACGTATGAGACTTAAATGGGTTAAGCTTACATCTTAGTGTTAATGAGTACTCACTGTAAACAAATATGTGCTGGCTTAAGTCTGGAACCATTGAGACTATACATCTTTCTCATTGCTCTAGGGGGAGGAAAAACAAAGAGGGCAAGTCTTGATAGTTCGAGATTCAAGCCAATAACTATTTATTGAGAGGTGAAAACATATATAATCTGGAATCTAGGTTACGATGCTGGGTATTCCTGATCCATCCTCGGTCTCCTACCTGGTGCAACCATCTTACCCCCGCAGTGCTGCCCTATAAGCTATGTCACACTTCCCTAGCTATTGCGAACAGAAAATAACTCCACGGAATTGCTACGGATGAGTTTAGGGTCTAATTGCAACAAATGAAGTATGGTAACCGTAATTAGGCCTTAAGACACTCTGATCGCTGCCGTGCATATTCAGCTACGAATATTCGTAGGAGATCCGTTAAGCATGACGGATGTACTCAAGGAAGTGTTCGGGAAAAGGAAGGACGGGCTAGGGCAGCGTCTAGGCAAGTAACCACACGGAAGTTTGGGACATTGCAAACTTTCGCGCAGTATACCAGATTTAGACCGCCGGGTGAACAATCAAAAATGCTTTTGTTTTTGTGTTTTGCGACCCATCCCTGGCATCTACTTGAAAATCTCCTTTAGTGTGTAGAAAAATATACTGAAGATGATGGTACAACTCGTCAGTCAGAAAAAGTGCACACAGATTGATAATTTCCATATTAATTTTTGATAAATATGACAAACGCCCTCTTGAGTCCAACCTTAGACAGCTGTGTGTTATCCTATGGGAAATCTTGGATTTTTGCAACTTGTGCATTCGAATATCAATTTAAGTGAATGTAATTGATGTTTCTTTACTCTTCTCTCTTTCCCCATCCCCCTCTTTCCTTATCCCCTTTCTAACTCTTCACTCTTTCCCCATCACACTCGCTCTCTCTTCCTTGTCCCCTCTCAACTCTCACTCTTTCCCCACCCCCATCACTCTTTCCTTATCCCCTCTAACTCGTCACTTTTCTCTTTCCCCACCCACTCTCTTTCCTTATCCTCTCTCTAACTCTTCTCTCTTTCCTTATCCCCTCTCTAACTCTTCTCTCTTTCCCCATCTCTATTTCCTTATCCCCTCTGTAACTCTTCATCCTTCTCTCTCTCTAACCCCCCCCCCCCCCTGTCTTTCCTTATCCCCTCTCTAACTCTTCCCCCATCCTCCTCTTTCCTTATCCTCTCTCTAACTCTTCTCTCTTTCCTTATCCCCTCTCTAACTCTTCTCTCTTTCCCCATCTCTATTTCCTTATCCCCTCTGTAACTCTTCATCCTTCTCTCTCTCTAACCCCCCCCCCCCCTCTGTCTTTCCTTATCCCCTCTCTCTCTTTCCTTATCGCCTCTCCCTCTTTTTATGCCATTCCCTGAAATATACTTTATTTCTGCATCTCGTTGATCTTACAATAGAATAAATCACAATTTAAAAATACATTTTGTAAAGCATGTATGACCAAGTATAATCTGGATTCACATCAAACATAAATACATGTATGACATATTATTTTCTATTTTTTCAACAACAAAAAACTGTCAATGAAAGGTATGATTGACTATACTGCTTTTTGTACTGATGTAAAGCATGAAGCATCATCAATAATACAAATCATTGTCAATCCGTATCAAAATATTTTCATAATCAAATGTTCTTTCAACAAAAGCTCAAAAATCGTTACCATGCATCAGGATTTAGTTTCTAGTAAAATGACAAAGTTTGCACATATCTTTATGAAATCGAATAAAGAATATACTCATGATCTTTCAAATACCCTGCAGGTATGCTTATGTCCAAATAGTACAAATACCATTTCATAATAGTTCACTGCTTCATCTAACCTGCATAAACTGCAAAAATATAAATTTGAAAGTCCTGTTTTAACAAAGAACTTCCAAACAAAGCTTCACACATCTACATGTAGTGTGACATATAAATGGGTTATATATTTCCAAGTGAAAGAGTTGTCCAAATCTACAATATTCATTTCATAACACGGCTAAAATGAACTGAGCGATTCCACTGATTTGTAGATATGTACTGGAAAATAATTTGCATCGAAATACAATTGACAAAGTAAACATATGAAATATAAGACTTGATATTGATGGTAACAGTTCTACTTGATCATGAAAGATAGATTTCAACATACATTTGTTAATTATTTCAGTTTGATACGTAATATGCACAGGTTCTGAATCAGCGAAAAAAAAAAAACATACAAAATCTCCAAAAGAGCTATGGTAAAGTGAAAAAGAGCTCTGGTATAAAAAAAAAAAGACACCAATAAAAACAATAAAAAATGGCATTGAGAAAAGCACACTTTTACAACAAATCCACACAAAAAATCCTGTGAACAAAATAGGACTTTTTACACTGTTCTGAATACATGCGTTTTGGAATAAGTTGATAATTCTATTGCTAGCATTATTATTTAAATTTAGAGCCAGGAGCAATGATTTTAGGTTACTGGGCAATATTGGATCTTTATTTGATTCATGATCAACTTATAAAAAAAAAAGTGAATCTTACCATAGGATCTATCAAAAATTCTCTGGTACATAGATATAATAAACTAACACCCAATTACATGCAAACCCACTATCACTGAAAAGGAAGGGTGCATCAGAAAAATTCTAATTTAGAGAAGATAGAGTTATTCTGTGAATACTGTGAATGCAAGTAACTTAGACGGATTCAAGCTGATCAAAATCTTCATCATCGTCATCATCACTGCTCTCAACAACTACAGAATTTTTGCAGGCAACACACTTGCATAGATCTGTGCATGGAATATTGTGTTGCCTGCAGGAGCAACGACTTTTTTGCAGCTCGACACAACTTGTCTTTCTGCAGCCGCAGTGAGTTAGCTCTAGAAGAGTGTTGGGTGCAGGTGGGAGATCTCCCCATACTACTTCTAGCTCTGTGCATTTGACTATCTTCCATCCATGTCCATCTGGACTAGGAATAGAAGGAAATTGCTCCAGACATCTGGTGTGGATGGCAGCCTGGTAGTTTGCCCTTAATACATGCTTCCTCAAAGAGTCGCGTGTTGGTGGCATGCTTGACTCGGCCTTTGTAGCTAGCAGGAAAAGGTTGTGCCTAGCCAGATTAACATCTGAACAACTTTGTCCATAGAGCTTACAAACGAACACTTCCATTTCACTGAACACATTAGCATCAGGAGTAAAAGAACTGCCAATCTTCTTAAATGTTTCCTGCAAGCTATCACTTTCCATCACAAGTTGCATCGCTTTCTTCTTTGATTTTCCATAAAATGAACTGACAGAATCACAACCTGTGGCACAATGAAGGCCTATGAGAGCATCAGTCATCTTCTGCCCAAGATGATTATGAATAGCTGTCAAGTTGATTGTTCGCTTGTTACTCCCTCTACCAGTGTACATGAGAAGAGTTGATTCAATTTCCTGTGCTTTAGCCACACCAATTACGAAGACATCTGTGTCTGGACTTCTGATGACAACAAAGGAAGAGTTTTTGTCTGATGAGCTTGATGAAGGAAGATGATTGGCAGCATACTGGCAATGAAGAAAAAGTCTTGTGTCTGCTTCTTCGTGGTTGCATTCCAGTTCCTTCACAGCTTTTACCTGCATTTCTCCATCAACTTCACAAAGAGAATGGCACTTGTCATCATGTGCCAACACAATGCAAACACCACTTAGAACATGGGATGGACGTCGACTCCAGGTCTTAAACACAAACTGTATTAGTGCCGCTTTGTTATCATTACATGAGAGGAACTTCTTCCACTGTTGTGGGACTTTCTGCTCTTCCGAATAAATCTTTGTTACTTGGCTTCCAGCAGCAGCTCGTCTGCTCCTTTCTCCACTCTTGATGCTAAGTTGTCTATATGTATCAACTACAAAATGCACTACATCACTGTGAACAGATTTGGCAATGTTCACCAACTCTGCCAGTAGGTAATCGGCAAGCAATCTAAAAGTGGCTGGAACTTTCTGATAGGGAAGCTCCTGCAGCATTGCCATTCCATCAATGATCCATATACTCCTGTGAGGAACCCCTTCAGTGACAGGGGATGGCTGAACAGAGTCTTCGATGAAATGCATGAGGTTTGACTTGGTTGTCTTGTTGAGAGTACCATCAACATTTGCAAGAGACAAAGGGAGTGGACCAAGATTGTGTGTCAGCATGTGTTTTATGTCCAACTTTCGAGCCCCAGCAATAATCATTAATCGTTGGAAGAGATTTCTGTCCGCCTTGATGATAATCTCTTTATCTTTCACCTTGGACTTGGAAGATTTGCTCATCGATGCAAATGTCTTGGTTTTCTGTTTCTTCAGGACAGCAAACATATCACCTTCTCCTTGTAAGCGTTCCTTACAATAAGTTGTGAATGCCACATCTCCCCTCTCACGAGCCTCCAAATAATCACTTGTTACCTCAGCTGAAGCAACAGTCCCAGATGCGATGTGGAGAAGCTGTGCATTGCCCTCTTCAAAGGGATTGACCATAGATTCAACTGTCTCTATGACAGCACAAACACTCTTCTCATCTTTTCTCCTATGTGCCTGTCGTAGATCTCTTTTGATGTTGGATCTCTCACTCCTTCCTGCCATATTCTCACACTCTCTGCTAATGGCACTTCTCTCATGCTGGGACAAGATCCAACGGGAAACAGCTCTCTTGTTGGTGGTGAATCCAACCATTCCTCCCTTTGTCTTTGTGTCCCGGTTGCAGGTTTGCTCAATAGTTTGGTCGCAAGCAACTTGAGAGAAACCATAATCATTCTGCCGTTGGACTGCAAAGTCTCCTTGGGCAAGGGCTTGGTAAATAGAAGGATGGCTGGTTGGCAGCTGGCACATTTCCATCCAATATGCTGGGAGGTATCTAGCATAGTTAGTGTGATCATACGCAAAGAACCAAGGCAAAAAGCTACGAATAGAAGACAGGTGCAAACTCCAATCTCCTTCCCTTGTTGCACGCACAAAGAGCAGCAAAATCTCCACCATTTCGATATATGAAGACCACACAGCAAATGTTGGTTCCTTGGCACTTTGATCCGAGACAAACTTCTGATACAGGTCAGCAATGTTGCAAAATCTGTCAGACTTCACGTTCTGTTCAAATGCTGGTCCTGGAAAAGAATGGAGGAGCTCTTGCATGGTCTCTTCTACTACTTCTCGCTCTCCAGCAGAGAGAGTATTCAGGTATAACTCCCAACGAATGCGCTGCATTGCTTCCATTACGCACTTGTGTGCACGAATACTGCGGTTGTAATGGTGACCACTCATGACCCCATTTATTGAACCTTGGGCCACAATGCCTGATTCTATCATGATGTTCTCCAATCCAGCATCACGAAATCTTTTGCCAATGCATGCTAACATTGCGAGGGAGGTATGAAATGCACCAAGGCGAACAGTTATGCGACTGAGGAATGTTTCATTTCTCCATCGGATTTGTTGGGCTTTGGAGTAAATTGCCTGATCAAAAACAACTACCACTTCCTTCTGGCCAAGACTGTCTGCTATTTCAAGACTTCTCTCCATAATTGTGTAGACTGTGTCATATTCTGTAGGGCTGGCATCTATTATTGGTAGGTATCCAACTGTTGATTTGGGTGGAACAGTCTTATCCAGCATGACATTGAAGCCAGTCCAGCTTGGAAGAAGCTCATCTGAATCATTTGCAGATTTCATCAGGAAATATGACAGATCTAGGTTGCGTGGATAAACCTGTGCAGCTGCATATTCATCTGCGTTCAGAGAAACATTTCCACCAAATGGTTGAGGTCCTTTCTTCTTGCTCCCAAAGTATTTCTTGATGTCAGTCACTGGAGGCTCAAATGATGTCTCACGAGATTTGGGCAGATTGATGGATGGAGCAACACAGCTGTCACCACTCACAGTTGGCCTTTGGATGATAATACCATTTGTATTATGTGTGGTGCCCTTTCCTGAGACTGTCTCTTCTCCAAAGTCGTTGTTATCGAAGACGAGAGTTGTGAAGATCGACTGTGTTCCGGCTGGTAGAAGCTGATTTCCTAGAGCAAGCTGCCGTTTGGCAAGTGCCGTATCATGCTCCAAGACAGAAGTGGTTGATATACAGTGCCCCAAGCCATTCAAAATACCTATCAGTTTTGCAGAACCAGTAAAATGGCGCACTGCCATGGCCAAGGAAGAATGCTTCGGCATAAGAAGGCGAGCCTTAGACTTCAAGTACACCATGTCCTGAGATAAAGACAGAAGCCTCCTTTCCTCTTCATCAGAAACATCAACAATCTGGTTCAAGGTTGGATTGTCACTGAGTCCGGTACTCCATGCGAGGAAGTTAAATAGTTGCAGTGGGATTACTTCTCTTGCTTTTTCTAAGCTCAAGTTAGCAGAGGTTGGAGGCCATGGTGAATTTACCTCAATCTCATCCATGGAGGTTTTCAATATCTGAGCTGCGCGATACAGAGTTCTCAAGGAATCCAAATCAACACTTGGCATACGTGTTGGTAAATCACTGCTTTCGCTTGCCTCACTCTCCTCACTCGAAATGTCTCTAACGACATCTTCCACTACATCTTCAACTTCAAGTGTGTCGACATAAACAAATTCACTTTCGCACTGTCGTGATGGTCTACTGAAGTTTAACATGGGGTGTGATTTCTGAATCCTCCGCTTCAAATTGCCGCTCTTATAGGTAGATGCGTCCTTTCCTTCGACTTCTTGGATTGTTTTCACAAAGAGCTTAAGGAGCTTTGTAAGCCGCAGGATCTCCCTGCCCTTGATAAGCCTTTCTTCAATAGTATTACAAAATATGGTATAAGACTGGTCGTACAATTGGCCAATTTCCTCTACTACATCAAATGACTTACGTACCACCCTAGTATATGACATGTAACATGACTTATGGTACCTAGCTTCAAGAGCAACAAGGTCCTTGTCCCGGACTTGCAAAAGGACTCGCTCATCTTTTCGAAGTTCGGCAGCTGCTACCAAGTTTCCTCCCCTTTCAGTTTCGCATCTGACGAGATGTTCAATCCTCCTCTTTCCTGTACTACGCTCTGTAGTATACTTTGTTCGTTTGCAGATGAGGCACTCGACTGGTAAAACGTGTTTGCGTCCAGGAATCGCAGCAGTCGGGGTACCCATATCTGATCGTAGGAGACGTGCTGGAGGAGGGAGGAATACTGCATCCTGAGAGGTGCCTGGATCTTCCAGCTCTGAAGTACAAGTACGTTGCTCATCTACAGGAAAGGAACAAAGCAAATATGCATTTAGACACTAGTAATACTTTCCATTCATGCAGTACAAAGGCGATTACTCTGCAAGACTTCCATTTGTTTTCTCTTTATATTGTCTAAATCTGGTTCAACTGCTCTTTAAAATATGAATATGATCATCTGAATGAATCAAAAGTAACCAATCACCCCCCCCCCCCCCCCAAAAAAAAAAAAATGTAATAGACAAAAAATAAAAAGAATGAAAAATAATTTCAGAGTTAACGGTTAAAGTGTTGGAAGGCATGAAATTACTCCCAAGATACCAAAAGAGAGATTCAAAAGGTTAACTATCAAAAAGCACGAAGAGAAAAACATTGATATTCAGCTCATATTCAGGCCTGCATGGAAACAGAAAATAAGTTAATGTCCATGCATGCCACGATGACTAATAACTACCCATAACTTATTCAGACCTATTAAAAAATATTTGTTAATAAAAACATAAAAACAAAAAGTACATATTTTTAATATCTTCATACATATACATGTACCTTGTTTCTTCTGTGCCTTGATCTGCGCTCGTTTGATCGTAGTAATATTGCAGAAATGCCTGTAGCAGACTGCGTGGTATCCTGGTTGATGGCCATACCTATTATTGCAAAAATAATAACAGAATGGCTATTTTCATTTCACTCACTTTAAAAATCAATACCAAAATATGAGGCAAAAATGGCAATATCAATGATCAAATCAATAAAAATCTATGTTGACTGGTTACTGTCTTCAAATGCAAGTGAACCAGCACGTGAGAGTATGAGTATTCAGAATGCAGAACTGCTTCAAATCCATTGTTGATGCCCTTGAACACCTCACAACTCCCCCCCCCCCCCCCCAGCCCACTCAAGAAACTAATGATTTCTAATTTTTGAAAACACACAAAAAAATATTAATTCAGTAGGCCTAGAGGTGCACAGCCGATATCGGAGACTCTCTCCTATTTGGGAGACTGTCTTCCATGCAACCACCAACATACCATCAGACTAGTCGGACTAAACTGTTTCATAACCATGACAAAACTCGGACAAAGTTCGACACGTAGACAATATAGGTCTAACGTTACACCCACTTGGAATGCGATGAAAACCTGCTCTTTACTTTAGTCAGGTTAGTAGTAAAATTAAGAGTAGACCTATTCAATAATAAATGAACTAGTATGTTGAGCTCAACTGTCAATGACAATGACTTCTTCCTTTTCTTCTTCTTCGTCCGCTATTTTCAGAGATCTGTCTGACAGTCATAGACAAGTGACATCGTGTCATCATGCCATGGTACCGTCATCATGTCTTGTCAATCATGCAAATCAAACTCAAGTCAAGACAAAGAAAAAGTCAAACTTTTTGGTTTCTAATTTTCTAGAACAAGAAGTACTTTTATTAGACTTTAGTATAGTAGTTTTACTTTATTATTTGACTTGGCCTTGGTTGATACATTCATATAATTTGGAATAACGTTACCTCTTTCTTGTCCTTGAGCTTGTTATAGTTGAAGCACTTCCCTGGCCCTCTCCTCTGCCGACGGACGTGGACTGCTGCTCAAAAACTGAATCCGTTTCCTTGTCGAATACGAAGTTGACCGCATTGGCAGCAATTTTGTTTTCCAGTTCATACCCAAAATTGACACCCTTCCACAGATCTGCACAGTCTCTGAACTTTCTAAAACTCCTCTCACTGAAAGAAATAACCTTACTGTGTGTCGAAACAACATGCATAGAGCAAAAACTTGTATTTTCTTCTGAATCATCAGCAGAAGTATCAGTCGCGGACGACATGTTTACTGGAAGCACAATAGGCTAGCGCGCGCTAGTGTTATGTACACAACACTGCGTGTGATTGGCTGAAAAGCATGAAGCGCTGTAAACGTTTCTTGATACATGCTCAGTGATTGGACAATTTTCGTTAACAAAAATCAACATTTTTGACCACTTTTTTCCGTTTTTTGAGCTTGTGTGCATTTCTTATGATTGACGAGTTTTGAATATAATATCTAAATATATTTTTCAATAAACTCCTCTACTTTAGAAGTAGATGTGGAGGTTCGGTCACAAAACCGACGAATTCTAGGGGTCGCCCGGCGGTCTAATTGCCAGGGACGTCCCTAGAGGTGGCCGGATCTACACGGATGACAGGAAGGATGTACCGGATTGACCGTAGCAATACCGTAACCCTTCATCCGTGTTTATCCGAATTGTTATCCGGGACTATGTGACTGGGGCTTTAACCCACCGACTCTGCAGGAATATCCTCTTTTGATGTGTCATTATGTAGGGATAGACATTCATACCTTTTGTATTCGGATTTCTTAATACTATTTAAATGACAAAAACCTGTAAATCCCCACATACCTCCACCCTTGTTTGTTCGTTTGTTCGTTGTTGTTTTTTTCAGCAACACATCTCTTCTCTCTAAACTTCCAAGAACATTCTGTCCCGTGCATTGATCTATCAAAACAAAAACAAAAACAAACACCAACAAAAGCAGCTGTACAATGACAGTTTCCATTTCTTTTAAATCGTTGTCCTCTTGAACATCATTAAATAAGCATACTGTTTGTATTGTTTCTTTGTTATCGTAGGACCACATGGGATTGCAATTGCTGAGACATCGAGGACTCTCTACATCGCTTATTGGTCTAATAAAATAAGATCAATGTCGATTGGACCTGACAGCCCTATACCTGGGACTCCTTATGACTTCGTAACCGAGGGTATTACTCGGCCTAGAGCATTGGTTGTTGATGAAGAACATGGGTATGTGTACTGTACACTGTCATTTCTTCTATATCTGTCTTTAGGTTTTAAGAGAGTATATGATATACGAGTACCCAGGCAATTTCGCACTTTGGTAAGTCAGTTTGATAAAGCAGTTATTCAAATTTAGCAGAAACATCATTTTCAGCCTTTGTCATTCAAAAAGTATCCTTTTGTCACTCAATGAAGCATCTCAAGAAAAGGATTTTGCATTTGATTTCATTTAACTTCACTAATACGTGCTTTAAAATTAGCACAAATGGTTTAAATTCAACGGCATCTGCCGAAATAACACCTCAGGCAGTCGAATTTGCGAATGAGCAGTAAAGTTTGGAACATGTTTATTCTTTATTCATATTAACATGCCCGTTTTATACCAACTATTTTCTTTAGAATTGCACTGAACTAGTGCTGATTTCGAATTGTTTTTCTTACTTGAGTCCATAATATGGCAGATCTTGCTTTTGGGGGTCTACTTGACGATTTTTTTTAAAGCAAAATTAACATTACATATATTTCCCGTTCCACACTTAAGTGGAAATATATACATGTATAAATAAAAACGAACACATTTTATTAACCTAACTGACCTTAGCATGGACAACAATCTCCCCCACATGGGGGGAAGGTGGACGAAAAATGTAAGACGGCCATAATTTCAAGATGTTTTCGAGAAAGGAAACAAACTGGAAACCCTTTGATATTTCTTTTAGAAGATGAGGTTACATATTTTCTTTTCATTGTCATCTGGTTGATGTAGGTGCCGGAAAAGGGATGAAAAGAACTCGTTTGTCTTCTAAAAAGTAGATGTATCTCTTGACATTACTACATTCGAGTAGCCACACTGAACTAGAATGGATTAAACATAAATATCATATACACATGTAATACAGTATGATAAAAAAGGACATCAAAATTCCTGAGGAAAATTGTCAAATTTAATGCACAGCATTCTAAATAAGATGCTGCAATCAATTTGAATTTGAATTTGAATGGACAAATGGCAGAAGTTGTTTAGTGTGTTTAGACCAACGTTCGGCACTTTTCAAGTGGCGGAGTCTGAATTTCTGAGCTGTGAGGGTCTCACGCCAAGTGTCATGAGGTTTCTATATGGCAGGATCTATGAGAATGGAGTCTCGATTGGGCGACCAAAGATGCACATCGCCGGGAAGAGCTTGGTATCCCTGTCCAGGGTCTTCCTGTAGTGAAGCATGGCTCGTTGGAAGATATCAGTGTCAAGGACGCCTGTTGGGCTTGTGTTATCCATAATGAGACGCTTCACAGTCTTCACGCCAACTTCGGCACGACAGTTGCTATGGGGATAAGCAACTGACAAAAATACAACGGTGTACACCCCAGTCTTTTAGAAAGTGACGTGTCGCGATAGCCCTGAATTCAGGACCACCATCAGAAGCCAGTTCGTCAGGGATACCAAAAGTGACAAAGATGTTTCGTACACAAGTAATATTTCCACCTCTCAACAATCGACTTAGATTAAGCAGGAGATGCCAAGGGGTGGGTGGTGCGCTTGGGTTCGAGGGGGCGATCCGATTGAACTGGTTGCACCTAGCACAACAGACTGTGATGGCAGGTGTGATGCCAGGCCAGAAAATAGATGCCTTAGGCCTTGCAGACATGGAGATGACCTATTGGTGGGCTGCATGAAGATGGGTTAACACTTCTTCGCTGAGAGCTGTGGGTATAACGTCGCAGTCCATACAATATTACTTTTGCATTTCTACAAATGTATAGAATAAAAACACATTATAAAACGGGTTCAAGAATGTAGCCATCCTGATTTGTCAAATAACACCACGTGACCGTGCAAAAAAACAGCACTAACGCACGGCGAGGGAACTAACGCACGGCTAATTCGGATCAAACCGGATCTGTAAACATGTAAACATGTAGCGCAGACGGTACGACTCGATTTGGCTTTATGTTTTTACACGCTACCGTATACGCTATCAATATCGCGATATCTATCGTCGCGCTAATGTCAACATTATTCAGCATTGTATGCTGATTCAGAAGTAGGATTATGTGAGAACATTAACTTTTTCCCCAATAGTTTACCCAAATGAACCGAAAATCAGAGAAATCACTGTGAGGGAAAAATTAGCCAAGGAGAATGTATTGATATTCTAAAAGAAATGCAGTTGAATAAATCCCCAGGAAATGATGGATTGAATGTAGAATTTTACATTACATTCTGGTAGGTAGTCGGTGACTTAGTCGTTAATGCTTTTAATGATACTATAAAATATAAAGAATTATCTCCTTCTCAAAAACAAGCAATTATTACACGTATACATAAGGATGGTAAAGACCCAAAATGTATAAGTAATTATAGGCATATCTCCTTACTCAATGTAGATTACAACATCCTTACTTTCTAAAAGATTAAAAACGATTTTGAGTAATATTGTGTCAGTCGATCAAGTAGGTTATTTAAATGATAGAAACATTGGTGAAGCAATAAGACTTTTCAATGACACGTCAAATTTTAATAAACCAGGATATCTATTGGCAATAGACTTTGAAAAAGCCTTCGATTCAATTTCGCATACCTTTCTTCAAAAGGTGCTCAATTCCTTTGGGTTCGGACCAATGTTTAGTAAATGGGTTAAAATACTATATACTAAAGCGCAAGGTTGTGTTTTCAACGGGGGAAAATCAACCGGTTATTTCAAAGTAGAACGGGGTTTAACCCTTTGAGTGCGAGCCCGCGCGCGAACTTTTTTTTCCCACGAACTTTTTGTCACTATCGTCCTTGACGCATGCGCAACTTTGAAATAGCCCTACAATGCTTGGAGTTGGATGGGGTTTCAAAGTTTCATCCTAATTTTAGTAAAAATAAAAATACAAGACGTTATTTTTGTAATGTCCAAACTGAGAGTCGAACCCACATACCTCAGGTTAAATGTCCGAGGGCTAACGCATCTCGCCACAGCAAGACGCTGGGAGCAACCGTCATTATATCGCTTACGGAATAAACCCTATGATTGCGAAATTGATTTAGATCGGAAAGGATCAGGTGCGCATGCGCCAGGGAGGACAGGGACAAAAAGTTCGTGGGAAAAAAAAAATAGCAGCCCGCGCACAGCGATTGTTCTCCCTGTGACGGAGCGATTTCGGTTACATTGCCAGTAATGGGAATTTTGGAGGTGCTTTCTACTTTGATTGCTCATTGCAACTCACTCGGTCATTTCCGTCATTTTTAGTAAATGTAAACATGAAAGGTCAGACTTTTCTCCTTCTAAAAATATAAGTTTTGTTTATCGAAACAAAAAAATATGGTTTGTTATTTTACAGGGAAAAGCCGTCTTATTTTGTTGAAGCTTCGCTTTCTTCCTTTTCAGTACACTTACAATACAAATTGCGTAAACGCCGTCGCACACGCGGTTAGATCAAGGTCTGTGATAACTCCTTGTTTCGATCGATACCCCATTCATTGGCCCCCATTGTTGTCTGCTAATGCTCGGGCGATTATCTGCCAAATCACGCATTACGCCCTGCATTTTACGTGTGTTTCCGACTCATTTTGTAGTTGTATTCTGACCAGCATTGTGACATGATCACTCTAAATGCTTTCTATATCACATGTATCAGGGAACTGTTTTTTCAGATGAACATTATTTATTCAATAAGACAAAAATAATCCTATTTACTTTCGAATACATTTCTCATGATTTGTCATAACTATTTGTTTTATGACTCCCGCTTCATTCGTTTATTTCATCCATCTTTTTTCCCTATGTAGTTGTTTTATCAATAAAACAATTTATTAAAATCATGTACACATATGTGATTTGTTTTGTTTGTAATGGGAAAGAGCTAAATGAATAACAGTGAGTGGAACAAAATAATACTTTATCACATCTCAATGCCGCCTGCTCTCTCTCTCTCTCTCTCTCTGAACTCGTCAGGAATTTCGTGCAATTAAAACTTTGTTTCAGTGCGTTTTATTCCCGCGTTGCATGCTATTTTTATTATAAAAGGATGTGGCTATTTATCAGAGTTTGATCGATTTGAAAATAAAGAGAACATCAGAAAGGAGCATGATATCGAGAGTGTAGTAATTCATTGTATGTTTCGAGATAATGAGGAAAATATTGAAACAGAAAGACAACAGTTGAGTTGGATAATGACAAGAATCATAAACAAACTAAAACGATAAAGAAATATGTTTTTAAAAAATAACAGCGATGGGGGGGGGGGGGGGGGGGGGGGGGGCAATGACAACAATGACGATCGGCGATCCCGATAGTATAGCAATCAATGATGGTAATTTCTAGTTGATGATAACAATATATCATGTGAGTTTTAAGTTTATTGTAACGTAGGCTTACAGCTGAGTTAATTACCAAAACAGCAGATGACGGAATCGGGAATAAAATAAAGATGCATGAAATTAAAGCTTTCAAAGTATGCAATATTATGGTTATCCTTTTGACACAAATCCCAGTCATCAGGATAACCATTTAACGGGCTGTACTGTGAATTTCAAAATGAGCATTAATTTTTCTGTTATCCGTCACAAGATTTAATTAATTTTTGTTCGTCGAGAAAATGGAATTATAATTGGGTTCCCGTAATTCTTGGGGTTGTAGTTTTATCATATTGATAGCACGGCAGCGCATGTTTACAGTGCATTCTATGCATGTATACATGTATTCAGTAGGTCGACCTACGTTTACTTCCTCTTCTTTCAAAACGCTAATCCTTGTTAGTAGTCCACGGAACTGAGAAAGCGTTTCATTTTGAAAAGGTTCATTGAAATTCATGAATGAAGCGCTGAATTTGCCAATTTCAATTGATATAATCCTTGACCAAGCTCCTTTTATTTTATTTTATTAACTTGGATTTTAGAAAAGAGTCATGGTTCATTCATCAATGAAGTACTGAATTGGCCAATTTCAATTTCAATAATCCTTGACCAAGCTCCTTTTATTTTATCTTATGAACTTGGATTTCGGAAAAGAGAAGAATGGTTCATTCATGAATGAAGGGCTGAACTGGCCAATTTCAATTGATATAATCCTTGAGCAAGCTCCTTTTATTTTCATTTTATGAACTTGGATTATAAGGAGCGACGTCGAGTTATCAAAGCACATCAGTGATGTTTGGAACAGGGAGGCAATTTCTTGTCATTGCCCGGATGGTTTGGAGGGGGGGGGGGGGCTCTCTCTCTCTCTCTGGCACTTTTCTTCTATAGCTCTCATCTTGTACACACCTTCCTAAAAACATTAAAATATAAATACATTTACTATAAAAATCAATAAACAACCAATCAAAGGTAGTATAGTTGATGGGTTCCCAGCAATTTAATTCCTACGAGAAAAAACAAATCATGTGCTTATTTCAAATCAGTTGATGAAAAATGCCTTAGATAAAAAAAAAAAAGTAAACAACGTCAGGATCGAAGTCGGGAGTGTAAATGTAGTGAATATGCACATAACGTAGCTGTAGCTTCTTGTTAAGATCGATCAGCCCTCTGAACGCTATGATATCACGTGATCGGAGCTCTAGACTATGGAAATAACATGATCGGAGCGGACGCGTACGCGTACGTCTGTATGTATCCCAAACAAGAATTTCGGGTAAAGTTGAAACGAAATCCTATTTTTCTCGATTTTTCTCCACGTAACCTCATATTTTTTAACGGGTATTGTGAATGAATATATCTACATAATACTACTAAGAATTTTAGCGCATAAGAGCTGATAGTTAGCTGGAAAACTTTGTCAACATATTAGGCATAAATCTCGGCTTCTGTAGAAGCCCTCCGTCACAAACTGAGCACCTCGCTCGGCTTCTGTAGAAGCCCGTCGTCTCCAAAGGGGGTTTAAGACAAGGAGATCCGCTGTCTCTTTATTTATTCATTTTATGTATCGAATGTCTAACTCATTGCATTCGAAAAGATAACTTGGTAAAGGGTGTTCGCGTTGGTGAAACGGAAATAAAGCAGATCCTTTATGCAGATGATATGACAATATTTGTACGCGATATAGACTCAATTTATAGATTGGAGGTAATTCTAGAGAGCTTTAGGAAAATATCCGGACTTAAGATTAATGGAAATAAAACATTTATTTTGCCTCTTGGGCAATCTGTTGGCGCTGCAACTTTTTATCCTTTTAGAAAGGCAGTTGGCAATGTAAAAATAATAGGTATTTATTTTTATTAGATCCTGACGTTGCTGAAGAGATGAATTATAAAGAGATTTTGAGCAACATTAAGAAATTGTTAAATTGGTGGAAGCAAAGAGATCTCACTCTGATTGGGAAAATTCACTTGCTGAAAACATACGCATATTCAAAATTGATTTATATGAGCTCTTTGACTGTGACACCTGAATGTGTTTTCAAAGAAATTGATGAGATCTGCTTTAATTTTCCATGGCGAGGGAAGGACAAGATAAAAAGAAGTACTTTGTATCTTGATTACAAACAAGGAGGATTGAAAATGCTTAAGACTTTTTGTGAAGGTGAAAAGGGTGATGTGGATCAAAAGACTTGTAACTGGAGACCGAAAGTGAAATGGAAGAAGTACTTAAAATTTTTACTGAGACCAACTGGAGGAAATATAATTTTCTATTGTAATTATTTACCTTACGTGATCAGCATATACAGTTACCAAAGTACTACCAGGAAATGTTAAATATTTGGTTTGATATGAATGCGTTGATTAAAAGGGATGCAACTAATAAAGGAAATGATTTTTTTTTCAATAATAGGTGTATTCATAAGAAAGGAAAAACATATTTTCTTGAAAATCTTTTCTTAAAAAAACAAATATAAATATTACAGATGAAGAAGGAACATTGATGTCAGACACTTATTTCAGATGTATGGGACTAGATGAAGAGGAAATAGCATTGATTAAAAAAATATATGCAGATACGCCTGAAGAATCGAAAATCGATTTAAGAAAGCATAATTCAGCTGACGGTCTAAAAATAGAATTTATGTTTTCGAAGAAGAAATTTTCAATTTTAATCAGTTTGTTCAAAGAATTTGTATAGGGCGTGTATACCAAAAATGGCCGACATTCCTGTTAGTTTTCAGAATTTACAATTATCATATAATATGTCGGTAAAAGAAATTGAAAAGGTTTTTCGTCGTCCTAGATTAAGCACATTGGATAGCAAATTGAGAGAATTTAAATTTAAATTGCGCTATAAAATTATTTTTGTGAACCATCACTTATAACGGTTTCACTTCATATCAAGTGATAAACGCTCTTTTTTGTGGTAAAGATGAGGAAACTTATAGGCATATATTTTTGGAATGTGATATGGTAACAAAATTATGGGAACGTTGTATAACATCTTCCCATTCTTAAAGACATGATTTGGAAGGATGTTCAATAGGGTTCACATTGGATTAGAGGAAACAACTGAAGATAGGCCAAAAATCAATCATGTTGTTTTATTAATTAAATATTTGATATATCATAGTCGGGGAAAAAGAAGCCTCCAAGTATTGAAGAAATAGGAGAAAACCTGCTTAAAAGTAAACAAGGAGAAAGAAAGATTGCTACCCAACGGAATACTTTGACACTACACTATAAGAAATGGGAACATTTCAAAGTAACACACATTTAAGCATGACATGAAAAAAACACAATGGGCATGGTGGGTGAGGAGTGGAGGGGTCCGCCTGGATCGCGATCTTGTGGGGATGGCGGCTCTTTGCCGCTATAGACTGCCCTTATCTATTCTCTTCTCTTTTCTTCTTTCTTTTTGTCTATGTTGCTTGTTTGTTGTTTGTTGGGGGAGGGGAGGCTTTAATCTATAATATTCATTCAGTATGATTAATTTGATCGCATTGTGTACTATACATGTATATTTACTTATATTATGTATTACTGAAGACTGTCCTTTACTTATGATATGTTATGTACATGAAAAAAATGAAGATGTATGATTTTTCATTTGTACTGAATGAATGAAATAAAGAATGCTACAAAACAAAACAAAAAACAACAAAAAAAAGATAGGGAGGGGTGAGGGTGGGGGAAGGCTATGATCTATAATATTCATTCAGTATGATAAATTTGAAAGTGCTATGTATTATACATTTCATTATAAATATATTATGTATTTCTGAAAGCTGTATAATTTTCTATGCATTCTGATAATTGTGTTATGTACATCAACTAAAAATGAAGTTGTATGATTTTCATTTGTACTGAATGAATGCAATAAAGAATGCTACAAAAAAAATCAACAAAATTAATTCCTTTGTCGGGGGCAGGTGAGTTTTGAACAAAGACAAGCCGCGTGCCTCAGCTGGATCCAAGCGAATGCTTTGAGATACATGGATACATTCGAATAATTATTCACAATCTTGTTAGGAAATAACATATACAACAGCAACCATTATTCTCTCATTTCTTTTCGCATTGTATTTATTTGTATGTTATTTCCTTACAATATTGTTAATAATTATTCTAATATATGCATGTATCTCGAAGCATTCGCTTGGATCCAGCTGAGGCACGCGGCTTGTCTTTGTTCAAAACTCACCCCCCCCCCCCCCCCCCCCCCCCCTTACAAAGGAATTAATTAATAAGGTTGAAAATTTGTAAATCTGTCGGTCAATTGAATCTGGTGTCGCCGAAACCACTAACCCGTCTCCGTGGTCTAGTGGTTAAGGCATTGGCATTCTAAGCCAACGACCCGGGTTCGATTCCCGGCGGAGACATTTCCAAAAATTAAAAAAAGGGAGGACAGCTCTGGGGAACTTTGATTTAAGTTACGCAACCATTATTATCTCATTTCCTTTCGCATGAGATATATATATATATATATATATATATATGCGTAAACAGAAGAAAAGTCTAGGAACTGTACAAGGACGTGGCTGGTATACATACACGTTTTAATCGAGCTTTCGGCTATTTAGGCCTTCTTCAGGATCTAATGGCTCGTGATGAGTTGTTGATGTTGTTGCTGCTATGTGTGTTAAGTCGATTAAAACGTGTATGTATACCAGCTACGTCCTTGTAGAGTTCCTAGACTTTTCTTCTGTTTACGCATATCTATATCTGGAACACCGTCGGTCATGTATAAGTTGAGCATCCTTACACTCCTATATATATATATATATATATATATGTGTGTTCTTATTTTATTTTTTGTCATGAGTTTATTTTCATGATTTTGTTTACTATTATTGTTTCTTATTATTGCTATCAGGGCCTCATGGAAGACCACGACTTATGGTGATAATGAGTCACCTTGTCTAAATATCAGAAATGAATAAATGAATAGATAATTTACGTTCATCGGAACTTAATCATTTGAACATGGTAAATATATTAAATTTACAAGGTAGTAGCCATGAGAAGAAATCGAGAGGGGTGGGGGGGGGGGGGGGGTTCAGGTACATAATTAAGCTGTTTAGGCCAGTTCGGGTCTTTACATCATCAACACAAAAGAAAAAGCGTCAAAACAGTTTATATAGTTTACCTTTATATTGTATATTAATGTGTAACAAAACTTGAGAGCTCATATAAGCACTTTACCTGGGAAACACGAATTGAATTTTAAAAATAACTCAAAGTCCAGGGTGTACCCCCCCCCCCCCCATACACAAAGAAAAAAAAGCAAGCACTGTATAACCATATACATTTATTGATTCATAATTAGCACAAAATTACTACTTTCCGAAGTGGTCACCCATTGCCTTACTTTTTCGATGCTATTTTTTCATAGATTTTTCAACAAATGTTTTCAGATACCTTTACTGGACAATGAGTGGTGGGGTTGTTCGAGCACCTCTAGATGGCGTTGCAGGTATAGAGGCTCTGTATAGTAACCCGTCTCTGAATCGACTCACTGGATTAAGCATCGATCTCACCAGTAACTATTCTTATATCATGCTGAATTTTCATATGGAATAACAGTGGTATTGTAAATATGCCTGAAATGCGCCATCCGACATATTTATAAAATGATTTTCAATATTCATTTTTCCTTTTTTTTTATATTGTATATGGAAAAAAAGGTATACGAATTAAAATATCATGCCCTTTAAATTCAAAACATGGATTGGATCATTCGTTATTTCGATTGCGTCAGTACATGCGCTTATCGAGCCTATGAAATGAATAAACTCATTTGCCAGTTATCAAACGTATGGTTTGCAATGTGTATTTTGCAATCTCTTTTGAAACGATATCATTCTTTCATGACGCGCAAAAGACCGTACTAGTCACTGAGGCGGTCCTACCCTCAGCAAATGACGCCTGGGGAGCGTTTCATCAAGCGTTTTGTCAGTGATTTTTACCGACAAATTTGCTCTGAGCCATTCAGATGCAAAAATGTCAGTAGCTTATAACAGTTGTCGGTAAAAATCAATGACAAAACGCTTGATGAAACGCTCCCCTGGCGTGAGCCGCGCTTTGTAGGATGACACGGGCGTGTCCTCATGTTGTTTAAAGATGGCATCCATGACTTCGAATGGTTGCGATGATTAAAGAATTGTTGTTTTTATAGGATAAGGTATGCTATAATTTTTCATTTTACTTTGCGAATTTGTATGAACAAATGAAATTGAAAATGAAAACAAGAAGTAGAAAACAAAAATGGATTTAAAAAAAAGGATAAGTAAGACAATTTTTATAATGGAATACCTAAAGAGGGTCCTTCACACATCCAATGGTGGAGAGACCTTTAACGGCATCCTCGGTTGCATGCTGTTTTTATATACCTTATTTCTAATTAGATGCTTGTTGATTTTTTTTTATTCACTAAATTCTTATATGTGTGTATGAGTGGCCATGGTTAATAAGGCTATATTTATGTCACAGGAAATGAAAGACGCATCTTCTTCACTGACAAGGATGCTGGCAAAGCTTTCTACAAGGACATCAGCACACATCCAAGCGTAGATACATCAACAGCCCAAGACTTAAGCGATTACTTACAAGGTCCACCGTTCGATGTGAACTACTTCAATGGCGTCCTTTACTTCGTAGATCTATATAGTGCAAAGGGTATCGGTATTATGAGGAACTACAGTCTTATCAACCGATCTTACAACTTTCAAGAAATCGATCAGTTTGTGTTTCCCCATCGAATGCACATCGCTTTCATAGCACCATAGTTTATTTTTGTTACACCTCTTTTAATTGAAACAAAATGATTCAAACAAAGTAATTTAGAGTGAAAACAGGTCAAATGTCAATGGCGTCAAATGTCTCTCAAATGGGAGCGGAGCTGGTGTTGGTCACCCTACAAGGTAACACCTTTTTTAAATTGGGGGTGGGGGTGTTTAAAGATTAATTAGTTTAATGCGGGATGATGCCCTTGCTAAGTGTTTAGGTGGCAATCGACTTAGCTAAATTGCCACCGCGCCAAACAAGAAAAAAAAATCAAACTGACAAACCAACCGACAAACAACAAAACGAAACTCCCCCACCCCCGCCCCCCAAAAGATTTTTTTTTTAAGTGCATGTACATTTTGGTAGCAAAATTGAAAGGGGAAAGAAAGGTGTTAATTTAGAGTCTCATCTTGTTCTTCTTGTATCAATAGACACATGTACGAGATCATTTCATATTCCATCCATGATTTCTAACCAATGTAAGTGTAAATATATGTGAGGAACGCTTGATAGCGGCTTACACTGCCCTAGCCTAGACCCTTCCAGCACTATACTGCTCCCCGCAACAACAATCCCAGCACTATGCCTGGAGTGTAGGCAGATATATTTATATATTTTACACGAGTAGTGCACGTGTAGTACAAGGTGGTGTTGTTTGACTTAGCATATCTGGGACAGGTATTTAATCTTTTTTTAACCCCTCTTTTGTCAATATCTCACTTGAGGAGGAAACAAAATTGACAGCAGCTTAGTAGTGCTATTTCCTTACCATTTATCATCTAAAAATCAAGGAAATCGACGAAAAGTTTTTGAGGGTTTACCAAAATTATACATTATCTTTAACTTACAGAATCTTGTCCGAAAAACACAAAAACCGATATCCACGTTTGATAGAATAGCCCCCACATAATCTGATTCCCATCCCTAAAACACCTCTTAAATTAGGAGGAGGGGAAAGTATAGGACAAGAAGGCTATATGCTCTTATTGCGGCCTCCAAAGATCTTACTAATACTAAGTCGGTCTTTGAGAAATACCTACGACATGGTATATACAAATGATCTGCTCTGACCCCGGATGTGCATATTTAGGAATAAATCTAAATACATTTTTAAAGTAGATTAATTATCTTGTTTGTTATAAAGAGGAACTGTTACCTATTCAAATTTAATGTTTAATTTTAAAAGTACGGTAATTATAATCATTTTCTAAAGAAACTCTTGTTTCATGCTAATTGAAACCCGTTTTGTACAAATAAGTGTTTTCCACGTGGCATGTTATATACTGTAGGATATTAACGTGGACAATAGACATTGGAAAAGTGATAACAGGAACATCTTATGTTTAATTTATTGAAGAGTTCTACTTGTCATGATCAGGAAGAAAATTACTTCGGATGGTTAGCTTGAAAATAATTAACACATTATGTTATAATGGTTTCCTTTCGAAATAAGACGCAGGAGAGAGTGTATAAAATTTATTATTCTTATTTCATTGTTTATGTACAGTCATCAATACCTTTGATTCAGAGTGCGGCTACACTTTTTAAAAAGAATTTGTCACTAATTTGAAGGAAGTAGAGATTAAAGATTTAATTGGAATCAGGTTAATTATAAAGTGCATACAACAGAGAGAAAGATGACGTAGTAGTTGCAGAATTGCTGTCAAATGAAGTTTGGAAGAAAATATCAACTTGTGGAAACGGCCGCGGAACTTTCATTTTTAAGAGGGATACTAAACAGTCTCAGATGATCTATTCTTAAAAGAATTTATGGTCAATCTGTGAGCATTGTGTCCTACCGCGTTGATTCCATTAGAATGTCGAATATTGGATCTTGAAATGGTTGCATCCATAGGGCTTTATTGACGGCTGTCCGGGGTAAAGTATTGGTGAAAGTGTGCACAGGTGTCAACTCTTCTGATTCTCTTTTTCTTCTCCTCCTGCTCCTCCTTTTTCTACTTCTTCTCTTTCTTCAACTGCATCTTTTCCCATTTACATCATCTTCTTCTTCCTCTTCTTTTTCCCTTCTTCTTCTTCTTCTTCTTCTTTATCTTCTACTTCTTCTTAGTTTCCTTTATCGTCTTTCCTATTTTTCTTTATCATCACCTTCTTTCATTTCTTCTTCTCCTCCCTCGTCCTCTTTTTTTCTTCTTCTTCTCCTCCTTCGACGTTGACTACAACACGCTTAAAGGGATACTCAACCGCAGATTGTGGACGTTTTTATGCCGCTAGAGGGCACCGCGTGATCGTTACCTGATCATGCCGTTGCCCCGCGGGGCGCAAACTTCGGACACACTGGTCGCCGGACAACATTGCACGCTCCGCCTGAGCTCGAGCTCTCGTGCGAGATTCGGTTGGCTTCGTGCAGTCCGAAATATAATCCCAGCAGTCCGACGGACGCGTTCAACGCACAAACTTTGTGTACGAGTGAATAGGGCTTATCCTGACATTCCCCACGGCTGTCTGGTGGCGTATCCCTTTAAAACCTTATCTCCAGCCCGATTATGATATCCATGACAGTATTCATCACAGTAAAGTCGGTGGGCGTCCAAAAACGCGCAAAATACGGTGTGGGTGTTATACTTACCCCACCACCTCTTAGTTCTGTAGTTCCCCATGTACATAATGGAATACCTTGTAAATACAAAGTGTGTTAGTAATAGTTTGTGCTTTCGAAATATGTTTAATGAAATATTGTTTTCTTGACGTGAATAAGCTGTTGACAGTCTTGATATAATCATTCAAATCAGAACAGAAGAAAATGAACTAAAGAGATAAAGCCCTAAATGGGTTAGCTATGTATTACCCTGCTGTTATCTTTCAGTGGTAATCGATATAAAAACTTGTAAGAGCGACGAATCGAGGGGGGGGGGGGCACAGAAAAACGAAATCATACTCTTTCTGAAATACATCAAAATAACCAAAACGATAATCGTAGTTAAAGCAGTAATGATAATAATAATAATAATAATGATAATATTATAAATAAAAATGATGCACACAGATGTGCGTTTGCCTCCACGGCACAATTTCAGAGGTAAACGTCATTTAAAAAAAAAAAAAAAATATATATATATATATATATATATATTTTTTTTTAAATAATCGGTATGACCCCCCCCCCCCCCCACACACACACACACAAGATTCACTGCTGACATTAATTATTGCTAAAGCATTCAGAATGAGTACTTAGTCAATCAGTCCGCTGCGTTGTGGAACATTTATTTATTTATTTATTTATTCTTTTTCAGTTTCACATAAACAAAATATAAAGAAACATGACATAAATATAATACAGAAAAGTTGTTAGAACATGTGTCATATAGAATACATGAAAGTATCATAATTCTTGAAAAAAGGATCAGCAACATAACAATACAAAATTAAAAACACTTTAGCTTATACTAAGTGTAAAACGGAGGGACTTGCCAGAAAGAAGCAAAGCTTGTATAAGAGGCAAGCCCCTGAACTTAGTTTCAATACGTTTTAATCCAGGGAAAAGAATGTGAAGAAATGTATAATGAAAACATAATATATACAAAATATATGAAGTTATAAAAGTATAACTGATGACAAATATAAAAAAAGGGGGGGGGGGGGTCAGAAAGAGAATTTGCAGGTAATTGTCCAAAGACAGACTGCAGGGGTACGTGTATGGAACAGGTCGTTAGGCATGTTTATATGATTTCAGTTAAAATAAAGTGTTATACGAACGTATATTATATAGGTATGGATAAGTTATAGTTAATTATGTATTAACTTGACCTGTTGGTGTGAGTATTGACAGATTAACATTTTTTAAGCATACATTTAAAAGCATTAATACTAGGGGATTCTTCAAAATCATGAGGCAGAGAATTCCAGTATGCAGATCCAGAGTAAACAAATGAGTTCTTTGCAAATAAAGTTCTGGTTAATGGTAGATGATAGCAGTTTCGTTGTCTAGTTGGGTAATAATTTATAGAAGTATTCTTGCGGAACATATTAGAAGAAAATGCGGGGAGATTGTCTTTACTTAATTTGTACATGAATTGGCCGAGTTGGAAAAGATATATGTCATTTACTTTGATAATATTGTTTTCAAAGAATATAATATTGGTATGTGATCTAAATTGCGGTTGAAATATTATTCTTAGAGCCTTTTTCTGCAAAAATAATATCCGGTTTAATTGTGTTTTTATTGCACATCCCCAATAATTAATATATGGAAAGATCAATGTGTAATAAAGTGTCAGCAATGTTCGAGAAGGAAGAAAATGTTTGAGTTTATTAATTGTTTGGCATGTGCTATCGATATGAGGTTTCCATGATAATTGGTTGTTAATAAGAACTCCTAAAAATCTTGTTATAGAAACATTATCAAGAACATGGTTATCAAAATGGAAACTGCCTAGTAAACTATTGATTTTATTACTAAATAGCATGTAATTTGTTTTCTGGAGATTAAGTGAAAGTTTGTTTGACTTGATCCAATCGGTCACATATGTCAGTTCAGAATTCACAATTGTAATGAGTTGATTAACATCAGCTTGAAAAAAGAAAATATTTGAGTCATCAGCGAAGAGTATGAATGACAAGAAATTAGAAGATTTTTGTATATCATTAATGTACGTAATGAAAAGTAGAGGGCCAAGTAGGCTACCCTGCGACACGCCACAAGTAATTGGAAGAATAGAAGAATTGCAATTGTTAACCGATACAAATTGAGTCCTATTAGTGAGGTAACTCCTGAACCACTCCTAGGCCTTCCCTCTAACTCCATAATGACAAAGTTTATGCAGAAGAATATCATGGTTTATGGTATCGAAGGCCTTGGAGAAGTCCAGGAAGATACCAACAGTGTGGCAACCTTTATCGATAGAAGTGGTGACTTTATCAATAAATGACAAAATTGCATGAGAGGTACTATGGTTTTCCCGAAACCCAAATTGGAAAGTTTGAGAAAATGTTGTGTTGTTTGAAAAACTGTGTTGTTCTTGTATGGACATTTTTTTCTAGAATCTTAGATAGCGAGGTTAGTAGGGATATTGGACGATAGTTAGAAACAAGTTTACTGTCACCTTTTTTTTAAAGAGGAATAACTTTTGCAATTTTCATTTTATTAGGACCCGTCCTGTGTTAAGAGAAATATTAAAGATGTGCACTAAGGGATCAACGATAGCTATGATAATTTTATCAGTAAATGACAAAATTGCATGAGAGGTACTATGGTTTCCCCGAAACCCAAATTGGAAAGTTTGAGAAAATGTTGTGTTGTTTGAAAAACTGTGTTGTTCTTGTATGGACATTTTTTTTCTAGAATCTTAGATAGCGAGGTTAGTAGGGATATTGGACGATAGTTAGAAACAAGTTTACTGTCACCTTTTTTTAAAAGAGGAATAACTTTTGCAATTTTCATTTTATTAGGACCCGTCCTGTGTTAAGAGAAATATTGAAGATGTGCACTAAGGGATCAACGATAGCTATGATAATTTTCTTTAAAAGGAAATTATGAATGCCGTCAAACCCAGGACTTTTCTTATTCTGCAGATTGCTAACAATATTGATGATTTCACTCGTATTTGTAGGATTGAAAAACATGGAATTAGGGTTAGGTTTGTCATGGAAATCATTGAAAGATTTATTACCTTGCGGCACTTCTTTCGCCAGATTTTTACCAACTTGTGAAAAATATGAATTAAACTTTCCTGCGATATTATTGTCATCGGTTGAGCTATTGCTTCTTTTTATTTTTGTGATTGAAGAACTCTTTTCTTTTTATTCAATGCGCCATTAATAATTGTCCATGTATTCTTCGTATCATTTTTGTACATATTATTAAGTTGAGGAGTGTAATATTCCTTTTTTGCAATACGCAACATAGAGGTGAGGGTATTTTTATAAGAGGTGTATTTAGAACGAAAGAGAGACATCAATTGGTTTGGAGATATATCTATAATAAAGATTATTCTTTCTGTTGATAGATCTCAAAAGCGATATTGTAATCCAAGGGTGAATTGGAATCTTTTTATAATTTGATTTGACGATAAATGATAGAGGAACAAGTTTGTAAAAGTGTGTTTTAATTTTCCTTTTCAATTGTTTGATATGATGTCTTGGAGGTTATTGACACTGTTTTGACTCCAATGAAGAAAGAAAGAGCATAAAAAGAAGCACAAGGTCTGTGTAGATCTTTCCTTTCATTTGAAATGAAAAAGAGTACGTTATTTGCAATTACGTGATTTATTAACTAGCCTGTTCATGAAACAACTGCTGCAGTGGAAGTGATGATCTCAGAATGTCTAATATCACTCATTTTCTATATATGGATAAATCAATAGGCCTAACAAGTTCTGTACATACTAGGATACTAATAAAGAAGTAAGTGTTACAGTAATTTTGATAATTTGTTGATTGAGCTTATATCTTCTCTATTTACACCAGCAACACTTTAGACATGTATATAATTGTGCTGTATACAGTTTAAGAAATATATTTTAAAAAAATTAAAGTCACAATCAGTGAAATTTTCTATCATTCTATATTCTTTCTTTAATTGCAAGCTGGCGATTTTTGGCTTTCAAAAGTGTACTATTGGCTTGAAAGTACTTCATTATTTCTTCTCTGTTGAGATTCTGGCCGTATATAGGACGGAATTCGATTATTGTCTCTCTATTTGTGTACATTTTAATCTATACTACGGACTGGACATGTATGTAAAGTACACATGTATATGATAAATATGTTTACCTTTATTGAATTTCCAAAATTTCGTATACTGTATATATATATATATATATATATATATATATATATATATAATACTCTGTTATACTGCTAAAAAATGATGATAATGCATGACAATAACTATAACAATTATTTTTTATCATTATTACTATCATTATCATTATTATTATATATGTTCATTAACACCATCGATATTGTAGTAGTATAGTAGTAGCATTGTTAGTGATAATGTTAGTAGAAGTAGTAGTGATATATTTTCTGATATACGAGGTCAAATCTAAGGCGCTTTTCACTGATAAGAAATTGTAATTAATGAAGGGCAAATGTTTTATGACAAAAAAAGACGTAGGTATTATCATTTCTGTTATTTTCTGGCAGCATTAGAAGTCTCTGCAGGAAAGAGAGGAAATTCGTACACAGTGATAACACTTCTTTGTTTTTACGCCATAATGTCATTTTAATGCAATTTTTTTAGGGGTACCAATTATCAATCCTTCAACTTGTAGAACGTAAAAAATTACAATCGCTGATTTCGTACTATGCCTGTTAATGCTTGAAATAAATGTTATAATCTAAAGAATATTTAACCATAAAATAACCTTTGTAAGAGTTCTGTCTATTATGTCTACCGAATCTTGATGATCTTATACATACAGACTACGATATTAAGTTTCAAACTTAACATTTGGTCGTTTCTATGAAACTAACAAGTGGTGTATACTGCAAGGCGTTTGTGCAATCAAAAATGTCCACGCGTATTTCCAAATTACCTGGAGAAAGTGGTTTCGCTGTTTATGTTTCAAAGTAGTTAATTTACTCCTAAAATATCTTTTTTTCGGACCTGTAATTGAAGTGAAAGCTATCGAATATCTTACTAAGAAACTTTGACAATGCAAGATATACCCATTTTTTAATGAATAACAGCAAAGAATAAGCCAAGCTCCCATGAAAAAAATATTGAACAAAAGATCAAACAAATACTTGATGTTGCGAGAAAATCTTAATATCATAGCAAAATTGCTTGTCATGTGCAGCATTTGCTTAAAACACAAGAACCGATGCTTCTGTTTGTGAAAATAAGTTAAGCTTTGATAGCTTTATAGATACAGTACCCTTAATGGAAAGAAAATTATAAACATTTAGGGTTACACTTTTTTAAATCTTGCACCATCAAAGTTGCACATTCGCCCCTTGAGTTCAAAGCTCCTTCATTGTAAGGCTTTGTCTAAGGTGCACAGTTTTACACGCAATATAGGGGTGTTAAAGTTAATTGTCAGATTCTAATTCTTTCTTTTTTCAACCATTAGATCCAGTTTTAATTTTTGTACCGATTGTAAATCTATTTTTGCAATACTCTGCCCTTATCTGAACTATCCTCTTAACTCTTTCAGTGCCAATGACACGTATATGTGCCAGAGAGACTTATCATGTCATTCCCAATTGCTCGTCCACAGGAAAGGTATATGGTGATCAATGTATAACCAAATTTTGAGCATAAAAAAGCATTCTAAATATATATTCTACAATACAATAGACAGTGATCCCCCAGCTCGGCACACAATCATAATAGAATTTCATGCTTTCATACAATACCTCCTCATTGCCTTTGTTTTTCTGCTGATGCTGCAGCATTTCTGACATAGCAACTCTTAGGTTGTTATTACCTGTTGTATTGTAACAGGTGTCAGTTTTGACAAAGTTAAATACCAATTTCACTTGTGAAATGGCTATTAGCTCACTGATGATTGACAGATGATGTCACAGGAGGGCAAATGGTCTGGAGGATTTTTTTAAGTGGGTGGCGCTTAGCAGGTTATAGAAAATTATTTCAAACACTATTTACAAATCTATGAAACATATTAAGACGTTTAAATATCAAAATATGAGATGTATGTAGGACTGCACACCAACATGTATCCACTTGCATTTTGATGGCAGGGGCCCTTCAAAGCATACCGGCAGGCAGTTTTAATATACATAATGAGCATGATAAGGGTTAAGTAGCTGCTTATCAAAAGTGCATTGTTACGACCTGCATGAGTGGAAAGGATAAGTAGGTTGCTGTCAATGAAAATTGTGAGAATTGGAAATTCTGAGAGAAAAAAGGGAATGCCACTTTCTAAGCAGGAAAACTGTTTCTGTAATTGTTATTCCGTTTGAGGACTTACAATGTTAAGTCCTGTTCACACAATCATGCTCATGTAAACCGCCTAACCCCCCCCCCCCCCCAAAAAAAAAAACACAAAACAAAACAAAACAAAACAACAGCAACAACAACAACAAACAAACAAACAAACAAACAAACGCCGAAGCAAAATGAAATGAAAAGTGACATTCGACTCAAATACAGCATTACTCGCTTTGCATTTTCTTTATTATATAACGGTCACTATGTGAGGTCATTGTAAAGGGCCCCTGCAACCCAAACGCAACCCAAATGCAAGTTTATTGCTGTTGATGTGCAGGGATGCATACAACTAATATTCTGTTATTCAAACATGTAGATATGTTTTTTTTTTTTTGAAAATTCCAACCTCTTAAGCGCCATCCTGAAAAAGCTCCAGATCTCATTCATGCAATGACATCATCTGTCAATCATCAGTCAGCTACACTAACATTCTACAATAGACCATGGAATGTAACTTTTATGCTCCTCATTACCATTTTTTCTTGGTGATGCTACAGCATGTCTGATATAGCAACTCCTATGTAGGCATTGTATGCCTACATTATTTACCACTGTCTCTCCTTAGCTCACTAATGATTGACAGATGATATCATTGCAGGAATGAGATCAGTATAATCTTTTTAGGGTGGAGCTTAGCATGTTTGAGAAATGATTTTAAAAAATATCTAAAAATATGAACGATATTTAGATGTTTGAATAACAAAATATGAGTTGTATGCATGCATCCTGCAAATCAACAGAAATCAACTTTCGTTTGGGTTGCAGGAGACCTTGAATGCCTTTCTAGCCCGCAACTTTTTTATTTCTTCACCCAAGTTTACACGTTAAGGCCCGGTCACACCGCCAGAACTTTGTTGGAGCGTTCCTTGAACGGTAGGGAGAGGGAGCCGAATTTCGACAACGCTCGTCACCGCGCACAAAATGGGGAAAAATCGAAAACACGGGCGTTGCCTTAGCGGTGCACCGCTGAAGCCGGCGTTGCTTTAGCGTTGGTTTAACGGTAGCGAGCGGTAGCGAGCGTTGGTCCCGCTCCGACACCTCCATACCAACGCCAAACCAAAGTTCATCACCGCAATGGATCACTGCTTCAACGCCCGACACCGTTCCAGCAATCCCGTGTCCGCTCATAAAACGCTTACATAAAACGCTTACAACCGCTCCACCAAAGTTTGTGCAACGTTTAATCACCGCCCGGGCAAAGCTGGCGAAGCAGCGGTGGTCCAGCGTTCAAGATTTCTGCGTTGGCCTAGCCGACCCAAGCGTCCACGAACTTGCGTCTAGCGGTGCCAAACTTTGACTGGGCGTTGTTGGAGCGGTGGTGAACTTTGCCGGAGCGGAAAATTGCCCGCTCCTCACTGCTCGCAATATTTTGTGCAGCTCAAAACTTTCGGAGCGGTAGGAGGGGCTTTTGCTAAACAGTCGGGTAACGTCGCGTCGCGTTGGTAGAAATTTTCGAACATTTTTCAGGGAGGTGTCTTCAAGGGGACAAATTGAAAAAGAGTCCATCTCAGTATGATTTTCCCGTTCTCAGGCTAAAAACGACAAACAAGGGAATAAAGAAAACAATAGAAGGATAATACAAAGAAAAACATGAACTATAAAGAGAGAATAGAAGGGTAGGAAGGATGGAAGAAAATATGATGAAAGGAAACAAAGAATACAACAAAAGGAAAGTTGGAAAGTAAAAATAAGTGGATAAAAACAAAGAATAACATAAATAAAGATAGAGACATAAATGATAGAAGGATAAAGATATTAAGAGTAACATAAGGAAAGATAGAAGAGAAGATGATAATTTGAATAAAGGAATAACATAACGAAAGAAAAGATGAAAGGAAAACAAAATGATAGGGTAAAAGCAAAGAATGTTTTAAGGAAAGTAAGTAAAGATGGGAAGCAGAAAATGATTTTAAAAAGATTAATATGAAAGATAGAGAGAGAAATGATAGGATAAAAAAAGTTTAACTTATATAAAGAAAGACAGAGAGAGAAATGATAGAAGGATAAATATTAACGTGAGGAAGGTGGGGGAGAAAATGATAACAGGAAACAAAGAATATCATAACGAGAGGAAGGATGGAAAGATAATTGATAGAAGGATAAAAGCAAGAAATGACAAAGCGAGAGATAGAGAGAAAAATGATAAAAAGATAAATATAAACATGAAGAAAGGTGGAAGACAAGATGATGAAAGGGAACAAAGAATAACAAAGTGAAGATGGAAAGCAATAAAAAAGAGGATAAAAAGAATAAATATAAACAGTAACATTATGAAAGATGGAAAACAAAATGATAAAAGTAATAAAAGAATAACGTAATGAAAGGAAAGGTGGAAAGAAAAAATTAATAAAGGATTAAAAACAACTGAATTAGTAATTACGCGATGCGTAATATATGTCCCCGCCAGAAGTGTAGATCTGTGGAATGGCTGTTAATTTATGTAATTTCTGATAGAACCTTGAAGATAAATGTGAGAAATGAATTATCAAATTAATGTTTTATGATTATAAATGCATTTTCTGTTGATTTTGAATAAATTACAATAAATTTGCATAATTAATGAATTTCAAAATTCTGTGCAGAGGTTTGACAGCCCCTACCCAGCCCTATCAGATAAAACAATCAGATTCAAAATACGGTGTGAAATAGAGGAGAAGTAGCATTTTTCGTCGAATTTGAATGAATTTGCATAAATGTGCATAATTGATGAATTTCATGATTTTGTGTAGAAGTTTGGAAGCCCCCACTCAGCCCTATCACATAAAACAATCAGAATCAAAATCGGCCAAGAAATGACGTAGAAGTAGCATTTTCTAACTTTTTGAGCACACACGGACGGAAGGACACACACACGCAAACACGAACGGAGTTCGTTTCATAGACCCCTGGCGAACTTCCTTCTCTTTTTCTTTTCTTTTTTTTTTTTTTTTTTTTTTTGCTGCTAAAAAAAGATACCATACATAAAATTCCTGAAAAATGTTCGAAAATTTCTACCAACGCGACGCGACGTTACCCGACTGTTTAGCAAAAGCCGTAGGAGGGACCATCAGCGGTGGCCGAGCGTATACGGCGTTGCCTTAACGGGGGCCTACTTCTGTTAAACGGTGGTGAACGGTTACGAGCGGTGATGAATTGTTTTCACCGCTCCAGGAACGCTCCAGCAAAGTTCTGGCGGTGTGATCGGGCCTTTAGCCCTAAAGCGGTTTTATTTTAGTAAACGAAGAAGCTTGACTGGGGAGGAATTTTTAATTTGTAAACAAATCTTTAGGCATTTTACTCCCAGTGTTAAAGATCGTATGCTCGATCTGTAATGAAAAACACAAGTCAGAAAAAATTGGAACCAGCGGGATTCGAACCTGTCATCTACTGCTTGCCGGGCAGCGACTTAACCACCAGGCTATTCTGGTTCACGGCCAAGTCACGATGAAACTAGAATCAAATACCCAAGCAGTAGAATCCCGCTGGTTCCAATTTTTCTGACTTGTGTTTTTCATTACAGATCGAGCATACGATCTTTAACACTGGGAGTAAAATGCCTAAAGATTTGTTTACGGTTTTATTTTGTTTTGTTTTTTCATTTTCTTTTAAATTTTGGAATGATTGCATTTTCCCCTCGTATTCATTCTCTGACTCACATTATAAATACGTATACATCATTGTCAGGAGGCGTAATGCCTTTACATTGGAAGCAGGCTAAAGTTGTACCGATATACAAATCTGGTGACAAAACCCATCCTTCTAATTATAGGCCAATCGCGATTCTTTCATCCGCTTTAAAAATTATTGTTCAGATTCAACTTGCCAATCACATGACAACAAAGAATTTACTTTCGTCTGTACAGTCTGGTTTAAGAGAAAAGCACTCAACAGTTACCTCTCTTGTTAGAGTAACTGACGAATGGCTTCACGCAACTTACAACGGTTTATACACTGGAGTAGTTTTCATAGACATGCGTAAGGCGTTCGATACTGTTGACCCTTGTATTTTGTTTAAAAAACTGAAAGCTTTTGGTGTTTCAGATGATAGTCTTATCTGGTTTAAGAGTTACTTGAGTAACCGCAGAATATGTACATGCATGGATCGTGCAGTGTCTGACTTTTTAGATATCCATTACCGTGTACTATTCATTTGTATGCTGATGACACAGTACTTTATTTTTCCCATAAAGATGTAACATGCATAGAAAGTACACTGAACATTCAGCTAAACAAATTTACAAATGGATGTGTTCTAATATTAAAAGATCAGTTTAAAATTTGACAAGACAGAAAGTTTGTTGATTGGCTCTAGTAAAATGTTAACCAAGCATAATGCACTTAAGTTATTTATACAGGGTAAGTTTATCCAAGCACAAGAAAGCGTAAAATATTTAGGAGTCGTTATAGATGTGAGAACCGATGTGTTGGCTCAGTCAGTAGAGCGTCCGCCTCACAATCGGGAGGTCGTGGGTTCGAACCTCGGCCGCGTCATACCAAAAGACGTTAAAAGATGGGAGTTGTTGCTACCTTGTTTGGCGTTCAACAATTGAAGGGATAGAGCAACGTCGATCTGGCGCTGCACAGTGGCTGCCGGGCCCACGATCAATTGGGCAAAAAGAATTTCCATTTCGGTTAATAAAATTTGGAGTGGACTTTAATTGGATTATTATTATTATTATTTATTATTATTATTAGATCAGCAATTGAAATGGGATAGACATCTAGAATATATATGCACAAAAGTTATTACATTTTTGGGCCGTCTCCTTCATTATTTGAATGAACCTAGCTAAAAATTAATTTATCAATCTATAATTCTTCCTTTATTTGATTATGCTGATGTAGTGTAGGCCTACGATTCTTGTAACAAATAAAAATCTAGCAATCAATTGCAAAAGTTACAAAAAGAGCAGGTAGAATTATACTCGGGCTAAGTCCATTCAAACACATATTTAATTATAATATTCATCAGATGTTAAACTGGGAATCGTTGGCTTGCCGTCGTTTAAAACATACAAATTCGATGGTTTTCAAAATTCTCCATGATTTCAGTGCTCCTTACTTAAAGGACTTCTTTCAATTGGCTTATCATTTTTATTCTTTACTTTCCATCAGAAATTTATCTTTACGAAAACCACATACCGAATCATGTCGTAGAATGTTTTCATATCGTGGGGCATCGAATTTTAAAGTCTTAACTTGTAATGAATTCACGAGGGCATTAAATGAACACACGTTGAAAAGTATCTCCCTTTAATAACTGTAGAATTTAACATTGATGATTAATAAGATGGGTGGGGGTGATGGGGTTTGCTTTTGGGTGGGTGAGGGCATGTTTCTGTTATAGCATGTACCAGTATGTTAATGATTCAATTTGTGATATATTATTTTCTCTCGTCTGTTTTATCTTATCAACTGGACCTCTCGGACCTCTCGGCGATCCTTCCAATATTATTTTCTCATGTTATCATTATGTTATTTTATGTATATTTGTTTTCTTTTATATTTCGTAAATCAAATAAAATCAAATCTACAATTTCCCTTCTCGACCCAGGTAAGATAAATTGGTAACTGGTAGAAATTCATTCTTTAAAATGCGGGAGTGTGGTAAAAGCAGCCAAAGCCCTGAGCACCAGGAGTGGTCAATCTGACAGACATTAGCACAATCAAAGGTTTAATAATAATAATAATAATAGTGGCTACTTGTATAGCGCACAGGTCCGCCTTTCGACGCTCATGGCGCTGTATAGATATATACTATTACCTCCGGTCATTGGATTCTGGCACGCCTGCACACAGTGTATGCACATTCTCCACTCCCTGGGGAGCATTCCAGCCAGTCGCTGTAAAGCGCACACATGCTAAGCAAAGGACATTACCTTTCGCCATCCTACCGGGTACCCATTTAACACCTGGGTGGAGAGTGGCAAATGTAGATTAACGTCTTGCCAAAGGACGCTAGTGCTGCGGTGGGATTCGAACCCCGGACCTCGTGGTTCACAGTCCGGAGACTTATCCACTGATCCACAACACCTCTGATCAATCAATCAATCGATTCTGATAGGCTAATCCTCCTACTTTTTTGAGCAATATATGCATGGAACGATGATCTTGACTGGCCATTGCCCTTTTGAAGTTGATTGCCAACTTTTGTGTTACCATCTGAAGTGGTTACGGGCCCTGGAGTGGAATAACATTAGAACAGCGAAGGACAGAGATGTGGGGAAAATGTTGCAATCAAGCTGCGAACCGGGAGAAGATACCACGATAGATTAACAAAGATGTCATGTCGGTAATGACCCCCCCCCCCCCCCCCTCCTCTCTCTCTCTCTCTCTCACTCCCTATTTCTCATTCTGTCTCCCTCTGTCTCCTCCGCATTCTCTTTTTCACTTTATCCTAACTATATGTTTATCCACCTTTAAATATCTCTCTCACTCTGTCTGTTTCTCATTCTCTCTCTATTTGTATCGTCACGTAGTTTCACCCCAGTAGCTCGCTCTTCATCTTTAAAGCACGTATCAAAACTGCCAGTCGGTATGCATACCGACCTGCAGTTTTGATATGTATAATGATACGGGTATTAAAGTCATTACTTATCCAAATTGTATAGTAACGACCTGCATGAGTGGAAAGAATATTTGGGGCTATGATTAGGATAAGTACTTGCTAATCACCATCGCCTGGCAGGGACATGCACCAGTTGCTAGAATACGATAGAGTGCAATGCGACCCATATTGCTTCCATTAGTTTCATGAATTATGAAAAATACATTACATTCGATACCTCGGGGCAACAAACTACCTCAGGAAGATAAAAACCAAAATGTTTCCATAACTGTCATTGCCAAACAACTTCCTTTCTATTTGAAAAGTTTATCATTCTATTTAGATAGAGTTCTTTACATCAGTAAAAGTTATATCATATTATACTGCATTATATCATTAATATTATGTTAATAATATTAACATTAAATATTAGAGGAGAGGTATTATGGTTTAATGGATAAGTCACCGGACTGTGAAGCACAAGGTTTGGGGTTCCAATCCCTGTCACCGCACGTCTTAACATTAATCTACATTTACCCCTCTCGAGCCAGAAGAGGTACATGCGCAATTAGCTGGAATTCATCCTTAAAATGAGAAAGCGCCGTAATTACAACCATATCAAAGCCAACATAATAATAATGAAGCGCCAGTAGTTGTTGAGTCTGAGAGACATTAGCGTATTATTTTATGAACCCACAAGTGCAAGAGTGAAAACAAGGTTTGCTGCATGCAAGACTTTAACACATTTTTGTATTTCCACTCTTCCGAGAAACACGGACCATTATTATTATGCACTGATATGTTGGATGAAATTTGAACAAAGAGATCCTCATATCCTGATGTTTACTACACTCATGGAACTGTTCGTATATTCTCGATTTCTCTTAAAAGGCAAGCTAACCTTCGTGAAAGGCTGATTTGTCTGAAAGGAGGAAAACAAGAGAAGGAGGATGGTGACAGTTTGAAAGAAATCCGACAAAGAATAAATATTCGGTGAATCGTTTGTGACGTATTGACGGTCAACTCTCTCTCATTTTCCTCCTGACTCGGGGCACGCACGTGATTATGCGTAATGTGTGCAGTGGTGTTTTATTGCGAATAATGGCAAAATGCGTCAATCCAGAAATCTTAGGGGCAGTTACGTAATTATGCGTCATGTGTGCAATGGTGATTTATTGCGAATAATGGCAAAATGCGTCTATCCAGAAATCTTTCAAATAGAATCACGAAGATATTCTCAAAACACTTTACAAGTTTGGTGGTGTTATACTCTTCCTTTTCGGGGTGTGTGTTTGTGTGCGTGTGTGTGTGTGAGTATGGGTGTGCCCCCCCCCCCCCCCCAAGAGAAAAATATATAACATAAAATAAAAAAATAAATAAAAAAAATGAAAAAAATAAATAAAAGGCGTCAATGCGCGCCTTTAGTATCGTGGTCTGCAGGCACAGACCCTATTTCGACAATTTTACACAGAGCCTTACTTCACCAGTTTCTGGCAGTGTCAAAACCAGATGGTCAGGAGCAGCATTTGTGGTTATGTTTACACTTGTGGTTGACATGTTATGACATTTGTTGTTAATTTGACATTTGCGGGTGCAATTTTTTTTACATTTGTGGTTAATTTTAAACTTGTGGTTGATTTTTACATTTATGGGCTCTACACCCCCCCCCCCCAACAAACAAAAACAAAAAATAAATAAATACGCGCCTTAGTATCGTAGTTTGTAGGCACAGACCCTATTTAGACAATTTAATACAGAGCCTAACTTCAGCAGAGCCTTTAAACTGACTAAGGGTTTGTGCCTTGCACACTATTGCTATCGCGCGAAGTGATCACATTCAATTTTCTCACCCAATTCTATATACATAAATGCCACAAAATATTTTCACAAAAGAGTGAAAAGAGGTTGTGCCAGCACAAACAGGTAGTTTCACCAGTACATATAGGTTCACCAAGGATATCGAAGGTATTTACCTTGCCTAACGATGCATGGCATAATCCATAATAGGGCTATGATTTGCAAGTGCTTGTTCACGATGCTTGACCTACATAACAACTGAACATGCGTTTGTTTTTTTCTTGACAGTAATACGTCCTACGGCTATGATATGGATAAGTACTAGTTCACCAACATTGCCTTGGAAGGACATGCATGAGTTGCTATAGTATAAAATGAGCGTGTAGCTATTAAAGGTAATTTTATCAAACATTTTCTGTATAAAACCTGCCTTTTTCGAGAAAAAAGAAATAGACACCGAAGGCCTTTTCCAGAATTTAGAGACCAGGAAACTTAAATACGATTCCAACATAATTTATTAAATTTAAATTTTGTAAAAAATATATTAATTCTTGACAAGATTTTTTGACCAAATATACAGAAAAAATCGTGTCTTAATGACTAATTCAAATGTAATTTCGATATAATTTGAGGCCACCTTAACATACTTTATCACTTTCTGAACAAGACATTGTTTTCCGTAACAATCAGTGTCAAAACTATGATAATGACCATAAACAGAATATTTAAAGTGCACCATCGACTTAACGATGATTGTGAGTCAATTAAAAGGAAACCCATATTCAAGCCTCAATATCTTAAAAACCAAGCAAAATCCCTGAAAGTATTATAATATTCTCATAATTGGTGTTTTCTTTAATTTGATGCGGTGTTCACCAAAATGCGACCATGAGTGACTGAGCACTGGCCATTTTCAAGAAGCTTGTGAACATTGTCTTTGCCTAAGTTTGGGATGATTGGTTTTTCAGGAGTTACTTTCATTATTTTGTGACTCCATTCAATTGGAATGGAGACCATTCAACCAACCTTCAGTTGACCATCCATTTCATTCAAAATATGGGGAAAAGGCAAATACGACATAAAATAGGAAATATGTTACTGCTCTGCTGCCAAATGGCCGGATTTTATTGAACAAGGTGTCCAATCAAAAGAGTCATGATAGACTACTATGTGAGTTCCTTTGATTAAAAATATATTGTATCTGTATTGATTACAATAATATAAACAATATTTAGGTTTGAATCTCTGATTCCTTTTTATTGACTCATACTGTATTCAGGCGAAGGGGGATATGAGAAACAATGATATTTGGTATGATTTAACTGATACATAATGTGCATTTATAGTACTTATATATTTGTAATTGTGCTTGTGCGTATATGTGCGTGTATATTTTTGTTCGTGTGTATATGCGTGTGTGTGTGTACGTGTTTGTGTATTCAGGTATAATATGCTGACAACATGTACGACTTAAGACTTGATTTTAATGATCCTAGATATTCTGCCGAATGCATTTTCAAAGGAAGAGCATTCCATAGAGGTGTAGCTAAAAAAGCGACTTTTCCGACACTACAGGGAGTTTTGTAACGTTTGTAAGTTTATATGTATAATCAAATATACATACATGAATTCATTAATTTTTGTTCTCTTTCTTTCGCCGTCGTTCTATTTTCCCGATTCCTGTCACCTCCATGTATTTTGATTTCCTCTTTGTTTTTATCTCTCTCTCTCATTTCCTATCATGTTTCTGTTATTTTTTCTCTTTATCTTTTCCTGTATCTCTTCCTCTGCCCCCCCCCCCCCCTCTCTATTTCCTCTTATTTTATTTAGTTTTCTTTGTACCACACTCTTGCTTCGTTGCACTTATTTCCATTAGTGCAATACATTGCTATGTTACATTAAAGAGGTTATCATATCCGGATGAGAAATTTTGGCCCCGAAATCGAATGTTTATTACTCACACGGTATTATTCATTTATTTTCGATTTTGCTCTCTCTCTCTCTCTCTATATATATATAACTGTAAGGAAATTACATATACAACATCTTTGGCAACTCTCGTGGAAATAAATACAACGTGAAAGGAAATGAGAGAATAATGGTTGAGTAACTTAAATCAAAGTTCCCCAGAGCTGTCCGCTCTCTCTCTCTCTCTTTACCATATCTATGTCTATCATTCCTCTCTCTGTAATTCCACTTTGTCTCCCTCTATAATTCCCACTCTGCCTCTCTCTCTCTCTTTTAACCTTACCTATGTCTATCTTCCTCTCTCTATAATTCCCACTCTGTCTCTGTCTCTCCCTTTCTCTTTAACTTACCTATGTTTATCTTCCTCTCTTTATAATTCCCACTCTGTCTGTCGCTCTCTCTCTCTTTTTACCTTACCTATGTCTATCTTCCTCCCTCTATAATTCCCACTCTGTCTCTGTCTGTCTTTCTCTCTTTACCTTACCTATGTCTATCTTCCTCTCTCTACAATTCCCACGACGTCTCTGTCTCCCTCTCTCTTTTTACATTACCTGTCTATCTTCCTCTCTCTATAATTCCCACTCTGCCTGTCGCTCTCTCTATTTTAACCTTACCTTACCTATGTCTATCTTCATCTCTCTATAGTTCCCACTCTCTCTCTCTGTCACTCTTTTTTTACCTTCCCTATGTCTATCTTCCTCTCTATAATTCCCACTCTGTCTCTCGCGCATTCTCTCTCTCTCTCTCCTTTTACCTTACCTCTGTCTGTCTTCCTCTCTCTATAATTCCCACTCTCTCTCTGTCTTTCTCTCTCTGTTTTTACCTTACCTATATATTTAAGAATCTATGAAACGTATTTAAATACCAAAATGTGAGATGTATGGAGAACTGCACACCAACAGATAGGCACTTGCATTTTGATGGCAGGGGCCCATTAAAAAATGAAGAGTGTAGCAACTGGGACGAAGCTGTGTGATGGACAAATGAGTGAAAAACAGGGAGAGAGAGAGAGAGAGAGAGAATGCAAGAGAGACAGAGTGGGAATTATGTCTATCTTCCTCTCTCTATAATTCCCACTCTGTCTCTCTTGCATTCTCTCTCTCTCTCTCTCTCTCTCCCTGTTTTTCACTCATTTGTCCATCACACAGCTTCGTCCCAGTTGCTACACTCTTCATTTTTTAATGGGCCCCTGCAGGGGCGTATCCAGGGAGGGGGACGCAACAGGCGCCCCCCCCCCTATTGGCCGTCGTAAAAAAAAAATAGCAAAAAAAAAAATCCTCATACCAATTGAAAATATTGTTCATTAAATAGGCTTCAAAATTGGTCACATATAGCACTATTTTGCATCTCAGCCCTTCTTCAGAAGCAAAAATTTTCCAAAGACCCCTCCCCCATGACGGCGATTAAAAAATTTCTGGCGCCCCCCTATTGGGAAATCCTGGATACGCCACTGCCCTGCCATCAAAATGCAAGTGCATATCTGTAGGTGTGCAGTTCTCCATACATCTCATATTTTGATATTTAAATACGTTTCATAGATTTTTAAATATATGTATATATACATATATATATTGTTGTATCAAAGCATGCAATACTATTATGATCGTGTGCTGAGCTGGCGGAAGTTACATTCCACTATTCTACAATACAACAGACAATGAACCCCCAGCTCAGCGCACACTCATAATAGAATTGCATGCTTTCACACAATACCTTCTCTTTGCCTTTGTTTTCCTGGTGAAGCTACATCATGTCTTACATAGCAACTCCCACGTTGTTATTATATGTTGTATTGTAACAGGTGTCAGCTTTGACAAAGTTGAATAGCAATTTCACTTGCAAAATCGCTATTAGCTCACTGATGATTGACACTTGATGTCACAGGGGGCAAATGGTCTGGAGGATTTTTTTTAAGTGGATGGGCTTAGCAGGTTATAGAAAACTATTTCACAAATATTTTAAAATCTGTAAAAAACATATGGCAGGGGAATATTAAAAAAATGAAGAGTGTAGCAAATGGGATGAAACTATGTGATGGACAAATGACTGAAAAACAGAGAGAGAGAGAGAGAGAGAGAGAGGCAAAATGAAATGAAAATTGACATTTGACTCAAATACAGCATTACTTGCTTCGCAATTTCTGTATGATATAACAGACACTATGTGAGGACATTTTAAAGGGCCCCTGCAACCCAAACGCAACCCAAATGCAAGTTTATTGCTGTTAATGTGCAGTGATGCATAGAACTAATATTCTGTTATTCAAACATGTAGATATGTTTCATATATTTCTAAATGTTTTTTGAAATATTTTTCATGCAATGGCATGATCTGTCAATCATCAGTCAGCTACACTAACATTCTACAATAGACAGTGGAATGTAACTTCCCCAAGCTCAGCACATGCTGACAATAGAATTGCATGCTTTCAACAATACCTCCTCATTACCATTTTCTTCCTGGTGATGCTACAGCATGTCTGATATAGCAACTCCTATGTAGGCATTGTATGGTCTATTAGAACTGATGGTTATCTCCTGCAAGCGTTATTTTTTCTGCGGCACAGATTGGGCATTGAGCCTATGGGAAGTACCTTCTTTCCCTTCTGAATAGTGTCTGCACGTGAGACTAGTCATGTTTCAACTTTGAAACAGACTACAAGTATAGGACTTGTATTTTCTTACTCAGTTTCACCATATTTTTAAATCAGCAAAAGACATTTTCACAATATATTCCTCCGCCGAGATTCGAACTCGCGGTCCTTTCATCGATAGCGCACCAGATTATCCGATTGCGCAACACAGAACAGCTGCTCAATAAGCCACTTCGGAGATGCAATCTGAGCATGAGCAGATAAAGGTCATCTGTACCAAATTCTAAAACCCACTGACACTAATAATCGATATGTGCTCATGAATGTCATGTAATCATTATTCAATTATGCACTAATGGTGCATTCCCAGAGTTGCCAACTGTTCCGGAATATGTATGAGGTGGATTTCAAGGCTTTCATGACAAGTGAATAGCGGAGAGCATGGTTATTGTTGTCATGTTTTCTCTCACAAGCATTCAACCGTTGCGTAATTCACATTTTAATTTTGACCTCATGCATATTCCGGAACGGTTGGCATCTCTGCATTCCATGATATCCAGGTGGAAGTATTCTTTTTAAAGGGGGAAACAAAAGCTATTCATGAGGCACCTCTATCACTCCCAGAGTTATTTTTCTGTAGTGCACATAAAGGGACCCGCCATGTCTAAAATATCTGTGGATATTTGGGGTCATTTGTACCATGCGCTAACCCCGAACTGGCTTATAACCTTGCTCGTTTTATTATATCCCTGCAGTTCGTTTTCATGAATATTCATGCCGACTAGTCTTGACGGAATAAACCATATTATGACCAATTTTACGCATTAGTCTGTAAATCAAGACCCTTAAAAAAAAAGCCCCAATCTGTGCCGCAGAAAAAATAACGCCTCCGGCAAAGCTACATACCACTGTCTCTCCTTAGCTTACTAAGGAATGACAGGAATGAGGTCTGGTCATTTTTCTTTTAGGGTGGAGCCTAGCATGTTTGAGAAAAGGATTTTTTAAAATGTCTAAAAATCTATGAAACATATTTAGATGTTTGAACAAAATATGAGTTGTATGCATGCATCCTGCAAATAAAAAAAAAATCAACTTGCATTTGGGTTGCAGGAGTTCTTGAATGCCTTTCTAGGCCGCAACTTTTCATTTCTTCACCCCAGTTTACACGTTAGCCCTAAAGCGGTTTTATTTTGCTTTAAATTTTGGAATGATTATATTTTTGTCCTCGTGTTTTGTCTTTTGGCGGTTTCACACCATATGTGAACGAGTTTTTAAGGTTCAATCAACAACACGCAAGTTGAATGTTGTTAAAGGCTATTATTTGATCGGATATTGCAACGTTACCTGCATATCTCTATGCAGACGACTACTCCCTGACAACCAAGACCAGGCAACTACCATCTCCTCCGGACAATCTTCCTTGAACAACTGTAACACTTGGGTTATTGCATTAACGAAAAGCTCTCAGAGAGCTCGTACTAGGTGGCCATTGTCGGAGGTAATTTGTCTTCTCGTTAGATTCAGCGAGGGCATCAAAAATATATCATTAATTTGACTACTGATGCATAACATCGATAAAAAACAAAATTATATTGGGGATATAATTAGGATAAGTGCTTGTTCATCAACGTCGCTAAGCAATTAACAAACACGAGTTCCTAAAATACATTGGACTGCGAAGCTACGCTTATTGCTCTCTCTAATTTTCTGAATTATTAAAAAAACACACACACAAATTACAATAAATTGATCAGGGCAACAAACTACTTGAGGAAACCTAGGTTTCCATAACAGTCATTGCCAAACTTGCCAAAACTTATCCTAAAGCTTACCAATGACATAATCATTAACACCAACAACAATGATAATGATAACAATAAATAAACCAATTATCATACTAAAATTATAGCAATGATATGATGTTAACAATATGAACATTATATATTGGAGTAGGGGTCTGTCAGATATTATAGCACAATCAAGGTTTGCAATCAATTGAAGATGTGAAGAGAAAATTTGAATGCTCAGACTTTTTGGAGCAATATATGCATGGAAATATAATCTTCACTGGCCATTGCCCTTTTGAAGTTGATTGCCAACTTTTGTGTTACCATGGTTACGGGGCCCTGGAGTGGAATAGCATGTTAAGAGTGCACTAGAACTGCAAATGATAGAGATGTGGGGAAAATGTTCCAATAAAGCTGCGAACCGGAAAAAGATACCACGATAGATGAATAAAGGTGTCATGTCGGTAATGACCCCCCCCCCCCCCATCTCGCTCTCTCTCTCTCTCTCTATTTCCCATTCTGCCTCTCTCTGTCTCCTCCGCATTTTCTCTTTCACTTTATCCAAACTATATGTTTATCCCCCTCTCTATATCTCTCTCACTCTGTTTCTCACTTCTCTCTCTACTTGTATCCCCTCCCCCTCTCTCCCTCTCTTCTCAGTAATTGGTTCATCACGTAGTTTCACCCGAGTTGCTCGCTCTTCGTCTTTAGAGCATACCGACTGGCAGTTTTGATATGTATAATGAATTAATTGTTACACCTGCCTCAAAGGTAGGAAGGTGTTGTCCCATCGAATCTGTTAATAAAGTAACAAGGAGGAGTCAGCACACATGTGTTGTTGTGAGAAGTATAACAAGTAAAGTGATCAGTTATTCTAATTCTATTCAATATACCTAATCATGTACTTTCCTTGGAATAAATGCAAAGGCAACACAATAATATTTACGATGGTTAATATCCTCGAAACTATTCTGTGATTCTTTTGTTTAAACTTACAGCAATTTTAAAGTTAATTCTTTAATCTATTTGAATATTCACTTTCACTGTATCAAACATATAAGTATGAACTATTTCTGAATTGGTATTAAATCTGGTATTAGCAAGGAACTATAATCACTTTCGAAATATTATAATAGGTAAATGTCTCAAAGTAATATCTAGATTATCTTTAATGTGATGTCTTAAGCTCTGTCTCAATCGAACTATCTGTATTTGGTTATAAGTCATGTCCAGGTTTCATAATAAAATCCTTCTTCCTGTTTTATAACTTAAATGGAAGATACGGTCATACCCTAATTACAACTGATCATTTTATCTCTGTAAGGAACTTTCCTTCCAATAAACTAAACTCTGTTAATCTGTGTCTACATCTGACTATTCTCAAACAAAGTACAGGTATCTAGCCTATTAACTGACTTTCTGTGCATACCCTCTTGGGAGGGTTCACCCAAGCATGACTTTTCATGAGATTTCGTATGTTTTGGTCTATTTATAAAATGAAAGTTAAATATAATGCGACAGCACTCAGTCTGAATCTGGTTGATAATGTATCGGAACATAGTGTAAATAATATTGTCTTAAATATAATTTGGTTAAACTAATTCTAATAATATCAAAGGTGTTATATGATGAAAGTTAGAATACATTATATTTGGTTCAACACTACAATATATCCTAGTGTGAAGATTCCCTTCTACAAAGAGTGATGTATTCTAGTTAAAATTACTGCTTAATTATTTCCTAATACGATTCTATTCAGACAAAGAGGACGAATTCTATCTTTCTTACAAACTTCACATTCACTGCAAAGTGACAATTACTTTCTCTTTCACGCTGATGAAAGTAATGGCTATTAGTTGGAAAGCATTGGTCAGCAAAACGCAAATAAATCTGCTACTACCAGTCAAGGCCACAGTCTATAGGGACTTTTAGAATTGCACGTCCACTTAGGCGACGGGTACGCAAGGACATCATTCTACGCCACTGCGCATGCACCACCCGCCCTCTCCCTGTCCTCCTCCCTGACTTGAAAAATCGAGAACGTGTTCACTTCGTTTTTGCGGTGCTCCGAAATCTTCGACAAGGTTCACGTATATGACGTTATCAGAACAGCTCAACTATATAAGCCACTTCGGGGATGCAATCTGAGCATGAGCAGATAAAGGTCATCTGTACCAAATTCTAAAACCCACTGACACTAATATTCGATATGTGCTCATGAATGTCATGTAATCATTATTCAATTATGCACTAATGGTGCTTCCATGATATCCAGGTGGAAGTATTCTTTTTAAAGGGGGAAACAAAAGCTATTCATGAGGCACCTCTATCACTCCCAGAGTTATTTTTCTGAAGTGCACATAAAGGGACCCTCCATGTCTAAAATATCTGTGGATATTTGGGGTCATTTGTACCATGCGCTAACCCCGAACTGGCTTATTATACTTCCGGTTGACGTCGACGGTACGTACACGTCGAGTGAAATATAAAATGATCAGAACTGTAGTCAACATGGGCAGTCGACGACGTTGACATGCGCGAATTAGTCGACTGGGACGAAGTACCAGTCCACTGCTTCTAAAAGTCCCTAATGACCCTCTTTGTCCCTGGGCTGTGTGCACGTCCAGTCTTGTGTTTGTACTGGAATAGGAACACAGCATGACCTGTTCTGTAGCTATTCCCCTAATTGTGTATACAATAACGGTTCGTGTTCACACTCAGCTTATCCCATCTAAGATTGCTATACAGATATACATGAGGTGTGTTCACACTATAACATAATCCTACTTCTACATATCCAGTCATTTATCTTAATATACAAATCAGCTTGGTATAAATCCTTAATTCTTACATAATCTTAACTTCTTTAATGAACTAAATACATTTCTAAATAATGATTTTATGATATCATCAACAATAATTCTTTGTTCTTACAAAGGAATAAAACATATCTCTTATTCTCTCTCTCTCTCATCAGGCAATGATACAGTCTGTGCAAATCATACAAAATATAAAGCAGACATAATTAGATGATAATACATGAATAACTCAAGAAAGGTAGAAATATTGGATTTCTTACCTGTTATCATGGTTAATAACATGGTTAACATGGTTATTAAAGTCATTGCTTATCCAAATTGTATTGTAACGACGGGTGTCTACAAAACTAAGACCTAAGACCTAAGACCTAAGACCTAAGACCTAGATCATACCCATACTACCAAAAAAAAAAAAATCAAAACTAAGACCCAACCATCTTCAAAACTAAGACCCTGTGTTATACTCATGAATGGGCGTGGAGCATAGTCTGTACTCCAGACCAAGTTATTGAAAAAACTTCAAAACTAAGACTCTGTGTTATACTCATGGATGGGCGTGGAGCATAGTCTGTACTCCAGACCCAGTTATTGAAAAAACTTCAAAACTAAGACCCTGTGTTATACTCATGGATGGGTGTAGCCTTTTGACAAGGCCCTCGTGACTTGGTTATTTTTCTCGGCAAGTAAGCTAGTATTGGCTGCGTAACAAGACTAGCCGCCCAGCCCGGTGAATGTGCGATCGAGCGACGTGAGTCCGAGGGCCTTTTGGAACCTGGCCTGTATTTCTTATGATATCCTTTGTTCCTAGCGAGGATCTGCTACCTTATAGGTAGGAGCCAATCAGCGAACGTATCTTCGCATGACGTCAGCATAAATTTGGTCGAGCTAGCTCGCTCGGCACCCGGCGCTGCGGGCCGTGCAAGCTACATCAATCATGGAAAGCAAGCCCCGCAGATACCGTTGTGATTGGTCGATAATCATCGGTAGGCGTGTTTAAGTATACGAATGTCAACTCGTGAATAATTCATATCGGACGATGGAAACTCAGGTTCCAAAAGGCCTTGCGACTAAAGTCGCTCGATCGCGCGTTCACCAGGGCCATGTTGATTCTTTTCGTCGCCGGCTAGTCTCATCTCAGGCACAGCATGACGAGGAAAATAGCCAAGTCACGAGGCCTTGTCAAAAGGCTAGGATGGGCGTGGAGCATAATCTGTACTCCAGACCCAGTTATTGAAAAAACTTCAAAACTAAGACCCAACCATCTTCAAAACTAAGACCCTGTGTTATAGTCATGGATGGGCGTGGAGCATAGTCTGTACTCCAGACCCAGTTATTGAAAAAAAACTTCAAAACTAAGACCCTGTGTTATACTCATGGCTGGGCGTGGAGCATAGTCTGTACTCCAGACACAGTTATTGAAAAATAATTTGCAATAAGATTGCAAGAAGCATTCGTTAGTCCATCGGTAACGTCAGCGCCTCTCAATCCGGTTCGAGGCTCGCCACGGTCACATTTTTTTTTTGCTGGTAAATTAGCACACTACAAGTGCTATAAACAGCATTTCAGGTGCAGTCACTATACATGCCCCTAAAAGTAGCACTTTAGTTTTTATAGTGCACAAGACGTAGAGATGACGTCTTGCGTTGGTGCAAGTTGTCGTCTTATTGACGTAATTACAGGACGTAAAAAAAAAACGAAAACCGCGACGTAAAATATCACGTCATTTTTAACACTTTCTGCTATCAGGGAAGAGGGATGAAGACGTAGAGATGAAGTCAAAATAAGACGTCCTCTTGACGTCTTGCGTTGGTGCAAGTTGTCGTCTTATTGACGTAATTACAGGACGTAAAAAAGACGAAAACCACGACGTAAATATCACGTCATTTTTAACACTTTCTGCTATCAGGGTAAGACCCTGTGTTATACTCATGGATGAGCGTGTAGCTTAGTCTATACTCCAGACCCATTGAAAAAACTTCAAAACTAAGACCCAACCATCTTCAAAATAAGACCCTGTGTTATACTCATTGATGGGTGTGGAGCATTGTCTGTACTCCAGGCCCAGTTATTGAAAAAAACTTCAAAAGTAAGACCCAACCATCTTCAAAACTAAGACCCTGTGTAATAGTCCTGGGTGTAGTGCATAGTCTTTACTCCAGACCCAGTTATTGAAAAAAACTTCAAAACTAATACCCAACTATCTTCAAAACTAAGACCTTGTGTAATATTCATGAATGGGTGTGGAGCATAGTCTGGGGGGGGGGGGGGGGGGGGGGGGACGAGACTCGGAGCTGCACACTACCCCCTCCCCCCCCCCCCCCCCCGGTTTCCTAAGCCATTGGCTGCAAGATACAATTTGAAATAAACCATGAATATATACAAAAAAAGGCCCAGTCTAATAACATGGTCATGATATTTAGACAAGTTTTGATCCATTTCAAAAACAGAACCGCGCAATAACTATTGGGGCGGCTCAATTACACGTATATCTCAGCCCCGTGCATTTAAATAAGTAGGGGATCAATTATACCTAAACCACATCCAATCTTTTTTTAGGGAGGGGCAGTCTTAATGAGTATAAGGCCCGTTAAAACATATTGTTGGCGTTGATTCAATGATATATATATATATATATATATATATATATATAAATATTGGGAGCATAATGCCATCTGAACCTCTATATTACTTGGGGGGGGGGGGGCTGCGTCCTGAACCCCCCCCCCCCCCTGACTCCTAAGTCTATGCTAAGACCAAACCATTTTTAAAACTAAGGCTCTCTTTAATAACATGTATATAGAGAGCATATATGTGATACAGAAAAAAATCAACACTAAGGGGGATGGGGGCTCGGGGCTGCGCTCAAGACTAAACCATGTTAAAAACATTATTGAACCTTCATGTATACGAAAGTTATAGTTGGGCTTTAAAATAAGTTATTTTACATAAATTTCCAAAACGACTGAACATACAGAACATTTGAGTTTATTTGATTTTGATATCTTGTACATTTACTTTACCCAACATCATATGCACTAATACCTGTGAGTTAATTTAATTGAATTTATTTCATCTGTTATATTTTCATTATCGCATACATGTAATTTATAACCCTTGTATGCAAGAGCTGTATCTGAATGATCAATACGATGGTTTCTCTCCATATATTTCAATTTTTAAATGTATTTATGTATTTTTTATGTATTTTGGAGTCAAATTTTTCTATATTTTCTGATTTTTATCTTCTATATTAGTTTATATACCACATTTTATCATGGACATTATTTTGCTGTGGTTGTCATATTTATGTTGTTTATGTGCAATATTTTTGCATCTTTTTAACAATGTAAATTGTGTGCATTCAACCATTGGCTGCAAGATACAATTTGAAATAAACAATGAATAGAATAAATAAAAACAAAAACAATAATATAACGTGGTCATTCTATTTAGATAAGTTTTGATCCATTTCAAAACAGAACCGCTCAATAACTACTGGGGCGGCGCAATAACACGTATATCTCAGCCCCACTTAAAAAAGTAGGGGTTCAATTATACCTAAACCACACCCATTATTTTTTTAGAGAGTGGCAGCCTCAATGAGTATTGTTGGCGTTGCTCAATGGTATCTGAGCCCCCAAATATTACTTTTGCGGGGGCTGCACATCAAAGGGCCCCTGATTCATAAGACTATGGTAAGAGAAACCTTCTGGCATTGACCCCCCCCCCCTTATTTTTTTTGTGGAAATATATGCCTGCACATGCCTCACTACTCCCACCGGCCCAGGAAATGGGTAGAGATGAGGACCAGCGGAGGACTCAAGTTCTTGAATGAGGTTAGGTCTTGCGTACGAGGGCTGTGAATTACTTGTATGCGGTAATGAAAATATAACAGATGAAATTTTCAGATATGCAAAGAATAAACTGAAGAATATGAAATAAATCCAATTAAATTAACCCACAAGCATTAGTGCATAATTATGATGCAGGGTACAGTAGCCTAAATGTATGACATATAAAATCAAATAAACTCAAATGTCTGTATGTTCATTCGTGTGTGAATTTAATGTTGTCTATTTTTTAAATCCCACTACATGTACCTAGGTTCAATAGTGTTTTGATGATGGTATTAGCATGGGCTTAGGAAACCAGGGGGGGGGGGGGATAATCATCTCTTGACAAGGCCCAATTTGAATAATTCAATGACGATTGGTAGCGCACCGATATCAAATAATGAAATTATTGGTACAGCAAAAATTATTCATGAGCTTGTGTATGTACAAGCGCGAGTGAGCTTGTCTTGTGACCAGCGCTTGTGCGTATGCATCGTAAAGAGGTTATACCAAAGAGCTTTAGCCTTTGCCGCTTACAGTATAAGCCCACGTTAATACAAACGTGCACATGATCCAAGGCCACGCTTTAGCAGGCATGTTTTCGATGTCACCAGGGATAATTGTTTTGTTGTACTGTTGTCTGATTGGTTAAAATTATTACCATTCAAGATAATTATGATAATTGAAAATGCAAATTTATCGAGCACCGTGACGAGAAATTTGCATATCCATAAATTACTAGAGCTGTGAGCTTGGAAATATATATCTGGGTGATTTCCTGTGATGTGATTGGATAATTTCTATTCAAGACTAAGCCATACGTGGCCACTTTTGTCATGCAGCATATTCAACATCCACACCCATACAACAACTCTTCATTTTAAGAAGCGTGAATTACAAAGAACGTCCAGTAGCTGCGTAGGATGCCTTTGTCTTATCAACCAGCCGATTCCTCCATCTGACTTCGGAAAATTGTTTGTCTGAATTATGAACAACCGTCTGTTCTTCAGCTTTTAACATCACTCTCGCAACAGTTTTTTCAGCGTGACAAATTTCTTTGGCCAAAATTCATTCATTTGTTATTCTTCAGTTTCCCATATCATTCTTGATACAGTGATTTTCTTGTTTTGGACAGACCACTTTATAGATAGATAAGTAAACTTTGGTGTTTTACACATCCTCGATTGATCGTTTGTTTAAGAAGACAACGGCAAGGACACTTTCAAAACTTGGCAAATCATCAAACCGCTTCACAAGATGATTAAGGTAATTTCTTTTTGAAAAGTTTTTTGAAAAATTTATGTGAATAACTAAATGTGTACTAAAATATTTAATATTAATATTAATATACACTGTAGAAAAGATTAGATTTTTCAACATTTCCTAAATATCGTTTATTTTTTAGAATCAGAATAATATAAGTTTGATTCTAACTATATCTTCAGTTTTTCGCAAGGTCATTTTTTTTCTCATCAGTCATGAAATAATAGGAGAAATAGGAAAGCGTCATACATTGAGATCAATTTAAGTCAAACTTTTAAAAAGTGTACTGTATTTCTCATTTAACAACAGATGCGAAAATACAACTTTGGGATTCTCGGAGCTATGCTTTTGCTTCTCCAAATTTCGTCCATCTCTGGTAAGTGAAAAGAAGTATTTACTGTGTATGTTATGAAACAAACATTTTAATCCTGCATATGTCCTTTGATTGAGATCAATAATCAAGACATAGCCAGCAAAGAATTGTTTTGTACTGTCAAATTCTTTCTCGCCCGAAAAGGTGATTGTGTGCGACTGTACAATTGTTTATCATTACAGATTATGTATACATAAATTCTTTCAATAAGGTGTTGCTGCTTTGGGTATATTATGATGGCTTTGCTTTCTTTCCCATCATACTTCATATTTTTTGATAATAACGAATCTTTAAGGCGGTTGAAGTAAAAGAAAGGTCTCGCCAAAACATAACAAACAATAATAATAGAGAGTGCCCTTAGTAAGCTGCCACGCTCTTCTCGAGCTGCTGAATTTCTTCTGCTTTATGCTGTTCATGATTCATTTTTTGGAATGATTTATTTTTGCATTGGTGTGTTGTGCAAATTTACGATCAACAGGTAAATAATTATCCTCGACCTCGAACACGTTTTCTGCTAGGCGATGGATTATTCGTTTCTTGTAGGTTATGGTAGAGTTTCCGTCAGTAACTTCGTTTCGCTGATCTGCTGTCTACTTTAAAAACTCAGTACCCTGGGAGATAAGAGGCTTTAATCACAAATTTTGCTGGGAAGGTTTGGAAGGTTTTTCTGGGGGAAAATTTGCGCTGTTTCCGAAAATGTCTTATTGACCCTACTCACAATTCCGTTGCATTCACTTTTGGTCAGGGGACTATTTCACCAGTTGTTATTATCAGCAAAGAAGATTCCATAGGCCTGTCCTATGTAACAATGTAGCTCAATGCTGGAAAAAGTGGTGAAATGGACCCCCATCAACAACAACGTGGTCATTTTGGTCACTTTTTGGCCAAAATTTACTATTTTTTATAGATTTTTGTCTGAAATATGGCAATATTTAAAATCAGAAACCGCTTTGGTTTTGAAATACAAATTTGATATAAAAATGATTTAAAAACAATCAGTCCATTGAATGAATTCTCACCGTTTGAACCACTTTGGTCTTTTTGGCCACTTTGAACTCAATTGACCATTTGCATAATTTCTCTTACAAAGTGGAAACTTTAGTGTGCGGATGGGACTTCGACCGGTTTTAATTTGAGCAGGAAATGCGATGGGAACGTTTTAAATCCTCAACTTAGGTAAAATCCTGCACTGATTCCAAAAGTCTCAGTCTAATTCACTGAATCTGATAATATTATGTGCCCTTTTCCTCTTCTGCTAAGTGCCCCTTTCCACCTCTGATAAGCACCCTCTTCTGATAAGTTCCCCCTTTAACCTACATTTCCAACTGTTTCTTACAAAAAGTGCCATGCCTAGCTTCAAAGAATCTGTGCGGTTTTACGTAGTAACAGGTATCCATATTACTACAACCACAATTTAAGGCAGGAGAGCTGGAGGCAAGAAGGGCACAATGCCCCCACCCCCGGCCCTCCCCAAAACTCGCTGGCTATTATAGTATATATGAAATCAAGCAGATTGCATAAAGTATGTTGATATCGATGTAATCATGGTAATCCTAAAGAAAAACAGCAGTGTTAATGTACGAATTAAAAGATCATTCGACAATCGACATTCCCCCAAATTAATTTTGCGGTTGTCATTTTTATTATATCGCCTTAAATAATGCACAACCAAAGGACTTTTAAAAGCATTAGAATGAAGTCTGAATATATTATAATTAAATTTCAATTTCAATTTAATGACATTTATTTCCAAATTTTCAACATAAGTGTACACAGTGATAAATGAACATAATAATGTACATGTATTATATAAAAAGGAAATAATTACATACAAAAAAAAAGGAAATAATATAACATTCTTAGAACGCTGAGCTTGATTGGAGGGGAAAAAAGAGGCGGAAAAGAGGGGGAAAGGGGGGGGGGGGGGGGGGGGGGGAGAGAATGCAGTTGCACAATAAATGGAATACGGAAAAAAAGAATTCACGAAGAAACGGAGAGAAATTACCCCATGGACATGATGGAGGGTGGGGAAGTGTCTTAAACGATATTATTTGTAAGATGAAGTGATTTTTTTTTTATTTCTTGAGAAGCTGGCATGAGATGCGGAGTATTTTATTGTATCTGGGATAACATTCCACAGCTCATTTGTATTTATCTGTCCTTGGGTAGATGGAAGTGATTTGTGTGTCTAGTTTCGTATTCATGAACAGTATAATTTAATATAAAGAAGTAACAGAATTCGTCAGGAAATAAATTGTTTGTACATCTGTACATAAATATACTTTGTTGATGTTTATTTATATTGGTAAATGTTAATTTTGTTTAACAAATGGTCGATGTGACAACGGGGAGCAGTACCTGTAACTATACGAATTATTTTCTTTTGTTGAGTGATTAATTTGTGTAATTTAGAGGTTGTAGGGTTCCTCCAGGCTAGGTTGCAATATGATATATATGGTAGAATAAGAGAATTGTAAAGCATACGGAGGAGGTTGTTTGGTAAAATGTGTCGCAGTCTAGAAATGATGCCAATGTTTTTAGAGACTTTGCTTATATGCCTTTTCCATCAATGTGCACACCTATAAGTTTTGTGTTTTCAACTCTAGGGAGTAGTGCGTTGTCGAGATATATAGAGCAGGTGCCGGGGGGGGGGGGGGGGGATCAATCTAGCTGGAAAGGAAACCAATTTTCATGTGTATGGGTATATAGAGTACATATTCCCATGTAATGAAACGGTCGTCTGGCATGTTCCCTGTGGTGGGTGTGGCCAGGGGGAGTGGTCAAAGTGGTCAAAAAAATGAGCTAGATTAGCTGGAAAGGAAACCCTATGGAACCCATATGAAAAGATGCGCCATTGTCCCAAGATACATGAATGGATACTGCCAGACATTTTAAGTGGTGGGCGGTGCCCGCCAGACGCCCCCAAAGGGGGTTCAAAAATGAGCTAGATTAGCTGGAAAGGAAACCCTAAGGAACCAATGGGATATTGTTCGGCAGAGTCCAAATATACACAAATGATCACTGCCAGACGTTTTAAGTGGTGGGGAGTGCCTGCCAGACGCCCCTAAAGTACCCCACCCCAAAATAATGAGCTAGATTAGCTGCAAAGGAAAACCCTATGAAACCCATATGAAAAGATGCGCTATAGTCCCAAGATACATGAATTGATACTGCCAGACATTTTAAGTGGTGGGCGGTGCCCGCCAGACGCCCCCAAAGGGGGTCCAAAAATGAGCTAGATTAGCTGGAAAGGAAACCCTAAGGAACCAATGGGATATTGTTCGGCAGAGTCCAAATATACACAAATGATCACTGCCAGACGTTTTAAGTGGTGGGGAGTGCCTGCCAGATGCCCCTAAAGTACCACACCCCAAAATAATGAACTAGATTAGCTGGAAAGGAAACCATATGAAACCCATATGAAAAGATGCGCTAAAGTCCCAAGATAAATGGATACTGCCAGACATTTTAAGTGGTTGGCGGTGCCCACCAGACGCCCCCAAAGGGGGTCCAAAAAAAGCTAAATTAACTCGAAAGGAAACCCTATGAAACCCGTATGAAAAGATTTACCATAGTCCCCATGTAAACGGATATACATGTAATATTAATTTCACACATATTACAATGATTTTAAAAAAAAATCCTCACGAAGATCTTTGAAAAAAAAAAAAAACTTACATTTATATATACTGTACAGCAGTTGTTGTAATTGATATATTAAAGAACAGTCTCCCTTTAGGAATGACAAGTAAAAATCGCAGGAACTCTGAATTTAATACTTCGCATGCCGTGGCCGCGGCTTTTATGTATAGTGGAGAAAAACGACTGTGATCAAGCATTCATGTTTGTTTCACTACAAACTCACGACATGATACATCAAACTTACATAATATTTTAAACATTACATAGTAAGCACCAAGCGAACGCTATCTTGAAAATGTCTCAACCATATTTCACGTATCACACAACTAAAGCCCCCTTCACAATTGTTGCACGACCACATGCGACCACTTGACTAAAATCGGTCGTACGACTGGGCAATTCGATGCGACCGTTGCGCGACTGATCGCAGGACCGTATACAAATGCATGTTGGAAGCTCAGATGCGACCACCACAACGGTTGCGACTGGTCGTGCGACAGCAAGCGATCGGACGTGCGACCGCCGGAAAAATAGGTCGCAAGCGGACCCAAAGTGGTCGTGCAACAATTGTGAAAAGGGCTTTAGTAATGAAATAACAGTACTGTCTTTCCAAAATTGTAACTTTGCTAACTAGCACACTATTTTGAAAATGTCCTCACAACGATTTCATGTATCACACAGCTTGGTGATGAAATAACTGTCTTTCACCTAAGTCTTAAAGTATGGTGACTAGCACACTATCTTGAAAATGCCTTTACTACAGTTTCAACTGCCTGATGAAATAACTAAATTTAATGTTTTAGATATGTTAAACTATGTACACTTCCAGGAGTAATTTTCACACTTACGTTATAAGTACTTTCGGGGCATGTACAGAATACAGTGAAATATTACGTGTGCATTCATTCAAATATCTGTTTTGATAGTTCCAAAATACATCATTATTTTGAAAGTTTCTCCGTGTTGATAGACCCATGCGAAATGTAACAAATATTAAACTACTGACAAATGTTCTGGTCAAATTCGGCGGACACAATATGTGGCAACCCCTTCGACTCAAACCATAAACCTTTTACTCATGACATGAAATATCAGACATTATTTTGTTACATTATATAGTACTAATCGAATGCTATCTTGAAAATGTCTTAATGATATTTCATTTAACACTCAACTTGGTGATGAAGTAACTGACTTTCCAAAGTTGTAATACTATGCTAACTGGCAAACTAGCTTGAAAATATCTTCACATCGATTCCATGTATCACACAACTTGGTGATGAAATTACTGTCTTTCACAAAGTCACAAGTATGCCGACTGGCACACTATCTTGAAAATATCTTCACTACAATTTCATGTATCCCACAATTTTGTAATGAAATAACTACATTCTCAAATTTGTCATAACCTTTGTACACGTAATGGAGTAATATTACCTTGTAATTACTTTATGGGCATCCAGAATCCAGCGACATAATACACTATGATGTGCTTTCAATAAAATATCCCTTTTGATAGTTTTTAAAATAAATCATTATTTTGAAAGTCTCTCGGTGGTACTAGACCAACACAAAATGTAACAAATATTAAACTCTTGACAAATATGTGAAAGCCATTTGGACTCAAACCATATATAACCCTTATACTGACATGATACATCAAACAGACACAACTGTTTAACATTACATAGTACTAACCGAATGCTACATTATGTATCTTGAAAATGTCTGAACGACTTTTCATGTATCACTCGACTTGGTGATGAAATAACTTTCTTTCACAAAGTCTTAAGTAAACTGACTGACACACTATATTGGAAATGTCTTTACTACAATTTCATGTATCCCACAACGTCATGTTTTACATATGTTTAACTAAGTCAAAAGGGGCCTGAGCTTTCGATCCTAGCAGGATCTTCTTCAAGAGGCAAAATGACTACCATTTCATCGAAAGCTCAGGCCCCTTTTGACTCAATTTGACTCCACTGGCTCTCTATTATCGGCTAAGCAGTTTTCAGCAGCTTGTTTTCTATATATGTTAAACTGTGTACACGTCCTGGAGTAATCTTTACATTATAATTACTTTCAGTGACAAATTATGTGTGCTTTCAATCAAATATCTGTTTTGATATAGTTTCAAAATACATCATTATTTTGAAAGTCTATTAGTGGTACTAGACCCATGAGAAATGTAACAAATATTAAACTCTTGATAAATATTCAGGTCAAATGTGATGGACACAATATGTGGCAACCACTTGGACTCAAACCATACGCCTTATATTTTGCATATATGTCCATATGTTTATTGAAAATGCAAAGGAAATCACATTGCCATGACAATATAATTATTATAAAGCAATAACGATATGAAAAGTATTTCTCATATGACAATCCTACATCAACAACAAAAGAGCCCGAGGGCACTGTCGCAAATTAATTTTGGCACTCCCAAGGGATATGTTATCATTTTAAAGAACTTGGAGGATCTGAAGATGTGATTTGCATGATATCTGTCTGGCTTGCATGAAACAGAAAACTGTTTTGCTGAATTCATGAACAATATTGATTGGGATACACTACCTGATAAGGCCAAAAGCTATTAGAAAATATTTCTCCCGTGTCCAAATTATCTAAAACCTACTGTAGCAATTGTATAACCATGAATGGCAGCCAAAGTGGATATCACTCCCAGATGAAATTTCTCTTTGTTTCATTGTGGAATGCTGAAAAAATCCACTTAATTGTCTGCTGTGTCAGAGTCAACCTCACTCCAAGCTTCATCTGAAGACGGATCTAGGGTGTCGCCTTCGGTTTCGAGTGTCTCTTCATCGAGTGTCTCTTTGAGTGTCTCTTCATCGGGTGTCTCTTCCAGTGTCTCTTCATCACACCTGAATAGCTTATCCGGAAAGGCAGGACCTTCAAACCATTTGGGTGCTAGGATGGTATCTTTCATCTGCCAACCATAGTCTGTTGGATTGAGTCCTTCAGTCGGACATGCTTTACCCGCTCGGGACGATGTTGTCGCTACGTACTGCGTCCGCTTGATTTTCATGTCCAAAGTCTTTTTGCAATGGTGGAAGGAGGGCACAATCCGCCTGTTTGATGTTGGCTAGTGGGTTCTCCTGAAAATTAAGAAAAAGGGGTAAATTAAAGCTGTTGTTAAAATTACACTTATCTGAATTTACATATACATTACCATCGATTTTCTGGTCCTGACATTCAATCAAGTAAGCCTGGAGTGATACATTTTTGTTTAACTGAGAATCCTAAAACAAAAATAAATGATATAAATATTTTGATCATTTTCTTTTTTAAAGTTGAATAAAGTGATATGTATTTTAAATAACCTCATCTACTTTGCCGGTCATTTGCATCAGTTTGTTGTATCGTGCTTCGTTGACATCGGAGGTTTTGTGCTGTCCATACATACGACAAACAAACTCTGAGGTGACATCTCGATCAACATGTTCATGTGGTGCATTGCCCATGGTTATGAAGAGGTCCACAAAGCTGCCAGTTGGGTCTTTCTGCACGATGTCAAACGGCTTGGTCTTCCCTTTTCTTCAAAACAAAAAAAAAATGACAATGTACAACATAGATAAAATATAGTTCACATATTTTGTTAAAGGGAATACAAGATTCACTCGAAGAAACAGCTATCTTTATATTGATTTTTTTTTCTTCAAACTGTGGTCTTACACTTAAAATTAGACTTTTATTACATTGAAAACACACTTTAAAACAGATCTTTCTTCAGATAACTGAAATGTTAAAATTATAATTTCAACTGACAAAATCTTACCGGTAGAAGGCGGAGTTGAAGTCTGACCCAGTAAAGGCATGGAATCCTGGAAGTGCTCTAGGCAGGCCTTGTCTACAATCTTCAAGCACGTCTGTGATGTTGGACACATTGATAAATCGCCTGGAGTTTCCAATGCCACAATCCATTATGACGCTTGTCATTGCCCGGATCTCTCTGCGTTGTTTGCCAAGGACACCGACGAGGATAACTAGAACGTCAGTGTCAGATGCTCTCACCATGATTCTAGAATCTGCGATGTTTTCCACGTGAAATGCGATCAACGTGTCTCCTTCTTCGTGATTACCTTGGAGGTATTCGGGACATGACACCGTGGTATGACAGTTCTTGTCAGGGGTGTATTGGTAGCACTCACCGCCATAAGAAGCAAACAATGTTTTCCCATGGAAGATGTTGGCATTCTGATCATTGCCCCATTCTTTCAGAAGAAACTTCGCAAGCTCATTTTTGAAGGTGCCATTTGCAAGCAGTTTCTGTCCACTTTGTCGTATCCTCTGATCGGGACCAGTTATTTCGTACATTGTGTCAACTGCACCCCTCAGCTTTCTCTCACTGTCTTTGGTTGAGTTTGCGACATACTTGTCCAAACAAACATGCACTTCAGTAGATTTCCCTGAAAGTACTGACGATAGCATATTTCGTGCAATGGAGGCATATGATGTCCCTGCACTTGTTTGGGAGAGGACAGAGTGCAGGAGAAGTCCTCCATCATAGACCTGAACATAAGCCGAAGGTTCATCGGCTTCAGAAATGTTTTCTGTTTGGACAGACTCAATGCAGACTTGTTGGTCTTCACATGCATTCCATCGCAGTGTGAAAGTGACAATGGATAGGTAGTAATAGGGTAAGAGAGAACAACTCGAAGGTCAAATGAAGTCTTCTGAGCAATGACTATGATAATTCGAATGAACATATCCCGAAGACTCTCTGCGTTTGTTCTGGCTTTCTGTGAGGATGGGAGCCTGGTTTTTCTTCTTTAGGTTTTGAGCAGCAAAGTTTTTGACACTTATCCGTCTCACAGGTTTGAGAAGGCGATCGCTGTCCTTGTTCCATTCATCTCTGAATTTGTCTCTCCCATCCTGTCCCCTTTGCATAGTTTCAAGAAGATAGGTCGTGGTCTCCTTTGAAGCTGCTCGACCGGTAGCTAGATTTACAAGTGCAGTCGGGGCATTATCTGAAAATGGATCGCATGTTTCGTCAAGTTTGGCACTCAATGTAGCCATGTGCTTCTGGTCCCTTCGGATCCTGGATGGACGAGATTGGGCAGATGCAGTTTCACAAACGTCCAGACCAACAAGCGTTCTGAGTTCGGTGACAGCCATCGCGCGCTGGGTCATTCCAAGTGCCCATCTTTGCACTGCATTCTCTGAATTTCGGAATGATACAATTCCCTTCATCCTCGAAGTGGCATCACGATTGACCGTCTGCTCCAAAGAAAGGTCTACGGCAGATCTGCTATAGTTCTTTCCTGTTCTTCTGATTGTAAAGGCACCCTTCTTGAGAATCTCATGGAACACTGAGTTGGAGTCCTTCAGCTTGTGTAGGAATAGTGTTCCCCATCTGGCGTAGTTAGGTCTGTTGAGGGCAAAGAACACAGCCAGCAATAATGGAAACACATGTGTGTAACCATCAACATCGTTGGTCTTGATGCATCTCTGAACTTCTCTGTGGAGGCGATTGATCAGGAATATGTAAATTGTCCAGAATTGAGCTGTTTGTCCGAGACTTCCTTCAAGAACAGCTTTGAAGTAATCATCGTACATCTGTAGGTGATGTGTGACCACAGGGTCTGATAGATGTTCTTCAACTCGATCTGGATCCTCGGGCATGGTTGACATCACTTCTTGGAATAAATTCCTGTCTTCCTTGCTCACACCACAAAGAAATTTGTTATACAACTTCTTTTCCAGGACGTTCGCTAGAAGCTCATGGATTCGCGTACATCTGTTGTAGAACTTGCCCTTTACAAATCCGACCGTAGATCCTTCTGCCAGTACTTCAGACTCCGTCAAGATGAATTCTATTCCACTTTCATTTATGAAAGTACCGATGGCTCCATAAAACGCAAGCTCTATGTGAAAGTTCCCAAGCATGATGAGCAGTTTGTCGAACAATGGGGCCTCGAGCGTTTGGATGGAATAAGCTTTCAGTGCGACTGCTAGGTCATATGTTACAACTGCATATTTTTGGCCCGTTTCCTTGGCGACGTTCAGGGATCTGACCATTGTTTCTCTCACCACATCGTTGTTTGTAGGCGATCTGGATATTGGGTTCATGTAACAAATTCGCTGCAGTGGCAAAGGATCCTTGATGTACTTGCTCATAAACCCTGCGTGAAGTGGAGTGCCACATGTTCCGTCATGCAGCTTCAAGAACCAATATAGGTCAAGCACGCCTAGCCTTGTACAGGCATATAGATCAATGATCGATGATCTCGATGGTCCAGACGTGGATGCTTTCAAATGAGACGCCATGCTTGTATCTTTGATAGGTACTGGGGAAGGTCCTATATCTAATTCTGTTGTGGGGACCGGAGGCTCATTTTGTGGTGCTCCATCAGTCACTGCTGTCAATTCAGGCAACAATCTTTGAATATCTTCGGAGACATCGCGTGACTGGGATGTTGATTCAAGTACTCTTGTGCATTTTGTTGTCGCATCAGTGCTGATGAACTTTGCCCGATTGAGAGACTTCCTAAATTGTGGTATCTCTTGTTCATTTCCAACAAATTTACGTCGATTCTTTTGCTCACGAAAAGCTGATACTTTGATTGCACCATGCTGGTCATCTTATGTCTTGTTCTGGTATGTGTGACCAACTGTTGCATGGAAGGTATCCTTTCCATCCAAGGTTTCCACGTTTGCATCATTGTTATCCCAGACAGTTGCTGTTGCCAAGTTCGGTTGAAGGTTAATGCCATCTGGAGCGTCACGTTCGTTATCCGCAACGGCATAGGCAAATTCAGTCTCAAGTCCTTTGGTTTCAGTGTAGCTTATGCAATGTCCAGATCTGTTCAGAACCTGCAGGGCTATCTTGGATCCTGTAAGTGATGACAAGCCTAGACCAAGCACTGTGTTTTTCCAAGGTCTTGTGGAACCTCGTGTCACGTTGTATATTGCATCCGATGACATGGCACACACCTTTCGGTCAACTATTTCTTTCTGTGCTCCGCAACTCGGCGCCATCCCAGAAAGTAGAGTTCTAAAAAACAAATCTACCTGTGATGGTATCTCTGCAGCACACTGCTTCAGGTTTTGGACTGTGACAGGTGCAGGTGTATTTGTCTTTGGAACCTTCAAGATTTCAGACCTGAGATGTAGGGCAGCCCATTTCAATTTCCTATCCTCTTCGTATCTCATGGAATCTTGCTCAAGACGAGCCCTTGCTTCCTCTTCAGAGAAAACGGTATTGTAGATGAAATTGCCTCTTCGTTGGTCTGCCAGAGCTATCTCGATGTTGTCACTGAAATGTTCTTTAATCTTCCGTAGGAAATTCTGGGTTTTGTAGGAGCGGATATTGGTCTCCTCTCCACCAATACCGATGTACTCTTTCTTGTACATGTCAAATAACTCGGAACCAAACATGGTATGCTTTCTCCCAATGACTTCATCATTGATGTGAGAAATGGTAGTGGCAAAGGCTTTCCTGTGAGATGAAACATTCAAACCACTTTCAGAGGGACATCGATCCTCAGTCTCTTTTAGGAATGCAACTCGGCATGACTTATGGTATTCTGCCTCCTTTGCTATGAGGTCAACTCCGCTTCGAATGAGACTTTTGATTCGTTCATTGTTTGATTTTCTGACCCGATCAGATATTGTTTCGCAGCCGCCAACTGTCGCAATCTTCAACCTAGGCTCTTCTCGTCCAAACTTCTTTTTACGGCTCTTGCCGCAAAATATGCATGTTCCTTTCAGCAAACCTTGTTGATCAGACTTAAGAATAACGCTGCAGCGCCTTGTTTTGATGCATTGGCGTTTAGCAGTTTGTTCTTCATGTGATTGGTGCTCGTCTTTTGGCCTTTTCACGGCCGTGAATTGCCTGTGACAAGCACTATGATAGAAACAGTCGTAGTCTTGACTAGTAGTTTCCAAAATCTTGTGTGTGGCTTCAAAGTATTTGTCAGATTTCAAAAGTTTACGCTGACTTGCAGCTCGTTTTACTGTTGCCCATGTCTATGGGCAGAATTGTAATAGCTTGTTTTTCTCCTCTGTACACTTGTTGCATATGTAGCAGCTTGGAACAGATCCCGAGGTACCCTGCAAGAATAATAAAGTGGAGATGTTGATTATAGAATTTAGATATATGCATTAACATGCTAACTTGTTGGGAAGTAGAGTAATTTAAACTATGATTTACATAACCAAATACTTATTAGGCCAAATTGAAAATATTTTTATCTTTAAGTAATTTGTAACTGAAGTAATCAAATTTAGAACTTCCTTAACTTTAAAATATATATATAGAAAAATGATGACTGTAGAAAACTGCAGTTTTGTTTTCTTGGATTAGAAAAAGAAGGAACTTCATTTCAATCTTTTATGAAAACATTTCTTAACCAATCTGTATGAATATTCAAATGGGGAATTTGGTGATGTCATTACCGCACAAATTTAAATACATACCGTTCATTAAATGTGTTACTTTTCTTTATTTACATTTATTCTTTTGCTCCTGTAGGTAACAGAATGTCCCTCCTATCAAAATATATCAGAGTAAACTTGACACATAGATTTTGGATGAAAAGTAATGAAACGTTTGCATTCTCATATCTGAAATATATTTTTGTATGTAATTTCTGTAAATTAAATGAATAGAAAAGATGATTTTCCAGTAGGATTTGTTGAAGTTTATTGGAAAATGTAACATTGATATATGTAAGTCGATTTCCATTTTGTTACGTTTATGTATCAGTGTTATATTGAGTTGTAAATTTTGAATGTAAAATAAATCCTCTGAGGCAAAAAAAAAAGAAAAAAAAAGATGGGATGCATTTCAAATGATGTCCCTCTTCTTTAAAATAAATATCGGGGATAAAAAATCACCTAGTGCACAGGCCCTGAAGTATACAATCGCTACAAAAAACGGCCTTTTCGAGTGACGTCACGGGTTGGAGGATGAGTCGCACGTCTCGAGCTATCCTATGCACAGTGTAATTAAACGACACTCAACGGTCAACAAACCATCATCTTCTGACCGCATTTAACCACAATAACATGTCAAAATAACTAAGCCCGCTTCTAATTAAACCTTTGTACTTAAATTATGATTTTAAAAATTTTGAATTATTGAAATAAACATGAAAAAAGAAATGAAAAAGGGGAGGGTTCAAATTGGGAAATACCGACTCTATGTATAACGGAAGCTGTAAGGGAATGAAAATTAGGTTTGGAAGGGCAAAACTAACGAAACTGTCTTTATATAGACTCAAAAACAAACACTTTAAATTCATTTGAACATAATTTTGAACAAATTTCATACTTATAGAGAGTGTTTTTCACTCGGTTTTCCCAATATATGAAGATTATTTTGCACTCGCGATCAGTGTTGTCACTGTGATCCATCCGCGAGTATATCGGTTAGAGCTAGGCGGTGACGGCATTACTGATTACTCCCTCCTTTTTTATTTGTTGTTGTTTGTCGCCTCAATGGATAATCGGAGTTAAATCATGGATGAAGATGGAGGGCCATCGAGACCAGCGGATGGGAAAATAGGAGTGGAAAAATGTACTGGAAAAGTCAGAACGCATTTAGTTTAGATCACTCATAGCTCTACATTATAACGTTAGACTATATCTATAAACGTTAGATCTAGACTAGACTAGCAGTGGCGGATCTAACCTGGTAAGACACAATATATTCTAGGGGCGCTCCATTGGGCACAAACAAAGCGCGCCCCTAGAATGAATTGCGTCTAATCTGGCTAGATCCGCCACCGGACTAGTTCTGTCTAGATATCTACACAGTTGAATTTTAGATCTAGACTTGATTTCTAGGTTAAAGTTAGCAAATATAAACAGATAAGAACTGTACAGTCAAAATCAACAAGGGAGCTTCAACCTCGCCATCGGCATGAAATTCGTGTAGAAATAGGTAGAATTTCCAAATGGCCAAAATGGAAGACAAAACAGTGAATAATTCTTTCCAATCACCGTTCCAAAAATGTCCAGATAACAAGAAAAAAAGAATGATGATGGGATAATATATTCCGGGATGATAGAGGACATTTATATGTAAGATTTTGGTCATACGATCGAAATATTTTGAATAATAGTATGGGCGAATGCGGAATTCTTCTCTCATCTCACACGTCAGCGACCCATCGAGTTGCAACCCGTGACGTCACACAAAAATGAACTTTCAAGTTGCCGATTTAGAAAACAAAATATGGTAAAATTCGGTATTCATAAATTCCAAGCACACATTTTTTTATTGCATGTTTTATGTCCGAAATGCTTAAAAATACTATTATATGATGGAATAATATAAATGTAAGGGTTATTTTTCCTATAAATTTCAATTTTAACAACGGGCCTCAGGTCTTTTTCCACTGTCCTCTGACAGAGGGAGATAATTAATTTTGGGATGTTATTAGTATAATAAAACATTTCCTCTGACAGGGTGGGTAAGCTGTACATATTACCATTATATGCAATATTCTGGGCGTGTTTTTTTTTATTCATGTTTGATTTTGTTCAAAATTTTCCTCATTAATAATTGTTATACATGCTGTACCTTGATTTTGTTGATTTAATAAAATGTGGGGAAAACAATGCTTTAAACTCATCTCAATTTTAAAACTTGTTAATATAGATGAAAAAGAGCTTTTCCAAACACTTACCCTTTCATCCTCAACAAGGGAAGAACTATTTGAGCATTGGCCTGAGAGTCCTGCAGGCTGTTCTTCAGTATCAACTCCTTCTCCCGGGTCCATCTTTCTGGCTAATGGTTCAAGTCAATCTGGAATTATACATAAAAAGTACAATCAGATTATATGGGAAACTAAATACCGTCTGTATAAGAAATGTACAGTCAGGAAGAGAAATGTAAAATCATTTCAAATAGTACGCCTATGCTTATTTGGTATATACATGTAATTATGTTGAAGCAGAACAATCTTGATTTAAGTCACAATTTGATCTAAACCATGGTTCCCTAACCGTGAAAACTCTCAATTTAATAGGCCAGGACTCTACATTCGAGAATCAAGCTTTGCTAGACACTTGAGTCTAGAAATAAAATTAATTAATAAGTCACCAATTTACTAACGTAAGTCTTAAAAATGTCAAAGTGTGTCAATGCCATGGCATTATCTTGGCCCCAATTTAAAAGGCAAACTTATTTGATAACCTACAAAGTCCTCAAAATTATCACAGGAGAATGTCGACCAAACTTCATACCAAATTTCATTTTCGAAGTTTTTATTGTTATTTGTTTTCTTTCTTTTTCTAAACAAGTTATACATTTCATGTTTGTAGAATGTAGGATAATACAATGAGTAAACATGCACCTACACAAAACTTGATACATGGGACTGTAATATATTAATACTAGTATCAAACACAAAGCATGGCGCCATGAGCTTCTGAATCATAATTTTTTACCTGAGCAAATAGATATGAAGTTGATAACTTACACAGTGTCATCCATAAACCAAAGTCTTATGCTGATGCTGTGGTAGAACTCATCTGTCCATTGGCAGAAAACAATCACAAACTGGCATCAGACACTGAATAACGATCTACTGTAGATCTGAAATCTGTGTAGATCTAGAGCTACTGGTCCAAATTTGACAAAAGCTGGCGCTTGTGCTCTTGCAAATAAAGTATAAAATTGGTTTTGATCCTATTGATCCATGTTATTTTCCTAGTTCTCTCATTGATAAAAACATTTTCTTGGTGCTTTCATTATGAAAATAATATTTTGAGTTTCCCAATGACAGACTAACTGGTATGGCAGTATAATTTACCTGGTTATATAATTCTGGACAAGCATATTAATATCGTTTTATTTGCTTTGCTTTGTTATTGATCTTGCTCAATGTCTAAGTGGGGGGGGGGGGGGGGGGAGGGGCTACTTTAGGGGCGTCTGGCAGGCACTCCCCACCACTTAAAATGTCTGGCAGTAATCATTTGTGTATATTTGGACTCTGCCGAACAATATTCCATTGGTTCCTTAGGGTTTCCTTTCCAGCTAATCTAGCTCATTTTTGGACACCCTTTGGGGGCATCTGGCGGGCACCGCCCACCACTTAAAATGTCTGGCAGTATCCATTCATGTATCTTGGGACTATAGCGCATCTTTTCATATGGGTTTCATAGGGTTTCCTTTGCAGCTAATCTAGCTCATTATTTTGGGGTGGGGTACTTTAGGGGCGTCTGGCAGGCACTCCCCACCACTTAAAACGTCTGGCAGTGATCATTTGTGTATATTTGGACTCTGCCGAACAATATCCCATTGGTTCCTTAGGGTTTCCTTTCCAGCTAATCTAGCTCATTTTTGGACCCCCTTTGGGGGCGTCTGGCGGGCACCGCCCACCACTTAAAATGTCTGGCAGTATCCATTCATGTATCTTGGGACAATGGCGCATCTTTTCATATGGGTTCCATAGGGTTTCCTTTCCAGCTAATCTAGCTCATTTTTTTGACCACTTTGACCACTCCCCCTGGCCACACCCACCACAGGGAACATGCCAGACGACCGTTTCATTATATGGGAATATGTACTCTATATACCCATACACATGAAAATTGGTTTCCTTTCCAGCTAGGTTGACCCCCCTGGCACCCGGTTTAATATGGAAATGCTGTCTAACTCAATATCATATAGTTACACCTTTTAAGATTGACAATTTGTTAGCCTCAAACCACTCGCAAACAAGGGTTAGCTGTTGATTAACATTACTGCAGAGGGATGATGTTTTATAATGTATTAATTAGACTGTAGAGTAATGCAAACCTCACGAGATGATCCTTTTTCACCCTCTGCAGGTGCCCCTTTTTATTTCCAAAAGGTGCCCTCTTTTGCTGGTGCCCCCACTTTCAAAAATGCTCTCCCGCCCCTGTTTCTATCTGTTCTTGTTTATTTGTTTTTTTATTGTTGTTGGTTTTTTTGTTGGGGGGGGGGGGGCTCTCTTTGTAATTTTATATTTAAAAAAAAAAATTGATATTTCAATTTTATATTTTTATTTTTTTATTTTTCTATTAATAATATCACATTTATATATCTTGTTAATTATCTATATTATTTTTTTTTCTATTTTCTTTCGTTTCTACCCTTACATATGTATTTCGTATTGTTGTTGTTGTAGATTTATGTTTCTAGCCTATTATGTTGTTTTTTATTCTTTCCTCTTCTCTATTTATTTTTCTCCATAGGCATTTTTTGTTTTCCTTTTCTAAATTGCTTTTATGTTTCCTGTCTTCTTCCTTGTTTCCTCTTCTCTTTTTCTTTCCTTACTTTTTTCCTTATTTGTTATTCATGTATTGTTTTGTTTCTGTAATGTTATGTTTGACCCCTACTTAATCTTGTCTTTTTAATTTGTCCTTTATATTTTATTGCTACTCTATTTCTCTCTTTTTTCTTCTTTTCTTTGACAATGTTTCTTCGAGGGGGGGGGGGGGGGGCTTTCAGATGGCACATTAACACAGGCAGTATTTGACGTTTTGCTATTGCCATTTAGTAACGGATGTTTCCAGGCCATAATTATGTTACTTTTCCTTTTTTTCTACTTCATTTTGTAGCCGATGATGCTTTACCAACCAAGGAAAACCCCTGTCTACCAATCCGTGGCCCCGAAGGAGATGTCATAAAAACGGTGCCCAAAATCATGCACTCGTTTCCCTTCCCGGTTCGAGGGATCGGACGACATCTCGTTTGCAGAATACCAGGTGAGTCCATTCAGAGGTCCATAGCTTTATTGATAGATGACAAAAGTTCGCTGGTGTACTACAGAATTTTTGCCAGTTGATTCAGGGTCTTTTAAAAACATACTTTGCTACAACTCTGAGGTTTCAAATATGAAAAATAAAGTATTTAGCTTTCTATTCCTCATGTATGATCTCACGTGAAATGTGATTCCAAAATATGTTACCCTCATAAAACTAAGTTTTTTTAGAAAAACAAGAATTTTCAATTCCCTTATTTTGCATTATCATTTCGAAATGATTTTGCCTTCCTTTGACATCACACAGTAGTATAAAAGGTGGGTTTTTATGCTTCTGGGATAACGAAAATGCTATACACACTTTAAAAACGCTGGGTAAAATTTTAGTCAATGTTGGGTAAAAAGAGAACATGCATGCTTGTTGGGTCAATCTTTATCATATATCGGATGAAATTTACCCCAAATTACTTAAAATTCACCCAATATTGTGTCAGATTTTACCCAAGATGCATGTTTATTTTTAATCCAATATAGGGAATTTGTTTTACCCGACTGGTTTTAAAGTGTAGAAAATAACCAAATACCCTATTAAAAGCCCAGGTAGTTGCTATTAGAATATGTTGATTTAGCTAGAGAAAATTCATCATTCATACATTCCATGCTGCTTTATGACCGGTAAGTTCACGGAGAGGGCAATTGTTTTAAAAACGGTGTATCTACTGGAAATAAATTTTGGTGATTTTTTGAGTAAATTAGCCTTAAAAAGTGTGATTTTCCCCTTTTTCTTTTCCTTTTTGAATTTTTTTTTCTTTCGTCATAATCCTGGATCCGTCCATGCAATGACTAATGCCATTAACAATTCATTATAAAAAACTTACTGCAAGTAAAATAGACAGAGATGATTGTGATGTAAATCAACATAATCATGAGAGTTAGGCTATTTTAACACAATAAATATATCCTCCTAAGCACACCTTAGAGGTGTAAACTACCAGTTTGATTTGCATTTTTAAATCGTATATTCAATGTCTTTCAACGAGAATGACCACATTAATACAGCAATAGAAATGATTAAAGGGGTAGATGACAATTTCATACAATTTAGTGTTTCATAAAATATATGTTAAACGTTAATAAATCGAAGTATCCAGCCTGGTCTCCCTATTACAAAATATGAATTTCATGTATTACTTCCATATATTATACCCACCACAAAAAGTAAGGAAATCTCGAATTTGATCTGTTATATTTCTTTAAAACGAGAACAATATAGGTCATATTGAGTTTCAATTTATAGCTTGGATATTTCCCTATCAAACCATAACATACTTGATATGATTTGCTAAATGGGGCGTGTGCAGGTGGCGTAAATGAGGATTAGGGTCACAAATGAAATGTTGCAAAATGAGCGATATTTTAGCTTTGGGTATACTTGATGATGTTCGTGCAAATTGTTTGAGGATTTGAACTCATAATCATTCGCCAAGTAAACCTCAATTTCAAAAGACATCTGAACGTTGCAAAGACAGAAGGGGTTATTTTTATTTAATTATTGGATGGAGGGGGGGGGGGGTGAGGTGGGGGTGGGGGTGATATCCAACATTCAAAGTCATCTGAGCACAACACAACGGGGGCACTTTTCTTTTTTGTGTTAATGATTGGATTAGTAGGTTCTCCAAGGACATTCTCATTGTTCAAAATTCCTCGCTGTATTTCACTAATAGGTACGTTCACACGTAGAGCGATAGCATCGATGCTATCGAGGTGTCGATGCTATTTTGGTGAAGACCAGATAGTGTCGAGACCAAACGCTGTCTGAACGCAGATAGTCACGAGATAGAAGCGAGTTTCCAAACTTTTCTTGCAGCGAGTTTAGCAGGAGTAAATCTCAGGATCCAGCGACATAGCATCGACGCTTTGCGGTAGACCACCCACCACGCTTGTGACTATTTGTAACGTGAGCGCAATCGCTGCTATCTTCACTCGCTGCTATTGTAATTCTGTCTGTTTCATGTGGTGCTATAATATAATGCAATGTATGTATTCATGTGATGTACCCCCTTCCCTACTTTTTTCTATTATCATTCTGTCTGTTTCATCTGGTATTGTAATGTAATGTGATGTATATAGGGGTAAGTAGGCTAATGTGTACACTGTGTGGTAAGGAAGGGGGTTGTTATGTTGTTTGTTTGTTTTTTGGGGAGTTCCTTCTTTTTATCTTTTTCTTTTTTATATATTATGACCAGGCACCACAAAACCACCCAAAAGTCGCACTGTGTGATTTTCAGTTAGAGCTCAATCAATGTGTTTTGGTTTGCATGCATAGTCAAATTTTAGTTTTGGGTATTTCCTGAAAGAGTATACTTTTTTCTAAGAAATCTAAAATGTGGAGGCACCAAACAATCTAGAAGTGGTATTTTTGACAGCTTTTTATCAGACCTATGTGTGTCTTCTCTGGATTTTGTTGTATTACTTTTCTTCTTCACGACCCTGAATACTTGTCTCATTTTAATCTCCCATAAATCTCCTGGAGTACGTTTTTGCATTGATACTTGTGCACTATGATAAACAGGATATGTCTATGTAGTATGCCAAGTTTTAGGACAATCTGATAATCCCTTCATAGAAATTTTCATTGAGTTATAATCCTCCATTTGTCACCTTAGCACAACACTTTGCAAGTCAGAGTGCTTCAATAGACTGCAAACTTTAAACCCTTATTAAGAAGTAACATTATGAGGGACTGTGCATTCTTCTCTTTGTACATTGAGTTATGAACATCCAATGAGTTAAATATCATTTTAAAGCTGAGAATTGATTGATTGATTTATTGATTGATTGATTGATTGATTGATTGATTAATTTTATTCGTCAGGTATATTGCAATACAAACACATCGAGGTACCATGACAGGATAGCCCATGAAAGCCGAAATGGCTTATTTCCAATGGGGTCCTTACCTAAATAACTGTTTTAAAATACGCATTAGAAAACACATTAATACGGCTACAAGACTATCGTACAAGTACGACAAGTAATAAGAATGTACTAAAGTAGCCATATAAAACATAACATTTTTATAAAGTAGGCGAAGATTACATAAATGTGAAAACAAAACTTACTCAACGGAAAAAAACTACATACAGAAAATCATAATGAAACTATCGATAATAAACGTTGGTTACATAAGTCATATAATATAGGAAAAAAAATCTACTCTTTCAGATTCAGACCTTATTAAAGTATGATGTGGTCTTTAGATATTGATTTACATGTGCTTACCAGAGAATATAGTGTGCATGCATGTGTTTTATTTTGGCATAAGATTGGAGTTCAGTCAATTTTGACATGTACAAGGCTTATTTAAAATTAAGTATTATAACACATGTATTTGCTACTTGATTGTATTATCGATATTACAAATGAATTGTTATTGTGTTATTATGTTGATTTATGAAGACAAATAAAATATTATTCAAAACAAAAGTTTCGCATCATATGACCCCTGTACACAAACTTCCGCGCGTTTGACCATGCTTATTATGAAAACCCTCTTGTTTGATTTCTCTTTCTATAATCCTACTGTTAGCCTTGTACTTTAAGATATATTAATGTCATGATGTTCCATTGTATTGTATATCGCATAATTTGTATAACGTATGCATTATTTGATGAATTGAGAAATCAAGCAGAAATAAATAAATCAAATAAATCAAATACCAATTATACTCGGGTCACTCTGTGGCGCAGTAATTATTGTTTTGACAGCGGGTGAGCGATGAATAGTCACGAGTCGATAGAAGCAAGTCGATCACGGCCTGTCTGAACGTACTGGAAATATTTTTGAAACTTACATAGCATCGATGCTAACATAGCATCGATGCTATGTACTACGTGTGAACATAACTAATGTCATTAAATGCCTTGTAGTGAGTAAGTTTCCACTTACTGGCCATGGTTACCTGTCTTACAACTGCATCATGCCAAAAATGGCATATCTTGATAGGGCCCATGCCATAGGGCAGATTGAAGCTCATTCACTCACTCACTACATGGTCATTTTGGCCACTTTGACCAACAATGACCATTTGAATGATTTTTATTAGAAACTCGAATTTCAGTAAGCTGCAAGGTTTCCACTGGGCTTCCTTATTTCCAAATACGAATTTTGATTGGCAAGGTTTGAAATGTAAAATTTTGTGCTGATTACAAAAATGTTTTTATATTGACATCTCTCATGACAATTTGGTTACAATAATCACTTTTGGGCAAAACAATGGCGATCTATGTCATTCCTTCTTTGTCTGAAACCTGATCAATCTGAATTATTTCTAGGTGGGGTTTGGCGTCAATTTTCTAATTAGGCATATGCGATGATTTCAGAACAATCTATTAATTAGATATATTTGAATTAATTTGAAAATTTCGGCTTCCATTGGGCTTGAACTTGAACTTAAAGGGATACTCAACCGCAGATTGTGGACATTTTTATGCCGCGAGAGGGCACCGTGATCGTTACCTGATCGTGCCGTTGCCCCGCGGGCGCCAACTTCGGTCATACTGGTCGCCACACAACATGCACGCTCCGCCTGAGCTCGAGCTCTCGTGCGAGATTCGTTCGGCTTCGTGCAATCCGAAATGTAATCCCAGCAGTCCGACGGACGCGTTCGACGCACAAACTTTGTGTACGAGTGAACGGGGCTTACGCAATCCTGAGTTTCCCCACGGCCACCTAGTGGCGTATCCCTTTAACTTACACCACGCATTGACCATTTGAATGATTTTTAGTAAGCAGCAAGGCTTCCATTGGGCTTGAACCTGAACTTCACTTACACCACGGTGTAAAGATGTGAACGGAAAGGCCACATTTTCTGGCCCGGGAATTTTCACAAATTGCCATTTTGGTCAAAATGTCCTTTAATCATTTTGATTTGCCAAAGGCAAAATTAAGAAATCAGTCAATACAAGACAATTATACATTTAGAAGAGAGCCACATGGACGTCTGGGAAAGAAAATGACCATAATGCTACAGTCACACACGGCCGGGTCACAAACGGATTTGATCCGGGTGAAAATGAGCCGGATTAGTCCCGGAATGGAGGGTAATTTATGCTACAGTCACACACGGCCGGATTCCGTATCAACCCGGTTTGACCCGTATTGACCCGTATCGAACCGTATTAAAATCCGCTTTAAATCCTTAACTGAATCCTTTTCGATCCCTATCGACCCGTGTCAACCCGCTTCGACTATCTTGTCATCATCCGTTGCATGTAGGCAATGCGGTATACGGCAAGGGTCCATACGGTTTTACGCTGCGGGTCGATGCGAGTCAATGCGGTTCGAACCAGGTCAATTCGGATATCAATACGGAATTGAAATCCGTGAGAAAATTTTGAACATGACCCCAATATTTTCACCGCCGTATCGTAGCCCCCAGAATCCATCAGGAATTGACACGGGTTACGATTTGGGTGCATCCGATGAATTGATTCTTCTGGACCCATTACATATTTTCCCAAAGTATCTTGGTGTCTCAACCCCACCTTGAAATTATTCTTGTTAAAAAAATTTTACCTGCTTTTCGACAAAGAGTAATGTTTTTGTTTTTGCTTTGTTTTGATTTGTTTTGCTTTTGTTTTGTTTTTTTTACCAAAAAGTGTCCATAAAGACAAGAATGTCACGAGTAAGGTCAATTAGATAAACATTTGGGGATCAGGGCAAAATTTGTAGGCCTACATATGACAACTTTTAAAACCTTCCCCTTCAATTTTTTTTATTTGGTGAGGAAGCCAAACGCAAACCCTGCTGCTTTTACATGTCTTGTTTCTTGTAAAAGTTATATGTGATAATTTTTGACCCGATTTCGGACAAAGAAAGGGCAAAATATGCATTTTGAAAATCCAAAATGGAAGCCACATAAAGCGTTGAGATAGGAAGTCAAATGACATCACCAATGCTTCCTGACCCTAGAAACATAGTATTAGAATGTTCCAGTACATTTCTAGGTTGCTTTGAAGCAGAGATAGGGCAATAATATATTTCATGGCGACCATTTTGAAAATCTAAAATGGCCGCTATATCCGATGAAGCGTTGGGAATAAAAGTCTAGCAATGTCAAAGATTGTTTTCTTGACCCAAGACACATAGGATTAGCATATTTCGTTAAGTTTCTACGTTGAAAAGAAGCAGATGTAGGGGGAAAAAATGTATTTTGTGACGGCCACATTGAAAATTAAAATGGCCACTTTGTCCAATGAAGTGTTGCGATTGGAAGTTTAAATATGTCACGAATAGTTTCCTTGACCCAGGAAACAAAGTACTAACATGTTCTTTTTTCTTTTAAAAATTACTAGGTTGACAGGAATATATTGTATATGTATTTGATAATGGCCATTTTAAAAATACAAAATTGCCGCCATGTGCGATGACGCATTAATATTAGAAGTCTTATTATGTCACCAACGCTTTTATCGCCTAGAGAACGGAGGATTAGCTTATGTTTAACTAAAGTCCTAAGTTGACCAGAAGCAGAGATAAAGCAACATATATATATTACACGTTTGCCATTTTGAAAATCCAAATTGGCCTCCATTGGAGGAAACGTTGCAGGTAGAAGTCTCGTGATTTCACCATTTGTTTTGTGCATCCATAAATAGTATGATTAGAACATTACATTACGTTTATACCTTAAAAAGAAGCCGAGATATTAGGCAAATTATGTATTTTATGGTGGCCATTTTGAAAATCTAAAATGGCAACCATGCCAGCGTTTGTGCACATCAATTTGGAATAATCCATGCTCTAACAATTCCAAAAGTGTATAGCCTGGCTAATCTAAAAAGAAAATAAACAAAAATACATAGTGAACCTGACTAGACGGCTGCTAAGTTCCTGAAGGATCTTGTCCCATGCATGCGGTAAGTTAAACCGGATACCTCTTTTCTTGGGGGCTTCCACCTTCTCCAAGATCGCTTCATAAACTCTACGTTCAAACCATATTGCTTCTGGATCCAAAATTATGACTTCCTTGTTTTGGAAAGAGTGTCCCGTCGTGTTAAGTACTGTACTACATTCACTAAATTTGCGGTGTTGATCCATTCGTGCTTTCAGTATTTTTTTGGTCTCACGTTGACGTAGACGAGTAGCTCTCTCAATGTTATGTGTGGTTTGAAAGATGTAGATATTCCAAACCGGCTGAGGGCTTGACTGATCCTTTCCGATAGGCCTCCAGCGTAGGGAGCATTGGCGGATCCAGGGGGGGGGGGGGGGGGGGGATGGGACTTCCGACCCGTGCTCCCCCCCCCCCCCTCTTTAGAAGGAGGAGTATGCATTTTAACCATATACGATCCGCCATTTGCTCGGTTGTGCCCCCCCCCCTTTTTAGAATGAAGACCTTTTTTTGGTTTGCTTATCAGGGAATTATGGAGGGGAACTGGACGTGGGATGAGATGTGGGGAGCACTGTGGTATATTGGTGAAGGCTTTTGACTTTCATACGCGAGGTCTCGGGTTCGATCCTCGCCAGGTGCTTACATCTTTGGACAAGGTGTTTTGCACACATTTTTCCCTCTTGACCCAGGTGTAAATGGGTTACCTGACAATGCTGGGGGTAATAATTGCAGGGCCCGCAGGGAAGAGCAGCGTTAATAATAGCTACGTTCATACGGGATTTCGAAACTTTACGTTAACGAAACGACGACTCACTGACCACGATGAGGGTTCAGAAGGGACCGAAACAACGATGCTCGTTGTTGTTCTGAAACAACAAGCCGAGCGATCGTAGTTGTTAGCACCGGAAGTAGATACTACCGATTGTAAACACAACACAAAAAAGTAAGTTCCCCCTAAAGCAAAATGGCGTAACATTTTAACGAAAAGTTTTAAGCAAAATAACTCGGCAGGAGTGCTCCTACACTTATTGACTAACGTCTGTGTGAAAATGAGATTGAGCTATCAAGTCATGCATGAGTGAGCACACATTAAAGGGAAAATTGTCACTTTTCAAAAGTCACAGGAGTCGTATTTTATGCCGTATTATTAACACTTAATTTTTACCATTTCTTACTTAATTTTAAAGTGTCCTCACTCAACCAGCCAGAAAATTACCTCTGGTGTTGACACAATTCACAACTCATTTTGGTAGCAATATCTGATGTTAATTTTTCAATAATCTGAATGGATTTTGCCATTTCAAAGTTAAGAAGGTTGAATATCGCTACTTTCCACTAAAATTGTGCTCACCAATCCGTGCAAAAACACGAAAAGTGTCAGGATAGGTGCGAAGGGGTCAAACGATGGATGATAAACAACTACAGCACTTGAACAAAAACCAGAAACAGAATTCGCCAAAATGACCCCCAAAAATGGCTCTTGTGACTTTTGAAAAGTGACAATTTTGCCTTTAATGTGTGCTCACTCATGCATGACTCAACGGATCAATTTCATTTCCACATAGAACTTATAAGTTCTGTGTGAAAATGAAATAAGTTCTGTGTGGAAATGAAATTGATCCGTCGAGTCATGCATGAGTGAGGTGTTTAACAAAATAACTTGGTCGGAGTGTTCCTACACTTATTGACTATAGTCAATAAGTGTAGGTACACTCCGACCAAGTTATTTTGTTAAACATCTTTTCATTAAAAAGTTATGCCATTTTCATTTAGGGGGAACTTACTTTTTGTGTTGTGTTTATGTACGGTACACATACAGATCCCGTGTTAATAATTCACGCGAAGTTTATGGCCTGAAGTTTAACTTGAACAGCGAGGTCATCGTTAACTACGACATTGCGAAACTTAAAGTTTATTCTGTCCACACTGTCCGAAACTGCGACGGATGAACGGTTAATTTTTTTTTTTTTTCTAATCTTGGACTTTCCTTATTTGCAGATTGTGCCAGTGATCCTTGTAAACAAGGCCAATGCAACGACACTCTGGAAGGCTACGAATGCTACTGCAGGGATGGATTTAAAGGGCTAAACTGCGATGAGAACGGTTCGCAAATTATCTACATTTTTGTGTTTGTTTTCTGAGTTTGCTTTATCTTGTATACGCTTTGTGATGATGATGATGATGACAATTACTGTAAAGTTTTGAAAGACCCAAATAATAAAACAACACGATATTATATCTCTTATATGATGAAATTATTATTGTTTGAGTAATATAGACGAGGATGAGTAAAATAATTATCACAATACCATACCCATAATGCAAAATTAATGTGTTCGACATTGTGAAAGGAATTCCTCGTTTTGCTCCCTTCTTTTAAATGAATGTTTTTTCCCCGTCCTCTCCATCTCTTTCAAAAATATTTCATTTTAGTCCATTATATCGCCAGTTGATATCCAACGTCTTCGAATTTGTCCTTTCTGTCCCCTCCCGGTTCTTTCATGATTTAACACACCTCCTTTCTCCCTGTTTGTCTTAAGGCTATGTCACACAGCCACTACGTACAATTTACATATATTCCACGTATGACATTTTGGTCATTCGTGATACATGCGCGATATACGTAATTCATAAGTGTTTCATGCGTTTTTCATTCGTCGATGTGCGCAGATGTCCGTCGAGGGTTTTGGCAGACGGGTCTTTACGTGATTTCGGTTTTGAGCTGCTCAAAATTTTTGGTCGGTTGAGATTTACGCAGTTTATGCGTATTTTACGTAGTTAAAGCACAATTCTTACGTAAATCTTACGCAGTTGTGCGTGATTTTTGCGATATGCATACGCAAATTTTAGGCTTTCCACGACCGTTCTATGTATATCCATGTATGTTTAACGGACCTTTCACGCATGTACCACAGATGTATCACGTTTATATCGCGTATACGGCGCACACTGGCTGTTCACTGTGTAATGCAAAATCTATTTGTATGCTCCAGACAGTTTCAGTAACAATTCTTTATTTTGATTGTTACTTTTATCGTTATGTGATGCAGTTCGATGTATGGGCAGTTGTTTTGGAGCTATTCTACATGAATTTTTATTCCCATGCCAGTTCTTTCTGTGTTAAAAGTCTACCCCCTATTGGGTTTGGTAATATCACAGAATGTTTATTCCCCACCCATCGTTTTGTGTATCTCAAGCTTTCACATATTCTTGTTTTGCTGTTCAAGCAAAGAAATATGTCGAAACTGCTACATTTATTATAACCTACCAGGGATCATACGAAAGTACACCGTCCATTGGGATGGAGACAAGTAATTATCACCTTTTTTGGTCTCGATGAGTGAGAGTGTTAAGACCAAGTTCCAACCTCTTTGTCAAATATTAAATGCTTGACAATGACATGTTATTTTTCTGTTCGAAATCAAAAGGAGTAAGAGGGGAAGAAAAGAAAAGGGCAAAAATACTGTTCAATTTTTTTGTAAGGTAATGCCCAATTAATCTTTCTTCCCCGACCCTTATTTTATTTTGTATGTCAAAGATTACACCCTTGCTCGGGTGCTTTACTCGGGTGGTCGGGCTCTGCTCTGTTGCCCTAAACATTTATTGTAACTGACCAAGATGGGTCCTATTGTATTTTCATTTGTATTGTACATATATATTGAAACTACCCACGCACTTGCACTACTTATACACACAAACACACCAACATGCACTTGCAAACGCACCGACATCACGCATGCAGTTGATCATCCTCCAAAAAACCGGCACTTTACATTTTAGTTTTAATAAATGGATTCACACGTTTACACTCCCGATATTCTTCTTTACGATATACACGACAGTAAATATTACACTCCCTTAGAATTTAACGATACATTTTCTCATAATCCAAATAATATTTCACTTTTACATATAAACTCGAGAAGTCTGAACAGAAATTTCGAATAGTTTGACAACCTTTTAGACTCCTTAAATAATTTTGCATTTTCCGTCATTGGAATAAGTGAAACATGGTTACATCAGAATTCTCCTGATATGTTCAGTTTATCTAATTATAAGTTGATCAGGGCAGACCGCAAAGGAAGAAGAGGGGGCGTTGTTGCATTTTTATTGCTCAAAACTTAAAATTCAAAATCCGTTCAGATGTTAAACTAACACAAGCGGAATCATTATTTATTGAAATTGACAACTCAAATCTCAAAAATGTCATTATAGGTTTAATTTATAGACCCCTCAACTCTAATTTTGAACTATTCTGTGATGAAATGGATTCATATCTTCATAAAATAGGCGAAGAAAACAAACATATATTTATGCTTGGTGACTTTAATATCAATTTCCTGCCCTCTTCTGATAGCAGTAATTCAACCAATTTTATGCAACTAATGTATTCATATGGCTTCATTTCGACTATTAATAAACCCACCAGAATAAATTCACATTCTTCAACTCAGATTGATAATATTTTTTCCGACGTACATAATAACAAAACCATTGGGGGGATATTATGCTCTGAAGTTTCCGATCACCTACCCATATTTTTAACATGTGAATGCAAACTATGTTGCCCCTAAATCATTTGATGAATTTTTATATCGCTAAGAATCCTAACGTAATGTAGAATTACTGAAACAGGATTTACCTTTAGAGGGATGGGCAGATGTCTACAATGTAAATGATGTCATTACCGCATACAAACATTTTAATAACAGATTACAATATTGTTATGAAAAGAATATCCCCCTAGGCAAAATTAAAAGCAAGCGAAGTAAACCCAGGAATCCTTGGATAACGAAAGGTTTATTGAAGTCAATACAAACACGCAACCGCCTCTATACATTACATTTACGCAATCCTACTGATACTAACCTAAAGACATATAAAACTTACCGCAATAAACAATAAACAAAACTGATCCGAATATCCCGTAAATTACACTTTTCTAATAGATTAAAGAAGGCCAGTTCAAACACTACTGCAACTTGGAAAATCATCAAAGAGGTTATGGGAAAAAAGACAGATCCCCCACCCACGGATAATATCACACTAAATGGTACTAACATAGGCCTACATGATCCTAGTATTTATGCAAATTCATTTAATTCATTTTTCACGAATATCGGCCCTGAACTCGGGAGCAAAATTAATAGCCCTAACGCTCACTTTACAGACTATCTTTCCGAACCAAACCAAGAGTCTCTCTTTCTAAACCCAACACGTCCCAGCGAAATCGTTAATATTACCCAATCTCTTAACAGATCAAAATCTTATGGTTTCGATAAAATAAGTATGTCTCCTTTAAAAGAAATAATCCACCCACTTGCAATGCCTTTAACTCACATTTTCAATCACTCGTTATCACAAGGTGTTTCCCCTGATCTATTGAGAAAAGCTAAAGTCAATCCAATTTTCAAAAAAGACGATCCGCACGAAATAAGTAATTAGCGTCCCATTTCCTTACTTCCAAGTATATCCAAAGTCTTAGAAAAAATCGTTTATAATAGGTTACATTCATTTATCAATAAACACAATATGCTCAGTTCAAATCAATATGGTTTTAGGAAAAATTATTCAACTGACCTAGCATTAATTGAAATTTATGACAAAATTACAAATGCCATAGCTAACAAAGAACATGTTGTTGGTATATTTTGTGACTTAAATTAAGCATTCGATACGCTGAATCGCGCTATCCTCCTTTCCAAACTCAGTCATTATGGAATTCGGGGTCAACCACTCTTATGGTTTAAAGATTATTTAACAAACAGAAGACAATATGTTACATTCAATGGATATGATTCTGATTCCCTTTTAGTTCAATGCGGTGTCCCCAAGGCTCCATCTTAGGCCCACTACTCTTTCTTCTTCATGTCAATGATATTATCAAGACATCCTCCGTTCTTTCTTTTGTCTTATTTGACTTTGACTTGGAATGACCATTTACATCACGTAATAATGTGCATTTCTAAAAGCATTGGTATAATTTCCAAGCTAAAGTTTCTTCTACCCTATGCAACCTTATTCCTGTTATATAATACACTAGTTCTCCCGTATATAACATATTGTAACATTGTATGGGCTAATTGTGGTTCGACAAAAATCAATTCTATTTTTAAACTACAAAAGAGAGCAATACGTATTTGTACCGGATCGCATTTCTTAACTCACATTAATACATTAATAATCAACTTCCACCATCCTTTGATAACATGTTTAAGTTTAATAGTTCTGTTCATTCCTACCCTACTCGCATTTCTGGAAATTTCCATCTTACAAATCCCAAATTATCAATAACACACAAATCTGTAAGACATTCTGGTCCGGACATTTGGAATAATTTTCCCGATAACATAAAATCTTGTTCAACCATCTACTCCTTAAAAGCTACACTTAAACGAAAGATACTACAATCATACGTGCCCACGCTTTAAATTTTATGCAACTAATGTATTCATATGGCTTCATTTCGACTATTAATAAACCCACCAGAATAAATTCACATTCTTCAACTCAGATTGATAATATTTTTTCCGACGTACATAATAACAAAACCATTGGGGGGATATTATGCTCTGAAGTTTCCGATCACCTACCCATATTTTTAACATGTGAATGCAAACTATGTTGCCCCTAAATCATTTGATGAATTTTTATATCGCTAAGAATCCTAACGTAATGTAGAATTACTGAAACAGGATTTACCTTTAGAGGGATGGGCAGATGTCTACAATGTAAATGATGTCATTACCGCATACAAACATTTTAATAACAGATTACAATATTGTTATGAAAAGAATATCCCCCTAGGCAAAATTAAAAGCAAGCGAAGTAAACCCAGGAATCCTTGGATAACGAAAGGTTTATTGAAGTCAATACAAACACGCAACCGCCTCTATACATTACATTTACGCAATCCAACTGATACTAACCTAAAGACATATAAAACTTACCGCAATAAACAATAAACAAAACTGATCCGAATATCCCGTAAATTACACTTTTCTAATAGATTAAAGAAGGCCAGTTCAAACACTACTGCAACTTGGAAAATCATCAAAGAGGTTATGGGAAAAAAGACAGATCCCCCACCCACGGATAATATCACACTAAATGGTACTAACATAGGCCTACATGATCCTAGTATTTATGCAAATTCATTTAATTCATTTTTCACGAATATCGGCCCTGAACTCGGGAGCAAAATTAATAGCCCTAACGCTCACTTTACAGACTATCTTTCCGAACCAAACCAAGAGTCTCTCTTTCTAAACCCAACACGTCCCAGCGAAATCGTTAATATTACCCAATCTCTTAACAGATCAAAATCTTATGGTTTCGATAAAATAAGTATGTCTCGTTTAAAAGAAATAATCCACCCACTTGCAATGCCTTTAACTCACATTTTCAATCACTCGTTATCACAAGGTGTTTCCTCTGATCTATTGAGAAAAGCTAAAGTCAATCCAATTTTCAAAAAAGACGATCCGCACGAAATAAGTAATTAGCGTCCCATTTCCTTACTTCCAAGTATATCCAAAGTCTTAGAAAAAATCGTTTATAATAGGTTACATTCATTTATCAATAAACACAATATACTCAGTTCAAATCAATATGGTTTTAGGAAAAATTATTCAACTGACCTAGCATTAATTGAAATTTATGACAAAATTACAAATGCCATAGCTAACAAAGAACATGTTGTTGGTATATTTTGTGACTTAAATTAAGCATTCGATACGCTGAATCGCGCTATCCTCCTTTCCAAACTCAGTCATTATGGAATTCGGGGTCAACCACTCTTATGGTTTAAAGATTATTTAACAAACAGAAGACAATATGTTACATTCAATGGATATGATTCTGATTCCCTTTTAGTTCAATGCGGTGTCCCCAAGGCTCCATCTTAGGCCCACTACTCTTTCTTCTTCATGTCAATGATATCATCAAGACATCCTCCGTTCTTTCTTTTGTCTTATTTGACTTTGACTTGGAATGACCATTTACATCACGTAATAATGTGCATTTCTAAAAGCATTGGTATAATTTCCAAGCTAAAGTTTCTTCTACCCTATGCAACCTTATTCCTGTTATATAATACACTAGTTCTCCCGTATATAACATATTGTAACATTGTATGGGCTAATTGTGGTTCGACAAAAATCAATTCTATTTTTAAACTACAAAAGAGAGCAATACGTATTTGTACCGGATCGCATTTCTTAACTCACATTAATACATTAATAATCAACTTCCACCATCCTTTGATAACATGTTTAAGTTTAATAGTTCTGTTCATTCCTACCCTACTCGCATTTCTGGAAATTTCCATCTTACAAATCCCAAATTATCAATAACACACAAATCTGTAAGACATTCTGGTCCGGACATTTGGAATAATTTTCCCGATAACATAAAATCTTGTTCAACCATCTACTCCTTAAAAGCTACACTTAAACGAAAGATACTACAATCATACGTGCCCACGCTTTAAATTTTATGCAACTAATGTATTCATATGGCTTCATTTCGACTATTAATAAACCCACCAGAATAAATTCACATTCTTCAACTCAGATTGATAATATTTTTTCCGACGTACATAATAACAAAACCATTGGGGGGATATTATGCTCTGAAGTTTCCGATCACCTACCCATATTTTTAACATGTGAATGCAAACTATGTTGCCCCTAAATCATTTGATGAATTTTTATATCGCTAAGAATCCTAACGTAATGTAGAATTACTGAAACAGGATTTACCTTTAGAGGGATGGGCAGATGTCTACAATGTAAATGATGTCATTACCGCATACAAACATTTTAATAACAGATTACAATATTGTTATGAAAAGAATATCCCCCTAGGCAAAATTAAAAGCAAGCGAAGTAAACCCAGGAATCCTTGGATAACGAAAGGTTTATTGAAGTCAATACAAACACGCAACCGCCTCTATACATTACATTTACGCAATCCAACTGATACTAACCTAAAGACATATAAAACTTACCGCAATAAACAATAAACAAAACTGATCCGAATATCCCGTAAATTACACTTTTCTAATAGATTAAAGAAGGCCAGTTCAAACACTACTGCAACTTGGAAAATCATCAAAGAGGTTATGGGAAAAAAGACAGATCCCCCACCCACGGATAATATCACACTAAATGGTACTAACATAGGCCTACATGATCCTAGTATTTATGCAAATTCATTTAATTCATTTTTCACGAATATCGGCCCTGAACTCGGGAGCAAAATTAATAGCCCTAACGCTCACTTTACAGACTATCTTTCCGAACCAAACCAAGAGTCTCTCTTTCTAAACCCAACACGTCCCAGCGAAATCGTTAATATTACCCAATCTCTTAACAGATCAAAATCTTATGGTTTCGATAAAATAAGTATGTCTCGTTTAAAAGAAATAATCCACCCACTTGCAATGCCTTTAACTCACATTTTCAATCACTCGTTATCACAAGGTGTTTCCTCTGATCTATTGAGAAAAGCTAAAGTCAATCCAATTTTCAAAAAAGACGATCCGCACGAAATAAGTAATTAGCGTCCCATTTCCTTACTTCCAAGTATATCCAAAGTCTTAGAAAAAATCGTTTATAATAGGTTACATTCATTTATCAATAAACACAATATACTCAGTTCAAATCAATATGGTTTTAGGAAAAATTATTCAACTGACCTAGCATTAATTGAAATTTATGACAAAATTACAAATGCCATAGCTAACAAAGAACATGTTGTTGGTATATTTTGTGACTTAAATTAAGCATTCGATACGCTGAATCGCGCTATCCTACTTTCCAAACTCAGTCATTATGGAATTCGGGGTCAACCACTCTTATGGTTTAAAGATTATTTAACAAACAGAAGACAATATGTTACATTCAATGGATATGATTCTGATTCCCTTTTAGTTCAATGCGGTGTCCCCAAGGCTCCATCTTAGGCCCACTACTCTTTCTTCTTCATGTCAATGATATCATCAAGACATCCTCCGTTCTTTCTTTTGTCTTATTTGACTTTGACTTGGAATGACCATTTACATCACGTAATAATGTGCATTTCTAAAAGCATTGGTATAATTTCCAAGCTAAAGTTTCTTCTACCCTATGCAACCTTATTCCTGTTATATAATACACTAGTTCTCCCGTATATAACATATTGTAACATTGTATGGGCTAATTGTGGTTCGACAAAAATCAATTCTATTTTTAAACTACAAAAGAGAGCAATACGTATTTGTACCGGATCGCATTTCTTAACTCACATTAATACATTAATAATCAACTTCCACCATCCTTTGATAACATGTTTAAGTTTAATAGTTCTGTTCATTCCTACCCTACTCGCATTTCTGGAAATTTCCATCTTACAAATCCCAAATTATCAATAACACACAAATCTGTAAGACATTCTGGTCCGGACATTTGGAATAATTTTCCCGATAACATAAAATCTTGTTCAACCATCTACTCCTTAAAAGCTACACTTAAACGAAAGATACTACAATCATACGTGCCCACGCTTTAAATTTTATGCAACTAATGTATTCATATGGCTTCATTTCGACTATTAATAAACCCACCAGAATAAATTCACATTCTTCAACTCAGATTGATAATATTTTTTCCGACGTACATAATAACAAAACCATTGGGGGGATATTATGCTCTGAAGTTTCCGATCACCTACCCATATTTTTAACATGTGAATGCAAACTATGTTGCCCCTAAATCATTTGATGAATTTTTATATCGCTAAGAATCCTAACGTAATGTAGAATTACTGAAACAGGATTTACCTTTAGAGGGATGGGCAGATGTCTACAATGTAAATGATGTCATTACCGCATACAAACATTTTAATAACAGATTACAATATTGTTATGAAAAGAATATCCCCCTAGGCAAAATTAAAAGCAAGCGAAGTAAACCCAGGAATCCTTGGATAACGAAAGGTTTATTGAAGTCAATACAAACACGCAACCGCCTCTATACATTACATTTACGCAATCCAACTGATACTAACCTAAAGACATATAAAACTTACCGCAATAAACAATAAACAAAACTGATCCGAATATCCCGTAAATTACACTTTTCTAATAGATTAAAGAAGGCCAGTTCAAACACTACTACAACTTGGAAAATCATCAAAGAGGTTATGGGAAAAAAGACAGATCCCCCACCCACGGATAATATCACACTAAATGGTACTAACATAGGCCTACATGATCCTAGTATTTATGCAAATTCATTTAATTCATTTTTCACGAATATCGGCCCTGAACTCGGGAGCAAAATTAATAGCCCTAACGCTCACTTTACAGACTATCTTTCCGAACCAAACCAAGAGTCTCTCTTTCTAAACCCAACACGTCCCAGCGAAATCGTTAATATTACCCAATCTCTTAACAGATCAAAATCTTATGGTTTCGATAAAATAAGTATGTCTCGTTTAGAAGAAATAATCCACCCACTTGCAATGCCTTTAACTCACATTTTCAATCACTCGTTATCACAAGGTGTTTCCCCTGATCTATTGAGAAAAGCTAAAGTCAATCCAATTTTCAAAAAAGACGATCCGCACGAAATAAGTAATTAGCGTCCCATTTCCTTACTTCCAAGTATATCCAAAGTCTTAGAAAAAATCGTTTATAATAGGTTACATTCATTTATCAATAAACACAATATACTCAGTTCAAATCAATATGGTTTTAGGAAAAATTATTCAACTGACCTAGCATTAATTGAAATTTATGACAAAATTACAAATGCCATAGCTAACAAAGAACATGTTGTTGGTATATTTTGTGACTTAAATTAAGCATTCGATACGCTGAATCGCGCTATCCTACTTTCCAAACTCAGTCATTATGGAATTCGGGGTCAACCACTCTTATGGTTTAAAGATTATTTAACAAACAGAAGACAATATGTTACATTCAATGGATATGATTCTGATTCCCTTTTAGTTCAATGCGGTGTCCCCAAGGCTCCATCTTAGGCCCACTACTCTTTCTTCTTCATGTCAATGATATCATCAAGACATCCTCCGTTCTTTCTTTTGTCTTATTTGACTTTGACTTGGAATGACCATTTACATCACGTAATAATGTGCATTTCTAAAAGCATTGGTATAATTTCCAAGCTAAAGTTTCTTCTACCCTATGCAACCTTATTCCTGTTATATAATACACTAGTTCTCCCGTATATAACATATTGTAACATTGTATGGGCTAATTGTGGTTCGACAAAAATCAATTCTATTTTTAAACTACAAAAGAGAGCAATACGTATTTGTACCGGATCGCATTTCTTAACTCACATTAATACATTAATAATCAACTTCCACCATCCTTTGATAACATGTTTAAGTTTAATAGTTCTGTTCATTCCTACCCTACTCGCATTTCTGGAAATTTCCATCTTACAAATCCCAAATTATCAATAACACACAAATCTGTAAGACATTCTGGTCCGGACATTTGGAATAATTTTCCCGATAACATAAAATCTTGTTCAACCATCTACTCCTTAAAAGCTACACTTAAACGAAAGATACTACAATCATACGTGCCCACGCTTTAAATTTTATGCAACTAATGTATTCATATGGCTTCATTTCGACTATTAATAAACCCACCAGAATAAATTCACATTCTTCAACTCAGATTGATAATATTTTTTCCGACGTACATAATAACAAAACCATTGGGGGGATATTATGCTCTGAAGTTTCCGATCACCTACCCATATTTTTAACATGTGAATGCAAACTATGTTGCCCCTAAATCATTTGATGAATTTTTATATCGCTAAGAATCCTAACGTAATGTAGAATTACTGAAACAGGATTTACCTTTAGAGGGATGGGCAGATGTCTACAATGTAAATGATGTCATTACCGCATACAAACATTTTAATAACAGATTACAATATTGTTATGAAAAGAATATCCCCCTAGGCAAAATTAAAAGCAAGCGAAGTAAACCCAGGAATCCTTGGATAACGAAAGGTTTATTGAAGTCAATACAAACACGCAACCGCCTCTATACATTACATTTACGCAATCCTACTGATACTAACCTAAAGACATATAAAACTTACCGCAATAAACAATAAACAAAACTGATCCGAATATCCCGTAAATTACACTTTTCTAATAGATTAAAGAAGGCCAGTTCAAACACTACTGCAACTTGGAAAATCATCAAAGAGGTTATGGGAAAAAAGACAGATCCCCCACCCACGGATAATATCACACTAAATGGTACTAACATAGGCCTACATGATCCTAGTATTTATGCAAATTCATTTAATTCATTTTTCACGAATATCGGCCCTGAACTCGGGAGCAAAATTAATAGCCCTAACGCTCACTTTACAGACTATCTTTCCGAACCAAACCAAGAGTCTCTCTTTCTAAACCCAACACGTCCCAGCGAAATCGTTAATATTACCCAATCTCTTAACAGATCAAAATCTTATGGTTTCGATAAAATAAGTATGTCTCGTTTAAAAGAAATAATCCACCCACTTGCAATGCCTTTAACTCACATTTTCAATCACTCGTTATCACAAGGTGTTTCCCCTGATCTATTGAGAAAAGCTAAAGTCAATCCAATTTTCAAAAAAGACGATCCGCACGAAATAAGTAATTAGCGTCCCATTTCCTTACTTCCAAGTATATCCAAAGTCTTAGAAAAAATCGTTTATAATAGGTTACATTCATTTATCAATAAACACAATATACTCAGTTCAAATCAATATGGTTTTAGGAAAAATTATTCAACTGACCTAGCATTAATTGAAATTTATGACAAAATTACAAATGCCATAGCTAACAAAGAACATGTTGTTGGTATATTTTGTGACTTAAATTAAGCATTCGATACGCTGAATCGCGTTATCCTCCTTTCCAAACTCAGTCATTATGGAATTCGGGGTCAACCACTCTTATGGTTTAAAGATTATTTAACAAACAGAAGACAATATGTTACATTCAGTGGATATGATTCTGATTCCCTTTTAGTTCAATGCGGTGTCCCCAAGGCTCCATCTTAGGCCCACTACTCTTTCTTCTTCATGTCAATGATATCATCAAGACATCCTCCGTTCTTTCTTTTGTCTTATTTGACTTTGACTTGGAATGACCATTTACATCACGTAATAATGTGCATTTCTAAAAGCATTGGTATAATTTCCAAGCTAAAGTTTCTTCTACCCTATGCAACCTTATTCCTGTTATATAATACACTAGTTCTCCCGTATATAACATATTGTAACATTGTATGGGCTAATTGTGGTTCGACAAAAATCAATTCTATTTTTAAACTACAAAAGAGAGCAATACGTATTTGTACCGGATCGCATTTCTTAACTCACATTAATACATTAATAATCAACTTCCACCATCCTTTGATAACATGTTTAAGTTTAATAGTTCTGTTCATTCCTACCCTACTCGCATTTCTGGAAATTTCCATCTTACAAATCCCAAATTATCAATAACACACAAATCTGTAAGACATTCTGGTCCGGACATTTGGAATAATTTTCCCGATAACATAAAATCTTGTTCAACCATCTACTCCTTAAAAGCTACACTTAAACGAAAGATACTACAATCATACGTGCCCACGCTTTAAATTAGTATTTACTATTTGCACCCGCACATGCAATTGCACTGCACCCACTTGATCACTCAGTTTTACCAAGAGAGTTATGTCGCCTAATCTTTTTTACGAGGCCGCCATCCATTTCCAGCCATTTCCAGCCTAACCGCTCACGATGGCGGTCTCCTGCGTTCTAAATTATCTCTCTAGTTCATTGGAAAAATATTTACATAGGTCTATTATATTCCTTAATCTTGTTAGTATGTTTGTCTTATGTTTATTATTGTATACTATTATTGTACATGATTTTTTTTACTTATGTAATACTTATGTAAACATTCGATTTATTGTATGCTATTAGAACGCAGAAATAAAAGCAAACAAACAAACAAACAAACATATCGCGTTAAAATTACGTAATTGACCCATGAATCACGAAGGAATTGTAGATAAACAGCGCGATTTTACATTTTATTTTCTTCTCATTCTCTATTTTTATGATTTTACCATTAATCAGTTTTCGTCAATATGTTTGCGTATTTGATGTGTAAAGATAGTTCCTCATAATGTGTGTCAGCCTTCCTCATTTTAACTGGCCTCTGGTGAATGTCTCTGTCTCTGTATCTCCCCACAATTGCAACTTTTCCCTTCCTGTTGTTCTTACCGCTCCACTTAACTTTTATTCGAACTGTAGACATGGTAGAAGTGATGTGGTCAAGTGATTATGCCACAAGATGATAGTCCACAATGGCCAAGGGGCTCGAGTGCCTGCAATTTAACTGATAAACTTTGGCCAAACATTAATGTACATTTGCCACTCTCGACCCAAGTGAAGTAAATTGTTATCCAATCATGCCAGTAGAGATATATTCCTGGAATGCTTTATCGCCTTATTAGAGAACGTTGGCTAAAGCCGGGTCGTGATAGATTTTGTATCCTTAGTAATAAGCACTTTATATTTCTCCTAATGCCATTTTTCTTATATTCCTATTTTTCCCTTTATACCTTCCCTTTTCTCTACTGTTTTGTGGAATGATCATAGAAATGTGTTTGAAAGGCATATTTATTTCTTATAATTCTGCAAAAATAGGTGTGACCAGTGAAACAATGGCCATGTCTTCTTTGGACTCGACCTCTGCCATGCTAACATCATATTCGAAATCGCCATCTAATTCAGCATCCAAGACTGGTAAGGAATACTGTAAAAAGTTACACGTTGCTCTACATCGTTTTAGGTCGAGGATTTTCTTCCCTGCAATCAAACCTGACATGAAAAATTAATTATAGTGACTTTTTGGTGTTTTATCGCATCTAATCGCAGGCCCTGTGTTTTGCCCTGTATTGTCCTTGCAGCTCAAGACATCCCTACTTTTCCTTACACACTCTTATGCATGTATATCTCCGTCATTTTTTGTGTTTGAACGATTAATAAGAAAATATATATTTAGTTCTTTAAAGCCTTAGTCACAACTGCCCGTACGTTTTTTCAAGACGCACAGTTTCTGCGTTTTTTCGGGGTTGGAAAAAACGTAGACGTCCGTGGCAGTTCGCACAGGGAGTATAAGTAGTAGCGTGGTTGCGCGGGCTTCATACGCAAGGAGCACGTATGTCTTGCAGTTAACGTGCGGCACGCAAGACGTCAGTACGCCTCAGTTGGAAATTTAATCGTGAGTGTAACGTGCAAATGCCGTGCGATTTGTATGTGCTCCGTGCAGATGACGCAAGGTTCACATCCGTTAATCGCACGTACACCGTACGTGATGCAAGAACGTACGGGCCTGTTGCGCCACATTCACGCCGGTAGTAGGGTGAAAGCAAGATGAACGTACTAAAACCGTACGGCGACAGTACGGTCCACGGTGGATTTCCACCCCTATATAAGCACCTCGCACTTGTGCTACATCACATCTTCTGTAGATGATGGGGCCTCTTGTTGTGCAGGCTCCTTTCGTGCCCCTCTCTTAGCCCCACGTGTTCTCTTCTGACCCCTGCCTCTTGCTCCAGGCATTGCGATTCAAAAGTCAGTCCTGATTTAGAAAATGTCTTGAAGAAACGTCGGACCTCCTGAAGACACTGAAAATTTAGAGCGAAAGTGTGAGAAATCTGTTGCCCGCACGGTTTTTATACCGGCCCCAAATTGGCCGTACGTTGTTTGCATGCGCCGTGGGTGGGAAAAACGAAGCACGCAAGTCACATGCACGTTTTCAGCTATGATTGGATACCCGCGTGACACGCACGTGGCCCGCAAGGAGCGTATGTGCACTTGGGTGACCATCACATTCATGCCTCGTGAGTGCTGCCTGCGGTATTCGCGCGCTTTTTACCCCCAGCAAACGTGCGACCCACCCACGCTATTCGCACTTCCCTCTTGCGGAGACTGTGAGTGTTCATTACGTCCTGTCCACGGGCTGCCTGTCGTAGCGAGAACGCAGAAAACAATGTGCATACACGGGCAGTTGTGACTAAGGCTTAATGTACGTTTCTTCGATTTTTATTCTGCAGAAATACATGTGCCCAATGTCACAATGGCCATATCTTCTTTGGAATCAACTTCTACGATGTCAACATCATCTGTGAAATCGCCGTTTAATTCAACATCTACGACTGGTAAGAACAAACAAGTTACCTGTCGCTCTTTTCGTAACGTTGATAAGCAGAGAGGAGTTCCTATTATCTTCCCGGTTATTTGTTTTCTTCGATTGCTTCGTCTTCTTCTTCTTCTTTTTTTTTCAGAGTTAAGTTTAACCACTCGCAGAGAGACCATGTCTTCATCAAAGGCACCGTCTACAATGGCACCATCCTTACCACGATCTATTCCAACTACCATTTTTCCTTATTTTACATTTTATTTTCTTCTCATCTCTGTTTTTTATAATGTTACCATTAATCAGTTTTCGTCAATATGTTTGCTTAGGCCTATTTGATGTGTAAAGATAGTTCCTCATAATGTGTGTCAGCCTTCCTCATTTTAACTGGCCTCTGGTGAATGTCTCTGTCTCTGTATCTCCCCACAATTGCAACTTTTCCCTTCCTGTTGTTCTTACCGCTCCACTTAACTTTTATTCGAACTGTAGACATGGTAGAAGTGATGTGGTCAAGTGATTATGCCACAAGATGATAGTCCACAATGGCCAAGGGGCTCGAGTGCCTGCAATGTAACTGATAAACTTTGGCCAAACATTAATGTACATTTGCCACTCTCGACCCAAGTGAAGTAAATTGTTATCCAACCATGCCAGTAGAGATATATTCCTGGAATGCTTTATCGCCTTATTAGAGAACGTTGGTTAAAGCCGGGTCGTGATAGATTTTGTATCCTTAGTAATAAGCACTTTATATTTCTCCTAATGCCATTTTTCTTATATTCCTATTTTTCCCTTTATACCTTCCCTTTTCTCTCCTGTTTTGTGGAATGATCATAGAAATGTGTTTGAAAGGCATATTTATTTCTTATAATTCTGCAAAAATAGGTGTGACCAGTGAAACAATGGCCATGTCTTCTTTGGACTCGACCTCTGCCATGCTAACATCATATTCGAAATCGCCAACTAATTCAGCATCCAAGACTGGTAAGGAATACTGTAAAAAGTTACACGTTGCTCTACATCGTTTTAGGTCGAGGATTTTCTTCCCTGCAATCAAACCTGACATGAAAAATTAATTATAGTGACTTTTTGGTGTTTTATCGCATCTAATCGCAGGCCCTGTGTTTTGCCCTGTATTGTCCTTGCAGCTCAAGACATCCCTACTTTTCCTTACACACTCTTATGCATGTATATCTCCGTCATTTTTTGTGTTTGAACGATTAATAAGAAAATATATATTTAGTTCTTTAAAGCCTTAGTCACAACTGCCCATACGTTTTTTTAAGACGCACAGTTTCTGCGTTTTTTCGGGGTTGGAAAAAACGTAGACGTCCGTGGCAGTTCGCACAGGGAGTATAAGTAGTAGCGTGGTTGCGCGGGCTTCATACGCAAGGAGCACGTATGTCTTGCAGTTAACGTGCGGCACGCAAGGCGTCAGTACGCCTCAGTTGGAAATTTAATCGTGAGTGTAACGTGCAAATGCCGTGCGATTTGTATGTGCTCCGTGCAGATGACGCAAGGTTCACATCCGTTAATCGCACGTACACCGTACGTGATGCAAGAACGTACGGGCCTGATGCGCCACATTCACGCCGGTAGTAGGGTGAAAGCAAGATGAACGTACTAAAACCGTACGGCGACAGTACGGTCCACGGTGGATTTCCACCCCTATATAAGCACCTCGCACTTGTGCTACATCACATCTTCTGTAGATGATGGGGCCTCTTGTTGTGCAGGCTCCTTTCGTGCCCCTCTCTTAGCCCCACGTGTTCTCTTCTGACCCCTGCCTCTTGCTCCAGGCATTGCGATTCAAAAGTCAGTCCTGATTTAGAAAATGTCTTGAAGAAACGTCGGACCTCCTGAAGACACTGAAAATTCAGAGCGAAAGTGTGAGAAATCTGTTGCCCGCACGGTTTTTATACCGGCCCCAAATTGGCCGTACGTTGTTTGCATGCGCCGTGGGTGGGAAAAACGAAGCACGCAAGTCACATGCACGTTTTCAGCTATGATTGGATACCCGCGTGACACGCACGTGGCCCGCAAGGAGCGTATGTGCACTTGGGTGACCATCACATTCATGCCTCTTGAGTGCTGCCTGCGGTATTCGCGCGCTTTTTACCCCCAGCAAACGTGCGACCCACCCACGCTATTCGCACTTCCCTCTTGCGGAGACTGTGAGTGTTCATTACGTCCTGTCCACGGGCTGCCTGTCGTAGCGAGAACGCAGAAAACAATGTGCATACACGGGCAGTTGTGACTAAGGCTTAAGGTACGTTTCTTCGATTTTTATTCTGCAGAAATACATGTGCCCAATGTCACAATGGCCATATCTTCTTTGGAATCAACTTCTACGATGTCAACATCATCTGTGAAATCGCCGTTTAATTCAACATCTACGACTGGTAAGAACAAACAAGTTACCTGTCGCTCTTTTCGTAACGTTGATAAGCAGAGAGGAGTTCCTATTATCTTCCCGGTTATTTGTTTTCTTCGATTGCTTCGTCTTCTTCTTCTTCTTTTTTTTCAGAGTTAAGTTTAACCACTCGCAGAGAGACCATGTCTTCATCAAAGGCACCGTCTACAATGGCACCATCCTTACCACGATCTATTCCAACTACCATTTTTCCTTATTTTACATTTTATTTTCTTCTCATCTCTGTTTTTTATAATGTTACCATTAATCAGTTTTCGTCAATATGTTTGCTTAGGCCTATTTGATGTGTAAAGATAGTTCCTCATAATGTGTGTCAGCCTTCCTCATTTTAACTGGCCTCTGGTGAATGTCTCTGTCTCTGTATCTCCCCACAATTGCAACTTTTCCCTTCCTGTTGTTCTTACCGCTCCACTTAACTTTTATTCGAACTGTAGACATGGTAGAAGTGATGTGGTCAAGTGATTATGCCACAAGATGATAGTCCACAATGGCCAAGGGGCTCGAGTGCCTGCAATGTAACTGATAAACTTTGGCCAAACATTAATTTACATTTGCCACTCTCGACCCAAGTGAAGTAAATTGTTATCCAACCATGCCAGTAGAGATATATTCCTGGAATGCTTTATCGCCTTATTAGAGAACGTTGGTTAAAGCCGGGTCGTGATAGATTTTGTATCCTTAGTAATAAGCACTTTATATTTCTCCTAATGCCATTTTTCTTATATTCCTATTTTTCCCTTTATACCTTCCCTTTTCTCTCCTGTTTTGTGGAATGATCATAGAAATGTGTTTGAAAGGCATATTTATTTCTTATAATTCTGCAAAAATAGGTGTGACCAGTGAAACAATGGCCATGTCTTCTTTGGACTCGACCTCTGCCATGCCAACATCATATTCGGAATCGCCATCTTATTCAACATTCACGACTGGTAAGGAAAACTGTAAAAAGTTACACGTTGCTGAGGAAGTTGTTTTGATATTCGTTATTCGTTATTCGATATTCATTTGATATTCATTTCATATTCATTTCATATTCAAAATTGCCTAAAGTCGGATTTTTTTTAACGTATACCTGCCGCCCACGGTCCCCGATCTAATGCCATGATGACCTTGACCTTGACCCCTCAAGGTCACGGTCAAAAATGGCGCCAAAAATGAATACTAGCTTTTTGACGAACTGAAAGTGGCCCAAAATCCAAATTTTTTCCACCCCTGCCTGGCGCCCACGGTCCCCGATCTAATGCCATGATGACCTTGACCTTGACCCCTCAAGGTCATGGTCAAAAATGGCGCCAAAAATGAATACTAGATTTTTGACGAACTGAAAGTGGCCCAAAATTCAAAATCTTTCCACCCCTGCCTGGCGCCCACGGTCCCCGATCTAATGCCATGATGACCTTGACATTGACCCCTCAAGATCATGGTCAAAAATGGCGCCAAAAATGATTTCTAGCTTTTTGACGAACCGAAAGTGGCCCCAAATCCAAAAGTTTTCCACCCCTGCCTGGCGCCCACGGTCCCCGATCTAATGCCATGATGACCTTGACGTTGACTCCTCAAGGTCACGGTCAAAAGTGGCGCCAAAAATGAATACTAGCTTTTTGACGAACTGAAAGTGGCCCAAAATCCAAAATTGTTCCACCCCTGCCTGGCGCCCACGGTCCCCGATCTAATGCCAGGATGACCTTGACTTTGACCCCTCAAGGTCACGATCAAAAATGGCGCCAAAAAGGGGTGGAAAAATTTTGGATTTTGGGCCACTTTCGGTTCGTCAAAAAGATAGTATTCATTTTTGGCGCCATTTTTGACCATGATCTTGAGGGGTCAAGGTCAAGGTCATCATGGCATTAGATCGGAGACCGTGGGCACCAGGCAGGGGTCGAAAAAATTTGGATTATGGGCCACTTTCAGTTCGTCAAAAAGCTAGTATTTTTTGGCGCCATTTTTGACCGTGACCTTGAGCGGTGAAGGTCAAGGTCATCATGGCATCAGAACGGGGACCGTGGGCGCCAGGCATACGTCGAAAAAAAAAATCCGATTTTAGGCATTTTTGAATATCAAAACAACTTCACAGGCCTGATTTATGTTAAGTTTTAATATTTCCCCCTTCTGCAGTACATCCTGGGTTAGAGTGCTGTAATAGACTCTAAACTTTCTTTGGGACTGGTCATTTTTTAATATTCTTTGAGTTCGTTAGGAAAATCAAAATTCCGATGAGTTTTACATCTCCTTAGGTAGAGGATTTTCTCCCCTGCAATCAAACCTGAAATGAAATATTAATTATTGTGACCTTTTTCGTGTTTTATCACATTTAATCGCAGGCCCTGTGTTCTGCCCTGTATTCTGCTTGCAACTCAAGACATCCCTACTTTTCCTTACACCCGCTTATGCATGTATACCTCTGTCACTTTTTTTGTGTCTGAACGATCAATAGAAATTAAGAAAATATATATTTAGTGTATTAAGATAGTTTTTTCGATTTCTATTCCGCAGAAATAGGTGTGCCTAATGGAAGAACATCTTTTAAAAAATATGTATTTGGATGTGCAGTGAAAATTAAATCTCCTTCCCCTCTCCCAATCCCAATCCCACTGCCCAGCTAGTACTAGTGCTATTAATTGCCTAATATTTGCCCTGATCTTCACCACATAGTCTCGTATATTTTAACACGGTTATTGTTTCAAAACAGGCAATCTGGACGACATGTACATATTTATCTCTTTCTATTCTCTCTTTCATTTTGTAAAATTAAAGGGGAATGAAAGGCAACAAACATTAGCCTATAACCATGTAGACAATTATCAGCCTATTACAAATATCTAGAAATTACTATTATTTGATTATTTAACAAGGAGAACAATGTCTTAAAATGTTGCAGTTTCCTTGCTAGATATTATCCCATGGAGGCTGTCATTTTCTTTACAAATTATGTCAAAGAAGTGCCATTTGTAAGATACCCACTGATCTGTATACCAGCTACAGAGACACCCGTGATCACCTGTGGAATGCATGACACTGGGTTTTCTCATAACAATCCTGTCATATAACCTATTTGTGTCAAGATATTTGGTTCAGCTATTTCTTTTGTTAAGCAGGGTTTTGCATGCACAAGTTGTTGCTTGGTCATACAAAGGTTTGTCAATTCTTCAAATAAGTGACAAATACGTCGTACAACTGCTCCTAGATATCACCTGTGCGAGATGCTATGGGTACAAAGATGGCTGTCATTTTGCATTAGTGGCTTTAGTTGTACAATACCTATTCATTGTACAAGATCATTATTCATTGTGTACAGGTAAATGGACATGTACGACTAAGACATCACAGTTTTTTTCGAAATGGCAGCCCCCATGGGATAATATCTGTATAAGAAATCTGTAAAATTTAGAGAGATTGTTTCCCTTACTGAGTAATCAACTACTAGTAGGAGTATTTCCAGGATATTTTTAAACAGGCTGGCAATTTCCACATGATTATCAGCTAATGTTTGTTGAGTTTCATTCTCCTTTAATTATGAAGATGCAGTTTTGGATTTTATGTGTCGTTCACGGGGTGTAAATACTGGATGGTTTGTTGACTGGCAATTATTAGAGATTTCAATGAAAGATGAGAGTTGTCAAAAAAAATGGCTAACGTCTATCTGCTAACAGGAAGCAAAACCAAAACAAACACAATCGAGAGATGATTCCAGTGTCATGAATATCAAACATATTCTCGAATTCACTTAAAGGTGCCATACATATTCCCGGAATCTCAACAAATGAATGCACGTATACAGTGACATAATTGGAAATACCTTCATTCTACAAAGGAATGCGCAAACATACAACAACATGATTGTTTATTATTGTTATTATTCAAGATACTGCTCGGATTCATCAGGTCTGTCTACAGAAAGCTAAGAACTTTAGACAATGTATATGCGATAAAACAAAAATATCAGCCGTTTTGAACCAGTTGAAATTCCGATATTTTTGCAGGAAAGAAATGTAAATCACTACAGGAATACATGTGATGACAGCAATCAAATACTTGATTTCTGTCTCACGCCTTGACAATTTTTACACTTTCAATACAGAATCATCGGTCAAGATCTTCGTGACAGATGATAGGGCGGATGCCATCTTTGTCGCAGACCTACAAGATGAATTGAACTTCACATCCATCCCCTGCACTAGAGCCCCTTTCTTTATAACCTCTGACTCGATAAAAAGGAAGCTCTACTGGAGTGACTACTTTGAAGGTCTGGTCTATCGTGCAGACTTTGATGGTTCGAACAGAGAAGCAGTCACTGCTTCGAACATAGGGGGTAAGAAATACAAGTGAAAGCTGCCATCACTGATAAGAGGAGAACCTTACCTTTTAAATCCATTCAATTCCCTCACCGTCCAGTTTAGTGCGCATCCAGATCTAATGTCAATTTGAAATACTACTTGACAATACACTGTACATGTTAATAAAGCCTAGGTCACGTAGTCCCGGATCACCAACCGGTCGCTTTTAATACGGGCTCCTTTGGGAGGCTAGCGACTGTTAATACCTCAGTTGCGAATACGGTGAATTTATTTCCGGTGGCTTACTGTCAAAGTAGGCATTACAACGGAGGTACGCTGGTAAATATAAAAAACATCCGTAGTGTAGATCTGACGGACTTATCCAGTGTCGAACTACGATGGTCCGTGGTTGATCACGGAAGCAAGGCTGAAAGGCTTCGGCGTACGTATGAAACTTAAATGGGTTAAGCCCACATCTTAGTGCTAATGAGTACTCACTCTAAACAAATATTTGCTGGCTTAAGTCTGGAACCATTGAGACTATATATCTTTCTCATTGCTCTAAGGAAGGAAAAAAACAAAGAGGGCAAGTCTTGATAGTTCGAGATTCAAACCAATAACTATTTATTGAGAGTTGAAAACATATTTAATCTGGAGTCAGTTAAGATGCTGGGTAGTCCTGATCCATCCTTGGTCTCATCTTACCGCCGCAGTGCTGCCCTGTAAGATATGTCACACCTCCCTAGCGATTGCAAACAGAAAATAACTCCAACGGAATTGCAACGGATGAATTATGGTAACCGTAATATGACAACCTGATAGCTGCCGTGCATATTCAGCTACGAATATTCGTAGGACATCCGTTAAGCATGACGGATGTTCTCAAATAACTCAAGGAAGTGTTAGGGAAAAGGAAGGACGGACTAGGGCAGCGTCTAGGCAGTTGTAATAAAACGCGAATCCGTAGTAACCACACGGAAGTTTGGGACATTGTAAACTTTCGTGCAGTTTACCGGATTCCAAGGGACGTCCCTAGTGGTGGCCGGATCTACACGGATGAAAGGACGGATGTACCCGGATTGACTGTAGCAATACCGTAACCCTTCATCCGTGTTTATCCGAAGGGTTATCCGACACTTATGACTGGGGCTTTAACCCACAGACTCTACAGGAATATCCTCTTTTGATGTGTCATTCTGTAAGGATAGGCATTCATACCTTTTGTATTCGGGTTTCTTAATACTATTTATTTATATACCTGTAAAACCCCACATACCTCCACCCTTGTTCGTTCGTTCCTTCTTTTTTTTTAGCAACACATCTCTTCTCTCTAAAATTCCAAGAACATTCTCTCCTATGCATTGATCTATCAAAACAAAAACAAAAACAAGCACCAACAAAAGCAGCTGTATAATGACAGTTTCCATTTCTTTTAAAACGCTGTGCTCTTGAACGTCATTAAATAAGCATAATGTTTGTATTTTTTCTTTGTTATCGTAGAACCACATGGGATTGCAATTGCTGAGACATCGAGGACTCTCTACATCGCTTATGCACGGTCTAATAAAATAAGATCAATGTCGATTGGACCTGACAGCCCTATACCTGGGACTCCTTATGACTTCGTAACCGAGGGTATTGATCAGCCTAGAGCATTGGTTTTTGATGAAGAACGTGGGTATGTGTACTGTACACTGTCATTTCTTGTATATCTGTCTTTAGGTTTTAAGAGAGTATATGATATACAAGTTCCCGGGCAATTTTCTCACTTCGTAAGTCAGTTTGATAAAGCAGTTATTCAAATTTAGCAGAAACATCATTTTCGGCATTTCTTATTCAAAAGTATCCTTTTGTTACTCAATGAAGCGTCTCAAGCAAAGGATTTTGCATTTTATTTCATGTAACTTCACTAATACGTGCTTTAAAATTAGCACAAATGGTTTAAATTCAACGGCATCTGACGAAAGAACAACTTTGGAACATGTTTATTCTTTATTCATATTAAAGGAGAATTAATATTAGAATATAAATGTGCTCATATTCAAAGATGTAATCTATTCCTTCTTGTTGCCCTACATAGTTTTGCATTAAAATATACGAGATGGGTATAAATCAGGATTTTCTCAGCAAAATTTATCTTCTGCTAGCGATACCAGGGGGGCTGCCATTTTCTTGATGCAAAAAAAAAATGCAAAATTGTCTTTCTTCCTGATAAAAAATTCCATCTGAGGTTTAAAATATTTAACAGATATATACATTTAAAAAAAATATAGGTTTTCCCGCCCAGTTTCGTCAAAATTGCATCCGATTTAACGATGCGATCATTCAATTTCGAGCGAATTTGACTGATCACCGAGATCAACATTCAAAAAGCTAACTAGTTCATTCAATTTAATTTTATTAGCATGCGATTTCATGATTTTCTCACATAAACGTGTAAAAAGCGCGTTCAAATTAAAAATGTACGTAAAATGCATTCAAATTCGCACCAGCACAGACCTGATGAACGTTAAGGAATTCAAATTCACGAATAGGCAAGCATTTTCAGCATTTGGGCAGTGTTTTTCGTTACTGCTTATGTTCTTTGTAATCTGAATCTGTTTGAATAACTTATGCAAACTTTATGTACCTTGAAATGGATTTTGCCTTATATTGAACTATCTCATTCCTCTGACAAACGGTCATCGAAGCAACATCTCATATAACTCCACTTTCATATACATATAATCAGAGAACGATTTTGTTACTGGGGGTGCTGTGAGCGAATTGTTTATTTTTTTTGTATGCAGTTGCTTATGAATGGCGCCCGCGGCAAATGATGAAGTTGGTTTAAGTGCAAGGGCAAGTGTCCCTTGTATAAAAATGGGGGTGCTACAGCCAGCGGCGGATCAAGGATGCTGTGATATTCACAAAATTTTCTCACAAGCCAAGAAAAAAGGCCTCAGCGTTTTGGGGTCTCTGTTTAACTCCAAAATACTCTGAGAGGCAAAAAAAAGTCATCAGTATTTTGCTGGCTACAGCACCGCCTACAGCACCACCGCATCCTCAGCCTCCTATAGGGGTGCTGTGCACCCCCTCAAAAAAATTTGGGGTGCTGCACATCCCCCAGCACCCCGGCTCCTAGGGACCTGCATACAATTCATTTATACACGACTATGGCGGCAGCTCGAGGGGAGTGCATGAATATCTCGAATACGGACAGAATCAGGTTGGCTAAAGCATTTGACAACCAGCATCTTAATTGAATTCGAACGTTCACAGTGCGAAGGTGTCTGCCTATAAATGAAATTGAAATAGGTATTTGGGACGAAATTGAACGTTTATCCAGCTGGCGCGAAATTGAATGATAACTTCGCGTCGTTAAATTGAATGGATTTCTCTCTAAATTGAATGAAATAAAATTTAAAAGGAATGATATAAAACGAAATTGAATGCTCAAAGAATGAAAATGAACCATGAGAGCAGAAAGTTGACGAAAATCGTTTGAAATTGAACGCCTATTCATGAATTTGAATGCAACTCCGATGAAATTGGGCGGGAAAACCTATATTATATTCTAGAAACAAAAATGTGTCTTATATTTCTTTCAAAATTACGATTTTACTAAATATTAATCTATTTTCTTGATACTATGACGTACGTGACGGAGCGAATTAATTCATATTTATGGATGATGACTTTCCCGAGCGTCAATAGTGACAAACTATGCATTCACCTGCTTTGAGATAATGGACTTCAAAAGACAGAATGCGCGTTGTATAAATTATGTTCTGCTCTGCCAGGCAAGACCAAGAAATCGATTCTAGTTAGCAAAACCGGAGTATTTAAAAAGAAATCTATAAATTTCAAGTTTTAAAATAAATGTATACACCTGTTATGTATTTTCCATCATATATCGGGCTTTTTATAATGAATAGAAGCAATTTAGCTCGTGGATTAATAAAATATCTTCCTGACCGGAACGGTCTCCAATGGTTCATGTACAACTCCATGTCATCAAGAAAATGGCAGCCCCCATGAAGTGTTAGCAGGTGATACCGTGTGCTAGAATGTCTTGATTTAAACCCTTTTCTGATATTTTATTTCTAAAGTGTTGCAGGTCAATGATTAAGAATATATTACACCTTTGAACATAAGTACATTTATATTCTAATGTTAATTCTCCTTTAACATGCACTTTTTATACCAACTATAGAATTCTTTAGAATTCCACTGAACTAGTGCTGATTTTGAATTATTTTTCTTACTTGAGTACATAATATGGCAGACCTTCATTTTTGGGGTCTACCTGACGATTTTTAAAAGCATAATTTTATATATATATATATATATATAAGTAGAACACAGTAGAAATGCATTGATTGTCAACAGAAAATTTATTGAATCCTGACGCGTTTAACCTCGGTAAACAATTCATCAGACGTGGCTACCCCACTCGGCTAGTTCACAATGCCCTCAAAATGGTCAGAAACAAACCTAGAGATGATATTTTATCGACAGCATCCAAACAAAGGGATAATGAACGGATTCCCCTTGTTACTACCTACCACCCTAAGACTAAGAAGTTTGTTAGCACCATTAAGAAGGAGTGGTCAGCCAATATGAATCTCGACAACACACTTTCTATGACTATTGGTCAACCCCCTCTACATTCGCAGCGCCAGCCACCCAACTTGAAGAGACTCCTAGTGAGCAGTGAACTACCTAAACCCTCACCCCCTAAAGGCAATAAGTTATGTGGCAAACCTCGATGTCAGGTCTGCCGACATTTGATAACTGACCCGGTTGTTAAAATTTCCCCATCGTACACTATCCGCCCACCCAATCACACCTGCGACGCAAACAATGCATTGCATCATGTGTGCGCAATGTCCCGGTGTCTCCTACATTGGCGAAACCAGTACACGATTCCGAACTAGGTTGAATAACCATAAGAGTTCAATTAAGATGAACAGAAAGGATTTCCCAGTGGCCAATCACTTCAACTTACCAAACCATTCAACAAACGATCTCAAAGTCTGTATCTTTGGCGGTAGTTACAAATCTGCTGAAGAGAGAAAATGGGAATTTCAAAATGTTTTCGAGACATGAAACATACTGGAAACATTAAAACCCCTTGATCTTTCTTTTTATATTATAATAGGGATGAAAAGAACTCGTTTGTCTTCTAAAAAGTAGATGTATCTCTTGGCATTACTATATTCGAGTAGCCACGCTGAACTAGAAGGGATTAAACATAAATGTCATAATAACCATCACATCATACATGTAATACAGTATGATAGAAAACGATATCAAAAGTCCTAATGAGGGATATTGTGAAATTTAATGCACAGCATACTATTAAAAGAGGATGCTGTAATCAATTTGATTTCACGAACGGGGGTATATTGCATGATCACATTACATGCATGATTTATTTTAAATGAGAAGAGTGATTATTCTATTGACTTAAACGTGAATTTAATTGTTCAAGATTAATAAAAAGGCACGGATCCAAAATTTGAACTGCCGAATTTGCTTATTGAATGCCTGTAACATAAATTTTGTTGATAAATTTTAGAAATTGGCCGGGAAAACCAGTGTATCTCCTATGTAATGATCTTGTCAGGGCATTGACAAATGTGCTACAAGTTTGATTACGCATTATATATTTTTATACTTTCAGGTGTCGTTTTCGTTAAATGTGCTTGGTTGGATACCCACAACACTGACGAAAGATTGCAAGACAACACATGGAATTTTTTTATGTACTTAAAAATTAAGAGAAAAACAAAGATTGAATTGAAAGGCTAAAAATAGCTACATTTTTGTTACTGACTGACAAATGCAATATATTCCTTCAATGAAATTCAGAAGAATTATTACTTAAAATGTATATTCAGCATTCTAGCGGAAAAGAAATGTTCGGTGATGTTATTAAGACCTTCCTCTTCAACTCGTCCTACACAAGCTTTTGGGGCTTACGGTCCAGATATATAACATGCCAACATATTGGCATGCCTTCACCTTAGTCTTATTCCTTTCCATGACAGATACTTGTTGCATACCTACCCTGCGTTTGGGGGTAACTGTATTGCTACATTGTACCAATTTTCCCATTTTTCGTGACAAGCTGGCTACCAACAATGAATACGGTCTGCAAAATAAGGAATAATATCCATGAATGAGTAAGTTCAATATCCTCTATCTCCCCCCCCCCCAAGTCTTTGGGGCAAAGTTGAAATACATGTTCTTTGGTGACGAAGACTACAAATCGAAAAGTGAACGCAACACTAACAGTCCAACTGAAGTAACAAGTCCACACCGAAAACTAGTAACGCAAGATTTAGAGTTGTCCAAAAAGGTCCATATCGGATTTCATAATCAAGGTGCCAGGCAGGCCCGATGGAACTACGAGCAGATCGTCCAGGAGAGGCAAAGAGTTGGCCACATGTAGAGGGGTAGCAGGGTTGGGCCATCAAGCCGGGGAGGCGACATCGTGGGCTCCGACAGGCTCACTGGCCCGAGATGGTTCATCTGAAGGCAGGGGTGATACACCAAGAGGGGGTGGACGGCGACAACTTGGAGTGTCATGGACGATACATTGGAGTGGCAGCAGGAGCCTCATGTGCAGCAGGCAATGAGAGATGCTGTGCGCCAGCGATGGGGCAGTGGAGGGCATTGACGGGAGACGTGGTATCGCAGTCAGCATAGGAAGTCCAGGAACCTCTTTATGACTGACAAGACATGCCGAGATCCAAAACAACCTTGGTGTTGGGAGATGTACAGGAATGTCCTTCCTCAGGAACCTCCTATTACGAAGGGTGACACGCCCGGAGCCATCAACCTGCACGACGTATAAGCCAAATTGCCGTACTTCCAATACAACACGGTGTTATCTCATTTCAAGGGGTGCGGCCCCGTCTGGTGCCTGGATACGGACAAATTGCGGAAGTTGTTTCGTGTGTTTAGACCAACGTTCGGCACTTCTAAAGTGTCGGATTCTGAGTTCCTGAGCTGCAAGGGTCCTACGCCAAGTGAGGTTTCTATATGGCAGGAGCTATGAGAGTGAAGTCTCGATTGGGCGACCAAAGATGCACATCGCCGGGAAGAGCTTGGTATCCCTGTCTGGAGTCTTCCTGTAGTGAATCGCTGGAAGGTATTAGTGTCAAGGACACCTGTTGGGCTTGTGTTATCCATGATGAGACGCTTCACAGTCTTCACGCCAACTTCGGCACGACAGTTGCTATGGGGATAAGCAACTGAGGAAATGCAATGGTGTACACCACAGTCTTTTAGAAAGTGACGTGTCGCGATAGCCCTGAATTCAGGACCACCATCGGAAGCCAGTTCGTCAGGGATACCAAAAGTGACAAAGATGTTTCGTACACAAGTGATATTTCCACCTCTCAACAATCGACCAATTATATTAACGGTCGTACACTACCAAGTAGTTGAAACCTTTGCAGTGGAAGAAGTATGCACAAAAGCACTGGAATGGGTAAGCTGGAGATGCCAAGGGTGGGTGGTGCGCTTGGGTTCGAGGGGGCGATCCGATTGCAGTGGCTGCATAATGGACTGTGATGGCAGGTGTGATGCCATGCCAGAAAATAGATGTTTTAGGCCTTGCAGTCGTGGAGATGTCCTCTTGGTGGGTTGCATGCCCTAAGTTCCTTTCAACCAATCAAAATAAGTTTTATATCATTCAAACCATGACCACTGTACAATCTTTTCGCGTGCGAAGGTAATCGATATAACAAAGGACAAATAATTTGTGCCAAAGCGCCATAGTCTCTCCGATTTTGAATGATTTTAGGTGCAACTTTAGTCCAAAAACGCATTAATTTCCCGAATTAAAATTGTTTCAAGAATATATTCATTGAAAAGTTAAAGGTTTAAACTTTGATTTTCAGGGCGAGGGTTTAAAAAAGCTCATTGTGTTTTCTTTTGGCACGCGATTCTTTGCTGGAAGGGGGGTATATACTCGAATTTTCACGTATTATAAGGCATCCGTAGGCCGCTCCGGGTCAAATGCAACACAGTTTTCCATAATGCGGCGAGGGGACTAACGCACGGCTAATCCGGATCAAACTTGATCTGTAAACATGTAAACATGTAGCGCAGGCGGTGCGACTCGATTTGGCTATAATGTTTTTACACGCTACCATATACGCTATTGATATCGCGATATCGATCGTCGCGCTAATGTCAACAAATCAACAAAATTACAGCTGTAGCGCTACCCGCTAGGTAAAGTCGCTCGGATCGGTGCAGTGCAGTAAATGACCGTAAGGTGGTTGACTGTAACTACAATTTGACGACAGCAGCGTGTATAAAAAAATGGCTGTATCTTCGAATCTCAGTTTTGCACTTCTCACGGAAGAAGAACTCGACAATCTACTGAATGGGAAGGATTTAAACAGTACCAAAAAGAGCACATAAATTTGGAATTTCAAAACCTGAAAGTTTCGCTAAACTCAGTCGCACGGACCTATCCACCATCACCCAACGTGAGTTAGATACGCTGTTGAGCCATGTCTATGCAGGCATCAGAAAAGCGGATGGAACGGACTACACAGAAAAATCATTTATGTCAATCATGTATGCTATTCAGGTTCATTCTTTAGATCATCATGCATTTGACATTGCTGATATGAACAACAGCATAATAAAGCTGCCCTAGTAAAACTTAAGAAAGAGGGCAAAGGAAAAGTGAACCATATAGTACACGGCTCCTCGTCACAATTTCAAGGGATACTTAAAATTTTCTGTAGAATCTGATTTGTGTGCTATATCCCCTATTTTCGGGTTGCTGAACATGAATTTACTTATTGTCATTTTTCTAAATGACGTCTTCGGCCTTTGCCATGGTAACAAAATATTTTCTAAAAAATAACTTATATCTCTTAAAACACAACATAAAAATATAATGTTAGTGATGAATTGTATCAATTTCAAGCTACCCGTTCGATTAAAATCAAAATCTCAGTTGTCAAAGGTCATCTTATGCTCAGGGTCTTTTCCCTTCAAGTTCCATGGGTAAGGGATATCTTCTAGGGTGCGGTAGGCAAAGATCTTCAAGAGGGGCTTGGGATCAACCCAAAACAGCCCAAAACAAAGTATCTGGCCTTATCTAGAGCGTCAGCAACTGCAAGGGCCTCACCCCCACCCCTGCTGAAGCATAGCGTGATTCAGCAGGATGTTTGAATCTCCTTCCACCAAATATGATCTTCCATCCTGAGTGGCAGCAGAAGGGTTCAATCTTGACCAATAAACCAATCTGTCCCCAAACATGTAAGATTGCGCGGGTCGAAGATTTTGACACCCTCTTCAATCTCACTGGCAATGGCAGCTTTGGATTCCTGAAAAGCACTCTGGAGAGTGTCAACCCATACGTAGGGTGTGCCTAGCTTCAAGAGCTGCTGGAAGGGTAGCATAATTACTGCAACGCGGAATGCTTATGAAACCTGGTTAAAAAGACCAAATCGCGTGCTAATGTCTGTAATGTCCTTTGGCGTTTGAAAGTCCAGGATTGCCTGCAAGTATTTCTTACATGATCTCCAACCCAGCGTACTATTATTATTATTATTATTATTATTATTATTATTATTACTTATAACGCGCTTTTCCCATTAGGCTCAAAGCGCTTTCAATAAATTAAATCATCTACAAACTATAAACTATCGAAAAGATGTGTTTTTAATGCCTTTCTGAAAATGATTACTGATGAAGACTGTCTAATAAAAAGTGGCAACTCATTCTAGTATTTTGAAGCTGACACAGCAAACGTTCTATCAACAGCTAATGTTCGAGTTACTGAATATGTGAGGCGGAGAGGGTCACTGGCGGACCTTGGTAATCTAGTGGGCTTGTATAAACTCAGACAGTTAATTAAATACTCTGGAGCCTGGTTATTAAGTATTATGTAGACAAACAAGAGTAATTTGAAAATTCTTTGCTTCAAAGGAAGCCAATGTAGTGAGTTCAAGAGTGGTTGAGAAGGGTGGTCTCGAGAAACCTGTAAAATTAATCGTGCTGCCCATTTTTTTAATCGTTGAATACGAATCAACTGATTAGAGGGAATCGTAGAAAGAAGTCCATCGCAATAATCAATACGATATAAAACTATAGAACGGACAGCATTGTGACAAGCAGACTGATCGATGAACCTTCTGATTCTAGAAATGTTCCTTAAATAAAAAGTAACTGTTTTACAGATGTAAGAGATATGATGTGACATCGACATACACGGATCAACATAACGCCAAGGTTTCTTATTGTTTCTGAAGATCTTATGAGTGTGCCACCAACATCTAACTGAACATTTGGAAGACTGCGCAGGTTCTAAGCAGAAGCAGCAACAAAAAATTCAGTCTTTGAATCATTCAATTTTAACTTATTCACCACCATCCACTGTCTTATATCTGATATACAATTCTGAAGTGTAATAAGTGCATTATAAAGAGCTTCAGGAGTCTTGGGATCAAAAGAAATATATAATTGTATGTTATCAGCATAAAGGTGATAATTAATACCATGATATCGAATGATGCCACCAACAAGGAGAGTATATATTGAATATGCTATGGGTCCCACTATTGACCCCTGCGGGAGTCCAAATGCTAGAGTTGTGGGATTTGACAATGTGCTGCCAATGTCAACTTGTGAAGACCATCCAGACAGGTATGGTTTTAACCATGATGAAACTGTTGACCTAACATCTATTCTATTGAATAAACGAGATATGAAAATGTGATGATCTATTGTATCAAATGCTGCTAATAAATGTAACAGCGCCAAAACACTACATTATTTGAGTCAAGAGAAAACATTATGTCATTTTTCACTTTGATTAGAGCTGACTCAGTACTGTGACTTGACCTGTAGGCAGATTGGAGAGAATCAAAAAGATTATTAGATTTGATATGATGAACCAATTGTGTACATGCTGCTTTCTCAATGAGTTTACCCCAAAATGTTAAGTTTGAGACTGGCCTATAATTACTGAGATCATTTTGGTCCAAGCCTGGTTTCTTCAAAAGTGGTTTGATGATTGCAAAATATGCTTCCTTGGGGAAAACACCTGTGGAAAGAGATTGATTTACTACATTTGTGACAAAAGGTAATACATGAACAAGGTTCTCTTTCAAAAGCCAAGTTGGAATAGGGTCAAGGCGACAGGACTTAGTAGTTGATGACAAAATGATTCTGGACACTTCTGACTCAGTAAGCAACTGAAAATCTGCAAAAAGAGGAATTTTTGATTTTCAGTGTCACTGAACTGATTATTACTAGGTCCAATACTGGCATCTAGTTCGCCTCTTATTCTTCTTATCTTATTTACAAAAAATGAAGAAAACTGATTAGATAATCTGAGTGCAGAATCGTATGAGGGAAGTTGAATCAACTTCTTATTCAGAAGTACTATATGATGGTACAGCGTACTATATATTAATATATTAATATATAGTGTGTATTAATTTCCTTCAAATGTCAACATTTATGTATCGTTATAACACCAAGCTCTTGCCTGCGACCTTTTGTTCAATGTTCCAAAGAAATGACGAAATTCATTCTTATCGGACTAGACAATCAGCAAACATTCATTTATCCAACCCCCGCACAGTGTTAGCACATAAATCTGTACGGCATTATGGCCCAGATGTTTGGAACTCATTACCAAATGAAACTCGTAACTTATTGACCATACACTCCTTCAAAAGCAGTGTTAAATGCATGCTTATCTCACATATGTAACTAGTGCTGTTTCTGTATCCATCAGTTCTGGGTATATTCTCACTTTATATAGATTCTTACAAGCGTTGTGAATTTCTCTGGGTGTACATGTAAATCTATATCTTTATAACTTACTAACTATATAGGGGTTCTTTTCTTTTCTTTTGTATATTTCCATATGCTTTTTTTTTTTTCCTCTTTTGTTTTTATTATCTCGTTTACCATTTTAAGGTTCGTTTTGATTTATGTTTATTTTATTATAATGGTTTTACCCGTTTATATTGTTTGTTTTAAGTATGCAGGTGTGGCAATACCTCTCAAGCTTATAGCTTATTTTGCCAAACCTCTGTGTGTTTCAATATGAAACAATATTACTGTGTAATACTTTGTATTATTATGTGATTGTAAATATGATTCCTGAAGCATGCACAAATAAATAAATAAATAAATATGATGTCTGCACCCAACACAAACTTGTAAGAAGTTAGGGTGATCCCATGTCGGCCACATGTGTCAAGCCACTGGATGGCCTGAAAGAAGCTATCTACTATTGTGTCTGCCCACAGCAGGACGTCATCCAAGCACTAGGTCTTATTGGGGAGGTGTGACACAATCTCATCATAATGTCTTGTCTAACCGTCAACTGAGGCAGTGTGTAATGAAGGTCGTAAAATGTATGTCCTCCTTGCAAAGAAGTACGATGTGGTAACCAATCCATGCATCAGTCTTCTTTTTGCCATGCAGAACCAATCTCGCCTGGTGGAAAGGTGATGTCGTGTGACGCGTTTCCCTCGTGGCATGTGTATTGAGAGCTTGGAAGTCAACGGTCCGCCATGGTTTACCATTTTTCTTTGCACAGATGACCATCCTATGACAACAGGTAATAGGGTCTGGTTTGATGACATACAACTGGTCTAACACAGCTTCACAGGATCACGCCAGTGGGGCGGGACTGGTACTAGAGTGTGATATGCGACCGGCCCAGCATAGGGATCTACCATCAGTATCATGGGAGAGCTGCCCATGACAGGCAGGGTTTGATGCTCACATTGTGTTGAATGCACTCGCCCTTTCGCAGTGAAGCAGATATTGCTGCAGCTTCTGGCGATTAATAGCCGGGAAGGGTGGTTTTATCGGGGGTGGTAGAGGCTGTTGGCGACGGAGTAATGCCAAGTGACAGTTGGGTCCTCCTGTAGAGCTGCCGTTGTATGCAGATGATGTGATACCCATGTAACACCAATCGTGGGAAAACTGTCGGAGATGAGTCCGAGATCAATGCAGGCTTCTTTATGAGGAAGATCTTGTCCCGGCCCTGATCATCTCTACCCCAAAAGGGTAGGATGGCAACTCAAGAATCTTGATGCCTCCTGTGGTAGTAGTGTACATCCTCATAGTGACTGGAATGAGGTCCGAATGACGTAACCCAAGGCGGCGGGTGACCTTCATACCAGCAATGCAACTCTGGCATCTTGTATCAGCCATGGCGAATGCTGGGCAAATGCTGGGCAAGTCATTGTAGGGGTGGAGAGGTCAAAACCCAACGCCTCAAAGTCGTCAGACACGATCTTGACAGTCACGCCAATAAATGGTTGATGCGCAGATCTCCGTCTGAATCGTGTATCGGAGAGATTGTCATAGATATGTTGGTCAAATGGAATAGTCAGTCCACCTCGTGGTCGCTGCAAAGTGTGGATGGCACCCAGGGCATCAAAGACAGCACCCTCGTGGCGCATTATAGGCCCGGTGGTGTGCAGTAGCTGACTGCTGGTGATGGTCGAGTGCCGGTAACTCCAGACATCTGCAGCGGTCACCAGACAGACGGAGAGCTCGGCCAGGCACGGGGGCATCCTGACAAGATAGCTCTACCAGCCGGCGTGGCGCACCTTGCCCGTCACAATTCTCTTGAGACTGAGTTGATGATTTCAGCAAAGTAACAATCTCACATAATTATAGCCCCTCTCTTTCCATCGAGCGTAGGGGGTACATCCATACCAATTCCATGCGTACGCTATATAATGGCCTACCAATGAGACAGGTCTTTCCTCTAAAGTCGGGCAAATCCATGCCAACGAATTTTCTATATAAAAGGACAATTTGAATTCATAAGTCGGATTTGCCCGACTTTAGAGGGAAGACCTGTCTCATTGGTAGGCCATTATATAGCGTACGCATGGAATTGGTATGGATGTACCCCCTACGCTCGATGGAAACAGAGGGGCTATATGTGAGATTGTTACTTTGCTTCGACGGGAGCCCGGATAGCTCAGTTGGTAGAGCACTGGTCATGGAATCCAGGGTCCCGGGTTCGAATCCCGGTCGGGGCATTGTAATTTTCTCACATTTACTTTCTTTATGATATATTCAATTTACTTCAATCCGTATCAATTATGATATATATATATATATATATGTTAGGAGTTTATTTTGTTGACTATTATTGTTTCTTATTATTGCTATCAGGGCCTCATGGAAAACCATCACTACTTGTGATAATGAGTCACCTTGTGACTATATATATATATATATATATATGTTCTTATCTTATTTTTGGTTATGAGTTTATTTTTCATGATTTTCTTGACTATTATTGTTTCTTATTATTGCTATCAGGGCCTCATGGAAGACCACCACTACTGGTGATAATGAGTCACCTTGTCTAAATATCAGAAATTAATAAATGAATAGATAAGTTACGTTCTTCTGAACTTAATCATTTAAACATGGTAAATATATTAAATTTACAAAGTAGTAGCCATAACAAGTTGTGGCAAATCGAGAGGGGGGAGGGGGGGGGGGCTCACAAGTATGCTACATTTTTTCTATCAATTTTAAACAAGGGGGGGGGGGTTAAACTACGTAATATTAGGATGGGGTTTTTTTTTGGCCAGTTTGCGTCTTTACATCATCAACACAAAAGAAAAATACATTTGAAAGTGTCAAAACAGTTTATATAGTTTACCTTTATATTGTATATTAATGTGTAACAAAACTTGAGAGCTCACACAAGCATTTTACTTGGGAAACACGAATTGAATTTTAAAAATATCTCAAAGACCAGGGTGCCCTCCCCCCCCCCCCCCCCTCCACATACACACAAAAAAAACAAGCACTGTATATATACCATATACATTTATTCATTCATATTTAACACAAAATTAGTACTTTCCGAAGTGGTCACCCATTGCCGTATTTTTTCGATGCTATTTTTTCATAGATTTTTTAACAAATGTTTTCAGATACCTTTACTGGACAATGCGTGGTGAGATTGCTCGGGCACCCCTAGATGGCGTTGCAGGTATAGAGGTTCTGTATAGTAACCCGTCTCTGGAGCGACTCACTGGATTAAGCATCGATCTCACCAGTAACTATTCATACGTATATTATGCTGAATATTCAGGGGACCCTATATGGAATAACAGTGGTATTGTAAAAATGTCTCTGAAATGTACCATCCGACATATTTATAAAATAATTTTCAATATTCATTTTACCTTTTTATATGGTATCGTATATTGAAAAGAGGTATACGAATTAAAATACCATGTCCTTTAAATTCAAAACATGGATTGGACCATTCGTTATTTCGATTGCGTCATTACATGCGCTTATCGAGCCTATGAAATGAATAAACTCATTTGCCAGTTATCAAAAGTATTGTTTGCAATGTGTATTTTGCAATCTCTTTTGAAACGATATCATTCTTTCATGACGCGCAAAAGACCCTACAAGTCACTGAGGCGGTCCTACAATCAGCAAATGATGCCTGGCGTGAGCCGGACTTTGTAGGATGACACGGTCGTGTCCTCATGTTGTTTAAAGATGGCATCCATGACTTCAAATGGTTGCGATGATTAAAGAATTGTTGCTTTTTATAGGATAAGGTATGCTATAATTTTTCATTTTACTTTGCGAATTTTTATGAAAAAAATGAAGTTGAAAACGAAAACAAGAAGAAGAAAACATAAATGGATTTTCAAAAAATGGATAAATAAGACAATTTTTATAATGGCATACCTATAAAGAGGGTCCTTCACACATCCAGTGGTAGAGAGACCCTTAATGACATCCTCGGTTGCATGCGTTTTTATATGCCTTATTTCTAATTAGATGCTTGCTGATGATTTTTTTTTATTCACTAAATTCTTTGTGTGTATGAGTGGCCATGGTTAATAAGGCTATATATTTATGACACAGGAAATGAAAGACGCATCTTCTTCAATGACAGGGATGGTGGCAAAGCTTTCTACAAGGACATCAGTACACCTCCAAGCGTAGATACATCAACAGCCCAAGACTTAAGCGATTACTTACAAGGTCCACCATTCGATGTGAACTACTTCAATGGCGTCCTTTACTTCGTAGATCTATACAGTGCAACGGGTATCGGTATTATGAGGAACTACAGTCTTATCAACAGATCTTACAACTTTCAAGAAATCGATCAGTTTCAGTCTCCCCATCGAATGCACATCGCTTTCATAGATTAAAACAAAATGATTCAAAGTATTTTAGAGTGAAAACAGGTCAAATGTCAATGGCGTCAAATGTCAATGGCGTAAATGTCTCTCAAATTTGAGCGGGGCTGGTGTTGGTCACCCCACAAGGTAATGACCTTTTTAAATTGGGGGGGGGGGGGGGGGGTGTTTAAAGATTAATGAGTTCAATCAAGGATGATGCCCTTGCTAAGTGTTCAGGTGACAATCGACTTAGCTACATTGCCACCACGCCAAACAAGAAAAAAAAGTTCAAACTTACAAACCAACCGACAAACAACAAAACGAACACTCCCCCACCCCCGCCCCCAAAAGGATTTTTGTTTAAGTGCATGTACATTTTTGGTAGAGTCTTTTTAGAGTCTCATCTTGTTCTCCTTGTATCAATAGACAAATGTACGAGATCATTTCATACTCCATCCATGATTTCTAACCAATGTTAGGCCCTAGCCTAGACCCTTCCAGCACTACTGCTCACCGCAACAACAATCCCAGCACTTCGCCTGAAGTGTAGCGTGTGCGTACGCTCAACAGTCTTTATATATTTTACACGAGTAGTGCACGTGTAGTACAAGTTGCTGTTGTTTGACTTAGCATATCTGGGACAGGTATTTAATCTTTTTTTTTTAACCCCTCTTTTGTCAATATCTCACTTGAGGAGGAAACAAAATTGACAGCAGCTTAGTAGTGCTATTTCCTTTCCATTTATCATCTAAAAAATCAAAGAAATCTGACGAAAAGTTTTTGAGGGCTTACCAAAATTATTATCTTTAACTTACAGAATCTTTTCTGAAAAACACAAAAACCGATATCCACGTTTGATAGAATAGCCCCCACATAATCTGATTCCCATCCCTAAAACACATCTTAAATGAGGAGGAAGGGAAAGTATAGGACAAGAAGGCTATATGCTCTTATTGCTGCCTGCAAACATCTTACTAATACTAAGTCGGTCTTTGAGAAATACCTACTACATGGTATATACAAATGATCTGCTCTGACCACGGATGTGCATATTTAGGAATAAATCTAAATGCATTTTTAAAGTAGATTAATTATCTTGTTTGTTATAAAGAGGAACTGTTACCAATTCAAATTTAATGTTTAATTTTAAAAGTACGGTAATTATAATCATTTTCTAAAGAAACTTTTATTTCATGCTAATTGAAACCCGTTTTGTACAAATAAGTGTTTTCCACGTTGCATGTTATATACCGTAGGATATTTAAGTGGAAAATAGACATTGAAAACATGATAACAGGAACATCTTATGTTTAATTTATTGAAGAGTTCTACCTGTCATGATCAGGAAGAAAATTACTTCGGATGGTTAGCTTGAAAATAAATAATACATTATGTTATGATGGTTTCCTTTCGAAAGAAGACGCAGGAGAGAGTGTATATTCCATTTATTATTCTTATTTCATTGTTTATGTATAGTCATCAATACATTTGATTAAGAGTGCGGCTACACTCTTTAAAAAGAATTTGTCACTAATTTGAAGGAAGTAGAGATTAATGATTTAATTTTAATTATAAAGTGCATGCAACAGAGAGAAAGATGACGTAGTAGTTGCAGAATTGCTGTCAAATGACTAAGTTTGGAAGAAAATATCAACTTGTGGAAAGGTCCCGCAGAACTTTCATTTTAAGAGGGATACTAAACAGTCTCAGGTGATCTATTCTTAAAAGAGTTTATGGTCAATCTGTGAGCATTGTGTCCTACCGGGTTGATTCCATTAGAATGTCGAATATTGGATCTTGAAATGGTTTCATCCATTGGGCTTTATTGACGGCTGTCCAGGGTAAAGTATTTATTGGTGAAAGTGTGCACAGGTGTCAACTCTTCTCATTCTCTTTTTCTTCTCCTCTTGCCCTTCCCTTTTCTACTTCTTCTCTTTCTTCAACTGCATCTTTTCCCATTTACATCATCTTCTTCTTCCTCTTCTTTTTCCTTTCTTTTCCTTCTTCTTCTTTTTTATCTTCTACTTCTTCTTAGTTTCCTTCATCTTCTTTTCCTTTTTTTCTTTATCATCACTTTCTTTCATTTCTTCTTCTCCTTCCTCGTCCTCTTTTTTTTTCTTCTTCTTCTCCTCCTTCGACGTTGACTACCACACGCTTAAAGGGATACTCAGCCGCAGATTGTGGACGTTTTTATACCGCGAGAATGCACCGCGTGATCGTTACCTGATCATGCCGTTGCCCCGCGGGGCGCAAACTTCGGACACACTGGTCGCCGGACAACATTCCACGCTCCGCCGAGCTCGAGCTCTCGTGCGAGATTCGGTCGGCTTCGTGCAGTCCGAAATATAATCCCAGCAGTCCGACGGACGCGTTCAACGCACAAACTTTGTGTACGAGTGAATAGGGCTTATCCTGACATTCCCCACGGCTGTCTGGTGGCGTAAACCTTAAAACCTAGTCTCCAGCCCGATTGTGATATCCATGACAGTATTCATCACAGTAAAGTCGGTGGACGTCCAAAAACGCGCAAAATACAGTGTGGGTGTTATACTTACCCCACAACCTCTTAGTTCTGTAGTTCCCCGTGTACATAATGGAATACCTTGTAAATACAAAGTGTGTTAGTAATAGTTTGTGCTTTCGAAATATGTTTAATGAAATATTGCTTCTTGACGTGAATAAGCTGTTGACAGTCTTGATTTAATCATTCAAATCAGAACAGAAGAAAATGAACTAAAGAGATAAAGCCCTAAATGGGTTAGCTATGTATTAGCCTGCTGTTATCTTTCAGTGGTAATCGATATAAAATCTTGTAAGAGCGACGAATCGGGGGGGGGGGGGGGGGCACAGAAAAACGAAATCATACTCTTTCTGAAATACATCAAAATAATCAAAACGATAATAGTAGTAATAGCAGTAATGATAATAACAATAATAATGATAATAATATAAATAAAAATGATGCACACAGATATGTTCGATTGCCTCCACTGCACAATTCGGAGGTAAACGTCACCTAAAAACCAAAAAAAAAAAAGCGGTAGGACCCCCCCCCCCCCCCCCAAACATGATTCACTGCTGATATTAATGAGTACATGGTCAATCAGCCCGCTGCGTTGTGAAAAATTTATTTATTTATTTATTTATTTATTTATTTATTTATTTATTTATTTATTTATTTATTCTTTTTCCGTTTCACATAAACAAAATATAAAGAAACATGACATGATAACTATAATACAGAAAAGTTGTTAGAACATGTGTCAAATAGAATACATGAAAGTATCATGATTCTTGAAAAAAGGATCAACAACATAACAATACAAAATTAAAAACACTTTAGCTTATACTAAGTGTAAAAGAAGCAAAGCTTGTATAAGAGGCAAGCCCGTGAACTTGGTTTCAATACGTTTTAATCCAGGGAAAAGAATGTGAAGAAATGTATAATGAAAACATAATATGTGACCCGACGCCTCAAAACCTACAATAAGTCGCCCAAAATTTTTTGTTTTGTTTTATACATTTTCTGAAAGTACAGGTTCTCAGCTTTCCAATGGTATACTCAATGGTAACACCTTTAAATATCACATTTAGAATCAGTATGTATCCAGCAATCAATAACTCCTATTCAGAGAAAATGGCCGTTGAAGTTCGGAACAAAAGAGTGCTAAACCTTCGCTCTCTGTGTGCGCCCAAGTTAAAACTGGGTATTGAAATGGCCATAGCAAGCGGTGTGAAGGGATTATCGGATTAGGCTGAATTTTGGCACACTACTCCAAGAGGACCTATTCATTACTCACTCAAAAAACAATTTAATACCTTTAGAGGTAAAGTAGTAATTTGGCATTGAATGAAAGTTTTACAAAAGCTCTCCAAATTTTCATTAGCTCAACAGGTGAAAAAAATGAGTCATTTTAAATGCCCCAAAAACCTATTTATAAGTCGAATTACGACTCACAAACTTGAGACATGATAGAATGATAATGAAACTACCCATTTCTATCAAAAACAGAAAACTGACTGATCCAGGTAAATTTACTATTTTGGGCAGTTTGCTCCGTTGTGGTCTGTGCGACTTATTGTAGGTTTTGAGGCGGCGGGTCACATATATACAAAATATATGAAGTTATAAAAGTATAACTGATGACAAATATAATAACGGGGGGGGGGGGTCAGAAAGAGAATTTGCAGGTAATTGTGCAAAGACAGACTGCAGGGGTACGTGTATGGAACAGGTCGTTAGGCATGCTTATATGATTTCAGTTAAAATAAAGTGTTATACGAACGTATAATATAGGTATGGATAAGTTATAGTTAATTATGTATTAACTTGAGCTGTTGGTGTGAGTATTGACAGATCAACATTTTTTAAGCATACATTTAAAAGCATTAATACTAGGGGATTCTTCAAAATCATGAGGCAGAGGATTCCAGTATGCAGATCCAGAGTAAACAAATTAGTTCTTTGCAAATAAAAGTCTTGTTAATGGTAGATGATAGCAGTTTCGTTGTCTAGTTGGGTAATAATGTATAGAAGTATTCTTGCGGAACATATTAGAAAAAAATGCGGGGAGATTGTCTTTACTTAATTTGTACATGAATTGGCCGAGTTGGAAAAGATATATGTCATTTACTTTCATAATATTGTTTTCAAAGAATATAATATCGGTATATGATCTAAATTGCGGTTGAAATATTATTCTTAGAGCCTTTTTCTCCAAAAGTAATATCCGGTTTAATTGTGTTTTTATTGCACATCCCCAAGCTATAATTCCATAATTAATATATGGAAAGATCAATGTGTAATAAAGTGTCAGCAATGTTCCTGAAGGAAGAAAATGTTTGAGTTTATTAATGTTTCCGATATTTCTAGAAATTGTTTGGCATGTGCTATCGATATGAGGTTTCCATGACAATTGGTTGTCAATAAGAACTCCTAAAAATCTTGTTATAGAAACATTATCAAGAACATGGTTATCAAAATGGATACTGCCTGGTAAACTATTGATTTTATTACTAAATAGCATGTAATTTGTTATCTGCAGATTAAGTGAAAGTTTGTTTGACTTGATCCAATCGGTCACATATGTGAGTTCAGAATTCACAATTGTAATGAGTTGATTAACATCAGTATGAAAAAAGAAAATATTTGAGTCATCAGCGAAGAGTATGAATGACAAGAAATTAGAAGATTTTTGTATATCATTAATGTACGTAATGAAAAGTAGAGGGCCAAGTAGGCTACCCTGGGACACGCCACAAGTAATTGGAAGAATAGAAGAATTGCAATTGTTAACCGATACAAATTGAGTCCTAATAGTGAGGTAACTCCTGAACCACTCCAAGGCCTTCCCTCTAACTCCATAATGACAAAGTTCATGCAGAAGAATATCATGGTTTATGGTATCGAAGGCCCTGGAGAAGTCCAGGAAGATACCAACAGTGTGACAACCTTTATCGATAGAAGTGGTGACTTTATCAATAAATTACAAACTTGCGTGAGAGGTACTATGGTTTTCCCGAAACCCAAATTGGAAGTTTGAAAAAAATGTTGTGTTGTTTGAAAAACTGTGTTGTTCTTGTATGGACATTTTTTCTAGAATCTTAGATAGCGAGGTTAGTAGGGATATTGGACGATAGTTACAAGCAAGTTGACTGTCACCTTTTTTTTTTAAAGAGGAATAACTTTTCATTTTATTAGGACCCGCCCTGTGTTAAGAGAAATATTAAAGATGTGCACTAAGGGATCAACGATAGCTATGATAATTTTCTTTAAGAGGAAATTAGGAATGCCGTCAAACCCAGGACTTTCCTTATTCTGCAGATTGCTAACAGTATTGATGATTTCACTCGTATTTGTAGGATTGAAAAACATAGAATTAGGGTTAGGGTTGTCAAGGAAATCATTGAAAGATGTATTAGCTGGCGGCACTTCTTTCGCCAGATTGTTACCAACTTGTGAAAAATATGAATTAAACTTTCCTGCGATATTATTGTCAGCGGTTGAGCTATTGCTTGTTTTTATTTTTGTTCAATGCGCCATTAATAATTGTCCATGTGTTCTTCGTATCATTTTTGTACATATTAAAGTTGAGGAGTGTAGTATTCCTTTTTTGCAATACGCAACATAGAGGTGAGGGTATTTTTATAAGAGGTGTATTTAGAACGAAAGAGAGACATCACTTGGTTTGGAGATATATCTATAATAAAGATTGTTCTTTCTGTTGATAGATCTCAAAAGCGATTTTGTAATCCAAGGGTGAATTGGAATCTTTTTATAATTTGATTTGACGATAAATGAGGAACAAGTTTGTAAAAGTGTGTTTTAATTTTCCTTTTCAATTGTTTGATATGATGTCTTGGAAGTTATTGACACTGTTTTGACTCCAATGAAGAAAGAAAGAGCATAAAAAGATGCACAAGGTCTGTGTAGATCTTTCATTTCATTTGGAATGGAAAAGAGTACGTTATTTGCAATTGCGTGATTTATTAATTGGCCTGTTCATGAAACAACTGCTGTAGTGGAAGTGATGATCTCGGAATATCTAACATCACTCATTTACTATATATGGATAAATCAATAGGCCTAACAAGGTCTGTACATTCTAGGATACTAATAAAGAAGTAAGTGTTACAGTAATTTTGATAATTGGTTGACTTTTAATTGTCGGTTCTATTTGAGCTTATATTTTCTTTATTTGCACCAGCAGCACTTTAGACATGTATATAATTGTGCTGTATATAGTTTTAGAAATATATTTTTTTTAAATTAAAGTCACAATCATTCTATATCTTTTCTTTAATTGCAATCTGGCGATTTTTGGCTTTCAAAAGTGTACTATTGGCTTGAAAGTATTTCATTATTTCTTTTCTGTTGAGATTCTGGCCGTATATAGGACCGAATGCGATTATTGTCTCTCTATTTGTGTATATTTTAATCTATACTACGGACTGGACATGTATGTAAAGTACATTAACATGTATATGATAAATATGTTTACCTTTATTGAATTTTCAAAATGTCTGAAATTTCATATACCGTATATATATATATATACACTCAACCAAAAAAGTAAGTTCCCCCCTAGCATTTTTGGATATATCTCAAAAAGTATTTTACCGATTTTCACAATTCAAACGGGAATGGATAGGGAATTTTATTACTCATAACATGAATGGCATATCATTGCCACCAGATATCATTATTGCTGTGAAAAAATGCATTTTATGTCAAAATGCAAAATTTTGACAAATACTTTTTGAGATATATCCAAAAATGCTAGGGGGGAACTTACTTTTTTGGTTGAGTGTATATATATACTACTCTGTTATACTGCTAAAAAATGATGATAATGAATGATAATAACTATAACAATAATGAATTTTATCATTATTACTATTATTATCATTTTTGTTCATTAACATCATCTATATTGTAGCAGTAGTAGGAGCATTGTTAGTGGTAATGTTAGTAAAAAGTAATTCAGAAAAAAGGTTTGCGGTACAACCATGTGAGTTGGAATAACTCCAAGTTCCGGTCAGAATGCTCTGGCTGTCGTCAATATCAGCACTCGTAATCTCACTAATCACGAAATTTCTTTCCTTTCTTTAGGTCTGAACTTTGCCATGACACCGTCAAAGATTGACTCTGCCGAACTCGTCCAGAACATTGAACCCTCACTCAGGGCAGTCGGCAAAGCACAGGGTGATGAACTTCGCAGGGAAATTACTAACATTCTTTCCACAGCAAATCCCCCCAAAACCTAATCTATCCAAACAGGAAACCACCGCCCTTCGTGCTCTTCGCACTGACCGCTGTATTCACATTCTTTCCGCAGATAAGGGCAACGCCACGGTCGTCATGTACCGCACTGACTACAACCATAAGATCTCAGATATTTTATCCACAGGTTTGTACACCGAGGTCAAGAGAGACCCGACACCCAACATCAAACGACACGTCACCGACAAACTTCGTTCACTCAATTAACTTGGCCTGTTCCCTCCACGAGTTTATCGTTTTCGTCTTCCTTCCTCCAGCTCCTGCCCAGTGTTCTTTGGTCTACCAAAAATTCACAAACCAGACATCCCTCTCCGCCCGATTGTGTCCTCACGTGGTTCCCCACCTACAATCTTGCTAAACATCTCGCACACATCCTTCAACCCCTCACAGGTCAGTCGCAACATCATGTCCGTAATTCTCATCACTTCACCACAATCATCAATGACATCAAGCTCAACTCTACAGACATACTAGTTATAGTTTTGATGTTGACTCTTTATTTACCAGTATCCCCATTCAAGAAGCTTGCGACATCACCAGAACTAGATTACAACAAGACACTGATATCCAGGACAGAACCCCACTATCTCCCCAACAGATTTATGACCTTTTTCTCCTATGTCTTACCTCCACCAGCTTCCAGTGGCGGGATAAGTACTTCAACCAATCAGAAGGTGCCCCCATGGGCTCTCCACTCTCCCCAGTTATAGCTAATCTCTTCATGGAACAGTTCGAAACTACTATTCTCTCCACAGCACCGCATAAACCCACACTTTGGCTCCGTTACGTTGACGACACGTTTGTCATTTGGCCGCACGGTCCGGAAAAGCTGAACAGTTTCCAGGATTTTCTCAACAATCATCACCCCTCCATCAGCTTCTCGTCAGTAGCAGAAAACAACAACTCTCTTCCTTTTCTTGATGTTTTGATCATCCACAGGCCTGACGGTTCACTCTCCCACAGTGTTTAGTTTAAACCTACCCACACGGACCGATATCTCAACTTCCGATCTGTCCACCATCCGTCCTTCAAACGTTCGGTCTCCAGTTTCCTGATCAGGGGAGCTCACAACGTCTGCGACTCAACCAGCCTTGACAACGAGTTAAAACACATCAAAGCAGTTAACAATGGTTTCCCTCCTCAGGAAATACGCACATCTGTCAACAAACCCCATTCTCCCCCACCAACCAGGCACATCTCGTCCTGGACTATTCCCTACACAGGTCATGTCTCTCACCGCATTCAACGAGTCCTGCAGAAGGCTAGCATACGGGTTTTCTTCAGCTCTAAACACAAACTTCACAAGTCTTTCTACACACACAAAGGCACAGCTTCTCCCGACCAGGAGTGTATCAAATCTAGCATCAAGGAACACCGTGTCCATGGGAGACTTGGTCACTACGACCAATCTGCCATTATCAATCATTCTGGCACTTGTGATCACCAGATTCACTGGGAAGACACCAAACTTGTAGCCCCCGCTTCCAACTGGTACACCAGGAGGGTCCGTGAAGCAATCGAGATTCACAGACATAACACAGTTACACAGGACAAGGTTTTACAGATTAGCGACATTTGGTTTTTACTTTTCCAATAATAACTAGTGTTATATTTTTCCGCAGATATTCAACCGTAATTGCTATCTTCAAGAGAATTTTGTGTTTTTTACTCTTTCTGATTTCGTAATCACCCCCTTTTTTCCACAGGTTGTACATGTTTACCATTGTTCATCACCTTTCCCTCCACAGGCAACTCCTGATGTCATCATTTATCAACCTTTTTCCACATGTATTTTAACCACAATTTCTTCCCTCAACAGGATTTCATGTTTCTCTCCTCAATTTGTTCATTACCATTTTTTTTCACCTTTTTTCACCTTTCTCTCCACAGGCAACACCTGTCCACTTCCTTCATAACATTTATTATATTTATTATTAGTATACTCATTCTGGTGTCAATATTTCACCTTTTTCCATATGTATGTTTTAACCTTAATTTCTTTCCTCAACAGGATGTTCTTTCCTCCACAGATTACCTACGGTCCTAATCCCCCTTTTGTTTCCAGCTTCACTTGTTTTCAATGTTTTTTCAACGCAGGATTAGTTTGATGTTACTTATCCTTTCAATGCAGGTACCTCGATGTTATTTATCCTTTTAATGCAGGTACTTTGATGTTACTGTTACTATTTCTTTCTATACTAATTCCGTGATGTTATTGTTTGCCTCCATTTTAAAAGTGAATTGCCTAACATTACAAACAAATTGTGAAGCTGTAGAATTTCAAACGCTTCATATATAAATTCTGCTGATTTATTCGCTCTTCTTATTCTCCTGACGACGGCCAGAGCATTCTGACCGGAACGTTGAGTTATTCCAACTCACATGGTTGTACCGCAAACCTTTTTTTTCTGAATTACAACTTCACCATGCAAACCTTCAAATCCTATATTAGTACGGCCGTCACATGGAAAAAGTGCCTAACTTGAAAAATCACGTATCACGTATCACGAGAAAAATCGGTTTAAAGTTGAAGCCACTATGGTTCTTTTATCTGACTGCTATGGTGGTTGATGTTTTTCATAACGATATAGAATAAGAATATTTTTTAATTAGAGAACAAATCAGGATTTTTCATCAATTTCCTGAAGAATTAGAGCACATTATATCTAGTTAGACACTTACACCATTAAATCAATAATTAACCTGACCGAACGATTACATGATAAAAGTGGCTATCTCTGAGTTAGTCACTTTTACCATGTAATTCAATCCGAAAGGTGTCTATCTTTGAGATACATAGCGCATCGGTGCTGGACAAAGCTAGCTAGCGCGCAATTTGTAATGCGAGCGTGCGTAGCGCCTGATCGGTACGTGCACCAAGTGGGCCGGCCGGGCTCCTAGCGGGAGCAAACGTAAACCGTAACGGTACCGATGATATGGTTGGTATACACGGGGGAAGTCTGGTGTAGCGTGCAACGAAGCGCCGATCATTGTCCGTGGAAAGTTAGATTCAAATTTAATTGTCTCTCCCGGATTTTCAAGTAAAAATAGAGCAACCTACATCTGCAGGTAAGTTAAGAAACATTTAAGTTTATTATTATCCAACCCAACTAAGAAATAGCGTAGCTGTAGGCTAGGGCCTATAATATCACCAGTTAAGACTGAACTTTTGGCTTTGCTTAGTTTGCTGCAGCGGCGCGTCACGGCGCTGCCCCCCAGCCCGGCCCGACCAGCCCGGACCAGCCTTCCGTTGGACTTCAATTCAAGTTCAACTAAACTTTATTAAATCATTGGAATGGGGATTCATTACAATGAGTCTAATAATTAAACAATGTGATACTGATAGTATAAGAAATTCATAAAATCATGAAAATATAATGAATATGAATTAGGCCTATGGAAGAATAGACTAGAATTAGAAACATTTTTTATGGCTGACTGAGAAAAGAACAATTTGGATGTTTCAATTTCACTTTACATTACTCAGAATTTTTTTTATTTACTCTTTACTTTAGTCATGTAATTTTAGTTTAGGTTTTCACACCGGGATCTGCCTAGAGTTAATGTACATAGTGTTGCGTAGCGATTACGCAACACTTCGCTGGCGTACGCTGTGCCTGCGCCAAGGAACGCAAAATAGGCATGATCAATGATAGGTACGCAAAATAGGTACGCAAAAAATTAAACATGTTTAATTTTTGGGCGTACTGTACTGTCTGCGTAGAGCAAGAGAACGCAGTTAATTTATATGCAAGCCTATGCAACACTTCGTCACTGTACGCTATTCCTACGCAACACTACGCCAAAATGTCCCGGCCCGGTGTCTCAAAACACATTTTGATACTTGCGCATGAAATTGCGTAGCGTTGACTACTGTGGCGTGTAGACCGACGTAGACTTGCGTAGCGTAGACCTGGCGTACATTTGCGTATAGTTGCTTATACTATAGTACTCATGCTGGATCCTAATGTTTTTCATCACGTGGCTTACAAATTCCGAAGGATAACAGCTTTTTGGAATGGACTTAACCAACTCATTATCTTTTGATTCTAGCAGTAGCACAGCAAGCAAGAGTTGCTTGAGAAGTTCATAAGGCGGGAAATGCTATAGGCCTAATGTTTTTTCTTTCTTTTTTTCATCTTCGCTTGCGCACAGAATCCGTACGCAACCGTCAGCAACACTACGCAGACTTAACGCCTGACCTAGCATGGACAAGTTACGCAACCCTACGCTATACCCTATACGCAGAGACTACGCCAATCCGTCATTTGTTTTTTGATGAGTACGCAGGGAATTTTGGCGTACTCCCTACGCAAATCCCGGTGTGAAAGTCCATTTATTGTCTACAACAAAACAGAAGGCTAGGCTTTGCCTTTGAAGAAACTTCTTGCATAAAAAACACGCTTAAATTATGTATGGTAAGGCGTCCGAAATCTATACAGGTTCAAGAGCTACGCACCCGCACATACACCAAATGCGATGCGATCAATGCACCAAGCTTTTGATGTGACTAACGAGATTATCATTTACGGTCACCAAAACCACCCAGTAATTTTCCATTGCTTTTTTGTAATATCACTAGGCCTAATTACTAACCAGTCATCTTCAAAATTAATATTTTCATTCATTTATTATTTTTGCTAAGCTTTTCTTTCATGTTATCAAAAAACTTTGGCACCGGCAAATTCATATGTGACCTGCATATAAATAAATAATCCCAAGCTTTTTTCTTTTGTGTACATATCTAGGTCATCTGACACTGCCTTCGCCCCTTCCCAAGACATACCATGGATGGATCCTAAGTCACAAGTTGCCGAGTACCTAACCATGGCCTAACCCAAAATTTGCCGTCAGATGGAGACGACCAACAGTGGTGGGTACTCAGTGGACATGAATGCCATTTTTCAAGATTTTTCGCGAGTATGCAGATTTAGTCTTATTTCACGCTGTCGCCACCAATGAAAGTTCTTAATTGATATCCGGAACATCATGGGAATCGAACCCATCCGACATAGCACAAAATGAGAATCACGTGGGGGAACCACTCGACTACAAAATCCTGTACATTCACGTTACCACAGCTTTTACAAACCACCATTGGTCAAATTTACACCCTATTCAAGTTATTTTTGGGTGCTTCTTGAAAATTTACCTCCTATTTACCCATGCACAATAAATAAATTCGTCTTTGAAATTAATCTCTGTGGCTGAATATACTATTTTTTTCTTCATAATAATGCATGTGCAGTGGGGAAGAAGGCAAAAAGTGAAAAACAGGGTGGGTGTAGATTATATCTGAAGCACCACCTACAGCGAAAGGGGAAATCCAGGAGCAGATACCATGTAAAAGTAAACATGGCCTTTGATTGTTATCAAGATTCGTTTGGCAAGTTCTCCAGAAGGGGAAAATTGTTAATGAGTTTGACAAAACGTAAACGTGGAATGATTGTTTATCGTTAAAGTGGCCTGGGGGTGTTTCATAAAGCTGTTCGTAAAGTTACGAATGACTTTACGAACGACTGGAACATGTTCTTGGGTGCTATACTAACCAGATTCTCAATCATTTAGCACAATAACTGATCACCAGTCGTGCATAAAGTCGTGCGTAACTTACGAACAGCTTTATGAAACATCCCCAGGTCTACGATTTCAGTGTGTAAATTTTGCAAGTTTTTTATGTTGTTAAAGCCCGTCAAAATGTAAGTGCTTACGCACAGGATACATGTTTGTGTATAATAAGTGTACATGACCTCAGCCATTGAATAGGAGTGGTTGCAATTGCAACGCAGTATGTGTCGTGCATAAAGGGTTTATTCATTTAAACAAAATCTAAGATGGTGCACAATTTAATTAGCTTATGTTTTTAGTAACTTACAAGAGCTGAAAGAGGGGTGGTTTCTGAGATTTATTTAATTTTGATTTTAGTGAAATAATTTGAATTGTCATAACAAAATGTACGCTTATATGGTTAGTGCATGTGCAAAAGTGACTGCGTACGCGGAATTCATCTGTGCAAACACCATTTAAATTTTGCAATTTGAAATATGTTATCACAAAATCTTTTCACCAAAATCAAGATAAAATAAATCTCAGAATACCACCCCTGTTCTGAGGGAATATTATTGATTCCATTGGAGGTAAGCCTGTCTTCATAAAGCACAAAGACATACCGTCAGTTGATGAGAAATTGCTAACAAATCAGGATTTATACAAATGCCTATTAGGTAGTGTACAAGGTCGAGAAATAAAAGGTGTGCAAAAAATTGGTGGTCTATGGAGACTGTATATAGAAAGCCAAAACACAAGAATTAAGCTAATTACGAATGGCTTGAATGTGAGGAATGCAAACGTTGCGGTCCATGACACAAACCCGTTTCTGTCCGATGGGAAAGAAAACGAGTCTCGTTCACACTCGGATGATACATCGAGTGAGGATCCTTTGAGCGAAGATGATGATGTAGATGAAATATCAGAACTATCGGTTGAATCACCTGAGCTACCTAAAAAACCTGTGAAAGAGAGCAAAGTCAAACAACAGAAACGAAAACAAAAACCTCTGCAAAAACCTCCAAAGAAAAGATAAAGTAAAGGACAAATGACTTCTGTTGAACTTATCTATCATTTATTTATAATTTGTGTAAATGGCTAATTGTCATATTCTCAGTTTAAATGCTCGAGGATTAAGAAATAAAGAGAAAAGAAATCAAATATTTCGGTGGGCCAGACACCAAAAGGCTGATATACTGTTTTTTCAAGAAACATACTGGTCAACTGAACTTGAAAACATTATTAGGAGTGAATGGCGTGGTCCATGTGTCTTTGAGCATGGAAGCAATCACTCACGAGGTGTTTCTATTTTCTTTAATGATAAACTAGATGTACAGGATATTGTAGTTAAACGTAGAATTAATGGTCATTTATTGATGTTGAAAGCAAAAGTACATGACACTGATGTAATGTTAGTAAATGTATATGCTCCGACACAAAAACAACATAGAGAACTTTTTTTTCGTAATTTAAATGATGAGTTGACTAGACATTATGACACCTCAAATGATGGTGAATTAATTCTTGGAGGTGATTGGAATTGTGTACTGGATATGAGTAAAGATGTACAAGGAACCAAAACCATGTACTATAAGAAATCTATAAATCTTAAAAAGTTAATTAAAAGACACTCTCTACTTGATATCTGGAGGGTAACACATCCAAACAGCAAACAATTTACATGGAGAAATATTTCCCTCAAAAGGGCTTCGAGGTTGGACTTTTGGCTAGTGAATAAGAATGTTAAAAGCAAAACATCATTTACTGATATTCGACCTGCAATTCGAGCCGATCATAATGCTATATCAATTAAAGTATGTACCAAACAAAGTAACAAAGGTCCGGGATATTGGAAAATCAACACTGATATTCTAAATGATAATGAATATCAGAATAAAATCTCTGAAATAATTCAATCTTTCACTAAAAAGTGTTTAACACCACTTACAAAATGGGAATTGTTTAAAGTTAACATTAGAGAATTTACACAAAAATACTGTCGCAAAAAGGCGTCTGAAAGGAAAAATCATAAGTTGTTATTGGAAACAAAATTATGTGAACTAGAAAAACAAATTGATGTTAATGTTCATGATGAACAAGTATATAAGGCATATATTGATGTAAAGGAGAAGTTAGAGAAGATGTATAAACATGAATCTAAAGGTGCAGGAATTAGAGCTCGTATAAGATGGATGGAAGAAGGAGAAAGAAGTACAAAATATTTTTTAGGTTTAGAAAAAAATAATGCAAAGAAAAAAGAAATTACACAATTGAAATGTGGAAATGATAGTAGAGTCATTCACAGAAATGAGGACATATTGGAAGAAGTAGTAAAGTATTATTCAAAACTTTATAGAAAAGATAAGAATGATTGTGATGATATTAAAAGTATGAGTGACTACGTGTGTTCACAAAAAATTAATCAATTAACAAACGAAAGTAGGCAAACATGTGAAGGTTTAATTACACAAGATGAATGTAAATGTGCTGTATTTGCAATGCAGAAAAATAAGGCACCGGGGTCAGATGGAATTTCGATTGAATTTTATCAGTTGTTTGGGCCATTGATAAAAGATTTTCTTGTAGAAAGTCTAAATGAATGTTATGTGAGTGGAATGATGTCAAACACCCAGCAAAAAGGTCTTATTACTCTGTTGTTTAAAAAATGCGATTGCAAAGAACTGAAAAATTGGAGGCCGATTACGTTGCTTAACTGCGACTACAAAATAATTGCAGCGGTATTAGCCCCAAGAGTTCAGAATGTTATTGGTGATATTGTTCATGAAAACCAGACTGGTTATATAAAAGGTCGTCTTTCAGCTTGTAATGTAAGACTAACGAAAGATGTCATTGAGTATTTCATTAAACACGGTAAAACAGGTGCAATTATGTTGGTAGATTTTACCAAAGCATTTGAGGTTTTGGATATACAGTTCCTAAACTTGTGTTTGGAAAAGTTTAATTTTGGTGAATCATTCCGTAAATGGATCGCGGTTCTTTATACAGATATTCTAAGCTCTGTCCTGGTCAATGGTTGGATTTCAAAAGACTTTAATATTGAAAGAGGCATACGGCAAGGATGCCCATTGTCATCTCTGTTGTTTATTATAGCGGCCGAATTTTTAGCAAACAGTGTTCGGAAGAACAAAAATGTCACACCAGTCGATATATTGGGGTATGACATTCAACTTAAGCTCTTACAATATGCTGACGATACTCTTTTTTTTATTCAAGACGAAAACTCTTTAAAAGAAGTTTTGCATGAACTACAGTTATTTGGTAACATAGCAGGCCCGAAGATTAATAAAGAAAAAACAAGCTTGATATGGTTAGGAGACACTAGTAAACGCAACAATATAGTAAAATATGATTTAATGTGGGCTGATAAACCAGTAAAATATTTAGGTCATTACATTTATTCTAATAATGATGAAGCTCTAAGGCTAGATTGGGAGCAAAAATTGGTAAAACTACAAAAAATTCTTAACAGTTGGGCGAAAAGAAACCTAACCATTTTCGGTAGAGTGACTATTCTAAAGTGTCTTGCACTTAGTCAAATTATCCACTTGAGTATTGTTGATTCAATTCCACCCATATTTATGAAAATGTTAAATAATATAGTGTTTAAATTCATTTGGAATAGGAAAGTAGAAAAAATAAAAAGATGTACACTGACAGAAGACTACAAAAAAGGTGGAGTTCGAATGGTCGATATACAGAATCAAATGTTAAGCTTTCGTTTGAAATGGCTAGGCAGATTCCTAAACGAAAACAGAGAAACATGGAAAAAAATGTGCTCTTACTGGTTTGACCTGCTAGGAGGTATCACTTTGTTATTAAAGAGCAATTATAGCATGACTACGCTCAACGTTATAAATGAAAAGAAAATTCCCATCTTTTACAAAGAGATCTTACAAGCATGGGAATTTATTAGAACTTTTACCACTGTGAAAGATGTTAACATGTTCATCTGTGATTCAAGTGATATACTAGATCAAATTATTTGGCACAATAAACATATATTGTTCAATAATCAGTCGTTATTTTATAAAGACTGGTACGACAATGGTGTAATTTATCTTAGAGACATAGTTGGGAGAAATGGTTTTCGGTCATTGGAAAATATCGTGTCAACGATTAATGTCAAAAGATTTAAATGTACTTTGATGTTTGACTATGCGAAACTGAAAAAAGCAATACCAGCAGTATGGATATGTAAGTTAAATGATATCAATCTCCCTATCACTAGACAGCAACAAGGATGTAATGTTCCGAGATTGCTTATTGGAAACAGATTAAAATGCATCAGTGAATTGAATAGCAATGTTTTATATAAATTGATTTCCTCACGAAACTTTCTAACCAGCAAATGTTGTTCATATTGGGAAAATAAACTTAACATTGATATAAACTGGTCACATGTATTTAAGTGTAACCTTGTGCAAATTAGAGAATATAAGTTACGGGAATTTAACCTAAAATTATTGTATAATTTATTACCAGTAAGAAGCAATCTTTTTAAATGGGGTCTAATTGAAACATTGTTATATTCTCATTAATCGGAAAACAGGGAAATAAAATAGTAGAGGCAAAGTAGTAAAAGGCGAGAGGTCATGGGAGAAGTGAGGGATTGAACAGAAGAGAGAAAGGGGGAACAGAAAAAGAAGGTGTAAATGAAGTATGTTAGGGTCAGTGGTGTAGTGGAGCGTATACGCTTGTATACGCCGTATACGTAAGAAAGAAATTGGACTTTTTTGGGTATACGCGCGTATACTTCAAAAAAAATTATCAGGATTTAAAATTTAAATATATATATATATATAGCTATATATAGGGAAAAAAAGAAGAATTGTATGAAATTTATGAAAAATCGTCGAAATTCATACTCTGTGAATTGTGTTCCACAGAATTAATTTGTGTTGGCGATCCATATACTCGACAAACTTTTGACAAATCAAACGTACGTATTGGAGTATGATTGCGTATTATGTTTTTACGTACATCCGATCCATATCCGGCCGGGCCCGCGGCGCGCGTGTGATGTGCATGTGGCGGATGTGCCCAGCCCGAGGCCCCTGACCGGCGCGGCTAGGTATAGCAAGTGCGAGCCTAGCTGCCTGGCTAGGCGCGAGCTGGCTATATCCTAGTATAATATAGCCGCTAGGCCATCATCATGGTCATCATGGCCCATGCGCCGTACAAAATATACAATGTACAACTTTAAGGCCAAAGGAGGCGGAGCTGATTTCGTGCAGTGGCCAGGTCCCAAGATCAACTAAGGAATTTCAGCCTTTGAAGTTTGAGGAAAATTGAGGCGAATTCAGGCCTCAAAAAGCAGAACTCAGTTGTAGTTAATAATAATAATAATAATTGTATTTATATGGCGCTTTATACGGGCGTTTCTAAGCGCACTGGTTGTCTGTCTAAGTAAGTAAACTCTAGTAAACACGATAACATAAAAGCAAAACAGTAACTACATGTATGCGCCTCCATAAAAATTACAACTGCTTAAAAAGATGGGTTTTTAGGAGGATTTTAAATGATTCGATAGATGTGGCATTCTGAATATGGGATGGGAGTTTGTTCCAAAGGGTGGGGGCAATGGACGAAAAGGCTCGGTCGCCATACCGGGTTTTCGTACGTGGGCCATAAGATAATTGGAGAGAGGAAGATGAACGGGGGTCTGGCAGAAGAGGAGGAACGAAGGGTGACCAAGTCTTGAAGATATATGGGGCAAGATAACTGTTAAACAGTTCGTTGTGTTCAATTACCAAAACTGCACTGTTTGCACATCAAAAATAAAGTTTTAAAAAAATGTTATTACATTGGGTATGTATCTTCATGAATATTTTGCTCAAGCTCCCAACAAAATGTACAGGTGATGAGAATTTGCAGAAACTAGAACTAGAAAATCATTATTATGACAACGGTTTGATTATTTTTGGATTAGTTTGTGCATTTTGGACATATGGTTGATGCAATGATTGGTCTGAAAATACGACTCACTAATGCTTGATGCCTTTTGCAAAAACTAAGATTTAATTATATTTTGATGTGATATTTATTGTGAAAAAGATGCTTTTGAAATCGTGTTTATAATCAGGGCACTGTGAATATTACACTGTCTAAACCACAAACTTACTACTCGCATTCACTTCTACAACTATAAATGCAGGCTTTAAAAAAACACAACCACTGGCGTAGACAGGGGACACAAGGGGACCATCCCCCCCCCCCCCCCCATTCAGCCACTAAAAAAAAGCGAGAGCAAAAATCGGGAGAAGTGAGAGAAAAGGGGTTAAAAAGGCGCTACAAGCCGTTATCTTTCAAAATTTGCAAAAACGTCAAAGTTTTCGCGCTTCGCGCGGGAAGGGGGAAATAACTCTCCTCTCCCTGCACCAACCCCTGCAGTATTATATAATAACTGAAAAGCAGTCATGGCGTCGAACTATAACTTTCCGCCTAAACAAATTGTTTGCTATATACAAGCCGTTTTCTTTCTCTTAAATTTGCTAAAACGTCAGAGCTTTCGCGCTTCACGCGGGAAGGAGGGAAACTCCTCCTTCCTGCACTCACCCCTGTTATATACCGTGTAATATTGCTCCAAATAATTGAAAAGCAGTCGGTTCGTCGAACTATAACTTTCCGCCTAAAAGTTTGTTTGCTACAAGCCGTTATCTTTCTCTCAAATTTGCTAAAATGTCAGAGCTTTCGCGCTTCGCGCAGGAAGGGGGAAACCCTCCCCCCTACACCCATCCCTGTTGCAGTGCAGTATTACGCCCAAATAACCGAAAAGCAGACGTCGAAATAACTTTCCACCTAAAAAGGTGCTACGAGCCGTTATCTTTCTTTTAAATTTGCTATATAAAACGTCAGAGCTTTAGCGCTCCGAGCGGGAAGGGGAAATTACCCCCTTCCTGAACCCACCCTTGTCATCCATACAATGCCGTATTGCGTCCAAATAACCGTACAGTAGTCCTGAGCTCGAAATACCTTTTCCCCCCAAAAAGGGGGTGCTACGAGCAGTTATCTTTCTCTCAAATTTGCTATATAATGCACTAAAAAATAATCTATTTTTTGGAGGTTTGAAATGCGATTTTTTTCGAAAGCTCGGTCGCTTTGCTCCCTCGCATAATTATTATCTTTCAAGATCTCGCAATTTCGCGCCCCCAGTAGGCCTATATTGTTCTTAAATAGCTTAAAGGGTTCAAAATTTGAAAAAATAAAGATGTAATTGCTTTGCTCGATACATCATCGCTCCTGCTAAATACTGCGCCCCCGATGTAGGATAAATAAAGTGTATAAAACAGCGTTGCAAAGGTTTAACTTTTGAAAGAAATCTCAACCTCAGGTACCCTTGCTGAATTTCTGGACTCTTTCTCAAGCCTTTCAGGGTTTTCGTTAGTTTTGCTCCCGATTGTAGAAGTGAGTGAATAGAAAACCGCTTATCAATGCATAAAATTCGAGCTTCTCTACCGCTCAATTGCAAAATTTCCTGGGTAAAATGCACAAAAATTTTTTTAGGGTTAAAAATTTAAAAATTTGCCGCTCTCGGTCGCTTTGCTCCCTCGCTGACGTAGATAGGTTTGGGCATCCGGGGGGGTACTTCGTTTTTTTGCACCGGGTGCCATAATCCCTAGATACGCCACTGGCTTCGCTCCCTTGCCGGTCAACCCCCCCCCCCCCCTTCCCCCGATCATGAACACGGATCGACACCCCTGTGGCCCCCCTATCGAAAAATCCTGCCTACACCTGTGAGCACAACTCAATCTTATTTAATTGTTGAACAGGTGTCTTTAATCATATGAAAATTACACATACAAAAGTAAAACAGTGAATGTTATTAACAGTGGGTAAGTATCTTAAAGTACATTTATTTCAAACTGCACAACAAGATGTATGAAATAACTATATATGGTACCGTATAGTTGCAGTATCAAACCATTTGGAGATCTATGACAGCGTGTCTTATAAATATGTGTATCAGCAATTACATGTAAATGAGTGTTGCATAAACTAGAAATAAATATTATTATGACAACGGCTGGAATCATCTTGGATTATTTTTGTTCTTGGTGATTTAGACATGTATAGATCTATAGGTCTTATGCAAGGGTTGGTCTGAAAATATGACTTGATGTTTTTTTGTCTGAAAATATAACTCCCTAATGTGTTCAATTTTTTTTTTCTTCAAATTTTGATGCTTTTTGCAAAACTTAATTTTAACATTGTGAGATGATATTGTGACAGATGATTTGCGTGTGTGTGTGTGTGTGTGTGTGAGGATGTGTGTGTTTACATAGATTCATTTTTGGGGTACAGAGAATAGAGCACAATGAAGGCCTTTAATTCCGTCATGCTTGTGGGGTACAAAATACAATAGGAGAAAACAATAAAGTTCCCCACAAATCAGTGTGTGAGGGTGTGTGTGGGTGTGAGGGTGAGTGTGTGTGTTTTCTTGTCAGGTCACGGGGGGGGGGGGGGGGGGGTTGTGTTTGTGAATCACAACCACAGCACGGTGCATCGCCTCGTCGTTAGCTTGGTGCTCTGAGGATTGAGCTATTAGTATAAGGGAGTATACCCCAAAAAATATTTACCACTACAACACTGGTTAGGGTGTGTGTGTGTGTGTGTGTGTGTGTGCGTGTGCGGTGTGCGCGCGTGTGTGTATGAGGTAGAGAAAGAGAAAAATAGAGAGAGCGAAAGAAGGAAAGATGCAATGAGATAGAGAGAACAATAATAATAATAATAATAATAATAATTATTATTATTATTATAATAATAATAAAGCGCAGTAACTATCCCACAATTTCTATATATTCTACTGCGCTGCATGAGCTACTGATATGCTTGTTATTAATTGAATAGATATGCTCTGAGTTTTGATTTAAACATATTCACAGATGGTGATTTCCTGACTTCCAATGGCAAGTTATTCCAGAGTTTAGGGGCTGCACAAGCAACTGCACGATTACACAGTGTTACTCTTGTTGTTGTTTTTACGAATGGGATTTGGAAAAGTAGAGTATCTTGGGAACTGCGCAGGTTTCGACTAGGTTGATTGACTTTGAAATTCAGCAATTCTCTGATGTACATAGGAGCTTGACCATGAAGCAAGATTTTGAAAGTTGTTCTTTGGCGATCAGGTAGCCAATGCAGATTTCTCAAAAATTGGGGTGATACGGGTGAATTTGGAGCAGCCACTAATCAGCCTTGCACAAGTGTTTTGAATTCTTTGCAGTCTCGATATTTGACAGTCAGGGATCCCATACAGTACACCATTACAATAGTCCAACTTATTAGTGATGCATGCCTGAAAAATATCTCTCATAATATCCTTATTTAAGTATTTCCGAATACGTCTGAGATAATAGATCATGTAGTATGATTTACAGACATTTGTGATATGATCACCCATACTCAAGTGCACATCAAACTGTACTCCGAGATTCCTTGCATTCACCGATGGTTTGATTATAGAATATAGATTATAGAAAAAAGAGAGAGAGGGAGAGAAGTACACGCTCAACCACAAAAGCTTACCCATCTTACATGCATACAGTACACACATCTGTAAATTGTGGAATATATCGAAACAAGAAATTCAGAAAAAGCTCATAGAGATACATTTATTGCAAATAAGCTGATGATTCCAATACAACTAACGACTGCTTCCTTGAAGAAATACATTTCTTTCACGGTACACTTTCTTTTTTTCATTTTTCGAATATCTTGTGATGGAAAAGCGCCTTATATTCAACTCTATTATCAGCAATTAATTAACCATTATTTCTACAAAATTAATATAAGTGACTTAAAAAAAAAAAAATATACAACAACCCAATATTATTATAAAGATAGTCGTTATCAAGATCATCGTACTACTCCTGCTCCTACGCCTATACTACTACTAGTGTTTCTGCTAATACTACTACTTCTACTACAATATAGATAAAGATAGATATAGATGATAATAATGAACAAAGAGGGAAAATCTTTACTTGAATTTGGTCACTGTACCGTTAAAGTTTAAAGAGAGACGAAATAATAACACTTTCAAGCAAATAGTGAACTTTTGAAAGTCAATAATCGCCAGATTGTACACACAAAATAATGCAATTTATTAATAATAATAATACTCCGTTCTTGTATAGCGCATAACACGTTATGGTACATACGTCTCTATGCGCTTCCAAAGGGTTTGGATAGTACCCTGACTTTAGCTCCGGCAGCCGTAATCAGCGCAAGTGCATTTCAATGAATAAATCCTGCCAGGTACCCATTTACTAAACCTATATACAGTATATTACCTATATAAGGTATTTTAGCGGCGCATTAAAAACGCATATTTTTGTCCGCTTGATTTGCGCCTGCAATATGAGAGGATATTGCACGGAGCGCTGAATTCCCCATAGGCTACAGTACTAAACTTGCCGTGCAATATTATGCCGTATTTTGTCTGCGCTGTTTGCGTGCGCGCAAACAATTCAACGCATACACACATACGCACATGACGTCATAAAGAAGTTAAGTAAACTTGTGTGATCACAGTGATCAATTAAACTTAGCGAATCACCGGATATTCTATTATAAGTCGTATAATTTATCTGTTGCAATGAGTAAAGAGTATTAATTTGATGAAGCCGTTTTTGTGTTGTCGTGATGAAAGCTATCAAGAAAATACTAGCAATTCCTCATAGTAATCGAAAATACCAACTAAACTATTTGAAGGACGATACTAAGACACACATATGAACGGTTTGGCATGATTGGTACCTACCAACACTAGTGGCAATGCTTCCATTTAATTCAAACTACAAGAAAACCATCGTTATTAATTTCAACATTTGATACCGATTCATCCAACTATGTTTCGTTGATGGAAAATACATGTACTTTTAGTCAATAACAATTTAATTTCATCAATATTTCTTTGTAAACTCCGGACATTCAAATGTACAAATTTTAAACATTTTTGCTGCAATTTCTCATACTTGAAATGAGCATTAACTTCTAAGTTATTACAGAAAGGTAAATGCATCACTTTATTACCACTGTTGTTAGTAGTTTCAATATTTTCCGATATGAAATAAGGCAAGTATGAAAATAAACATTTTGGAAATTCCCAATTTAATTTAATTTAATTTAATTTAATTTAAGAATTCATGTAAAGGATCATGTTAGTCTTTGACACTGACACAAACAATGAATGTTTAGACGTAATGTGACAGGGATTCGAACCCCCTACCTTGGAGTCCCAGTCTTGTGACTTATCCACTAGACCACAACACCCCTACTCCAATGTATAATGTTCATATTGTTAACATGATATTATTGTTATAATTTAGTGTGATATAATATAAAATAAATATTAATATCATTATTATTGGTTTATTCATTATCACTGTCATTGTTGTTGGTGTGTTTGATAATGTCATTAACTTTAGGGTAATATTTCAAATAAAAGAAATGTGTCTCACAATGACTATTATGGAAACCTACACTGTAAAAAATAAGTGTAGATTAACAGTTTTTTTTACTTGTAAAATTACAAGTTTTGGCCGTTTTTCTGTATAATTTTTCTTGTGAAATGGCAGGAAATGCTAATTTTCCTGCCATTTCACAAGAAAAATACCGTATTAACAAAAAACTTGTCATTTTACAAGTCAAAAAACCTGTTAATCTACAGTTACAAGTCAAAAAACCTGTTAATCTACAATTAATTTTTACAGTGTAGTTTTCCTCAAGTAGTTTGTTTCCCCGAGGAATCGATTGTAATGTGTGTGTGTTTTTGGTGTTTGTTTTTTGATAATTCAGAAAATTAATGAGAGCAATAAGCGTAGCTTCGCAGTCCAATGTATTTTAGTAACTCGTGTGTGTTCTTGCTAAGCGACGTTGATGAACAAGCACTTATCCTAATTATATCCCCAATATAATTTTGGTTTTTATCGATGTTATGCATCAGTAGTCAATTTAATGATATTTTGGATGTCATCGGTGAATCTAACAAGAAGACAAATTACCTCCCGGCCAACGGCCACCTAGTACAAGCTCTCTGAGAGCTACTCGTTAATGCAATAATCCAAGTATTACAGTTGTTCAAGGAAGATTGTCCGGAGGAGATGGTAGTTGCCCGGTCTTGGTAGTCAGGGAGTAGTCGTCTGCATACAGATATGCAGGTAGAATTGCAATATCCGATCAAATAATAGCCTTTAAGGGCATTCAACTTGCGTGTTGTTGGTTGAACTTTAAAAACTCGTTCACATATGATGCGAACAGCCAAAAGACATAAAACTCGTTCACATATGATGCGAACAGCCAAAAGACAAAACACAAGGAAAAAATAAAATAATTCCAAAATTTAAAAGAAAATGAAAAAAACAAAACAAAATAAAACCGCTTTAGGGCTAACGTGTAAACTTGGGTGAAGAAATAAAAATGTTGCTGGCTAGAAAAGCATTCAAGGTCCCCTGCAACCCAAATGCAAGTTTATTTCTGTTGATTTGCAGGATGCATGCCTACAACTCATATTTTAGTAAACGAAGAAGCTTGACTGGGGAGGAATTTTTAATTTGTAAACAAATCTTTGGGAATATTACTCCCAGTGTTAAAGATCGTATGCTCGATCTGTAATGAAAAACACAAGTCAGAAAAAATTGGAACCAGCGGGATTCGAACCTATCATCTACTGCTTGCCGGGCAGTGACTTAACCACCAGGCTATTCTGGTTCACGGCCAAGTCACGATGAACTAGAATCAAATACCCAAGATCCTCTTCTTTCTGACTCAGTAATATGCCGAAAGATTTGCTTACAAATTAAAAATTCCTCCCCAGTCAAGCTTCTTCGTTTACTAACCATTGTCTACGGCGGACCGTTTGAATATTAATGAGTCAGAAAGAAGAGGATCTTGGGTATTTGATTCTAGTTCATCGTGACTTGGCCGTGAACCAGAATAGCCTGGTGGTTAAGTCGCTGCCCGGCAAGCAGTAGATGATAGGTTCGAATCCCGCTGGTTCCAATTTTTTCTGACTTGTGTTTTTCATTACAGATCGAGCATACGATCTTGAACACTGGGAGTAATATGCCGAAAGATTTGTTTACAAATTATAAAATCATATTTTTATTATTATTATTATTATTATTATTACTTATAACGCGCTTTTCCCATTAGGCTCAAAGCGCTTACAATAAATTAAATCATCTACAAACTATAAACTATCGAAAAGATGTGTTTTTAATGCCTTTCTGAAAATTATTACTGATGAAGACTTTCTAATAAAAAGTGGCAAATCATTCCAGTATTTTGAAGCTGACACAGTAAACGTTCTATCACCAGCTAATGTTCGAGTTACTGAATATGTGAGGCGGAGAGGGTCACTGGCGGACCTTAGTAATCTAGTGGGCTTGTATAAACTCAAACAGTTAATTAAATACTCTGGAGCCTGGTTATTAAGTATTTTGTAGACAAACAAGAGTAATTTGAAAATTATTCTTTGCTTCAAAGGAAGCCAATGTAGTGAGTTCAAGAGTGGTTGAGAAGGGTGGTCTCGAGAAACCTGTAAAATTAATCGTGCTGCCCAATTTTGTAATCGTTGAATACGAATCAACTGATTAGAGGGAATCGTAGAAAGGAGTCCATTGCAGTAATCAATACAAGATAAAACTAGAGAACGGACAGCATTGTGACAAGCAGACTGATCGATGAACCTTCTGATTCTAGAAATGCTCCTTAAATAAAAAGTAACTGTTTTACAGATGTAAGAGATATGATGTGACATCGACATACACGGATCAAACATAACACCAAGGTTTCTTATTGTTTCTGAAGGTCTTATGAATGTGCCACCAACATCTAACTGAACATTTGGAAGACTGCGCAGGTTGTAAGCAGAAGCAGCAACAAAAAATTCAGTCTTTGAATCATTCAATTTTAACTTATTCACCACCATCCACTCTCTTATATCTGATATACAATTCTGAAGTGTAACAAGTGCATTATCAAGAGCTTCAGGAGTCTTAGGATCAAAAGAAATATATAATTGTATGTCATCAGCATAAAGGTGATAATTAATACCATAATATCGAATGATGTCACCAACAGGGAGAATATATATTGAATATGCTATGGGTCCCACTATTGACCCCTGCGGGAGTCCAAATTCTAGAGTTGTGGGATTTGACAATGTGCTGCCAATGTCAACTTGTGAAGACCATCCAGACAGGTATGATTTGAACCATGATGAAACTTTTGACCTAACACCTATTCTATTGAATAAACGAGATATGAAAATGTGATGATCTATTGTATCAAATGCTGCTGATAAATCTAACAGCACTACAAACACGACATTATTTGAGTCAAGAGAAAACATTATGTCATTTTTCACTTTGATTAGAGCTGACTCAGTACTGTGACTTGACCTGTAGGCAGATTGGAGAGAATCAAAAAGATTATTAGATTCGATATGATGAACCAATTGTGTACATGCTGCTTTCTCAATGAGTTTACCCACAAATGTTAAGTTTGAGACTGGCCTATAATTACTGAGATCATTTTGGTCCAAGCCTGGTTTCTTCAAAAGTGGTTTGATGATTGCAAAATGTGCTTCCTTGGGGAAAACACCTGTGGAAAGAGATTGATTTACTACATTTGTGAGCAAAGGTAATACATGAATAAGGTTCTCTTTCAAAAGCCAAGTTGGAATAGGGTCAAGGCGACAGGACTTAGTAGCTGATGACAAAATGATTCTGGACACTTCTGACTGAGTAAGCAACTGAAAATCTGCAAAAAGAGGAATGTTTTGATTTTCAGTGTCACTAAACTGAATATTACTAGGTCCAATACTGGCATCTAGTTCGTTTCTTATTCTTTTTATCTTATTTACAAAAAATGAAGAAAACTGATTAGATAATCTGAGTGCAGAATCGTATAAGGGAAGTTGAATCAACTTCTTATTCAGAAGTGAATGAATAATCTGATAAACCTCCTTGGCAGAACAAGAACTCAGCTTATCTTTCAAGAAATTTTCTTTAGCAATATCAATGATATGGCATGTATTCCTACTAGCTTCTTTGAACAATGTGCGATCTGAGTCTAGTCTTGTCTTTCTCCATTTTCGTTCAGCTTTACGGCGGTGCTGACGAGCAGCAACCACAGACTCATTGAACCAAGGTCTGCGTAATTTCAACGGACGAGAATTGGTTGAAGATGGTGCGCAGGTATCAAGTACCTTAGTGATACCAGAAACATACCAATCAAAAAGAGATATACTATCTAATTCTTTATGTTGAGATGAAACTAAATGACTTAGGGCATTAGTAAATTGAACTTTATCAATCTTGCGATAGTTGCGTAGGGAAGAAGTAACAGAGACTGGCCCTGATTTCTGATGAGCCAGTAAGAAACAAATCATGTAATGATCAGAAACGCAAGTATCAACTGTATGACAGTGTAGAATAAATGAATCATCTCTTGTAAAAACCAGATCTAGAGTGTGACCAAGGTTATCTGTTGGACCCTGGACATGTTGAATGAACCCAGCGGATGTAATAATGTTTCTCATCTGGAGCACATCATTTTTTCTCATATCCTCCCAATGAACATTAAAGTCTCCCAATAACACCAATTTTCCAGGACACAGTGATATCTCATATACGTATTCATCAAATTCTTTTAAGAAATCAGAACTTGTGAATCTATTTGCTAAAGAAGGTGGTGGTCTATATGCAATGAAAAAATGGATTGAACTTGACAAGTCGGTAACATGAGCACATTCAAATGTAGAAAAACTCAAATCTGTTTTCTTAAACATCAATTTAAGCATGGATTTATGCAATACACAAATTCCACCTCCACGTGTACTTGCATTTCTTGGTGAATTAATAAAAGTATAACCTATAGGAGTGCACTCCCCAATCACTACATCATCCTGAGTATTTAACCAGGTTTCGGTAATGCACATGACATCGATATTGTATTCATGAATATACTCGGTAACATATGTAGTTTTGTTTCTAACAGAATGTGCATTCCATAAACAGACATTACAACTAAATCTTACATTAGAATTATCAACATATGACACTGATCGAAGATTGGCCATATTCCTTCCCCTCTCTTTATGTACATACCGGTTTGTATCATTCCTTTTCTGCCCCCCTCTCTTCCCTCTGAAATGTGTCTGGATACCAAGTTCCTTAATCCGAAGCCATACATTCTCGTGGAGCATGCCCCTGTTCTTACGCGTATTGTGAGCAATGTTCGACAATCCACTTGTCACTACCTCAGGACTGTAATGCCTCCATGTGGGATTGCACTGCAAGAGGAAATCTCGGTCATAAACCATGCGTCCATGAGTTCCATTGCACGATAAGAATGAAGATTGCTTATGAGTCCTATAGTCCCCGAGAGCATATTCAGTTGCTGGACCTGGATTAGGGTCGACATCGCCAGACTTCAATAACTGGAACTGAAATGTTGCCGTTGAATTTTGATAGTACAGCTGGCGATGTTTCAAGTACCTACAATGAACCCAGGATACTGAAGTATGAAGATATCCATGTCCATGTACATGATGCGGCACAGCTGTTATTCAAACATCTAAATATGGTTCATATTTTTAGATATTTTTAAAAATCATTTTCTCAAACATGCTAAGCTCCACCCTAAAAAAAATATGTTGATCTCATTCCTGCAATGATATCATCTGTCAATCATTAGTGAGCTAAGGAGAGACAATGGTATATAATGTAGCTTTGCCGGAGATAACCATCTGTTCTAATAGACCATACAATGACTACATAGGAGTTGCTATATCAGACATGCTGTAGCATCACCAGGAAAAAATGGTAATGAAGAGCATAAAAGTTACATTCCATGGTCTATTGTAGAATGTTAGTGTAGCTGACTGATGATTGACAGATGATGCCATTGCAAGAATGAGATCTAGAGCTTTTTCAGGATGGAGCTTAAGAGGTTGGAATTTTCAAAAAAACATTTAAAAAATATATGAAACATATCTACATGTTTGAATAACAGAATATTAGTTGTATGTATCCCTGCACATCAACAGCAATAAACTTGCATTTCGGTTGCGTTTGGGTTGCAGGGGCCAGTTAAAATGTACTCACATAGTGTCTGTTATATAATAAAGAAAATGCGAAGCGAGTAATGCTGTATTTGAGTCGAAAGGCACTTTTCATTTCATTTTGCTTCGGCGTTTGTTTGTTTGTTTGTTTTTTTGTGTTTTTTTGTGTTTTTTTGTGTTTTTTTTTTTTTTTTTTTTTGGGGGGGGGGGGGGGTTAGGCGGTTTACATGAGCATGATTGTGTGAACAGGACTTAACATTGTAACATCTAAAACGGAATAACAATTACAGAAACAGTTTTCCTGCTGCTGCTTAGAAAGTGGCATTCACTTTTTTCTCTCAGAATTTCCAATTCTCACAGTTTTCATTGACAGCAACCTAGTTATCCTTTCCACTCATGCAGATCGTTTCAATGCACTTTTGATAAGCAACTACTTAACCCTTTATATCATGCTTATCATTATGTATATTAAAACTGCCTGTCGGTATGCTTTAAAGGGCCCCTGCCAATCAAAATGCAAATGGATACATGTTGGTGTGCAGTCCTACATACATCTCATATTTTGATATTTAAACGTCTAAATATGTTTCATAGATTTGTAAATAATGTTTGAAATCATTTTCTATAACCTGCTAAGCGCCACCCATTTAAAAAAAATCCTCCAGACCATTTGCTCCCTGTGACATCATCTGTCAATCATCAGTGAGCTGATAGAGATTTCAGAAGTGAAATTGGTATTTAACTTTGTCAAAACTGATACCTGTTACAATACAACATGTAATAACAACATAAGAGTTGCTATGTCAGACATGCTGCAGCATCAGCAGGAAAACAAAGGCAATGAGGAGGTATTGTATGAAAGCATGAAATTCTATTATCAGTGTGTGCTGAGCTGGGTTATCACTGTCTATTGTATTGTAGAATATATAATGCTTTATTTATGCTCAAAATTTGGTTATACATTGACCACCATATACATTTCCTGTGGTCGAGCAATTGGTGAATGAAAATGACATGGCCAGTCTATCTGTCACATATACGTGCCATCGGCACTGAAAGAGTTAAGAGGACAGTTTGTTCTTTTTTGCCACATAAGGGGAGAGTATTGCAAAAACAGATTTACAATCTGTACAAAAATAACACTGGTTGAAAAAAGAAAGAATTTGAATCTGACAATTAACTTTAACACCCCTAAATTGCGTGTAAATTGTGCACCTTAGGCAAAGCCTGACAATGAAAGAGCTTTGAACTAAAGGGGCAAATAAGCATCTTTGATGGTGCAGGATAAAAAAAGGTGTAACTCTAAAGGGTTATATTTTCTTACCATTAAGGGTAATGTATCTATAAAACTATCAAAGCCTAACCTATTTTCACAAACAGAAGCATCGGTTTTTGTGTTTAAGCAAATGCTGCACATGAAAAGCAATTTTGTTATGATATTAAGATTTTCTCGCAACATCAAGTATTTGTTTGATCTTTTGTTCAATATTCTTTCATGGGAGCTTGGCTTATTCTTGGCTGTTATTCATTAAAAAATATTAACCTTTATTTTCACATCTTGCATTGTCAAAGTTTCTTAGTAAGATATTCGATAGCTTTCACTTCAATTACAGGTCCGAAAAACGATATTTTAAGAGTAAATTAACTACTTTGAAACATAAACAGCGAATCCACTTTCTCCAGGTAATTTGGAAATACGCATGGACATTTTTGATTGCACAAACGCCTTGCAGCATAAACCACTTGTCAGTTTGATAGAAAAGACCAACTGTTACTGTCCCGTTTAAGGCTGCAGAAATTTGAAACTTAATATCCTAGTGTGTATGTATAAGATCATAAAGAGTCGGTAGCCATACATAAATAGACAGAACTCTTTATACAAAGGTTATTTTATGGTTATTCTTTAGATTATAACATTTATTTCAAGCATTAACAGGCATAGCACGAAAACAGTGATTGTATTTTTTTACGTTTTACAAGTTGAAGGATTGATAATTGGTACCCCTAAAAAAATTTGCATTAAAATGGCATTATGCCGAATAAACAAAGAAGTGTTAAAACTGTGCACGAATTTCCTCTCTTTCCTGTAGACTTCTAATGCTGCCAGAAAAAACAGGAACGATAATACCTACGTCTCTTTTATCATAGAACATTTGCACTTCATTTTACCATTTCTTAGCAGTGAAAAGCGCCTTTATAGATTTGACCTCTTATATCAGAAAATAATTAGCAATTATTTTGCAAATTCAATTGCCTCTTTTTAAAGGCTTTGCAAGAACCTAATATCATTTTAATAGTAGTCATTATCAAGATCACTGCTACTTCTACTCGGCCGTCACATGGAGAAGGGGTCTAACTTGAAATTTTGACTTTTTGAGAAAATTTCGGATCTAAGTAATTAAAATGTGCTCTTTCCGATGGTTCAAACGGTTTTCAATAAAAATGTTGGATTTTTAATTTAAAAATGGCTAACTTGATCATTTTTTTGATAATTTGGCCATTTTGTCATGGAAAAAGTGGCTAACTCAGAGATAGACACTTTTCAACGGCAGCACATTCGCAGAATTACATGGTAAACGGAGCTATCTTGAACATAGGCAGTTCTACCGTTAATTTTGCCTCCATGATATTTCGTTGTTTCACATGGTTAATGGAGCTAACTCTTCAGGAGTTAGCTCCTTTCTCCAAATAAAACACGCAAATTTCGTATGCGCTAACTCAGAGATAGATCTTTTTACCGTGTGATACGCACGATTATTAGCACTGATCCCTATAGTGCACGGCGGTTTCGCGCGTTCAAAAAGTTTTGATACGCGCGCAAAATTGAAAAGTTGAAAAGTGATACGATACAGCCAAGCTTCGCGCGCCGCGCCGGCGGCGCGGCCGGGGGAAATTTGGCGAGAAACAACTTGGGCTCCACGGTTTTCTCCCGAAATTGGTAAGTAGATGATGTTTGATATAATTATTTCCATTAATAACTAATTTTCCACTAATCTTAAATGTAAAATTAATCAGTAAGTGTCAAATACGTGATTTTAATAACATTTGTCTAATTTCTGAAACTTTTCGGGGCAATAAGTTTAACACTACAGATTAATCTGTTTATTTCACATTCGCCAAGCGACCAAATTCGAAACCGGCTGAGCCAAGCCCAAGACCGGACCTACTTTGGTATTGCCAGCTCCTTGACCATAGACTCGTTATTGTCAGGCCGGCAGACCCGGCGTACAGACGGGCCACGGTACGTATGAAATAGTTGTATGACGTGTTGGCTACTCTTTAATACTAGAAATGCATTTAGAATGACCCCCTTTATTTTGATAAATTCTTAGTTCTTAACACTGAAAGTTTATGCAAAGGTAGAGAAGGAATGTACAATATAGGACATGAATTTTCAGGCCAAGATGATTTCCACAAAAGTGACAAAATAAGCTCAAACAAGTCAAAGTTTGCTTATTACTGCATCTTTGACCATAGACTCGTCATTGTCAGACCGGCAGACCCGGCGTACGGATCGGAAGGGCTACGGTACGTATGGAACAGTTGTATGACGTGTGTTTTCTACTCTTTAATACTAGAAATGCATTTAGAATGACCCCCTTTATTTTGATAAATTCTTAGTTCTTAACACTGAAAGTTTATGCAAAGGTAGAGAAGGAATGTACAATATAGGACATGAATTTTCAGGCCAAGATGATTTCCACAAAAGTGACAAAATAAGCTCAAACAAGTCAAAGTTTGCTTATTACTGCATCTTTGACCATAGACTCGTCATTGTCAGACCGGCAGACCCGGCGTACGGATCGGAAGGGCTACGGTACGTATGGAACAGTTGTATGACGTGTGTTTTCTACTCTTTAATACTAGAAATGCATTTAGAATGACCCCCTTTATTTTGATAAATTCTTAGTTCTTAACACTGAAAGTTTATGCATAGGTAGAGAAGGAATGTACAATATAGGACATGAATTTTCAGGCCAAAATCCTTTCCACAAAAGTGACAAAATAAGCTGAAAATTTTGTTCATTAGGCTACTGCGTAATGTTTGACTGTTCAACCATCGGCATTAGGGTAAAGTGGGTTTGTAAATTATGCATATAGGCATAGATTCACCCTCTTTCTTTTGATAAATTCTTTATTGTTAACACTGAAAGTTTATGTATAGGGGCCTAGTTAGAGAAGGAATGTACAGTATAGTACATGAATTTTCAGGCCAAGATCATGTCCACAAAAGTGACAAAATAAGCTCAAAATGTGCTCATTTCTGCGCAAAGTTTGACTCTGTTTAGCTTATCTCATAAAGTGTGTGGTTATTACCGGTAGGCTATGTGTTTTTGTTTGTGTAGTGAATCTTGTTGGTTTTGGAACATGAAAGGACATGTCCAGGAGGAAACAAATAAATCTTAGAAAGCAATGATGTCAGAATTGTGGCCGCAATAGTTGCTAAATTAATTTACGTTGACATGTACCAGATCCTACAATACATGCATGTATTGTCAACGGACAATTTGGTACATGTAACACTACTTATTAGAAATTATGCAATGACTCCATTTGTAATTATCTTCCCCAGAACTCTAGGGCTGAACCATCATGACCGTAACTGTGGTGGCATGTCCCTCTTTAATTCTTATTTTGGCAGCTGTTTATAATTTTCCACAGAGAACATAAGCCTATTTCCTGCGTTCGAGAGGTAAACGACTACAATTCAGCGTGCCGTGAACTGCACCAAAGGACGGTCAAAGGTTATACATGTAGGTTTTTCATGTTAATTTTAAATTAAAATATGTATTAATGATTACGCTTATTTTTGCATGTCATTCACAGAGAACGTAAGCCTATTTCCTGCGTACGAGGGGAAAACGACTACAATTCAGTGTGCCGTGCACTGCACCACAGGACGGTCAACGATTATGGTGGTGAGATACAATACATGTAGGTTTTTCATGTTAATTTTAAATTAAAATATGTATTAATGATTACGCTTATTTTTGCATGTCATTCACAGAGAACGTAAGCCTATTTCCTGCGTACAAGAGGAAAAGGACTGGTGGGGTTCACGGCACGCTGCATACGCAAGAAATCTGCGTAACTTCCTTGTACATCACGTACAAAAATGAGCGTAATCAATAAAGAACAAATATAAATATTTGATTATAACTTTATCTCAACATATTTTGGGTAAGATGGTTGACATTTCCTTTGCAAATGAAACCCCAGAATATGAATTTGCATGTTTGGGGTGGATATTTTTTACTAAACTGCCTTAAACACGAGTTCCCTGATCGCTTAATATTCCAACGGTTGAATTTTAATGCTACGTTGCATGGGTTCGAATCCCATGAAGTTCAAAATATCACCTCCGAACTTTCATTGGTGGCAACAGCATGAAATGAGACCAAAGCGTTCTACGTGATCTAAAGTCGTAATGAATACTGGTACGCGGGAATGATGGATACAAAGTTTATTACAAAGACATGTTTAAATCTAGTTCTATAATTGGCAAGTTGTAATTCTTGGCTGCTATCACTGCCAAATATATACCAGCCTAAGTATTCAGTGTTGTTTATCATGATGAATATATGTAAATATTGTAAAAAAATATTTGTAAATAAATAATCCTAAATGATATATACATTTTCTGTCCTTTAAGTGTACGTCTCATGACCGTAAGAGTTTGGAAAGTCAGAGATGAAAGAAAAAGTGGGGGGGGGGGGGGGGGTGTGGGGGTAGGGCGAAAAGGATACAGTGTTTTTGTGTGTGGGAGAGACAGAGAGAGAGAATAGTAGAAAGAAGGAGATGGATAAAGAAAAGAGGGGGAGAGAGCTAGAGAATGAGATAAATGTAGATCTTTGAGAATAGTAGAGACAGAGGGGAAGACAGAAGGTAGATAGTGTATAGAGCTAGTGCGTGAGAGCTTGAGAGAGTGGTAGAGAGAAAGAAGGAGAGGAATACAAGAAAAGAGAGAGCGAATGAGGTAAATATTAGAGAAGAGAAGAGAGAGACAGGGCGATAGATCAGTAAGAGCGAAAGGAAGAAACATTTTTTTTTAAAGGGTGAATGTCTGATACCCCACGCTCCTCATCTCTGTCTTACTCCCCATTATCTATATCAGGGGCCCGTTTCACGAAACCGTCAAGTCTAAGTTTGTGGACATCCCATAGAAATGCGTGTTGATTTTACAACAAACGTTTCTATGTATTATCCAAGAAGACTAATGATGGATCTGTGAAAGGAGCCCCTGGCCTCTTTTCTTCTCCTCACTCAATCTGCATTCTCTCTTTATCTATATATATCTCCTCATTCTTTCTCTCTCTCTCACTCCTGCCTTCCCTTTCTCTCTACCTCTTTCTCATTGATACTCACTCTCCCTCGTTTCTTTGCTCTCTTCATTTCTCCTGCCTCCTGATCTGTCAATCATTAAATCTCTTTATCGTCCTCGCCCCCCTCTCCATCTCTCTTTCTCCTGATCGGACCATCAATCAATCAACCTGTTACACCCCTCACTCCCTCGTCTCTCTTTCTCTCCTCTTTCTTGTGATCTATCAATCATTCAATCTCTTTTCAACTGTGAACATGCAAATAAACGATGAAACAACTCGTCCTTTTCTTATTCATCTCTTTTCTATTCTTCAGTAACAAGCAGTGTTGTAGTGGTAAATATTTTTTGCGGTATACTCCCTTATACTAATAGCTCAATCCTCAGAGCACCAAGCTAACGACGAGGCGATGCACCGTGCTGTGGTTGTGATTCACAAACACAACCTCCCCCCCCCCCCCCCCCGTGACCTGACAAGAAAACACACACACTCACCCTCACACCCACACACACCCTCACACACTGATTTGTGGGGAACTTTATTGTTTTCTCCTATTGTATTTTGTACCCCACAAGCATGACGGAATAAAGGCCTTCATTGTGCTCTATTCTCTGTACCCCAAAAATGAATCTATGTAAACACACACATCCTCACACACACACACACACACACACGCAAATCATCTGTCACAATATCATCTCACAATGTTAAAATTAAGTTTTGCAAAAAGCATCAAAATTTGAAGAAAAAAAAATTGAACACATTAGGGAGTTATATTTTCAGACAAAAAAACATCAAGTCATATTTTCAGACCAACCCTTGCATAAGACCTATAGATCTATACATGTCTAAATCACCAAGAACAAAAATAATCCAAGATGATTCCAGCCGTTGTCATAATAATATTTATTTCTAGTTTATGCAACACTCATTTACATGTAATTGCTGATACACATATTTATAAGACACGCTGTCATAGATCTCCAAATGGTTTGGTACTGCAACTATACGGTACCATATATAGTTATTTCATACATCTTGTTGTGCAGTTTGAAATAAATGTACTTTAAGATACTTACCCCCTGTTAATAACATTCACTGTTTTACTTTTGTATGTGTAATTTTCATATGATTAAAGACACCTGTTCAACAATTAAATAAGATTGAGTTGTGCTCACAGGTGTAGCCAGGATTTTTCGATAGGGGGGCCACAGGGGTGTCGATCCGTGTTCATGATCGGGGGGGGGGGGGGGGGGGGGTTTGACCGGCAAGGGAGCGAAGCCAGTGGCGTATCTAGGGATTATGGCACCCGGTGCAAAAAAACGAAGTACCCCCCCCCCCCCCCCCCGGATGCCCAAACCTATCTACGTCAGCGAGGGAGCAAAGCGACCGAGAGCGGCAAATTTTTAAATTTTTAACCCTAAAAAAACGCAATTTTTTGTGCATTTTACCCAGGAAATTTTGCAATTGAGCGGTAGAGAAGCTCGAATTTTATGCATTGATAAGCGGTTTTCTATTCACTCACTTCTACAATCGGGAGCAAAACTAACGAAAACCCTGAAAGGCTTGAGAAAGAGTCCAGAAATTCAGCAAGGGTACCTGAGGTTGAGATTTCTTTCAAAAGTTAAACCTTTGCAACGCTGTTTTATACACTTTATTTATCCTACATCGGGGGCGCAGTATTTAGCAGGAGCGATGATGTATCGAGCAAAGCAATTACATCTTTATTTTTTCAAATTTTGAACCCTTTAAGCTATTTAAGAACAATATAGGCCTACTGGGGGCGCGAAATTACGAGATCTTGAAAGATAATAATTATGCGAGGGAGCAAAGCGACCGAGCTTTCGAAAAAAATCGCATTTCAAACCTCCAAAAAATAGATTATTTTTTAGTGCATTATATAGCAAATTTGAGAGAAAGATAACTGCTCGTAGCACCCCCTTTTTTGGGGGAAAAGGTATTTCGAGCTCAGGACTACTGTACGGTTATTTGGACGCAATACGGCATTGTATGGATGACAAGGGTGGGTTCAGGAAGGGGGTAATTTCCCCTTCCCGCTCGGAGCGCTAAAGCTCTGACGTTTTATATAGCAAATTTAAAAGAAAGATAACGGCTCGTAGCACCTTTTTAGGTGGAAAGTTATTTCGACGTCTGCTTTTCGGTTATTTGGGCGTAATACTGCACTGCAACAGGGATGGGTGTAGGGGGGGGGGTTTCCCCTTCCTGCGCGAAGCGCGAAAGCTCTGACATTTTAGCAAATTTGAGAGAAAGATAACGGCTTGTAGCAAACAAACTTTTAGGCGGAAAGTTATAGTTCGACGAACCGACTGCTTTTCAATTATTTGGAGCAATATTACACGGTATATAACAGGGGTGAGTGCAGGAAGGAGGAGTTTCCCTCCTTCCCGCGTGAAGCGCGAAAGCTCTGACGTTTTAGCAAATTTAAGAGAAAGAAAACGGCTTGTATATAGCAAACAATTTGTTTAGGCGGAAAGTTATAGTTCGACGCCATGACTGCTTTTCAGTTATTATATAATACTGCAGGGGTTGGTGCAGGGAGAGGAGAGTTATTTCCCCCTTCCCGCGCGAAGCGCGAAAACTTTGACGTTTTTGCAAATTTTGAAAGATAACGGCTTGTAGCGCCTTTTTAACCCCTTTTCTCTCACTTCTCCCGATTTTTGCTCTCGCTTTTTTTTAGTGGCTGAATGGGGGGGGGGGGGGGGGGGATGGTCCCCTTGTGTCCCCTGTCTACGCCAGTGGTTGTGTTTTTTTTAAAGCCTGCATTTATAGTTGTAGAAGTGAATGCGAGTAGTAAGTTTGTGGTTTAGACAGTGTAATATTCACAGTGCCCTGATTATAAACACGATTTCAAAAGCATCTTTTTCACAATAAATATCACATCAAAATATAATTAAATCTTAGTTTTTGCAAAAGGCATCAAGCATTAGTGAGTCGTATTTTCAGACCAATCATTGCATCAACCATATGTCCAAAATGCACAAACTAATCCAAAAATAATCAAACCGTTGTCATAATAATGATTTTCTAGTTCTAGTTTCTGCAAATTCTCATCACCTGTACATTTTGTTGGGAGCTTGAGCAAAATATTCATGAAGATACATACCCAATGTAATAACATTTTTTTAAAACTTTATTTTTGATGTGCAAACAGTGCAGTTTTGGTAATTGAACACAACGAACTGTTTAACAGTTATCTTGCCCCATATATCTTCAAGACTTGGTCAACCTTCGTACCTCCTCTTCTGCCAGACCCCCGTTCATCTTCCTCTCTCCAATTATCTTATGGCCCACGTACGAAAACCCGGTATGGCGACCGAGCCTTTTCGTCCATTGCCCCCACCCTTTGGAACAAACTCCCATCCCATATTCAGAATGCCACATCTATCGAATCATTTAAAATCCTCCTAAAAACCCATCTTTTTAAGCAGTTGTAATTTTTATGGAGGCGCATACATGTAGTTACTGTTTTGCTTTTATGTTATCGTGTTTACTAGAGTTTACTTACTTAGACAGACAACCAGTGCGCTTAGAAACGCCCGTATAAAGCGCCATATAAATACAATTATTATTATTATTATTAACTACAACTGAGTTCTGCTTTTTGAGGCCTGAATTCGCCTCAATTTTCCTCAAACTTCAAAGGCTGAAATTCCTTAGTTGATCTTGGGACCTGGCCACTGCACGAAATCAGCTCCGCCTCCTTTGGCCTTAAAGTTGTACATTGTATATTTTGTACGGCGCATGGGCCATGATGACCATGATGATGGCCTAGCGGCTATATTATACTAGGATATAGCCAGCTCGCGCCTAGCCAGGCAGCTAGGCTCGCACTTGCTATACCTAGCCGCGCCGGTCAGGGGCCTCGGGCTGGGCACATCCGCCACATGCACATCACACGCGCGCCGCGGGCCCGGCCGGATATGGATCGGATGTACGTAAAAACATAATACGCAATCATACTCCAATACGTACGTTTGATTTGTCAAAAGTTTGTCGAGTATATGGATCGCCAACACAAATTAATTCTGTGGAACACAATTCACAGAGTATGAATTTCGACGATTTTTCATAAATTTCATACAATTCTTCTTTTTTTCCCTATATATATATATATATATAGATATATTTAAATTTTAAATCCTGATAATTTTTTTTGAAGTATACGCGCGTATACCCAAAAAAGTCCAATTTCTTTCTTACGTATACGGCGTATACAAGCGTATACGCTCCACTACACCACCGACCCTAACATACTTCATTTACACCTTCTTTTTCTGTTCCCCCTTTCTCTCTTCTGTTCAATCCCTCACTTCTCCCATGACCTCTCGCCTTTTACTACTTTGCCTCTACTATTTTATTTCCCTGTTTTCCGATTAATGAGAATATAACAATGTTTCAGGAGAAATGAAATGGATGATCATCAAAAATGTGCTTAAAAGTGAAATCATTAAATGTCTCACATAAGACATTGATCTTAATACATATGAATTTCATCACGATACAATTTCATTTAGCATGTATGATATAAGCTAGTCGAGCCTGGCCCCTATACATAATTTACGGAATAGAATATGTTACATTTACAAGTTCAATACAAAATAGAACTAATACAAACATGGACTGACATACAAAGCAAGATTTATTTATTTTAGTGAACTTCATGAAACTGATATTGGATGTAAGTTCTGGATGTTTTTAATTTGATATCAACGGGTATTCTATTCTATAAATCACTTCCTAAAGAAACACAAACGAATACCAACCTGTCCTTAGTCATTCCTAAATTTTGTAGATGTATACCCGTCAACCTCTTCTTGTCTTGTTTGTGGTTTATGAGGGCCGTCCACAGACTCGTGTGTGACAAAAATGCTGAAATATACATGCTTTTTATTTTTAACAACAGTGTTTCCCCAGTAGACAGAGGGTAATTGTTTTAAATGAGAGTACATATTTTTTTTCAAAGGTCAAAATTAGGTCGGTCACGTGTGTGACCTCGCACGAAAAAGGGTCTGACTTGTTGGTAGTCAAACTTACTTTTCTCACATTTCCTTTGGAGTGCAAGTTTCCACTTTTCATGGCTGTATGATGGGATTGCTCTGAACTGTTCGAAAACAATTTTTCTTAAATGTTAGAACATTATTTTCTTTTAGAAGTGAAAATTGGGTCAGTCACGTGTGCGACCACTCAAAATGGCCATTTTAAATGTCGCTGTAAAAAAAAATATGGTTGGAGAATGAATTCTTTCTTGTCAAAGAAAGGATCACCTTTTTTATGAAGAAACTGATGATTAAAAAAAATATATGACATATAATCTGATTTTTCGGCATGAGGCGAAATTACATGGTCCTGTGTGTGACCGTTTGTTTCACTTTACAAATAATGGCCCACCCACTGTAATCTGTTCAAAAGTGAGGGAGTGCTCTCTGTTTATAAACTTATTCGAATAATCATGTTTCCTTAACCCAATACCTAGTAGTGCATACTTTGTACAATATCAATCTCTTATGGCCCGTCAAACGCTGCGCCAGTCCAGACGCAATTCTACCTCACAAAAATGGCGTCACGTGTGCAACTAGTATTAGGAGTCTTTGTTGTGCGAGAGCTGCTACTCTTTCACCTCCACTTGCTTAACACTTTGCTCACCCAACAATAAGACAGGCGAATAGTTGATGATGTCACAGTCAAAATGCAGGACCCCCAAACTGGCTCTATTTTATTTCCAGCTCTGCTTGACTGGGTCAGTCTCTAAATACATAATGAGGAGGAACCCCCAAGAACAGCTAATTTCCAAATGATTGAATGGACTGGGACTAATTAACGTTTACCGATTGTCATGCTTTATACATCAAATAAAAGAACATGAATTAGAGATTCATGACATACTTTACTTGTCTATGAAAAATGAAAAATTGGGTTATTTTATGACCAAAAAATATAAATAAAATAAGTGCTTGTGCTGCAAAATCGGAAAATAGCGTTGAACACGGACATTATATACTAAAATAACGTTGAACACGAACATAATATACTAAAGCTTTGACTGGTCACATAAGAACCCTCTACAGTTCCTGTATTCAGAAAGCCGAATTGTGGTAGCTATATCTTGGTTGGTCTTTAATGCTGTCGATTACAATCATATAAGTGTGACCTTGTTCATTTGGAGCGGACAAGCTGGAGTAATAGTGTTGCTCTCCGTCGATTTCAGTTTTAATACCTTCTGGGGGTACACTTGGTAGTGGGCCACGGTCATGGGGCTGTGGACTATTTCCATGGGTGGCTGGTAATCTGTATTTCCGTCTTAGATATCTGCAAAACGATAGACCCAATAAATATGTTTTATGGCAGTTTTAGCTTCATTGGGATTATGCAAGACCTTTTAGTTTTGATGTACAGTTCATCTAGAGTCTATACAATAAAAACAATGATGATAATAATAACATTAATAATCATATTACTGATAATAATAATATCAATGATAATGAAGTAATAATATTACTGGTTTTCCCGGACAAGTCCGCAATGTTGTCAGTCAATTTAATAAAACGTTCATTCAAGTTAGCCAGAACATCGTTTACAGTAACTTATGTCATTCAAAAGTGTATTTAAGTTATTCTACGGCATTTAGCGTTTCGAGCAAGGAATTTTGCTTTTGTATCATTCAAATTCATTTCCTTGCATTCAAATTAGCACGTTTGTAGGAATCATTCAAATTCATCGGCAACTGCAGAAAGGACTCCTCGGGCATTAACATTCGAAAATGGGTAATCGAATTTGGAATATGTTCATTTAATTTAACAAGCAAGTTATTACCCCCACCCGTTTTTGTTCATAATTTCCCCTTAGTAGTGATTGTTTCGATTTTCATTTCCTTCATGAGACCATGATATAGTAGACCTTATTGTTATGTAGGCTACTTGTAAATTTTAAATGATGGATTGTATTCTATTAGATTTCCCAAAGCCACGCAAGTTGGGAAATATACCTCAAGGGCTAATTTGAAAATATAGTGCTACTTTGAACGAGAAAATACATGCAGCCACACACCTAAGCATGGGCGACAATCTTCCCCGAGGAATGGGTGGATGACACAATGTCAGAAAACAGTTTTTTCTTTGTATTAAAAAAAAAATCACCTATCTATAGATAACTAGATTAACTTTTTCTTCTCATCAGGCTGATATAAGATGAGGCTATATCTTTAAAAAAAATCATATCATGCACAAAATAGCTGTAAAATAGCTTTCATTTTTCGTCTTGTCTTCTAAAATGTCTTCTAAATGTTAGGGTGTCCCCCCTTACAAGGAAATTATATATGGGACATGCAATTGTTTTATGTCTTTATATATACATCCAACCTACAAAAATGCATATATAGTGAAAGCTGTATATAAAAACCGCTCAAGGGAGACAAGAAAAGCGGTCTTTATGTACAGGTTCCTTTAATACACGTTTCAATGAGAAATACTTTTCAAGGGAAACAAAAATGGTGGTCCTTATAGACAGGTGGTCTTTCTATACAGGTGGTTGCTAAAGCAGGTTTGACTGTACCTTTATTCGCTCAAACGATGGATTTAACATTTGGAATCCCCCAGAACATTTAGGCCTTATCTTGAATCCCAAGTACCATATAACACAAATAATACAGGATAATAGAAACAAAATAATTGATTATAACAGTAGTAATGCTTATTATCATAATTATAATAATGATAAAATAAAAGTGTCAAGAATAAGAATAATATAGTGTTATTATTATAGGTTTCCCGGCCAATTTCGCACTTTTGTCAGTCAATTTATATTAAAACGATCATTCAAAATAGCAAAAACATCGTTTACCGCGTCTCCTGTCATTCAAAAGTGAATTTAAAACATTCCAATTAACGTTTTGAGCAAGGGATTTTGCTTTTTTATCATTCAATTTCATTTCCGTTTATTCAAATTAGTACGTATGTACACTCTTAAAAATGCGGGGTCGCATATTGCGTGGTCGAATTTATTCGACCACGTTTCGGGGTTGTTCTCGATCAATAATGCTCCCGCTGCATTAAAATGACCAGTTTTTGCGTGGTCATTTTGACCTTGCAAAAACCGGTCATTTTAATGCACTCTAAAAAAGGACTGGTAAAAAAATGTACCAATGCGATTGGTCAACACCATATGGGTTATTTCCAAAAATATGTTGGTCACAAATGTTCCAATTTCACTGGTTAATCACTAACCATTTGAAATATTGCTTATTCATCAGCAAAGTATTGGTCCGACTTCTTCTTGGTTAAACGTTGGGCCATTGTCATGAATATTCATGATGTATCCTGAATACCCATGAGCAACCGTAAACAACCAGAATATATAAATGACACTTGATTTTTAAGTTTTTATGCAATGACTGCACTTTGAAATGTGATGAAAAATGTATGTATACTAATTATTATGTTGTACATATTCAAACATGTAATTAGGTTTAAGATCTAAAAATCTACATTAGAAAATTAAATTAAAATCTTTAACCACTTTTAGCAAGCACTGCAATACAGTCCCTATATAATAAAGTAAAGGTTTTCAGGATATATAGGTATAGGATGTAGGACTATAGTAGGGTTAAAGTAGGATAATAGGGGTATGATATGCTATACGATAAGAGAGGATAGGTTATAGGTCATTGTGAGCTAAATATACAAAATATGTTATGATATTACTTGACATTAGCTTTTTTTTTTTTAATCTTTGAAACGTGGATGGTACACGCGCATCCGGCAGAAGTATCAACCCCGTCCGACGGGAAATGACCACGTTGCGTGGTCGGAAGAAATGACCCCGTACGTTTTGACGGGGTTATAAGGTAATGATCATTAGTATGCGGGGTCAAGTTATGCAGAAATGACCACGCAATTGTGGTTAAATATTGACCACATTCGGGGTCGAAATGTAACCGCGCTATGTGGTTATTTTGGGTGACCCCGCATGGTGGGGTCAATGTGACCACGCACGGGGTTTGTGCATAGTTGATCCCGCATTCGGGGTCATTTGTAACCCCGTTTGGGGTTATTTTTGACCACGCATTTTTAAGAGTGTAAGAATCATTCAAATTCATCGGCATCTTTCGAAAGAAACCCTCGGGCATTCAAATTCGCAAATGAGCAGTCAAATCCGTAACATTTTAATTCACGTAAGTTATTAAACCCCATGTTTTGTTTACAATTCCCCTAAATGAGTCTGATTTCGAATTTTATTTCCTTCTTGAGTCCATAATGTAGTACACCTTATTGTCCAGTAGGCTTCTTGTAAATTTTGAAGAATGGATTATGTTCTTTAGATTTCCCAAGGCCACGAATGTTGGAAATATTGAAAATGTAGGCCTAATTTGAACGAGAAAAGACATGCACCTAACCAATAACGGCAAATCCCCCGAGGAAGGGGTGGGCAACACAATGTCAGGAAACCAGAATTTTCTTATGTCTTTTATCATCTAACTATAGGCAATTAGGGTAACTTTTAAAACCCTCTTTTTATATCTACATGTTAGATGAGGTTATATTTTCTTCTGGAATGAAACTGTTGTCGATCGTCTTTTCCAGGTGTTTCAAAACTTTATCATGTTAAATTCAATACGAAATACAATATTGTTGGAAGAGACAAAATTTCATCTTTTAAAAACGTGTTTTGTTATTACAAACTATTCATAACAATATAGGATTTCCCAGTCATTTGCAAACTATCTCCATTCAATTTCGCCCGAAATGCGATCACGGTAAAAAAAAAAATCAGAATTCAAAGTCGTCTTTGGCCGCTCAAAATCAAAAACTCGTCGATGAAATTGCAAATTGCGCCAATCGATTTGACACAATGAGCAATTTTATTTGTCAATTGTAATTCAAATTCGCCGATTCATAACATTTCCATCTTTGCGTCGATTCAAATTCGTTAATGAGCATGCATATTTGAAATGACTACAATCAATAATGTGTGGTTCGTATCACTCACTTCGTTAGAGCGCTCTAACTAAGAACGTTCCTCAGGAACGGTTCCCAGGTGAGCGTGAATGCTCAAGTGGTCCAGGAAGCGTTCTTCTGGAGCGCTCCAGAAGACCACCTCGCGAGGTGGCCTTGAGGAACGGTTCTTAGTTAGACCGCTCCAACGTGGCAGTGTGAAAGCAAAGCGATCCTAAAGCTTACTTCAACCGGAAGTGAGTGTGTGTGTTGCGCGGGAAATATCGTGTGATTTTCCTTGATTGTCCTATAAGTGCAGGCCATGGATAGAAAGAAAGCACGAGGAAAGATGGACGAGGAAATGATAGAAGATAGAAAGGGAAAATGATAGAATGAATAAAAACAAAGAAGAACATAAGAAACTTAAAGAAAGAGAAGACGATAGAAAGAAAACAACGGAAGATAGCAAGAGGAAATGATAGAATGATGAAAGGAAAGAACAGATAGGAAGGGAAAATGATAGAATGAATAAAAACAAAGAAAAACATAAGAAACTTAAGGAGAAGACGATAGATAGAAAAGAAGGAAAGATAGAAAGATGATATGTCCGAATGATAAAAACAAAGAAAAACAAAAGAAAACAAGGAAAGATAGAAAGATAAAACGATAGAATAATAAAAAACAAAGAAAAACCAAAGAAATCTAAAGAAAGAAAAGACGATAGGATGATGAAAACAAAGAAGAAAAAAAAAGTCTTGGAAAGATATAGAGATAAATGCATCAGGCAGGCATTATACGGTTTGATTTTCTGCGCGAAAAAAATTGACCCGCTTACCTGCGCTGCCATAGAAACAAGACCACTTTGACTCGTTGGGTGATTTGAGACATAAAAAAAACAAACAAAGTGTTCTTCAAGAACCGTTCCTTTTATAGAGCGGTCTAACTTGGAGCGATCCAGCAGGGAGTGTGAAAGGCCTCCGAAAATCAAAATGGGGAGGGGTTTGGGGAACGCTAGTTCATGCCAATACTTGCCCATGGAGTTGTTATGCTTGTTTGGCAAATAGGCACAAACATTCTCCTTCTTTTCATGTCAAATCTGGGTCGAAATATATCTCTTTCGTGGAAATGGTGTTTTGATTTCTTAAATTTATTGCGTAATAGACCTGGGGAGTGTTTTATCAAGTGTTTTGTCAGTGATTTTTACTGACAAATTTGTTCTCATCCAATCAGATGCAAGGATTTCAGTAGCTCATAACAGTTGTCGGTAAAAAAATCACTGACAAAGCGCTTGATGAAAGGCTCCCCAGTTTACTAACACATTTACATTTCATGCATATTTTTGACACAAAGGTTGTTCCAGAAAACCAGAAAGCTTTCCCAAGGCTTGTCCGACAAAGCAACAACAGACAGAAGGCCATGTACGGATAACTGAGACAAAATATATTATGTTCATGAGAGAAATATAACCGTAAAGATGAAACGTATGAAACGATGAACATAAACATGTACACAAGAAATGAAAAGTCACGAGTTATGTAGATAACATGTACAAGAAAAATATGTACAGGAAAGATTAAATGTAACTAAAGGAAACATATATGAAAAAGAAAAGAAGAAAAAAAAGAGAAAAGAATAATAAAGAAAACAATTCATGAATGAAACAAATGAAAAGAAGAAAACTTAAGAAAAAGGAAAATGAAAAGAACAGAAAAATCATAAAAAAATGAAAAAGATGAAAAAGAAAACAAGAATTTTGGAAGAGAATTGAAGTTGGTATGTTGAGGGATTTTCATGATGACTACCAGATTCTTTTCAAGTCCCAAGCTCCAGAAGGAGTTTTGAAAAAGCTGAATTGCCAGCTAGGGGAAACACTACGAATTCGGTATATTTTTAGGCAGAATATGAAGGTGCACATGGAAGATTCACACAAAATGGATCTTCTGTGGTATAATGAAGATATTCGTGTTAAGAGCAAAACTTATTTTTATTATTTTGTGGGGAACGATAAGGGGATTAATCATGTTCAAGACCTGATTTTAGGGACACGTTTTAAGGAATTCTTTGAACTGGTATTAGAATATGACATCTCAATTTATGATAAGCGTAAATATAATTTTGTTATCAAAGCTGTTCCATGGGATTGGTTAAATTCTGATGATAATGACTTGTTTCATTCTTGTGTTCAGAAATTGCTTAGTACTTGGAAAGTTCCAAATTATGCATATGGTATTTTAAAGGAGACTATTGTCCGCGAGACAAAAATGAGAAATGGAATAGTACGTTGAATATATAAAAAACCTGTGACGAGTGGAAAGTGGTACATAAATCCAATTTAGATGCACGTTGGAAACACAATTAAGATCATTTTATTTTAAAGTTGTTCACGTGGCAATTGCCACCAATGATTTTTATATAGGGTGAAACGATCTGAGAGTCAACTTTGTGCTCTGTGTAGTAAGGAATCAGAAACGATTCACCATTTGTTGGTTAAATGTCGAGTTGTTACTCCCTTGTGGGAGAAATTAGAAAAAAATATCTGTCCGAGAAACTAAAAAGGTCAGTTGTTTTGTCAGCTTTTGAACGCTTATTTTGTTTGTGATGACACATGTTTTGCTAGCTCATGTATCAACTTTATTACTCTATGTACCAGGTATTATATTCACAGTTGTAAATTTCGCAACTCGCTCTTATCTTTTGAGGGTTATTAAATATCTTTATCCTGCTGTTCCACTATTCCTTCATCATTATTTACTAGTATTGTTTTTAATTGCACATTATTTCAAACTGGTGACCGTTTATTTTTTGAGCCTCTATTCTGTACTTGTGATGTACATGTATTTTGTACTTTTGTAAAATCGACCGTTTTATCCAATAAAAACATTAAAAAAAAGAAAAAAAAAAATTTTTAAAGTAAATTGTATGTACGTTTGTGTATGTATGCATGTTAGATTAAAACGTCTTCTTAAGTTGATTTCAAATTCCACCGCACATGAACGAAATTTTTTCGCATTAACACCTTTGATCGCTCAAAAACGAAATTGTGTGTTCTAAATTGAAATTGCTTGCTGTTTGTGTTAATTTGAATAATCGATAGACGCGAGGTATCGTTTTATTTGATTGTCCATTTTACGAATTTGATTGACAAGAGTTTAAAATTGACCGGGAAATTCTATATTACAATTTGTCTAAAATTATCAAAACGTTTCACTGATGATCCAGAAGGGTAGATGCACCATACTTGCAAATATCTTAATGCAAAGCTTAAGGGAACATGGTATAATTGAACAAATTCGTAATCACCATAGAGGATTTAATCTCTTTTGGAATGAAACAGATTTGTATTTAATTCCTTTTGGAATGAAACATTAATTTTGAGCGGAATTTTTTCTACTTTAAAAAAAAAAAAAAAAAAAAAAAAAAACCCACATTTTTCAATGTGGGTTTATGCCATCACCTCAGGACTTGATTCCCATGTGCGAGATACGCATATTTATCTTTAAAACTCAGGTTTGGTCAAAAGTGGATTTATTCCCTTTTTTGGAACTAAGCTCTTCATTTGATTCATGTATTTACATATCTACGAGACAACGATGCATAGATCTTTATTTTGCCCAAACATCGGGATATTTGAAATACGCCAAAACTAAAAACAAGTCAATTGTTAAATTGAATGCACCATACGCTAAATTGGTTGCTCCAAAATAAATTCGAATGCAGGAACGGGTTTGTTGCGTGATCACGTGACTACGCGATGTTAAATTGAATGAAGGCTTTATGAATTACGTGTGTGACCTATAAATTGGAATGAAAACAGTGTTAAATAGCACGGCATGGCGAAAATCGTTTAGATTGAATGCTCGTAAAATGAACTAGACTGACAAAGTTGCGAAATTGGCCGGGAAAACCTTATATTATAATTATACTTATTATTATAATGAAAACAAAAAACAACAGCAATGATATACTACCAAATCAGAAGAGAATCGGTTTTTGTGGGCATCCATTTCATAGTCAAGTTTGTTTGTTTATTTGTTTGTTGTTGTGTGTTTGTTGTTGTTTGTTTTGTTGTTTTTTTTTGGAGGGGGGGGGGGGAGAATACAAGATACCACATGAATTTAAAAAGGTTTTATCATGTGAAGATCAGTATTTTGTATTTTTATAATGATAGTAATGATTAAATCTGTGTAGTTGGTGAAACTACAAATTTCAGTTACTATGCTAGAATTTTAAAGACCTCAGCCTGACCGAATTTCGAAATATACCCTTTATTCATCCACGGGGAGCTATATATTTTCTGAACAAATTGAAACCAACTTCATGAGATTCCGTTTCCTGTGGAATAAGTAACAGCGTCTCGAATGTTGAGCCCCGGTGGTTTGGGCCCCGTCTCTGAAGAACGCTACTTTGCGGGGGATGAAAATTTGATGACGACATATCGTGTAGACGCACTCGGAGCTGTATACATGACATGTCGTCACACGTCTAGCGACCCCCTGCAGTGTTACGTCATAGGGAGGGGGCGGACCAAAAAAATTATCTTTTTTATTTTTTATGGATAAACGGAGACGAAAATTTATGAATACCCAGGGTAATTATATTCTTTGTTTACTAAGCTTTACGTCAATATATGGTTGTTTTTTCTTTGTTTGTTTTTTTTTTATTTTTTTTTTTTTTTTTGGGGGGGGGCATCTCGTTTTTCCGAAGGTTCGTTTTTCCGAAGGTTCGTATTTCCGAAACACTAATTTCCCATGCCTGGGGGTTCATAATTCCGAAAATGAAAAAGGGTTCGTAATTCCGAACATGTGTTGCATTATTCCGAAGGTTCGTTATTCCGAAGGTTCGTTTATCCGAAGGTTCATAATTCCGAAAATGAAATACGGTTCATATTTCCGAAGGTTCGTATTTCCGAAAATGAAAAAGGGTTCATAATTCCGAAGGTTCGTATTTCCGAAAATGAAAAAGGGTTCGTATTTCCGAAAATGAAAAAGGGTTCGTATTTCCGAAAATAAAATAAGGTTCGTATTTCCGAAAATGAAATACGGTTCGTATTTCCGAAAATGAAATAAGGTTCGTATTTCCGAAAATGAAATAGGGTTCGTATTTCCGAAAAATGAAATAGGGTTCATAATTCCTGGTAAAAAAGGCGAATTCATCAGGAGCAGAGGTGTAGCAACGGGTGGGGGGGGGGGGGGGAGGGCACGCCCCCACCCCTCCCTCATCGGATGGCGAAAAAATAAGAAAAAAAGAAAGAAAATGGAATAGGAAAGAAGACGGTTGGACCCCTTCCGGCAACCCCCCCCCCCCCCCCCCCACCCCCCAACCCTCTTCCACCAGCGGCGTCTTAGATTAGCTTTAGGTTTATGCCATCACCTCAGGACTTGATTCCCATGTGCGAGATACGCATATTTATCTTTAAAACTCAGGTTTGGTCAAAAGTGGATTTATTCCCTTTTTTGGAACTAAGCTCTTCATTTGATTCATGTATTTACATTTCTACGAGACAACGATGCATAGATCTTTATTTTGCCCAAACATCGGGATATTTGAAATACGCCAAAACTAAAAACAAGTCAATTGTTAAATTGAATGCACCATACGCTAAATTGGTTGCTCCAAAATAAATTCGAATGCAGGAACGGGTTTGTTGCGTGATCACGTGACTACGCGATGTTAAATTGAATGAAGGCTTTATGAATTACGTGTGTGACCTATAAATTGGAATGAAAACAGTGTTAAATAGCACGGCATGGCGAAAATCGTTTAGATTGAATGCTCGTAAAATGAACTAGACTGACAAAGTTGCGAAATTGGCCGGGAAAACCTTATATTATAATTATACTTATTATTATAATGAAAACAAAAAACAACAGCAATGATATACTACCAAATCAGAAGAGAATCGGTTTTTGTGGGCATCCATTTCATAGTCAAGTTTGTTTGTTTATTTGTTTGTTGTTGTGTGTTTGTTGTTGTTTGTTTTGTTGTTTTTTTTTGGAGGGGGGGGGGGGAGAATACAAGATACCACATGAATTTAAAAAGGTTTTATCATGTGAAGATCAGTATTTTGTATTTTTATAATGATAGTAATGATTAAATCTGTGTAGTTGGTGAAACTACAAATTTCAGTTACTATGCTAGAATTTTAAAGACCTCAGCCTGACCGAATTTTGAAATATACCCTTTATTCATCCACGGGGAGCTATATATTTTCTGAACAAATTGAAACCAACTTCATGAGATTCCGTTTCCTGTGGAATAAGTAACAGCGTCTCGAATGTTGAGCCCCGGTGGTTTGGGCCCCGTCTCTGAAGAACGCTACTTTGCGGGGGATGAAAATTTGATGACGACATATCGTGTAGACGCACTCGGAGCTGTATACATGACATGTCGTCACACGTCTAGCGACCCCCTGCAGTGTTAGGGAGGGGGCGGACCAAAAAAATTATCTTTTTTATTTTTTATGGATAAACGGAGACGAAAATTTATGAATACCCAGGGTAATTATATTCTTTGTTTACTAAGATTTACGTCAATATATGGTTGTTTTTTGTTTGTTTGTTTTTTTTATTTTTTTTTTTTGGGGGGGGGGGGCATCTCGTTTTTCCGAAGGTTCGTTTTTCCGAAGGTTCGTATTTCCGAAACACTAATTTCCCATGCCTGGGGGTTCATAATTCCGAAAATGAAAAAGGGTTCGTAATTCCGAACATGTGTTGCATTATTCCGAAGGTTCGTTATTCCGAAGGTTCGTTTATCCGAAGGTTCATAATTCCGAAAATGAAATAGGGTTCATATTTCCGAAGGTTCGTATTTCCGAAAATGAAAAAGGGTTCATAATTCCGAAGGTTCGTATTTCCGAAAATGAAAAAGGGTTCGTATTTCCGAAAATGAAAAAGGGTTCGTATTTCCGAAAATAAAATAAGGTTCGTATTTCCGAAAATGAAATACGGTTCGTATTTCCGAAAATGAAATAAGGTTCGTATTTCCGAAAATGAAATAGGGTTCGTATTTCCGAAAAATGAAATAGGGTTCATAATTCCTGGTAAAAAAGGCGAATTCATCAGGAGCAGAGGTGTAGCAACGGGGGGGGGGGGGAGGGCACGCCCCCACCCCTCCCTCATCGGATGGCGAAAAAATAAGAAAAAAAGAAAGAAAATGGAATAGGAAAGAAGACGGTTGGACCCCTTCCGGCAACCCCCCACCCCCCCCCCCCACCCCCCAACCCTCTTCCACCAGCGGCGTCTTAGATTAGCTTTAAGACTATTCCAAAAGACTTGTGCCTCCAATGGTGCCAGTGCTCCCACAATGGCTAGACTCTAGCTACGCCACTGTTAAAGGGAAAATTTAGGGTAACGATAGGATATTATGGTTTTAATTGCCATCTTCAAAAAGCGGATCTCTTTTCGACGAAAAGCACCTCCCCCACCCCCGCAATGAATAAAAAAATGAAATGGAGACACAAAACTGGGAAGGTTTATAAAAGAGGAGAGGAGAAGAGAAAAGAGACGAAAATAAGAGGACGAGATTAGAAAAATCGAATAAGTGCTTATGTGTGTGTGTGTGTGTGTGTGCGTGGGTGTCGTAGTCGAACGGTTTACAGCGCTTGACTGGAAACCCGAAGGTTGGGGGTTTGGTCCCTGTTACGGCACCTATGGCCTTTTTGTTGTAAAAAATATAGCAACTTTACTTTTTTTTAATTTACGAGCGCGCGAAGCTAGCGACCAAAAATAATTGTACCTTTCCGTTGTGAAAAATCATAAACGTATTTCGGCATATAATGACTGGAATATGAGGATATTCGGGCACCTCACTCCCTGAATATGAGGTGTGAGTTGCCGGAATATCTGCACTTTCAAAATCCGGGTGAGGGGGGGGGGGGGGTTGGTTGCAGCAGCCCCCCTTCTCGTACGCCTATGCCTAGGCCTATGTTAAGTACACAGTTGCGATTGATTTTAACTTGCGATTGTTTCAAATAAATCGCTTCAACTCCTTATAAGGCGGGGCACTGGTTGATAAAAGCCATTAATTTAGGTCAGAATGTTTTCTTCTCCATGTGTAATTTCTTATTTCTATTTTTTACGATGAGGATTGTTTTACTCTCAATGTCTTTTAGTGTTTTGTAATTCGTTACGCTTGTAAAAGTTATTTCAAACTTCAGGTCAGCGGTTGTAACTGTTAAAAACGCAGAATGTGCAGTAAAATGAAGCAACTTATTAGAATCTGTACAAATTTATTATGCTGTAAGCAGCTGTATAAAATGAAAGATTTTCATCCATGTTTAGAAATGATGGTATTTTGGCAAAGTTAAAGAACATGTTCAATGATTTTAATCTATTTATGCGGAATAGATAGTTAGGATTATTCCCTGTATGATAATTATTCTAGCCCGACTGAAAGAAAACTTAACATTTTGATCCACTATTCTTCAAATTTGGTTGTATGTTGCTTTTAATCACTATCATTATATTCAATTAGCGATTGCACCTGACCTATATACTTACACATAATATGCCAGTATAAAGAGTTATTTTTATTCTTCAGATGCGATGTGCTACATAGCAGTGGCTTTAACATTTTTGTTATTGCTCACTTGTTATCTTTTTTTTCTTGAATTTGGTTTTCTTAAGAAGTAACTGCTGCACGGCTTTTGTAAAGTTCTGTTGGAATTGTAAAGTGTTTGAAAACTATCTGCGTCATAGATCATTTCAGATATGCGGCAAACAAAATGATGTATAGTTGTGTAAGCAAGGTCATTACTTACAGCATACTATGCTGCATTTCATTCATTTACTGCATTTCATTCATTTACCTCTACAATTTAAGATTTTAATCTGTTTTAAGAAATGTTAATACTTTTGCAAGGTTATAAAACATGCTCAATGATTTCAGTCTGCCCTGCTGCATAAATTGTTTGGGATATTTTGCATTATAGTTTGGTTTTACTTTTGTTTCCTTTTATGATAATCATATCAGCCTGATGATAAGACTCCTTCTTTAACTTGTTACGATCCATCTTTCTTCGGCTTTGGTTGTTTATGGTATCTATTCATTTATTTATTATTATTACTAGTATTATTTGTATTATTATTATTGTTATTATAATTATAATTATTATCATTATTATAATTTTTATTATTGATAATATTATTGTTGTTCTTGTTATTATTGTTATTATTATTATTACAATTGTTATTATGAAGTGGACTACCCAGAATTACGATGACGATGTCATTTTGGATGGAGTTATGCGACCAGACTTAGATATTGCACCGGTTACTCTACTATTGCTTCTTTTATTTCCCTTGTCATGATCGTATAATTGGCCTATAGCTACGTATCAATAATATGTTGTGCTACTTGCCAGGCTATTTATTAAACATAGGAGTGACTCCTTTATGAACTCTCTGTAATATTATGTTGTTGTTTTTATTGCTGTTGTTGTTTTGGGGACCGGAGGGGAGGGCTTGTAGAGTCATCTACAGAGCCATATTACAGACGTCGGCCAACTCGGTTTATTTGGGCACAACATGGCGTATATTTCTTTGTTTAGTGCTTGCCTAACAAAGCAACAAGCGCCATATTGCTACCTACATGGAGCCGAGTTGGCCAAACTCAGATGGCTCTGAGGGCTAGGGATGCAGGACGCCCCCACCTTATTTTTAGTATACACTTTTCATAGTATTTTTTTAATCACAATTTATATTGAATGTTGACGAAGTAATTACATCTTACATGTCTTAAAGATAATAAAGTGTCAATGTTTGGCTCGCTGGAATCCAGCAGCGTGGTGCCCGAACATCCTTTTATTTTGGGAAGCGAGATGGTTGGCTATCCTTATCTGTGGGCGGGAAGGTACTCAAAATGTTATCGTTGTTTGGATTATCTGGTAACAAAATCATTATTCTATAGACAATATCTCCTTTTTTTTACTTGCTCACTAGCGCGTAAGATTTAGAAACGGAATAGTTTGGGACAGGGAACGCCCTTCATTAGGGCGAGTGAAGTGCCCAAATATTCCATATTCGGCAGCAGTTAAGTAATATTATTCATGGCTCATTATTACATGTTCTATATTTGTCTTTTGATGGCGAAATTGCATTTCCATTACAATAAAAAAAAAGAGTTTTATGTTTTTTTCTAACTCGCTTCGCTCGCTTGCAAATTGTAGAAACGGGGAATATGATATTCTGCCAGGAGGCATCAGCTCCCCCTTTCAAAAACATTACGTGGCCATTTTCTGCTTGTAAAGATCTCCTTGGAACTTTAGTGTGTCTCATTTTCCAAAGCGGTATATACATTATATAAATAACTTCAAGCCAATTTCGTTGTAGCAAATTTAATCCGGAATCCGATCATTCACTTTCTTCAATACGTCAGTATGTATTTTAATCACCGAAGTAATATCATTTTATGAGAAATGAAACATGTATTCCTGAGGCGCTCGCTCTCTACGCTCGCGCACAAATATTGGTTATTATAATAGGAACAATGATTATGATGATAATAATAATAATTATAATAATAATAATAATAATAATAATTATAATAATAATAATAATAATAATAATAATAATAATAATAATAGTCATAATAATAATAATGATAATATTGATAGGAATTACGATAATATAATGGCTATTTCTCTGGATTTTATTATAATTGTTATCATCATTGTTATGATTATTGAGTACGAAATGAATATCTTTACACTTGGCCGTCTTTCCCCTCCTCCCTATCCGAAATACGGATTGACGCCATATTTTCTGAATTTATAACCTTTTTTTCATTTTCGGAAATACGAACCCTTTTTTATTTTCGGAAATACGAACCCTTTTTCATTTTCAGAAATACGAACCCTATTTCATTTTCGGAAATACGAATCCTTTTTCATTTTCGGAAATACGAACCCTATTTCATTTTCGGAAATACGAACCCTTTTTCATTTTCAGAAATACGAACCCTTTTTCATTTTCGGAAATACGAACCCTTTTTCATTTTCGGAAATACGAACCTCATTTCATTTTCGGAAATACGAACCTTCGGAATTATGAACCCAATTTCATTTTCGGAAAAAAGAACCTTCGGAAAAACGAACCTTCGGAAAAACGAACCTTAGGAGTAACGAACCTTCGGAATAACGAACCTTCGGAAAATGAACCTTCGGAAATACGAACCTTCGGAAAAACGACATGTAACCGTTTTGGGTCAGGCTGAGGTCTTCAACTAGAAAAGCAAACATGTATTATGGTGATAATTATGAAATCAGTGTATTGGCTATACTTGGATGAATCAAACTTTCAGTCCTGTATTTGGGAGAGAGAAGTGCTCTTACATGCCCACACAGACCGCGGAAACCAATAGTGCGATCCCTAGGACAGTGCCTGAAGCTATTGCAATCGAAGTGCTGGGAAGTTCTGAGAAAGAAAAAAGTGATACATTACAAAATAACAATTTATCATTTGAACTGTATTATGACGAATTATTTTTTCAACGATAAAGGAATTTGTGTTAACCGATACCTAATTTTTCAATGTTTTCTCTGACACTTCAAAACGCAACTGTCTTATATATCACCCTCTTTATTCCATTTGGGAAGAATAACATAGTAGGAAACAAAACGTGAAAATAGATGCTCTTGCAAAACTCTCATATTTCCAAATAAAACGATGAATTTTCTTTTTGTTGCTTGTCAGGGAATTATGGAGGGAAACTGGACCCCATAACCCCTTACTAAGCGATTTTTGAAGGTTTGGCGATTTTTTTTTGGTCCCTAACCCCCCCCCCCCCCCCCCGCCCCCCCCCCCCCCCCCCCCCCCCCCCCCCCCCCCCCCCCCTCCTCTGAGCGACTTTTCGAGAAGCTGGCAAGACCAAAAAAATACGGGTCAACCTTTTCACAAACTTTCATTTTTGTGCCCCCTCTTTTACTAAATCCTGGATCCGCCCCTGCTCTAATGTCTACTGATCGGAACTTGCGGGTGGGGAAGGAGAGGGGGTGCCCCCCCCCCCCACACACACACACATGCATATGATTAAAATATGATCACCTTGGCACCTAAGATCTGCTATGACATCCCACTCGCCCGAAGTGGCATTGCATATCCAGGAAATGTTTGTGTTTCTATCGTTATTATCACATTTGATGGTGATACGTTCACCAGGACTGTATTCCTCTTTCGGATCTTCAATATGGCTATCTTCGGGTTCACGGGGTAAATTGCAGGTTACCTCTGTATAGGAAATAGTGTTCATTTAATATTTTTTTTTAATACTGAGAATACCTCATAGTTCCTGAAGGTCAGAGAACATGGGGTTGTTTGTAAATACCTTCTTCCTTGAGAGATTCAGTATATTCTATGGGTTCAGCTTAAACACTCCTGTGCCGTGAATTACGCACAAAATATCTTCAATTGGATAAAAAAAAATTTACATTGAATGCTTATTCCGTGTTACATGGAAAGGAAAAACCAATTGGTAGTCTAAACACATATTCCTGGGCAGGATTTGTCGCCCATGATATGGAAGGGGTTAATAATAACATTTTCATTACTTGAGCATGTTAAGGGGGAATCATGAAGAAGAAGGTACAATTTCATTCATCGATATACCCTATAGATTTAGCAGGTGTCTCTATTTAAGGCGGTGTCTCTAATAAAGGCTGTGTATCCCTCACCTATTAATAATTACATTACCTCATTTTGATGAAGTGAGAAATGAGTATTGAAAAAAAAAAGATAAAAGCATTCCGGAAAATGTGCTGACTTCTGCAAACTAGTCACTAGGTTGCCGCACAAATACTGATAACAAGGAAGTGACGAAATAGTAAGTAATTATGTTACTCTGACATCACAGCTATTAGAATTAGTACAGTGGTTGCTACTCGCGTAGAAATATGTTTATGTTTTTTGAAATGAATGTAAAGATTTAAAATAATTTAAACTATTGTTACCTGTGTCACAAACTTTACCAGTATATCCCTTTAAACATTCGCATTCATAGTCAGATACGGTCAAGGGTTCACATGTTCCAAAAATGCAAGGCTCGTTCGAACACGGGTCAACTGAAAAAATAATTTTGATAGTTAATTGTGAACTGAAAATATTGGATATTATTAATGCATATCGTATCCCTGCAAAACTCGTTTAACCAATCGATTATAGAATAAAATCACTGCATACATGGGCGGCGGAGCGTCTTTCAAAGTGGGGGTCACCAACAAAAAAGGGGCAATGTTTGGGGGAAAGGGCACCTACAAAGGGTGAAAACAAGGCGGAGAATGCCACTTTGAGACATTAGTATAACGCTACATTAATACACCATCCGGGATCCTTTTCGACACATTGTTGTTTATTTCTTAACATGGTTCTAGATAAAAACTACTTTGCAGTTAAGTATAATGGTATGATTGTTCATATTGAAGATATTTCGAATAGCAGCGATTTTCCTAATGATAAGAAGGCAATGGTAAATGCGAGGGAGCGTAGCGAGAGAGCTTTTGAAAAATTTTAGAAAACAATTGTCCTCCTTCACCTGTTATGATTTAGGGGCACTGCTCATTCTTGTATAATTTAGGGAATTGTGCCCCTCCTGCCCCCTGCTCCACTGCCTCTCATTAAGCTGAAAAACATTCGGGGGATCTATCATTATGAAGCCTCTCTGATTATTTTGAGCTAGGTATATGGTTCTTTTGTGGACTTTATGGCACAGTTTGTAAGCGACATCGGAGTGTATAGGTACTATATATTAAATATATAAAAATAAAGGATGACTGAAATGCATTGATTGCCAATTACAGAAATTTTATTCTCCAAAATTTTCGGGGGTCCTCCCCCTTCGTCAGGGGAAACGTTAAAAGGTATATAGGTAGGGCACTTACCAGAAGACAAAAGGGGCACTTATTAAAAGGGAAAATAATATTATTAGAACGAAACAGGGGCACTGATCAGAAGTAAAAGGGGCCCTTAAAAACAGGCTTTTATCATAGGTGAAAGGGCACTTATAACAAGGGAAAATTGTACTATTAGAACGGAAATGGGCACCAATCAGAGGAAAACACGGACGCTTGTTGGATTTCAAAGGGGACACTTATCTGAGCTTAAAAGGGGCACTTATCAGAAGGTGAAAAGGGCTCTTATAAGAAGGGAAAGTTGTACTATTAGAACGGCAAATGGGCACTAATCAGACGAAAAACAAAGACACAGATTTCAAAAGGGGCAGTAATGTCTGAAGTTAAAGGGGCACTTATCAGAAGTTGAAAAGGGCATTTATAAGAAAGAAGAAGGGACGCAGTTATACGAAGGGAAAAGGGCACTTATCAGAATGAAAAATTTGCATTATTATAACGGGAAATGGGCACTTATCAGAAGGTGAAAAGAGCATTAATTTTATCAAAGGAAGAAAAGGCGCAGTTATACGAAGGAAAGAGGCACTAATCAGAAGGTAAAAATGCGCTATTAAAACGGAAAATGGGCACTAATCAGACGAAAAACAAAGGCAGAGATTCCAAAAGGGGCAGTAATCTCTGAATTTTGAGGGGGCGCTTATCAGAAGGTAAAAACCTCATTTATCAGAATTATCAGAACAAAGAAGGGGCGAAGTTATACGAAGGAAAAGGGGCACTTATCAGAAGTGAGAAAAGCCACTTATCAGAATGAAAATTTGCACTATTACAACGGGAAATTGACACTAGTTAGACCCCCAAAAGGGCAATTATTAGATTTTATAAGGGGCAGTAATGTCTGAGGCTAAAGGGGGCACTTATTACAAAAAAGGTGGCATTTATCAACTATGACAAGGGGCACTGTTCATAGATAAAAAGGGGCACAGGGGTACTTGAAAAAGTGGGGGTGGCACTGTGACTCCTCCCCCCCCCCCGGAGCGCCGCCTGTGACTGCATATTTCAAAGGAGATAAAGTTGTCAAAAATAACAAATCATTGCTTAAAGGAGAATTAACCCCTGAGTACAAATTTACTTATATTGAAAGGTGTAATATATTCCTACTTATTGGCCTAAATCATTTTCTAATAAGATATCAGAAAAGGGTATAAATAAAGATATTCCAACACCCGGTATCGTCTCCTACTCATTTAAATGGGGGCTGCCATTTTCTTGCTGATTTGGATTTGTACATGAACCATTGAGAAATGTTCCGGTCAGGAAGATATTTTGAATCCAAGACCTAAATTGATTTTCTTCATTACCTAAAATCCCATATGTGACGAAAATATAAAGTGGGTGTTTACATGATTTATAAAAATTAAATCTTTATAATGATACTTTTAATTTGTCTGGTTTTGCTTAACAAAAATCTATTTTCTTGGGTTTGCCAAACAGAGCAGAACATAATATATGCAGCATGCATTCTGACTTTTCAAGTCCCATTATCCGAAAGGAGGTGAATGCATAGTTTGCCGCTATAGATGCTCAGGGAAGAAGCATCCATAAAATTTGAATTAATTTGCTCCGTCCATTGCGTCACAGTATCTAGAAAATAGATTTATATTAAGCGAATATCGATTTTCAACAGAAATATATAAGGAAATCTTCAGTTTAAAAATAAATTGACATATCAATTCTATATTTTTAATCTCAAATGGGTTTTTAATTTTGAAAAAGGCAATTTGGCATTTGGATTAAGAAAATCTTCTTGTACACATAAAAAAAATGGCAGCCCCCATGTATTGCTAGCAGACGATAAATTTTGCTCAGAAAATCTTGATTCGTATCGATCTCGTATATTTTGACGCGAAGCCATATAGTCTAACAAGTAGGAATAAATAACACCTTTGAACACTATCGTCTTTATTGTTTGAGGTTAATTCTCCTTTAAGTTGAACATAAAGTTTAATGAGTACTATGACAGCGAACATTTAGAGTTGAAGAGAGTGGTTTCAAAGCATACTACTTACAATTATAAAATTACATGTAAATAAGATCCTACTTTTATCAAGTAGGTACACACATTGACACACGCCCCCCACACACACACACGCGCACCCACAGACACAAATAGTGGTTTGCTGCACTCTGCGCACTGTACGGATAGTGGTCAAGATTTCGGTTTCAAAAAAAAAATAATAATTTCCTTACTGAATTAGATAACTTGCAAAAAATCCCAATTTGGTCAGATACCGCCTCTCTGAAATGATCTTACGTTTACCTCATTCCTTAAGATATAAGATATTAATTATTAGCTTCTTTCTCTCTCTTTCTCTCACCTGCGACGAAGCCACTAGGCCGAACAATGACATTGACGGTTGCGTAAAGACCAGGCCAAGTGCGATTCCCTTTCTCTTGCACCCCTACTCCATTCAATACCCAGTCACTCCACATCACCGCACCATCATGAACTATCACACCGAACGGATGAAAGACGCCTTGGGTTATATCAAGAAGAATCCTTCTATCGGCACCAGTAAGGTCGGATGATTCAATCTTGTCTAGCATAGCATCACACCAGATCAACCGATATGCTAATTCAAAGAAAACGACAATTAGAGGTATCGTAGTCGAGTGAGCAAACACTTGACTGGAGATGCGAAGGTCGTGGGTTAAAAGTTAACAATAATATAACATAACTGATAATGAGAACTATCTTTTTAAAACATACACTGTCGAACTACCGTTATCTGGAGGATATCACGTACATTATTGGCAGCTCTTTTTTTTTCTTTCTTTCTCACATTCACATGCTGGTTAGTTATCTTACAAATTGTACTTTACAATTCAAGGTAATACTCTTTACAGTTTGAAACCTATTGAACCAGTAATAGACTATACCTTGCCTATCATAGGTGATTCCGTTTGGCCATCCGAGTTCTGTATTGACAACAACTTCACGACCAGAACCGTCTCGATTAGACATCTCAATCTTAGGGGTATCTCCCCAGTCCGTCCAATAAATCTTCCTGTTAAATATTTCAAAAAATGAAGAAACCTTGATAATGCAAGGCAAATTGAAATGTAAAGAGAAATGTTTTACAAGCCCCTTGTGCCACCTTACCGGCAGTACATAAAATTCTACATTGTTGAACAGTCCAACCTTTCCCCCGAACTCCTCGATTTTACCAAGAATGTGTTCTTAATTTCACACAAAAGCTTTCGGTTCGTATTGTTTGATTTTACCCTTCTGTTCAATATTCTTTTTTTAATAGCGTAGAAGTTTCATTAGTTATGTTCATACGTAGTACATAGCATCGATGCTATGTAAGTCTCCAAACTATTTCCAGTACGTTCAGACAGGCCATGATCGACTTGCTTCTATCACCCACTCGTGACTATTCATCGCTCACTCGCTGCCAAAACAATAATTACTGCGCCACACACGGTGACCCGAGTATAATTGGTATATATGCATGGTCAAAACGCGCGGAAGTTTGTTTTGAATAATATATCATTTGTCTTCATAAATCAACATAACAACATAACACAATAACAATTCATTTGTAATATATCGATAATACAATCAACTAGCAAATACATGTGTTGAAATTACTTTAAATAAACCTTGTACACGGTCAAAATTGACTGAACTCCAATCTTATACTAAAATAAAACACATGCACACTATTATCTGGTAAGCACATGTAAATCAATATCTAAATACCATATCATATATATAAAAAGAAAAAGATAAAAAGAAGGAAAACAAAAACAAAAACAAATAACCCCTCCCTTACCACACAGTTATACACAGTAGCCTACTTATCCCTACATCACATGAATACATACATTACATTACAGCACCAGATGAAACAGACAGAATGATAATAGAAAAAAGTAGGGAAGAGGGTACATCACATGAATACATACATTATTATATTATAGCACCACATGAAACAGACAAAATTATAATAGTTGCGAGTGAAGATAGCAGCGAGTGAAGCAACAATTGCGCTCACATTACAAATAGTCACAAGCGCGGTGGAATGTGCCTGCCAGGCTGAAATGTACTATTCATGTGTTAATTACACAAGTTATGTTTATACGTAGTACATAGCATCGATGCTATGTAAGTCTCGAAACTATTTCCAGTACGTTCAGACAGGCCATGATCGACTTGCTTCTATCACCCACTCGTGACTCTCCATCGCTCACTCGATGCCAAAACAATAATTACTGCGCCACACACGGTGACCCGAGTATGTGCACAGGGGTCACAGCATGCGAAGTTGCGAGTGAAGATAGCAACGAGTGAAGCAGCGATTGCGTTCACATTACAAATAGTCACAAGCGCGGAGGGTGGTCTACCGCAAAGCATCGATGCTTGTCGCTGGATCCTGAGATTTACTCGCTGCCAGAATAGTTTCGAAACCTAGCTCCAACTCGCTTCTATCTCGTGACTATCTGCGTTCAGACAGCGTTTGGTCTTAAAACTATCTGGTCATTACCAAAATAGTCTCAAAACCTAGATAGCATCGATGCTATCGCTCTACTCGCTGCCAGAATAGTTTCGAAATCCAGCTCCAACTTGCTTCTATCTCGTGACTATCTGCTTTCAGACAGCGTTTGGTCTTAAAACTATCTGGTCATGACCAAAATAGTCTCGAAACCTAGATATCATCGATGCTATCGCTCTACGTGTGAACGTACCTATTGTGTTTTTAGCTTGCCCAGTGAAACGAAGGAGCACGAAAAGACGCGTTTGGAACGTACATGGCAAATTTGTAGGTGTTAAAAGATGATTAAAAGTTGTAAGTGGACATTTGTAATGATAATTTGGGTTAATATCGAGCCTCATCAAGAAAGTAATAGTTTCTTTTACCAGCTCTATGGCTTAATGATTTTTTCTTTCTTAATGCAATAAAATTATGATTTTCAACAATATGAATCCCGACGCGTCTTTTCGCAACAACTATGTTTTGCTAAGCTACTAAAAAGAATGGTAAATTTAGTAGAGGCTTGATAAAATATGAGCTGCCTGGCCCTACATGCTATCAGTGTATGTGAGAATGAAGCCCAGGGGGGGGGGGGGGGGGACCGGAAATGCCATACTCTTTTCTCCTTGTAGACTGCAGTGTTAGACTAAAGCGTACCCCTGCACAGTTTCATTAATGGCTGTATAGATATCTTAATAATAACGTTGTACAGTTGTCCTCAAAATTATTCATACCCCTTGGAAAATTGGAGAATTTTGCATTTTTCTCGAAAATGAAAGGGGAACTGGATTTACTTGCACATCATTTAAATACATTCATCGACAAATAAAATGGTGTTTCTGGTTTCAATTCATTTGCATAACAATAGAAAAGGTCAGTTATCCAAATTTGGTGATGTTCAAAATTATTCACACGCTTGGTGACTCATTGCCCTTGTCGATCAACGTGAATCAAATCCTATGTGATTAATTCCTGGTATCCAATGACTTAATTTCCTTGAGCATGTTGTCCAGAGATGCTTTCACACGGTCTATTTTCAATTAGTTTTTCATTTACGTTAATGACAATTTTGCGTTTACGATGAAGTAAAATATTCTTCCTGGAGACCCCTTCCCTGGAGCCCTTCCCTGTTGCACTGCCTGAAAGGGGGTTCGCCCTCATTCTTTGGTTCCATTCTCAGTCAGAGTGCTCAGGAAGGCCATAATGCCAGGTCACCATTGATTACAATATGTATCCTTTGAGTACCATACACATCCCAAATTGACTTTTACTGTGTCAATTTTCATATCTGTTATTCTACCATCGGCGTGGTAGGTACGAACCTTGATATTACTGGGAACTAAATGTATACCATATTACCTTAATGGTACCAACTGCAGAGCACAAAATGCTACCACTTAGACGGCACACAGGAAAATGACAGTATTTAAGCTACACCAGAGTACCTACTTGTGAAGGACTTTATGGCAGATGTCCAGGTCCAAGTGTGTCAATTTGTGTAACTGAACAAACTGATTAAATTGGCACCAACTAACATTTAGACCTCTACCATGGCCTTTCTAAACATTCTTATGAGAATGGAGCAAAAGTATGAGGGCAAACTACCTCTCAGACAGTGCAACTGGGACGGCCTCCAGGGAAGGTCTCTCCAGGAAGAGTGTTTTTCTTCGTCTTCAGAGAAAACTTTTCATCAACATAAGCAGAAAACCGAATGAAAATAGCAGTATCATACATAGTCCCATAACCACTAAATCAATAACTACACTCCTTGTATACATTAAATCTCCTTTAAATCCAAGGAATTGCCTAAGGACCAGGTGAAGGCATCTCTGGACAACATCCTCAAGGGAATTAAGACAGGTATTGGCCTGCTATCTCAGTAGAGACATCCAGAAGCATTGGGACAGTGTACTGAAGTGTTACAAGCTTTAATCACAAAGGAGTTGATTCATAATGATCAGCAAAGTCAATGAATAACCTAGGGTATGATGTTGCACATCACCAAATTTGGATAAGTGACCCTTTCTATTGTTATGCAAATGAGGTGAAACCAGAAATAGCATGCTTTTGTTGATGATAACTAAATATATTTAAGCGATGTGCAAGTAAATCCAGCTCCCCGTTCATTTTTGCGAAAAATGCAAAAATCTCCAGTTTTACAAGGGGTATGAATAATTTTGAGGACTACTGTATATTTGAAAACAGTTTTATACCTGGCTTTTTATTTATCCTTCTGAACATCATTATAAGACGGATATCAAAATGCAACAATTTATTCAATCAGGCCTCCACAAAGTTACCAATTGCCTTTAAAGCCATTACTTAATAAATGCATGCGTAAAAAAATCTGAGGTTCCAAGGGAAGATGAATCAGCCTTCTGCCGTGCATTTGATGCCATAAACATCGATCTTTTTTATATGATATGATAGTATGGGCTGTTTAGAGGGCAAGAAGAGCCACACCTCGATCAAAATAGGCAATTCGGCCATCCATCCACGATTTTTAAGGAAATGGAAGGATCAAGGGTTTTACCAGAAATATTCGAGATTCTTGGATTGTGTCATTCCATGAATTGTTTGCGTATGCTCCCATTTGGATTAGTTATAAAATCTTGTTTTTTGGAGTTTTCTGTTTTAGATTGATGTCCAAAAGAGCATTTTAAAGATTGATTAGAAAACATATTTATTCAAACTCCATATTTGCAGCCATTTGCTCTCACTAATTCCGCAGATAAACTTTTAGGTTGCCAAAGATATAAAACTCTTCCCCGAACCTTTCGATATTTCCGATACAGAAAATGCTTGTAGTCTCCCTCTTACAATATCTTATAATTGCGTGATATTAATGGCCCAACGTAATCTTTTCTCTCTCTCTTTACCCTTCCTCCGCCCTCTCTCGCCCTCTCTCTCTCTATCTATCTCTCTTTTTCCTTTGCCCTCTCTTTTTGCATTTCTATATTCGGTGCACGCGCAACACACACACACACCCATATACATATGCACATACAAAACTGTGGTTATGGGGACCTATAACAATGGGATTTATTCCTTGTCCCAATAACAACCTGGTTATGGGGATATTCTTTTCTTACACGTTATCCGAAATGTCCTCATAACCGGCTTGTTATGGAGACACGGGATAATGACACGGGATAATTTCCATTGTTATAGGTCCCCATATCCACAGTTCTGTTTGTATATATATATATATATATATATATACTTATATACTTAAGTATATAAAACCCGGTACAGATGCCGCCATTAAAACGGAAGGGAAAAGTGATGTCACCTGTTGCGTGGTACAATGATAATCGCCCTCGGCATATCAATGTCGTTTATCAGTATTCGCTGGTTCGATCCATCAAAGTCGATGGTTTCAATGGTGTTGAATTCTGTATCGGTCCAAAATATGGTTTCATTGTCGCTGTCAATGAACAGGCCGTCAGGAACTAAATGTAAAATTTAAAGAGAGAGAGACAAAGTTTGAATAACATTTCCATGGTATTTTTTTTTAAATGCTATGTTCAGTTTTCTACTATTAAAAATTAGTTTCCAAAGAATTAAATATATTGTCACTGTAGATACGCCACACCAATCCTGCCAAATAGTACGGCAGGGACATCCGATGGTGGACAATACTTTACGAGAAGAAAACGAAGTTTACTCCTTCAAATCTTTACTTTTTCCAGCTATTTCTTTTTTTGGCAATAACTTTCATTGCTTTCTCTGCGATAGAAAGTGTGTTATGTTATGTTTGTTTTGTTTTTGATTTTTTTATTTCCATGGCAATTAATGAACCTGTCTTCTTTCTGTATCTGTCTTCTTTATTTTCTCCACCTTTTATTTCCTCCTTTTCTGCTCTTTTCCCTCTTCTTTCTTTACCCTTTTTCGGCATGTTATGCAGTTTTTATGTATAACATACATTATAATTTACGTTTTGACAGGGACCAGCGAATCTACAAGCTCTGTTTCTTTGCTGGTCTCTTTTTTTCATTCTCATTTTCATATAATTACTCTTATGTAGTCTTCACTGTCGTTATTTTTTCTTACAACTCAAACGTTAATGCTCTCTAATTGAAACAAAATTCTGCACTTAGTTTCATTTTGTCAATTATATTTTTTTTTATATTTTTAATTGCACAATATTTATTGTTATATAACGAAAAATCTGAAGAAGAAGCTAGATGGTAGAGGTGTAAACACGTGGCAGATGCAAAGTTCAGAGGTTTGACCGTAGTACGGCAGTTATATAAATATATGTTAATTCAATAAATTATTCTACATTCACCACTCTCTTTACCCCTAATAAGAAGAAGAAGAAGAAGAAGAAGGAGAAGAAGGAGAAGAAAAAGAAGAAGAATGATATTAAGGAATCTGAAGTTGTTTCCTGCAAAATGACAATTCTCAATGTACTTTTGTTTTGTAATGTGTTTGATGATTGGAAAATGATCGGCAATGACAATAATGTCAGTAAGTTTGGTCCAAAACATACCTCTCCTTCGTTAACAGATTAACCGTGGTCTAGCGATGCCCCTACGTAGTTAGATCATCTAAAGCGTTGCAAGCTACCGTTCCCATGTTTAATAACTGACTAGCAGCCACAGTGACTATACAGCAACACATTATCATATTAAATCGAATTACATTTACACCATACCAGATACCAATTTTACTACCAGGGCAGACACAAGCATTGCGGATATCATTACTTGCTTAACTCTTTCAGTGCCGATGTCACGTATATATATGTGATTATAGACATGTCACTTTCATAACTTTGGGATTATTGGAGGCATGTTATTTCTTCTCCAAATTTCGTTCATCTCCGGTAAGTAAAAAGCTCAAAGTTGACCTGATTATTAAGAACGCTTGTCAACCCCCCCCCCCCCCCAAAAAAAAAAATAAATAAAATAAAACAAATAAATATATAAATAAATAAATAAAAAAAAAATTAAAACAAATTACTTGATCTTAAAGAAAATATAAAGAGGGAGCTCCAGTAGCAACACTTTGACCTTGTTGGATGCACTTATCAACAAGATAAAAGTTGTTCCAGATATGATAATAAATATAAGACATGTACACATCTGCCATAACTCCCTTTATCCGTCATAACAATATTTAGGGTTTGGTTTCATTGAACTAAAATGAATCAAAATGTGCTCGACCACAGGAAAGGGATATGATGGTCAACGTATATCAAAATTTTGAGCATAAATCAAGGATTCTAAATATATGATTATAATCCAATTCCAATTTCAATTTCAAGACATTTATTTCCAACCTTTCAATATAAGTGTACAAAGTATTAAATGAGCGACATAATGTACATGTGTTTTTAACAAAAATACGACATAATACACATTCACGTGGTACATACATAGTTGGAGGACACACCTCTAAAAGCAAAAGCTTGAGGCGAGGGTGCCCTTAGTAACATAATACATAATATTACATAATGAATGTATAAAAAGAAAATAACCACATACAAAAAAAAGAAAAAGATAACATTCCTAGACCGCTGAGCTTAATTGGAGGGGGAAAAAAAAAAGGAAAGAGAGAGAAAAACAGAGGGAGAAAGAGGGAAAATGGGGAAGGATGGAGGTGCAACATAAAATGAGTACGGAGAAGAGATGTATTCACGAAAAAGCAGAGAGAAGAGAGGGAGAGAATAGACCCAGTGGAGGGTTGGGAAGAATCTTAAACCATATTATTTGTAAGATGAAGTGAAATGATGTTTTTTATCTTGAGAAGCTGGCAAGAAATGCGGAGTATTTTATTTATAAATATATGGTACCATAGAAATTTTCAAAGAAAATCGTAAATTTCTAAAAAGATATTACCTTATTTCAACATTAAACAACAGAAAACAAATGAGAAACCAAAAAAAATAACGGGGAAAAACAAACTGAAATGTAATGTTCAATAATTCTTATTCATAAAGTTGTTAAAGGAATAATGTTTGGTATCATAAGAAATGGTGATACATTTCCTATAGGTTTTTGTGAAATGACAGATGATTAGTGAAGTGCAGACATTTGAAAAGTAAGCATTGATCACATTTTGGTAAAATCTTGAAGAGAGCTAAACCCCTTGGCACAGTAAGAGTTAAGCATATAATTGTGCGACGGGGCTCACACTCATGACGGCTGCATCCCAAGTGAAATGATTAAACCACTCGACTGCAACAACTCCACATCTTAATCACACAATACAAACACGTACCTGTACAGATGAAGGAGTCTAGTGGTTTAGATACTTGACGAGTTGCCTTCGACAATGCATTAATCTACATTCGCCACTCATCACCCAGGTTTTAGGGTGTATACCGTTAGGAAGGACTAGCACCGAAATCGGTAGCCTGCCTAGAGCCGCCGTGTTAAATAATGGAGCACTTTGATGGAGGATATCATCGTTATAAAAAGAAATATATATATGTATATATATATATATATATATATATCCAACATCATTATACCTCCAAGCCCTTGAACGACTATTCTCTGATTTGATCCATCGATGCGCGCAGCACTTATCGTCTTCCTTTCCACATCTGTCCAATACACTTCATTTGCCTTGATGTCATAACCCACTGCTACTGGGGATTGTATGAACAGAAAAGGTAGTTTCCTGAAATCGAGGTTGTTGGTGTGTGCCATGTAAATGGCTGCACCGCTCAGGCTTGTTACAAACAACAGAGAACCTGCAGAACAGAACAAGTTAAACGGATGAGTAGGACAAGAAAATACTCAAATGCTAGAATTATTTCTTGATCCTTTAACTAATACGGATTAAGAAATATAATCATGAACATTTATCCTTAAAATGTGTTCGTGTCGCTTTGGCGTTTAGTATATACTTCTGAGAACAACATTTATTTTTTTCCTTTTTTCTGTGGGAAAGGGGGAGGGGAGTTTTGATCATATTTTCAATTCTCGGACCACTAATATAACTTTTTAAAGAAACCACCCCATCAAGAGTGTTTTGCCCATGCTTCTGTTTGGTACGTCGTTATCGGGGCTTCATAACTACCACTAAACTGAAGTGTCGTTTGAAAACATACCGGAATCTTTAGTTTGATCGCAGGAAGCTTCATCTGACCCATCAACACAGTCAGTGAGACCATCACATCTCCATGCTAAAGGAATACAAAGTCCATTGCATGAAACTTCATCTGCCAGACAGCTCTCGTCGAGTCTCTTTGAGTAGGACTGACCTGAGCAACAACGTAAACAATAAAATCGTGTTTCTTTTTAGAGGAGTGGTGGCAAACCAAAACATCGGTGAAGTTAAAATAAGAAAGCAAGAATAAATAACTCATAAAATCACATTAAGCTTGGTCATAAAATGTTTAACCATAATCAAAAATTTTCTGGCTAGGTTCATACAATGTTGGGGAAGGAATGACATAAAAGATTTACAAGTACTCTCGTTTCTGTGTTGAAACCAAAAAAAAACAAAAAACAAAAAGAAAGGGAAAAAGTAAATAAATACAAATAAACATCCATACATTGACATTTGTAATGGAAATGACTCGGTCGGTGATTTGACGTTCCTTGTCATAAATGGTAATGGTTAATTTTACCATAATGAGCAAAACTTTCATGTTGTACACGACATTTCAGGAACAGTGACAAAGGGAAAAAATGGTTTGATCTCCATAGGAAACAAACAAAAAAAATGAACATCCCCCTTCAATAAGATATTGCAAATGAGCAAATGGGAGATGTATCCACTGGGTCAGAAGATGTCACCATTCTTACCATGGTAAACCTGAATTCCCGCCGGGTTTACAAAATTAACAAGGTTCGTGGAAGCGGGTGAAACGGCCCTCTGACCATTCAGAAGGATGACACCCCTCGTAATGACACTCTCGGTCCACAAAGGATCTCCCCTATACCAGGCGATATCGACAGGCATTGAGTTGTCCGTTTCAAAGAGTGTCACGTGGTCTGCTCCGTCTGGTCCAAATGATTCGATCGTTTTCTTTTGGTCATCAATGATGAACAGGCGCGTTCCTGGGTGTAATTGTAATTGATTTTTTTTTTCAGAATAGAGGTATTCCGACTTTATTTCTTTGTTTTGTAGTTTAACATCCCTAATTAGTAATCAGAAACGTACAATGGATACATGATTTAACGGTCTCATCTTTTGGTTGCCGCTAACAATCAAAGGAGTTGATTATTGTGGCACTTTAAGCTGTAAACTAATTTGCCCTGCACTGTCCTGTAATAAAATATTGCTAAAGCAATGGGAGTTTCTTTTTTGTTCTCTCTTACCAATATGACTGCACTGTTTTACTTGGTTACTCTTGTATTCGATTTTTGGAGAGTCACAGCCTCTTGGAGTCATTTACATTCCGTCACAGTGCATGGCAGTATTTATTTAGATTCTTGTTCTATTAGACAAGCTGTGATCACAAAATGCAATTGTACTTCCAATGAGTCTGCAATGCTGAATAAATGCTGAATGAACGATGTAGACTAACAGTATGCCGAGATAATAATATGCATGGGTATTGCCCCAGGTTTGATGGGTACACGTCTTAAAATTTTATAAGCAGCAAAAGAAGGGGGACTTCTAAAATTGCAATCGCTATATGTGTGTCCAAAGTGTCTGAAAGGCAAAACAAACAACTAAGAAAAAAAAATCACCGAACCAAATTAAAACAAAGCAAAACTATATACATATATGGGTCTGTTTAGCAGTATGTCCGAGGACATTTTCGGACAGAGAACAACAAAAAATCATGACAATAATGGTCCTCGGAAGCCGGACAATAGTCCTCGAACGTCAAACAATGAATGTGTGCTTTATTCCGTCGACTGTCCGAGGACTAGGAACAATAGGGGAACAATACCTTTTCTCTACAAAGCAACATCTGAAAGATCCTACAACTTTAGAAATAGTGTATCCTCTCGTACTTTTATGGACACTGACGTTGTTTATTTTGATTAAATGAAAGCATTACGATTTGGAGCAACTTACTTGAAACCCTCCAAGAGAATTAAATTTACCAAGGTGCGTGCAATCAGATTACAAAGTAAATGGATAATGAGGTTCAAGGTTGATTATTAGACATTATTAAACATCTACTGATGACGGATAAATTGGGACACGGGGAAATACCTCAAGTAGACATTAACTACACCATAATATGCCTCCAAATTGTGCCTCTCCAACAGAATTTTAAAGCATGAAAGCCGCTGAAAAATTGAAAACTCTTTGGGAGAGAAGTTTCGGACTTGGGTCCACTGCTTTCCCCGCTCCCCACCGGCCAGGAAACACTGGATAGGCAGCTGTCTACTTACCGTGTCTATTGAGAACAAGACTACGTGTTAAGGTGAGCTCAGTCTTTACGAGTTTCGTCACTGGGTAAAAGCTGTTGTTTAGGATGTGGACATCAGCATGGGATTGTACGTTGTCGATCACATAGAAATCTCTGCAAACATGGCAAAGTAGTACCATACGCTTTTAATTAATATCTGCAGGAAAAAAATTGTTGTAGTGTCTGAAATTCCTAGACAGTGGTCCTTAGCTATTGCACCCTTACCCCTTCTACCTTAGTCTCTCTCTCTCTCTCTCTCTCTCTACAGTGATGATAAGATTGCAGCTGCCCTGAAAGTCCAGGAGCCTGTCCCATATGAGATTCGACCCCTTAAAGTAGTTTAGACAATCCATGCCATTCACCCCCCCCCCCTCCCCCCCCCCCCCCCCAAATGGCCCTAAAGTCAGGCCGATTTGCACCCATCTTACATATGCGTCACACTTTGTGAGACGGAAGGTGTATGACTATACATTACCAAAACACAAAGACTGACAAAATTTTCCGTCGGGATGGTTTGTCAGACAGCCCCTAAAAATTGGGACTATTTTTTCCCTTTAAGGCCCATAGACAATTTTTTTTCATACAGAAGAGGTATGAGTGTATATTACTAAAATAAAAACACTGACGTAAATTTCCATCGGGGAAGGAGTGTAACCAGGTAACACGTCCCCGAAAAAACACCAACGTGCCCCTAAACCAAGCTTTGCTGTCAAAATGCTCTGAATGTACTAGAGAAAAAAAAAATATATAATTTTGGTAATTACTATTCCTGTCCACTGCTTTATGTTATTAATCTGGGCCCTGTTGTATAAAGTTTTTGTCATAATTTGTGTCATGATTCATGACTTAAATCCCCAAATCACGACATAAACATAAATGTCAATGAGACGTAGCCTATGCGGAGATTTATGTCACGAGTTTTGTGCAACAGGGCTGGTCTTAATAATCGGTATGTCTGCCCCTTTTTCTTCTTGTTTGACATTACAACATTAATAAGTCATTCAGTTCAGATCACATTTACTTAGTAGAATAGTCAGTATTGTAACTTGCTTGGGGTGCAATTTATTATCAAAATTAATGCTCATTTGAATAATAAGTTATTAAGTCATGAAAATGGTATTGCTTTTTCAAAAGTAGTCAAATGATATTATCATGATTATATTAACAAGGCATAATAGAAAGCTTGCAAGGTATTTGTGTAATTAACACATGAATGGTAGATTTCACAATTTCAGATTTGAGAAAATCAGAATCTGAATCAGAATCAGAATGGCAGCCACATAGCCCAGATACCTAACACGCTCGCTATTATGTCTTGTCAAACAGGTGCACGTGGACAATAGGTGTCTTTACATAATCCTGACAATATCATTGGACTACTTTTGAGAAAACTTTACAATGTTCACAATTTAATAACTTATAATAATAATAATATTCAGTTCTTGTATAACGCCTAACACATTGCCTTGGCATGTCCCTATGCGCTTGTATAGCAGAAAAAGAATATCGGAATTATTTGTTGACAACAAATTGCACCCCAAAAAGTTAAAATACTCAAATCTGTAATGTGCCAATTTGAAATGAATTGAATGACACATTATTATTAAGGTTTTAATGTCTGAAAAGAAGAATAAAAAAGGGCAGACTTACTAAGACCTGGATTGATAACATAAAGCAGTATACAGAAATATCTTTAGAACAGCTAACTAGAACAGCTGAGGACATAGAGTTCTGTAGAACTTGTGTCTCAAGATCTATCACATTGTCGACCCGACGGCCTCGAAGCTATGGGACATAGATAATTTTGGGCAGCAAAGCTTGGTTTGGGGGCACTTTGATGTGTGTTTTTTCAGGGGCACGCTAAACCCCCTTCCCGATTGAAATTTCCGTAAGTTTTTATATTTCTGTAATATAAAACCCATCCCTCTTCCTTCTGACAAAATTTGGTCAATTGGCCTTAAGGGGACAAAGTTTGGGACGCCGTCTGACAATGCATCCAGAAAGAAAACTTTGTCAGTGTTTTTTTTTTCGGTAATGTAAATAGTCATCCCGTTTTAAATATGATATTTTACCCTTTAAAGTTACTTAGACCATCCGTGCCATTCACAAAAAGCTTGTCAGCTTGAACGAAGCCGCTGGGTTTGGCCCCCAGAGCACCCCCAACGGCCCCAAAGTGGGGTCGATTTCAAGTTTGGCACATATGTTAGATGGGTTGAAATCGACTTGACTTTGGGGCCCTCTGGGGTGCTCTTGGGGCCAAACCCGGCGGCTTCGTTCAACTGACAAGCTTTTTGTGAATGATATTGATGGTCTAAGTAATTTTAAAGGGTCAAATATCATATTTAAAATGGGATGACTATTTTGGGACAGGCTCTCAGATTATCTTTTTGGGTGTGTCCACAAAGCAGGAGAGCTGAACCAGTGTCGGATTTAGGTCCGTGCCCCACTCTCCTCCCTCTCGGACCTGAATACCCTTTTTCCACTGAATTTTGATGGACAAAAAGATCCACAAGTGTGTGATGACTTTTTGTTTTGCTCGTCAGATAATTTTTGGAGGAAAACGAGATCGCAAACAAATTACTTGTCAGTCTTGTTCCCCCTTTTACAAAATCCTGGATTCTCCCCTGACGTTAACTGTACCCTGGCCGTAAAATTTTTAACTTTATAGCATCAAGACTAGGTCTCGGATCTCGAATGCAGTACCATACAGTCATACGAGAACTAGAAACAGTCGTTCTTGATACTTAATTATTGTAACCCAGTGACGTTTATTCCATGTGATATTACTTGGTGGAGTGGTGATTCCTTCTTTTTTTTTTTTTTTGGTTTAAAGTATATCCATATTATTTGAGTATTGTTTAAAGCTTCTTTGTTCAAAAACTGAGGGAGACGTCTAGTACGACAGTGATTATACATAGAAAGTAGTCCCACACATTCATTATATAAAATGTTCGAATTACCCATTAAGATGAACTGCTACTGTCGAAAAGTTGTTACCGTAAAACGTCCTGCCTTGAACACCATTTGAGTAGTTAAATACCCCTGAAAGGGTTCTTTGCACATTAATCCAGGCAATCGTTTTCGATGGAACGTGGATAGCCAAATCAATTAAATCTATGTTGAAAGAAAGGAAAATAAGAGAGATCATTGAAGATAAATTTGAATACGGGTCATAAATCAGTCGGTAAAATTAATGAGGAAAAGTTGATTATGTAGTACATAAGAATTGGTGTTGGTTTTGAAATCTTCAAAATGTCGAAATTTAATCAATCTTCCTAAAAAAAACATGCACTCTACAAAGACATTGGTATACGGACCTACACACACACGCGCGCGCGCACACCCCGCCCACACGCACACACACTTTTTTCAATGATCTTTATATTGATTCCACTCAATCATAAATTAAAGTTTCAATGAAAATATATAACAAATAAAGCACATTATCATGGAACATTTCTATAAATGGCCAACTGAAATTCAAAACTTTAAAGAAAGCATTGAATGAAATCTTTACATAAAATACCCCCCCCCAAAAAAAAAAAAAAAAAAAAAAAAAAAAAATTAAAAACATATACACACGTGCACATGGTATGGCAGTTTGGTCCGAACTATTAAGCTATTTCTTGTCAATTATAACAAATAGGAGGGCATTTGAATAGCATTCCTTTGCAGTGGATATTTTCTACTTTGATTTTCTTCAAACTGACAGAAAAACAGAGATAAAAATCTCACTTTTACAGAAACTTAATATTATCTTTTTTGTTTATGGTCAATTTGTAGAGGTGCCGTGGTGTAGTGCCACAAAACAGTGGAACACATCGTACGGGGGCTCGAATCCCTTATCTGAAGTTGGAAAATTCCTTCAGTAAAATATTACATTTGGAAATCTGGACCCGGGTGAAGAAAAATTAGTTTTCATAGAAATATCTTGAATGCCATAAAATTATTACTGTTATCATTTCCATCTTTATTATTATGGACAGTATTAACTGATTGTTTTTTTTTTTTGTATCATCATTACCATCATTTTCATAATCAATATTATTTTAATTATCATTATCATCATGAAATCGTCAAAAATACATATAGGAAAAAAAAACCCGTGACGTTTAATGAAACTGTGTAATAGTTGATAGATTTTTTACCTTTATATACACTTTACCTTTACCTTCAAATTAAACAAAAAATAAATAAAACTAAAGCTATACGTTATACGTACCACAAGGTGTGGTGTTAATTTGAACTATTCAATATAATTACTCTTGAGAAAGAACAAAAATCTTTTTGTAAATGGCAGTGGGCCAGATTTTTTGTTCGCCCCTCCCCCTTTGGAACACTCCTATTCCGCCTCTAATGCAGTGGTCACAATCGAAGAGCATAAAGACTTACCATGACCGACATCAAATAGATCATAGTCTTCTCCATTTCGTTTGGCGCGATTTAGAGATCCATCTTCGGCATCGATCCATAATACGACGTCGTCGTCGTAGTCGTATCCAACGGCCACGGGCTGCCGCAGGTTCGGCAGAGGAAGCGAATGGAATTCGAGTGCGTCTCCGCTGCTCTCGGAAATCAGACTCGCTCCTGGGTCGCACAGGAACATGAGCGGCGCGTACCGGGCTCCTAGGGTAAAATAATTAAGAGATGGAAGTTATTTATATTGAGAATCGTATCGTGATATATATATATATATGTATATATATGAGGCGAGTTTTTATTTAAAGAACTCTTCTCTTTGTGTGTGCCTATCAAATCATTTAGTCTTCTTAAAATTATTACAATAAACATTCTCTTGAACTGAGTTTGACCGATAAAATAAAAATGGTGAATTCTGTCAGCATTTTTACCAAATTATGTAAATATGAAATAATCGTATGAATAATGGCATACAAAATATAAACGCACTTAAAAGAATGAAAGGTGTGGGAGTGGGCAATAAGAAAGCAAATATTTTACATGACTTTGGGATTTCATATACAAATTTGCAATTTCATACAGAAATGATATACATTATACAGTATAAACAGTGTTCAACAAATACACTAAAATCATTGTACTTTATCAGTGCTTCCTTGTATACAAGAGTAAACAGATATTTCAGCAACAACAAAAACCCACTGCATATTCAAGGACAGCTCTGTAACAATCTTCACTCTTGCGTAAAAAAATTGGAAAATACTTTAAGTTGGTATAGAAAGGAGGAAATGACTCTCCACTACATGAATCTAATAACTTTGGACCATTCATTATGTTTTCTTTTTTTAACTGTAAGGTTATCAAATACTAGACTTTAATAAGCGGTGTTTGTTTAAGACATCTATTTACTTGACTTGTACCTCGCGTGATAAAAATAAAGCACATTACAAGTATTTATTTCGTGAAATAATACAACTTAAATATTATGGTTAGCCCCTACCCCCCCCCCCCCCCCCGATTCTGAAAAGGATAACTTTGTTTAAATTAATATCAACTTTTTTTTTTAATGAGAAACGTTATGTAAAAGACTAAAAGCAAATGGATTTTCATTTCATATTATTTCATACACGTACAGATATAATAAACAACAATATCTAGTTTCATTAGAACGGTATGAGTTTCATAGGCTTTCCAACAAAAGACATATTTGAAGACTGAGGAGCAATTGTTTGATAATATAGGAAGCATCTTTCGTTTTGTAAAAACAAGCTACTTGTTACTGCTACTTCTTATTGCCCAGGTTTCAGGCCTATGATAACAGGTGTTCAGAGACTGTAACATTTTGAATCAAAATAAAAAGCATTCATAAAACAAATGTAATGTAATGTACCCTAATACTCACGTAGTTCACATCTTGAGCCACTAAAGCCGTCCGGGCATGAGCAGATGGATCCGTTGGCAAATGAATTACAGATGCCTCCGTTAGTACATCGATCTGTACATTCCACTGAATGATATAAATGTTAAAAGGGGGGGGGGGGAATCGTCACATATTATTGCTCTATTTCATTGGGAGGAGGGCGTGCCCGATATACACAATAATATAAACCAATTAACCAAAAGGATCTGCACTGTGCACTAATTCTTATACTTCAAGTTGTAAAAAAAACCTGAAGAACTTGGTAAACCTGCCACTTGCGAATTATAAAGTGGCATGGGTATGGCGGCAATTAAAGAGTTAATGAGTTTAAGCAATGCTTTGCAACCCACTGTACTTCCGAAGCTGTACATATACAGTATGTGGCTTATAAAATCTCGAACGATAGTCATAAACACACTAGCTTGGTTTGCATTCCCTCCCTACGGTAGCAGGTGTCATTTAGGCTTCTTACGGAAAGTTTTGTCACCGTTTTCACCGCGGCCAAAGTTAAAAAGGCCGATTAGCGGGATTTTCTCCCGGATCTTGTCATATCCATCGGCGACTCTAAGATGTCGCCGTTCAGCGGGATTAGCGCGAGCTTTTGTTTACGGCGATCCACCTGCTAAACGAGATAAATAGATCTTCCGCCGCATCGCTCAGTCGGCGTGTTGAGAACAAAGCCGCTCCGCAGGCGCGCCGAATCAATCGGCGCCGCCGAGGGCCCGCCGATGTAAAAACTTTCCGTAAGAAGCCTAGCCTTACACTGCCACCACAAATAACCGAAATATATTATGTTAAATTTTATTTTGTTAAATTGGGAAACATTTTCCTAAATCGTGTGTGTCTGTCCACGGACGATCTCTACCAAAAAAAAGTAAAAATAAATATTTGATTAGATTTGATATTTTCCCCTTGAATTATCTTTCTTTTGCAATTGTCCAGTGTTTTGGTACAACATAGGTTTTAAGTGCATGACAGTTGTGAAAATGCAAACAATACTTCAAAGACAGGGAAAATATATTAAATTATCCTAAACTTGAGGGTTGTGCAAACAGGCATTTCACCCACTGGACACATCACAGCCGAACGCAATATAGGTAGTGGGCTATTGTAATTGTCAGTTCGTTACTATGACCCCAAGGACAAATGGTTGCTATAAGAACCATTAGACATGATAGATGCACCTCCCTGAACAGAACATAAAACTTTGGTAAACTTGAAATCATAACTACACTCAAAGAAAGGGAAAATGCAAACTTACGGCATTGTGCGAAGTACAAGAAACACAGAAAGACAATCCATGTATACGGCTTCATATAGATCACCATTGTCCTAATCATGTATACCTTCTAGTTATGGAGATGAATTGTTACTGTTGTTAGACTGTCGCATTACTAGAGGTACCCGGAAATGAATTTATTTCAATTTGGTTGTTTGGTTATTACCTATTGCGCAACCCTCATTTTCTTTATTAAAGGGCGTTGGTAGACGAATAAAAAACGTTGGTAAGAAAATTAATCAGGCTGTAACTAATTACATTGTAGTTCAAACGAGGATATAAAACCAAAATGAAAAGCGCTATTCAAATATGATAAAATCAGGTTGGCAAATTACATGCATATCCCTCGAACAGGATATGATTGTATGTATTCCATACCATACTTTCTTTCATTTTTGCTCGACGTTTCAAGATTCATTTCCAGATAGCATTCCATACCTTACTTTCTTTCTTAATCCCATACTCGATCATCTCTTTTCTTCCCTTCATTTTTCTTTTCTTTTTTTTGTTGGTCATTTTAGCTGAATCCCTCTGTTCGTATTTCGTATTAGCTTATAACTATGACTTTCTGCATTTTATCTTTCTTTCTGTATTCTATTTCAAGCATTGAAACGCTCAGAACGTTTTCTTGAACCATTTCAAGATCAGATTAGGGGGCATAATTTCCATCACAAAATCAGCATCTTTTCATCACTCCACGCAATCGCCTCTCCCTCTTCCCCCGCATTCCCGCCCTCTCTTTCGCACAATCTCTCGCACAAACACCCAATATACCATTGGCGGATCCAGGGGGGGGGGGGGGGGGGACTTCCGGCCCGTGCCCCCCCCCCCCCCTTGGAAGAGAAGTATGCATTTTGGCCACAGACGTTCCGCCATTTTCTTGATTGTGTCCCCCCCCCCCCCCCCCTTTTAGAATGAAGACTTTTTTCCTTTTTTTCTTTTTTTGCTTGTCAGGGAATTATGGAGGGAAACTGGACCCCATAACGCCCTACTGAGTGAATTTTGAAGGTTTGGCGAAAAAAAAATGTTGTTTCCACCCCCCCCCCCCCCCCAGAGGATAGTTGAGTAAGAAGCCATTCAGCTTTTCTGACCTAGCAGAAGTTATTGAACTTATTATGAACTTAATGCTTGGGTGAATTTTCACAAACATGGGGAATGAAAAGGAACATTAGAGATGGTTGTGGACTTGCAGTATAAAAAGGCTGAAAATTACGGATACTTGGCGATTCTCATGGATGATACCGCTTAACCTCTGCCACATTCTCTTCCGATCTGGCAAATTTTCTTCGACCAGATCGACCCTTGTTGACATTGAGGCTCGCCCCTCCCTGCTGATATTTGTTTCTCCATAACGTAGACTTCGCAGGAATGTCGCAATCTTGGAATCTCTCACTGAAGGCGGCAGCAACATGCTGCATGCTCCCAGAGCGAGCTCATTCCGTTACATGAATACCCTTTGGTCAGATGCATGGTCACGCAACCTAAAAAAAAAGACGGTTAGCTTAATTTTCAGCCTTTTGATTATCCCAAACCATCTTTAATGTTCCATGTATGTGTAAATTCTCCCAAGCATTAAGTCCATTGTAAACTGCTAGGTCAGGAGAGCTGAATGACTTCTTACTCAGCTATCAACTCAATTGGGCAGAAATCAATGTTTTAATTTTGCTTGTTCTCTGACGTACATCATTTCTTTTTTTAACGCTTGAGGTGTCATATAAAAGAGACATTATAATTTTGTTTTATTTGATGTTTTCCTGTTTTCAAAATAATTACGTTTAATACCCTAAAAACTAATTCAAAATAGCAAATCATAATAATCATAATAAATCATAATAATAATACTGCTATTTCTGTAGCGCCTTTTCAGAGTATAGATACAAAGCGCTTTACATAATACAATTAACAAATAACAATGCTGCTTACAAGAATATGCATAACCAAGATTTGCATCAAACCTGATTGCATGAAAGAGGTTGATTTCAAATTATAATACAAAAAGTAAGAGAGAACTATGACAAAAGATCCAAGACGAAAGCTGATAAGCGGGTGTTACCGAAAAAGGTGTGTATTAAGATGTTTCTTAAAAGTATCCAGTGATGCATTATTTTTATAAAATTGGGTAGATTGTTCCACGCTTTGGGGGCGGTGGCTACGAATGCTCGTTTACCATCATTGTACGACATCTTGGAATTTTTATCATTGTTCTAGTGTTGGATCTAAGATTATACTGAGACTGCGTAACATGAAGAAGATGAGTGAGGTACAAGGGAGAGAGACCATTTAGAGACTTAAATACAAGAGTAGCGGTCTTAAAGTAGAGTCTTTGCTGAATCGGGAGCCAGTGAAGAGTGTTCAGAAGGGGTGTGGTATGTGTGCTCTTAGGTTGCTTGAAAAAATCATGTGTGAACTATCAAGGAAATTATTCGTTAAGATTTAAAAAAAATTCTGCCATGAAATCCGGTTTCCTTTTTTGTTGGACACACTGTATATATATATATATATATATATATATATATATATATTTATATATACATATAAGAAATTCTCAGTAGAAATGCATAAATTGCCAACTGATATTTATTCGATCCGAATTTTCGGGGGCCCCCCCTTCTTCAGGGATGAAAACTTACAATGCAAGATTGTGCAAGATTATTATATTATATATTATATATATATATATATATATGTGAAAAAAAATGCGAGAAAAACGTTGCGTAGCTCAATCAAAGTTCCCCAGAGCTGTCCTCCCTTTTTGAAATTTTTGCAAAGGCTGAAAAAATGTCTCCGCTGGGAATCGAACCCGGGTCGTTGGCTTAGAACGCCAATGCCTTAACCACTAGACCATGGAGACGGGTTAGTGGTTTCGGCGACACCAGATTCAATTGACCGACAGATTGACAAATCCTCAACCTTATTAATTAATTCCCCTTGTCGGGGGCAGATGAGTTTTTGAACAAGACAAAGCCGCTAGTGCCTCAGCTGGATTCAAGCGAATGCTTTGAATACATGTATACATTGGAATAAATTATTCTTAATAACATTATTGTAAGGAAATAACATATACAACAGCTTTGGCAAATCTCGTGGAAATAAATTTGTATTTATTTGTATCACATTTGTATTTGTATCACATTTGTATTTATTTCCACGAGATTTGCCAAAGCTGTTGTATATGTTATTTCCTTACTATATATATATATATATATTATATATATATATATATATATATATATATATATAAATGAATGTATATACCCATATAACAAAAAATAAGAGTTCTGCTTCGGAATCGTAGTTAGATGAGGTGTAGAAGACAAGTAAATTAAAAATTGCGTGAGACTGAAAAGTTTCAAATTTCCGACCTATATACCCATATATATACCCATGTATAAATATACATATATATATATATATGTATTCAACAATGTAACAAGTTGATGTTTAGTGATCATCAGCAATCATCGAAAAAGATAATAATGTCACTGAAACAGTTACACTCATAATCCTCTTCAACTTTTGTCAAAATAAAAAAGATAGTTGTGTTGCTAATTTTAAGCAGAATCATCAAGGTGTGCATAAGCGCCTCATGCAAGCACATTTCCGAACACACACGCACAAAAAAAAAACCCGAATGAATTGGGGAAAACCCCATTTTGTGCCTCTCTTCCTCCAATAACACCCCCGGACAATAGCGTGCAACAACAAAGTGGTACACAAATACTGTACTTGTGTTTAATTTCATTTCCGTCGTTGGATCATTGTTTCTTCGTTACGTGGGAACGGCGATACCGTCCCGTTTCGAAAATATTTCCATTGGTAAATGCAATTCTTTTTCACTTTTTATTGGTTTTGTGCTTTGTGTTTGTGTGTGTTTGTGTTTTTAACTATTCAACCGTTGATAATGTTATCGATATCCATGATGTTTAATAGTTTAATATATTAACGTGCAACTTCGTGTAAAATGAAGGCACGTTTGGGGGAGGGGGCTCATATTAATTGTTGCAACAAAAAGAAAATGTCAATTTTTGCTACACGTTTCCAGATTGTATATTACTTCACATGTCCCTAATAAATCTTTCTTTTTTTTTGGAGCTAAATTATTATAGCTTTCAACCTCGGTCGTTGTGACGCAGATATATTCCAATTTTGACTATGTACATAAATCGTTAATGTAAATAGTGGTTATATTGTGGGGGTTTTTCTTTGATGTATAAATTATTACTTTCTTTTGGTCAATATTTTGGCCTGCTGTATTGTAAAGAGTGAGTGTCAGGCGAGACTGAACGGTGGTATTTTTTTCCTGCGCTTCTTTATCTGATAATGTATAGGTTTCTTTCTAATTATTTTGGTATATAAGAGACTGAAGACACTTGGTGTTGCTTGATGGGACTGGGCGCAAAGTTTGAAAAGAAAACATACCAAATGAATGATGAAAAGGCTGCTATGTTCAGTCCTTTGAATTCTGTCCCGAATATGTATATTGTTGTTTGAAATGGAACTGAGAAAATATGTTTGGTAAAATATTTTATTTTCTGGGATAGTATTGTTGCAATGATTTATCGACTGACCCAAATTACCAATTTGAGATCAGCAGATTTAAACGATCTCATTGTTCAAGGGTCCATAGCTTTCTTATTATTTGTCCGATTTCGTATACTTATAACAATGCTAGACTATTCTTATCTGAAAACAGGAATACACAATAAGTAACTGAAGTGGGTGTGTGCGTGTATGAGGTAGAAGGAGATCAAAAAAAGGGATACACATACTCTCCGTTACACCCCTTACGAACACAACTTTAAGAAGACTGGACAAATATTTTAGAAAAGGTGCACATACATATTTATTGCAGATATTGAAAAAGCTTACATCATACATAATTGACTTTTTTTTTCTTTTTTGTTTTCTTGTATACATATAAACTCCCGTTCTAGTTATGAAAGTTTCAAACTTAGGGACATCATTGTTCGAACTTCTTCTGTTTTTGAACTGAAGTTCTAAGATGACAGTTGCTTCCTTTTACCAAAGGAAGGTAGAATATCTATAACTTTAGCAAAGCTTAGAATATTTCGGCAAACAAACGCAACGACGTTGTCTTAAAAACTGTAATACTTCTTGTAAATTCTTCCACCTTAACAAGCAATCCTTGTTTGATATTAAGCATTTTCTCGCATCATCAAGCATTTGCTCGATTGTTTCAAGATAGCTTGGCTTTTTTCTTGAATTTTTTTTTTCAAAAAAGATAAGCCCTTATTTTCACATTTTACATTGTCGAATTTCATTTGTAAAGCTATATGAAAGTCTTTTCTTCGCTTCAATTCCATGTCTGGAAAAATTAAGCAAGTAAAGAGGCATTTTGAAACATTAAATAGCAGTACCATTTACTTTCTGCTGCTTTTTTTTCGAAAACGTACGCTTGATTGTTTATAATAAGCCAGTTCGCAATTAGTAACATGATACAAATGACCCTGATCTGTACGCACACGTGCATTTATTTTGGTGGTCGCGCTAACAAGTAAAATCATAACACAGCATAATCATAGCAATTGCTACTTTGATAAAAACGGCCATCCAAAAAAACAAACAGAGAGAGAGATCGCCTATAGCTTTCACTCACACTAAAACGTTTTTAATGTATCATCTATATCAAGCAATACAAACATTAATAGATTTAGATCTGAAAAAGAAAAGCAAAATCGTCTAATAATTTAAAAAGAACAAAACAAAACAAAACAGGAACTGCATATTATTTACGCGTTGTAAATACAACGATGTAATAGTAATTGTTTGATAGTATTTTCCCCCTAGATTCAGCATCAAAGCAGAATTGTGGCGCAGAAAATAATGGACTGAATCTTTGCAAAAATACCCTCCATTTCTCCTTATAGAATTTGCTTTTACAATTACAAATCAAGTGTCATTTTATTATAGAGGAATTCATAGAGTTATCGAAAAAAAAACTCTGATGCTCCTCAGAAATAATAGCAACGACTCGCGTCTTGCCAGCAAATGATTCCCACACGACTAGCGATTCATTTGCTTTTAATATATACTTTTGAAAATTATTATCATTTTTAAAATGTTTGCCTTGTTTGGCTCATTTTTAAAATGTTTGTCACCCCCCCCCCCTCCGTTTGGAAAACACGTTATGCCCTTGAAATGTTACCATTATTTTTGCAGCGATAATCGTTCGGGAGACTTAAACTGATCGATTTCTTGAAAGTCGTAAGATCGGCTTGTAACACTGTAGTCCCTCATAATACCGATACCCATTTCACTGTTAAGATCTAAGAAATACAGGACGCCATTAAAGTAGCCCACATCGAATGGCTGACCATGTAAGTAATCGGTTAATTCTTGGGCTGTTGATGTATCTCCGCTTGGAGGTGTGCTAATGACCTTGTAGAAAGCTTTGCCAGCATTGGAGTCAGTGAAGAAGATGCGTCTTTCATTTCCTGTGATAGAAATAAAGCATTAATAACCATGAGCACACATACACTGATATATGACTGTAGTGAATTAAAAAACCCTAGGTTCATAAGCAATCATCTTATTAGAAATAATATATCAAAACAGCTGGTAACGACGGATGCCAATAAGGAGTCTCTCTGCCATCGAATGAGTGAAGAAGCTTCTGACATGTCTGATAGATATGCCAAAGTAGCACTGCAATATCATGAGAGCTTACACAAATTCTTGAATGAATTGTTATTATATTTTTTCATCTAATGGTTGTGTTGTTGTTTGTTATTGTTTTTCAATTTTAGGTTGTTCATACAGTCCGGGAAAGTTTCCAAAAATAATCATATGCATACCATGCATAGAAAAGAAATATATATTTCATTCCCATTTTCAGTGTTTCGGAAGAACAATTTTCAGGAGGCATAAATAAAATATAATACTTCTTTAAACATTGCAACCATATGTCCTAAATGGCAACTTAGAACAAGGTAAAGATACGCCTGTGCCATCCTATAAGGTTGAGAGTCATTTACTGACGTAAGGACCGCGTCAGTGATTGATACTGTCTTTTGCGCCTTATGAAATATTGGTAATGTTTCAAAAGTGATTGCCAAAATGAACGGTGCAAACAATACCTTTGATAACTGGGTAATTGGTTAATTCCATTCACATGCTCGATAAGCTCATGTAATAATGTAATCGCAATGACGCATCAGGTGAGCTGGGCTTTTCACGGGCAGCAGAATCAATAAAAACAAAATTGACTGACGCATCTTTAGATTATGGAGAGCTAGACTCCTGTCGGTCAGACACCCTCGTTAAAGTCCCCGGCTTGCAATCTAAAGGTTTTTGAGAGAGGAACCCTCTTTTTACGCCAAGAACACGGTATATACGGGGGACATGGAGGTCAAATTCAAATCTTCTATACTTTAAAAAGTAGCAAAATAATGTATCCAATACATGACATGTAGCCCCCTAGCAAGTCTAGAACTGAAACAAAAATGAAGAAAAAGTTGTGGCTCACTTTTCATATTTGTTTATGGTTCTATAAATGGAATCTACTTTGCTCAATAGTAGGACTTTTGGTATAACAGATTGATATCAATCGTGTTAACCTGGAAGAAGACTGTCATAAGTCATCCTGTGATGAAATGATTGTAGTAATGTAAATCTAAACACATTCCTCTTGTTGACATATTCAGTAGAATATTCATTTATTTTCAAATGGAAGATGATTTAACGATATTTTTGGTCAACTCTGCAGACAGCTAGTTATTTTCTTAATTAGTAGTAAACTCCATGTTTCGAATTTAAAAGGTACTTTAATTCGTATATAATTTGATATCATTTTATTTCTATACATTTTTTTTAAAAGTAAAATAAACACTGGGTGATTTCACGCTCGGTGTTCATGTTTGGTGTTAGTGTTTATTTATCCCAAAAAGTATGATCTAACACCGACTATGAAATGAAAAAGAAATAAGTCGGTGTTAGGTGTTGACCTCCGCTTTTCTGACGTAGTTCCGGTTCCGGTGTTTAAGTTTGTCAAATGGCCCCTGCTGAAATAGAGCTCGGCAACCGGTGTTTAATTTAACGTATGCATTTCCCGGCATTCACTTACACTATACCCCTAGAAATTTTAATTTCACGTTCGGTGTTGGTGTTGCTAGCTATGGGAAATTTTGCTGATTAGTCATGATAAATAAAGACAGTATGGGTCATTCGAAGTGCCATTTCGCAGGTTTTAAGAGGTATTATGTTCATATGTGCCTGAAATTAAATATAAGCCAACATTTGGTCTAACGTTCGATCTAGAGCACACGGAAAGGAACTACTTTTGCTTTTTAATTGGGCTAAAGGAGTGAATAAAAAATGTTACCCAATTTTCTTTTAAAGATAGATTTCATAAATATGACGTTAGATCTGCCGTAGTTAAAGACGCAGAGAATCCACATCATTAACCAGGATGAGCTCTAAATCAACATTCACAACACAAATGTCATAACACCTCACAGCTAATCTGAGCCAATGCCCGAAATGTGGCTGTTTGCCCTGTGCACGCTGCGCCGTCCGATCAGGCGTCTAGCTGCATTAGCTAACCCAGCATTTTCTGCTGCAAGTGACAAACTCAAGATGTATCATATATATAAACCTGCTTTTAATACTGTCAAGACAATCCATTTCTGTTAAGTTACTTACCGCACTCTAGATCAAATAATTATATCTTTTTTAATTACCAGACTACTTGTGTAATTTTACGATATTCTAGACTAATAATTAAAAAAAGTTGTAAACATTTTTTTTGTTTTCCTTCATTGAGAATGGTGCTGACGCCATTGCCAGTGTTAAGCTATCGATGTGCTTTGTCAGGACATCGGTATCGGCACCTTAATCTCAGCAGGGTGTTTGAGCTCGATTTAGGAGACTTCGCTCTAAACACAAAAATCAATCACCAACACCGAGCGTGAAATTACCCAATGTTAATTATTTTACAAATTTGTATTCAATTATCTATTTGCAGTTTTATTTATACAGGGTAACGTTGCGGGTAAGTTTCAGAACTGCTTTTCACATTGGCCCTGTCAGCCTTTACTGTGTATATAACTAAAAATTTTAAAGATCACCACACACAAAAAAAGAAATATATAATCCCTTGTAGAAATTAGAAACAAAAAAATAAATTAATATACGTATATACAAAGTACAGATTTGAAGATTTGAAGACTAAGAATAATTAGATTGAAGAAAAATACCAAAGTATTTGAAAAACGCACGCACAAAAAAGGATACAAACAAAAACGGAAAAAAAAAGAAAAAGAAAAATTAGAAACGATTGATTTAACACTTAATTTTGACGTACTGTTTAAAGCTGACATTAAAAAAATGAGTGATTTAGAAACCCTGTAAAAAATAACAACGTATCAAATATATGAGGAAATGTATATCAACTATTAATTTTGATTTATTACATATCGCGGATGGTGCATTTTAGTGCCATTTTCAAAATTTTCATAATTTTCACAATCCACTGTTTATTCCATAGGGTCCTATGAATATTAAGCATAATCGATGAATAGTTACTTGTGAGATCGATGCCTAATCCAGTGAGTCGATTCAGAGACGGGTTACTATACAGAACCTCTATACCGGCAGCTCCATTCAGGTGTGTGCGAGCAATCCCACCACTCATTGTCCAGTAAAGGTATCTGAAAGCATGTTAAATAATCTATGAAAAAATAGCATCGAAAAAGTACGGCAAAGAGTGACCAATTTGGGAAATCTGTAATTGTGTGCTATATTGTGAAAACACAAAATTATATGCCTAAATATAAATATAGAGTTCGTCAAAAAGTTCGTCAAAACTTCCATTTGTGTTTCCCAAGTAATTGTGCTGATGTGAGCTCTCAAAATATTAGCGTACAATAAAAAGGTAACCCATACAGGGTGGTCCACAAAGAATGCAACACCTGAGACCTGCAGATTCAACCACACCATTAACACCATTAATATCTTTCGTTTTTTGCTTTATCATGTCTATTGGGTAGAATATTCATTATTTCGAGTAAAAGGACACAGAGATCATCACCTTGAGAAAGGCGTTTTGATCCCACGGCTATTTTTGAGAGGGAATATAATTTTTATAGTTGTAACTTTTGAAACCGTGGTCACGATTGAAGCTGCGATAAATTTGGGCATGACAGCTTCCCATTCACTCTACATTTCAATTATGTTGTCTTCGTTTTCAAAGCGAGAGCAGCCATGCATTTATCGACACAGCTCACCGTATACTGAACCGTCATTCGCAAATTTCTCGCTGCTTCAAGCATGACTATACTACGGAATATGCAGAAGTTGCAAAATTTGAAAATGACATTGTCTCACAAAAATAGCCATAGAATCCAAACGCCTTTCCAGAAGCTGATGATTAGTGGTATCAATAAACTTGGGGAAGAAAAAAAAACTACTCAATAACAAACAGAACATTTTTTTTTCTTCAAAACTAATGTATGTGTCAATGATATCTTTGAAATTGCAAATCTCAGATGTTTGCCTTTTTTTCTGGACTACCCTGTATAAACTTTTGGACACTGTCAGTGTATTCTGCCTTTGTTTTGATGAGTTATAGACCCAAACTGGCAAAAAGCAGCCTAATAACTACATGTAGTTTAATAACATAATTTTTAGTTCAAAATTGATGGAAATAATAGCATACTGTTGAGATTCTCCAAGCATGCCAATTTTGCCACAACTTATCCCTAATTTTTAGATTTTATGTATTTACCATGTCTGCCTGATTAAATTCAGGAGAATGCAACTCAAAGTAGCAATCCAGTATTTTTTGCAGGAACGGTTAAAAGATGTGGTTTTGCCTTCCTTGTTTAACCCTTCCCACATAGGCCTGATTCCATGTTCCATGATATTCTACAACTACAGATCCTGCATATTATGTAACTTGAATGTATTTGTATTTGTATTTGGAGTGTGTTCCTGCGATGATGTGTGAGATATTCCATAAGTAGAGACTGACTTAGGTCGCTTAGTTTGGCAGGCTGTAAGTTGAATTATCTATGTAGGGCAATAATATCATCATCAAACTTGTAAAAATGCACCAAATTAATCACCATCAATGCAGTTCAAAACTATTCAGTTTGCACATTTTCCTCATCCGCGCTTGACAGTAGGGATATCGGAATATGCACTGGCGTAGACAGGGGGCACCGGGGGGCCATGCCCCTCTCCCCCCTATTCATCCACTAAAAAAAAAAAAAGCGAGAGCGAGAGTGAGAGCGAAAAAGTGGGGGAAGTGAGAGAAAAAGGCCTAAAATGGGGCTACAAGCCGTTATCTGGCTTCGCACGGGAAGAGGGGAAATAACTCTCCTCTCCCTTCATCCACCCCTTTTACAATGGGTGTCGATCCCGGGGGGGGGGGGGATAAATAAATAAATAAAAAAATAATAAAAAATTGAGGTGGGGGGATGGCCTGTATTATTACTCCCCCCCCCCCCCCCCCCCCCACCGATATTTTTGGATTATGATACATTAACTTAAAACTAATAATTATCCAAACTCATGATGTTTGATCTTATTAGAAGTAAGGAAATAAGAAATGCCATAATTTCAATGGGAAAATATCGAAAAAAAATCGTTCGCTCGCATTCTCAATTAAGGGTTAAGGGGTTCCGTCCATTGGTGTATATCCGTGCATTCTTCTTTTCATTAAAAACCATTTTGGGATGCTCTAAAATGCAAGTTTTATCGAAGGATTTTTGTCACATTCCCTGATGTAGGAGGGGGATACCCCCTCCCACCCCGCTCTGTCTCTTCGCTCAGTGGTGTATTTAGGGGGCAGGGGGAGGGACACGTGCCCCGTGCCCCGTGCAGCACTTGGAGGGGGCGCAAAAAACGCAAAGGAGTGAAAGAAAAATAGGGGGAAATGAAGAAAAATCATAATCTTTACGGATCACCGCCCCAAATCCGCAAAGGTAAATGCACTAGAAATCTAGTTTTGGAAGGTTTCAAATGCGAAAATGTTCAAAGCTCGGTCGCTTTGCTCCCTCGCATAATTATTTTCTTTCAGGATCTCTTAATTTCGGTCCCCCAGTATATAGTTCTTACATATATAAATTTCATATGACTCCTGCTAAATATTGCGCTCCCAATATATGATAAAGTGTATAAAACAGCATTTGCAAAGGTTCAACTTTTGAAAGAAATCTCAAGTTCAGGTCGCCTTGCTGAATTTCTCGACTCTTTCTCAAGCCTATGGGGTTTTTGTTAGTCCTGCTCCCGATTGTAGAAGTGAGTGAATAGACTGTTTATCAATGTATAAAATTGTAGCTTCTCTACCGCTCAACTGCGATGGTCAAATGCAAAATTTCCTGGGTAAAATGCACAAGAAAATGCATTTTTTAGTGTTAAAAATTTGCCGCTCGGTAGCTTTGCTCTCTCACTTAACGTAGATTCGTTATGGCACTCGGGGGGGGGGGGGGGCCTTACTTCATTGTTTGCCCCTGGTGCCATAATCCCTAGACACGCCACTGACTTCGCTCCCTCGCATATGAAATGTTGCGTCCAAATAAATGAAAAGCGGTCCGGCCGTCGAACTATAACTTTCCTCCTATAAAATTGTTTGCTACAAGCCGTTATCTTTCTCTCAAATTTGCTAAAACTTCAAAACTCCCCTTCCCTTCACCCACCCCTGTTACATACAGTGCAGTTTTGCGTCCAAAATAACTGAAAAGCAGCCAGGGCGTCGAACTAACATTCCGTCTAAATAAACCTTTAAATTGTTTATTATTCGGCATATCTATTATAGTGTATTTAATTATAATTCTTTTGATGGCTCTTTTTTCATCACCTTACTCTGCTTGTACATAATCTGATAATTTATATTTCATGAAAGAGCATGTCTAGTTGACCAATTATAAGAATTTGTTTTTGTTTGGTTTCTGTTTTGAATGCTATGCTCACGAGATATTGTTTTTGTCATGGCCGTGTTACTCTTATTCTCATTAGTAGTAGTAGTAGTAGTCGTAGTCGTAGTTGTAGTAGTAGTAGTAGCATTAGTAGTAGAATTGTTCTGATTATTGATGTTATATTCGAACAAAATATTGATGGATATGTCAATGAAGTTCAATGAATAAATACATACATATATGTATGTAATTTTTTTCTTCTAAAAGTGAGGAATGGGAAATACATTACATGTACATATAGTTTTCAAAAATGCTAAAAATCGTGAGATAGCCCCCAATAGGAGCATGTACCATATTACAGACTCAAGTAATACAGAACAAAATAAGCTCGAGTGCAGAAGAATTCTAAAGAAAATATTTTCGGACAGATCGTGCATGTTAATCTGAATAGATTCCCAATTTCATTGCCCATTGGCGAATTCGAATTCCCGAGGTGTCCTTCCGGCAGATGCCGATGAATTTGAATGATATTGGCGTGCGTGCCAATTTCAAAGCCCTTATGAGAATTTGCATGATAAAACACAGGTTAAATTATTTGCTTGGGACGCTAAGTTGAGTGACTAAAGGAAACTTTCGAATGACAAAACTGACTGACCTAGGGGCAAAATTGGCCTGGAAACTCTAAATCATAATATACTTTCTTAAAACCTACTGTCAGATATTAAATAAATGACAGTGTACAGTACACATACCCATGTTCTTCATCAACATCCAATACTCTAGGCCCATCAATACCCTCGGTTATGAAGTCAGTCGGAGTCTCAGGTATAGGGCTGCCATTTCCAATCGACATTGATCTTATTTTATTAAACCAGTAAAAAGCGATATAGAGAGTCCTCGATGTCTCAGCAATTGCAATTCCTTGCGGTTCTAAAATAACAATGAAACGATGCAAATTGAAGGAATATTGTTAATGAGTTCAGGAGCACAGTGGTTTAAACAAATGAAATAGATACTTGTCCTCGGAAATAAAGCAATACAAGACAGTGTGGGTGTGTGAGTGTGTGTTTGTGTGTGTTTGATTGTTGTTGTTTTTGTTTGTTGTTTTGTTCTTCTTTTTTGTTTGATCGATGCATAGGAGAGAATGTTTTTGGAACTTTAGAGAGAAGACAAGAGATGCTGAAAAAAACAACGAACGAACGAAGAAATAACGGCGGAGAGATGCTCGTTTTACAGGATTTTATCATACTTATGAATATCGTATTAAGGTGCTTTCACATTAGAGCTACTGCCAAAGTCGGTTCATGTCAGTCAGTGTCGGTTAAGTGACCGTCTTGACCGTTCTAGACCGTAATACGGCCGTAGTAGACCTGCAAGTATAGTATTGACAGTTGGAAGGAAAGAAAACTTCCCTTCTGACCGACTGATCCAAAATAACCGTAGTGAATCGTGTAACGACCTTATAATGGACCATATTAGTTACTTCAAATGCCCGTACTAGACGGTAATGAACCGCTATGGACCGCACTTGACAGTAGTAAGCACCGTCTTACTTGATGTTAGTACGGTGAAACTCGGAAAAATACGGTCCATGAGGGTCTGGAAAGGTCATGCAACGATCACTTCTAGGGTCCATGAGGGTTATTTTTGGACCGATTCCAATCGTAGGTTATTGGTATGTTTGAGACGGTCCATGACGGTCAATCTTTGGTCTTGCTACGGCCTACAAAGGTCTATATGGAAGTAATTCGGTTCACTATTGCCCAATACGGTCACCAGACTGTATATAAAAAAACATCTTTGCGCGTGAAACACTAGATTTCAACACAACACTGGAAATGCATTTTTAATCAAGGTGTTCGCTTGCATACACACACACACACACACACGCATGAATTGGAGAAGTGATCACAGCAAAACAACGTATTGCCGTTTACGTTGTTTTGCCAGCAAAAAAACTGGAACGTTTATTCTGGAGAGGGGTTGCCATATTTCAGTGACGGGGGGGGGGGGGGGGGGGCGGCATTCGGGTTTCAAGATTTCATTGGTAGTTAGATTGTACTAGTACAAATTCAAATTCGAAAAAAGTCAATTTTTATTTTAAAAAATCTATATACGTTGTTTTACCGACTCAAGGCAGCGCAGTACCCGGCCCCGATTCATTGCCTTAAAATTAATTGGAACATTCAGTTCAATATGATGTTTATAATGTAATTCATATTAATCCATTCTGGTCCAATGGAGTGAACTGAATGTTGGTCAAGAAAATGGCTTATTGAAGTAAACATCTACATTTGTAAATACAAAAGAGATTTCCTGTCATCCCTATTTCAAAAATCACTGACAAAACACTTGATGAAACTTTCCCCAGGTAATCTGCTACAATGCCTGATTCTTCCATTACTGCTGCACAAATTCTTGCTAAAAATTTGATAGATTACGCGTATAGTGGAAGTTCCCGCTTATCATGTACAGCTATATAGCTAGCTGGCTTAATATATACATTTATATATTGCCTAGTAGATTTTGTGATTTCTTGCTCTTAAAACTTAGAAAGAATATACATTATCCATTTTATATTTATTTGATACTGAGTTTTGTTACAACACGCTAATGCTGTATAGTTTTACTACACATAATAGAAAATCACTTGACAAGTTTAGCGTGATTTCTTGACATGTGAAAATGTACGTCCTCATATTACAAAAATTGAAATGATTTTTTTGTTGAAAATTCAATATCTTCAAATTGAGTGGTGTAAAAATCTTTGTAATTTGTAACATTGAAGGTTTATATGACCCCTGTATTTAACAGAATAGTTTTGTTCGTTCACACAGGTCCCTTTTCAAGCCCCAGTCACATAGTCCCGGAAAACCCTACATATGAACTCGGATGAATGGTTTAAGGTATTGCTAGGTCAATCCGGGTACATCCGTCCTTTCATCCATGTAAACTCGGCTAACTCTACGGACGTTCCTGGCAATCCGGTAAACTTCCGTGGGGATGCTACGGTTTCGCACCGTCGTAAAATACCTGGACAATGAGCTAGACTCCATGCGTACTTTTGCCTAACGCTTCTTACATCAGTCATTCTTTAGGAACGTCCTACCAATATTACCGTAATTGAACCGTTGCATTAACTAGACCCTAAAATCATCCGTAGCAATATTGCTAGGGAGGTGTGATTTTTTGTATTTCTTACCCCCAATTTTAGAAGCAGTGACTGCTTCTCTGTTCGAACCATCAACATTTGCTCGATAGACCAGATCGTCAAAGTAGTCAGCCCAGTAGAGCTTCCTCTTTATCGAGTCAAAGGTTATATAGCTGGGGGAACCTGTGCAGGGGATGGATGTGAAGTTCAATTCATCTCCTAGGTCTGCGACAAAGATGGCGTCTGCGCCACCATCTGTCACGAAGATCTTTACCGATGATTCTGCATTGAAATGTGTAAAATAATATTGTCAATCCGTGAGACAGAAATCAAGTATTTGCTTGTTTTCATATCGCATGTATTTCTGTAGTGATTTACTTTCCCTTTCTACGAAAAAAATATCGGATTTTCAACTGATTCAAAACGGCTGATCGTTTGTGTGGTTTTTTTTTTTAAAGCATAGATATTATCTAATTTCTTCCACAGATGTGACAAATTTGCAGTATATTTTAAAAATAACAATAATAACCAGTCATGTTTTTGGAAGTCTGCGGACTTATTTGTATAGAATTGGCATTGACCAATCATTTCACTGTATCTACGCCCTGTATGGCGCCTTTGAAAAAAATCGAGAAAGAAAAGAGTTGGATTTCCATGGAATTTAGGAAAATTCACGTTAAGTCATACATCTCTAAAACCTCTAAGACCTATGGGGGAAAAGCTCCGAATCAAGTCAACTGGCAAAAATGGGTAAATTCAACCCCATTTGCAATGATTTCATTGCATCTCTTAGTCGTACCTCGGAGAATTTTTACAAATAAGAAACATGGCTATGGACCTAAGAATTGACTCACCTGGTATTCTGCAAATGAGATGACGTCCGATCCTTGGAATCGGGAAGGGAAACGAGTGCATTATTTTGGGCACCGTTTTTATCATTTCTCCTTTACCGCCACGGATTGGTAGGCAGGGGTTATCTCCAGATCGTAGTGCATGATTGGCTAAAAAAAATGTTGAAAAGTATAAACATAATTATGTTATGGCATGGAAACTGTTACAACCAAATGACCTTTATAGAAAAACGCCAAATACTGCCTGTGTAAAAGGCATATTTTTTTAATAACAAAAGACGATATCGAATCATAACTTAAGAACGAAATGAAGGTCGGCTGCATGATCTACGTGTGAATGAAAAAAAAAATGAATCTAGATATAATGTTCATGCAAATACACAAAAGTAGCATTCATGTCATAGTCTAATAATTTATGCTTCTTTAGCGATGTAATAATGCTTCTATTGACCATATAAATGTATAATTATTGTTATCAGTTACATGTTAATCAAATTTGTTCTTTGAGCATAAATGTATTTTGTTTACCTATACCTGTACTAAACTTTAAACATAAGTAATCTAATTTTTAATTAAAAGAATTATGCTTGTTTAAAATGTGTTTTTATGTCTTTTTTTTAAATTTGTGCTGTTTATTAATATATGAAGTTAAGCATAATTGCAGTAAACTTAATCTTTAAAAATAAATGAATTAATGCATCTTCTCCAGTAAATGGACAAATGATATTATATTTAAATATAAATTTGAGTTCTGGTCATTTGATTGCATTGTGAAAGAAACTGTTTCAAAGCAATTAGGAAAGGTTCATCACGTCTACATGAGAATTGTTTGATACTGTTTTATAAAATGATATGAAATAGACCCAATCTCGCTTAAAGATACGTGTACGGCACACAAAAATTACCAAATGGGGCTGCACACATAAGTGGCATGAATTTTCGGCTCGAACATTTCAGCTATTTCTCGTCATAGTTTGAACGTGAGGGCATTTGAAGAACTATTCTTGTTACTATTGCCTAGTATGATGTTCTTCCAAACTGACATAATAAGAATCAGAAAGCTCACAAAATCAGTTTTCACCTCTCCCAGAACCCGACCTTCTCTTTAAGCTTTAATTATAGATGAGCAAGCAAAGAATCCCCCCCCCCCCCTTACAATCATTAGAGGACCTCCCATATTTCACTGTAGCTATTGTAGAGGAATATATGAATACAAAATCGTTCAATGGGCCACATTGGCAAATATTTTGTAAAGAATATTTTATGTGTGATGATGCATGATGGGATTTCCTATCAAAACTAAAGTTACAACGACATAGTCTGTTAGGATAGTGGTAGCTTCTTTATTATGGCAGAAGACCCTCCTATATATATATGGCAGGACTCACCACATGCGCGATAAAAACTATAACTATTTTTTCATTAGTCAGACTTTCTAAACAAGTGTTGTTATTTACAACATGTATGTTGTTCGTTAGTTACTTTTTTTTCTCCCTGATATTAATAAGATGATGATCATGCACATTAATTTAACTCGAATTCATCTATAATTGAATGACATGCATTTTTATATACACTATGTACACGTTAAACATTAAATGATGCAATAAGCAAATCCCGTTCCCAGTATGATGATAAATTCAGTTAAAAATGTCGTGCTTTTTAATCTACCAAAATAAATATGCTTAAGATGCCCATTATTGACCATTTTCTGGTTTGGAAACTCAACAATCTGAGTAGAATAAGATTTCAAAGTATACTCCTAAATTATAGATATTTTCGGCAAAGTCTGTATTTGTACGGTATATTTTGTAAGTTATAATTATAGAAGTTCGTCTTTAAAGATAAGTTATAGATTATGCTACTTTCGTTTATATTTCAAACTAGATGTCATACACTTACTTTAAGGTACCCATAAACCAAATAACAATGACAAACCTAGTCAATCTCAATCACCATTTCACTATCTAACACATAAGTTCAGGGATGGTCTTTATAATAGAAAATAAAATTTAACCTGAAGCATTAGTCTAAAATATTTTCTAAATGAGGACCACAAATCTCCTCATTATGTTAATAACATCTTATCCTGAACTTCATCTTGTAACACCACACATTTTCCATTTTCTTTAGCATGTACTCTCTAATATCTGACTCTCAGTTGGTATTGCTGTTCAACTTTATTTTCTCACAACTCACTTTGGCAACATGTTATAAACAATAAACTTCAAAAAAGATATATGTAATTACAAACCAAGGTATACATCATGTCATCATCATTTCAAGTGCTCAATATCCTCCTACTCTAAAAAATGTCAAACTACAAAGTATAAAAACATGTCCACAGACTCCAAGGTGGCTTGTTATAACATATTCAATTCTTAATTAATCAGATTTCCCTCTTATACATCGCCATAAATGTGTGTAATTCGCATTGTTGTCAGTGATGTCCAATTGCCAATAATATTGCATCGAATCCTTTTCTTTAACTGCAAGAAAGTATATTGTCAGTTTCCATGGAAACCTTTATTCAATTGCATAATTTATTTTTAATTTTTTTTAATACGGAAATTGCTTTTCACGTCTAGGATTCAGTGTAAATTCGACACAATATCCTAGAATATCCAGGCATTGTTGATATATTCTAATACACCCAAATGAGAATCGGCAAGATCATCATTGTTATTTTTTTTTAGGCTATTATGTCAACAGCAGATAATAGCTTGTTCATATTGAATGAAATATGCCAAGAGATGTCCCCCCCCCCCCTTTTGGACAGATATAATAACAGATTTACTAATAAAAGCATTTCCCTAACTAATAATATTTGAGTTTGGTTTATCCAAAGCCATAGCATCAACTGACTTAAATGTACTGGAATGGTACGCATCAGACACTATGATTTGACCCTTGAACTTGAAAAACTGAATATTTGATGTAATAAAAAATTATATTGGCAATAGGTCTTCACTGACTACAATGGGGATTACACACATTTATGGCGATGGATAGGAAGGAAATATGATTAATTAAGTATTAAATATTTCATAACAAAAGCCTCAGTCTGTGGAGTCTGTGGAGACAAGTTTAGACTTTGTACATTGGAATGCACAGCTTGCCAATATGTGTGGCAATTGGTGATGTTGTGAGCAAATACGAATCCTATTAGGTTAATACTCAAGAGTTTACTTAAAAATCTTTTTTTTAATAATTTCTATTAGTATGTACATTGTATATTAATGACTTTTATCTTTCATCAAGACTACTATCATTTATCCTCTTTGCTGATGACTAGAACATATTGTTTACCAACAAGGATCCACACCAGCTCACAGAAATCGTCAACATTGAGCTAATAATTTATACGAAGCAATTTGGATAACAGAAAATAAACTTTCACTTAACCTTGATGAAACCAATTTTATGATATTCAGTAAAGGTATTACCACCCGTTCTGAACCTATAATTTTCAATGACCATGCACTTACCCAGGTAACCAATACCAAATTTCTTGGTATCACAATTGACGACCGTCTTTCCTGGAAATCTCATGTTACTCAATTATGTAAGATGGTATCACGTAACACCGGTGTCATTAACAAAATAATCATTAAACATTTTTTTCACCACAGCCCACCCTGCCTGTATTATACTGCACTCTTGTCTTTTCCCTTTTGAACTATGGTATACTCGCATGGGGCTACTCTATTAACTCTTGCTGTTTCAAGGGGTAAAGCTCTCTTCAGAATTTTACCAAAGTGTGATCAATGCTTACTTCTCGAATGTCTGCACTTCATTAACCATCTATTATATCAGTATTGTGTAGGAAAGAAAACTTATTACCATTTCTTATGATACCAAACAGTATTACTTTACCCAACTTTATGCATAAGAATTATTGATAATTACATATGATTTTTTTTTGTCCATTATATGTTGGTTTTTCATTGTTAACTGTTGTTTAATTTTGAAATAAGGTAATATCTTTTCAAAAATCTGCAATTTTCTCTGAAATATTCTATGGTAGCATATAATTATAATATTTTTAAAATGCTTGATTTATGTTTAAAATGTTGATATACATTGACCACCATATGCCTCTTCTTTTCAATATTTTTATTAATGATTTAATTGATAATGTCAGGCTATGTAATGGGGGGGGGGGGGGGGATTAAAATACTAGATACAAACATTGACGTGTTTATGTATGCAGATGATATTGTTGTACTCGCTGAAACTGAAAATGATCTTCAACGTATGTTAGACAATGTTAGCGCTTGGGCTCGTAAGTGGAGGATTGAATTTAATGCCTTAAAAAACCCAAATTGTACATTTTAGACAGAAGTCCCGGGCTAAAACTTCAGCAATATTTAAATGTAATGGCCAAAATCTTGATATTGTAGATTCATACAAATACTTAGGGCTATGGTTTGATGAATTTCCAAAAGGGCACCAGAATGCTAGCCCAATCTGCAACTAGAGCATTGGGTGTTGTTATAAGCAAATTTAAATTGATTGGGGGCTCCTTATTCAAGACTTATTCATGATTTTACCCATACTACAATATGCTAGTGGCATTTGGGCCGTGGATGAGTATTCTGTTGTAAATAGTGTCTTTTATAGAACATGCCGCTTCTACTTAGGCGTTGGGAAATATACACCTAACAATGCAGTGTTAGGAGAGATGGTTTGGGACCCTCCATTTTATCACCAAATTCAATCAGTTGTTAGACTGTGGAGTAATTTAACCCCGTGCCTACTGGAACCGGGTGGTCCCTGTATGAAGCCTATGGGAATGGGATTATTCAGCAGTCAACGGGTTAAGTAAACTCAATAGTGATCGCTACCCGAGTAAGATTTTCATGTGGTCTAAGTTTCTAGCAAATAAGGGTGTTAAAAACTGGTATTTCAGAGTCAAAGAGCGTGTTGCAAAATTACAATGTACACATACTTTACCTTTAGTCAATATTATCAGTACAGATAATTTTGTACAAACTGTGTCTTCTGCATGTAGATTATTCATTGAGAATAGATGGAGAAATTCAATCTTTGATGATAAAAGGAAGAAAGTTCATGCTAGAAATAAACTTAGAACTTATCGTAATTTTAAACTATCTTTGAGCACCCCCAAATATGTAATAGTGTGTCAAAATAGATCAAACAGACGTGCTTTGGCTCTTTTCAGATGCGGATGTGCCCCTATAGCTCTTGAAACTGGGCGTTATCAAAATGTTCCATATGAAGAAAGACATTGTGTTCTTTGTAATTCTAATACTGTAGAAGATGAATTCCATTGCTTTATGATTTGTCCTGTATATAATGATATCAGATCACAACTTCTTCATAATATACTAAGCTATGACAATACTTTTTTCAGATCTATCCACTTACCAACAATTTCTATACCTGATTACAGCTGACTCACTGAGCAGTTTAATAGCCGGTTATGCAAACCAAATTCTAACAACGCGTCACACGTTACTATACTCGCTGAATGAATTAGTGTGACTATATTTTATGGTACATCTACTTATGTTAATTATGTTTTATTGTTTGTATTATATTAATGTTTGATGTATATCACTCATAGGCCTTTTTAGGCCGGCCGCTGGATGGCGGGTGTGATTTTTAATAAAGAATAAACTAAACTAAACTATACCTTTCCTTAGGTCGAGCAATGGGTGAATAAAAATGACAAGTATATCTGTCACATATACGTGCCATCGGCACTGAAAGAGTTAAACAAAACCTTAGTAAAGTTATATTACTACAAAAAAGCTAATGAGAATCATTTTCATTAAAAACTATCGTTCACACAGTAACATTCTTTTTTACAGTAACAAGTTCCTAAAAATTGATGAATTATATATGTCTACAGTATCGGTTGTTTTATGTACCAATTGGAAAAAAAAAATCGGTTGCCAGAAAATTTATTGCAAATATTTGTGAAAAACAATGAAGTACACAAATGCCCAGGGAGAAAATCAAACATGTTACATCTACCAATGACCAGATCAGTTACTGTACGAAAGATTTTATATATACCGGACCACAGCTCTCGAACTCCTTAAATAATACCATTAAGACTTGATGTACAAATCTTAATTACTTGGCCTATTCTTAACCCTAGCTTATATGAAAATACAGTAGAGTGCACTATCACTGTTTTATTAGTATTCAGATTGATTAAAGGTAATCTTCTACCAAAATCTCTCGCGCTATGTTTCAGACCAATTGCAATCTTTACAGATATCATTTTCTAATTGTTATACATCTAAGAGATAATAAACAATACAACAATTGGTATTATATAATGTGCCATTCTATACCATCTCCTATCACACAATATGTTTTCTTGAAAGCTTAAAAGAAAGGAAAGTATTTGATTCATTTTAGTTCAATGAAACCAAACCTAAATAATTATTGCTATGACGGATAAAGCATCTGAATCACATTTTGTCTTGTTGATAAGTGCATCCAACAAGGTCAAACAAGGTCAAGCTCCCTTTTTCATCCTATTTCCTTTAAGATCAAGTAAGTTTTTTTTGTTAAGTGTTCTTAAGAAGCTCGAGTAATTCCAATTTTTAAAGCTGGTAATATGTCCGATCCAAGCAATTAACGCCCAATTTCAATTTTGTCTGTTGTTAGCAAAATCATAGAGAGGGCTGTACATCGCCAACTTTCTGAATTCATTGACGATAATAATAAATTGAACTCCAGTCAGTCTGGTTTTCGAGCAAAGCATTCTACCGCAACAGCACTCATGAAATTTGTTAATAATTTGTCATGGAACATTGAAAACAGACAGATCTCTGGAGTAGCTTTCATAGACCTTCGTAAGGCATTTGACACAGTTGATCACAATCTTTTATTAGAAAAGTTATCTGCTATCGGATGTTCACATGAATGTGTAAACTGGTTCAGATCTTATTTAACAGGTCGTGAACAGTCTGTTCATTTTCAAGGTGCAAAATCTAATCCATTAACTGTATTGATGGGCGTACCACAGGGGTCTATTTTGGGTCCGTTATTATTTCCATCTATGTAAATACTTTATATCTGATGGTTATGTTGATATGTATGCGGACGATACCACTTTAACTGTGAGTGGAAGTAGCGTAGCTGAGGTTGAAGAAAAACTTTCTTTCGCATTGGAAGAATTAATGGTATGGATTAATCAAAACCGCCTTGTACTAAACACGGAGAAGACATGCGTGATGGTCATAGCTTCGCGTGCTAATTTAAACAAAATAACATCCTTCAATGTTTCTATAAATGGAAAGGTATTGAAAAGAGTTAATGTCGCCAAATGTCTTGGTATATTAATTGATGAAGAATTGAATTGGTCCAAACACGTTGACAAAGTAACAAAGGTAACGCAGAGAAATGTCAGTGTAATAAAACGAGCGAAGGATTATTTACCATTAACATCTTTAAAGATGCTGTATAATGCACTCGTGTTGCCTCACTTTGATTATTGTTCCTCTGTGTGGTCAAATCGATATCAGGAACAAACGTATAAGCTTCAGAAAGTTCAAAAACGAGCTGCTAGAATAATTTCAAACAAAAGTTATGAGACTCCATCAAGTGAATTAATTAGCAATCTGAAATGGATGCCAATTGAGAAACGATTTGAATTTCAGCGTGTTACTATGATGTTCAAGTGTACACACAATTTGGCACCATCCTATTTACAAGAAAGTTTAGTTAAAGTAAGTGACATTCATCAGTATCATACGAGGCAGGCAGATGAAGGTTTACTTTCTGTGCCAAAGTATAAAACAGAATGCTTTAAACATAGCCCCCTCGTATCTTCAATTATAGCATGGAATCAGTTGGACAGATCACTAAAAATGGCAAGCTCTATGAACACTTTTAAATATATGTTCAAAAGATCTTGCAAAATCTGTTCGCAATAAGAAATTTTATTCAGTTTCTTAGCTGAAGTTTTACTCTCATTCCTTATCGCAAAGGATTGGTTTGATTCGTTTACATAACAGCATGGTAAATGAGTCATATTCATTCTTATTGCTAGAAAATTTCACTTGATGCTATTTTATATTTGTCTTGATCAGTGATATGTCATTTTTTGTTGCCCTGATTTGGAAAATATGTTTGATGGTTTGTTTCTTTGCCCAAAAATGTACGATGACATAATGCTTTTCAAAATGTATGAATGATTTCCTATCATTTATAATCAATAAATAATTTGCATTTTATTGTTTCATAAGAGACACTGTACATTCGATTGTTATACTATATTACATGCAATCATTGTGTAATCTTTGAATAAGTATACTACCCTATAATATGTTTTGTAAATATGTATATAACAATTTTGTTTCTATACTGAGCTAAAGTAGTCTTTATACTTCTTGTATGTACTTTCAAAATTATACAATGCCATTTCAAAATAACCCATATATAAATGGTTATTTTTCAACAGATTTTTGAAAATATCACCGTCTATACATTATGAATTAAGATGATAGGAATGTGCAACAATTTCAACATTTTCGTAAAACCAATTTTGATTACGAGGATACCATATTGTTTGTATATACATGTATATATATATATATTTATGTTTGTTCTTATTTTTTTTTTTTTGGTTATGAGTTTATTTTCATGATTTTGTTGGCTATTATTGTTACTTACTATTGCTATCAGGGCCTCATGGAAGACCACCAATATTGGTGATAATGAGTCACCCTGTATAAATATCAGAAATAAATAAATAAATAAATAAATAAATAACAATCAGGTCAATTTTAAGCTTTTTACTTACCGGAGATGAACGAAATTTGGAGAAGAAATAACATGCCTCCGATAATCCCAAAGTTATGCTTTAGCATCTGTTGTTAAAGCAGAAAGAATCTGTTCAGTGTTGTGATAATAATCGTGAAAGTTGACAAAGAGATAGAAACAAAAATGTTCTCTTTTCTTTAAAATTGGGGAAACTTTAAGTCTTTTTTTAAAGGTAATGGAATAAAGTGATTTAAATGCAAGACTTTGTTATATTATTTCATGATTGATGAGAAAATTTGATTGATCCCAACAGGTAGTAGGAATCTGACTTCTTTTACTTTGATATTGACAAAATAAACATTGACTAAATTTTGGAAATCAATCTTTTCTATATTGACGTGAGACTTTTGATTATTCATATATGCATTTTACCCAAAAAAAATTCGAAATAAATTACCTTAATCATCTTTTGATGCAATTTTCTTAAAGTGTCCCCGCGGTTTCCTTCTGACACAAACAATCAATCGAGAATTTGTAGAACACCAAAGTTCTGTTATCTATCTATATACTCTCAGAAATGTTGTTTAAAAATCATGAGGTTGGCTAATATATGAACCTACCAACTGTTGGTTAAAAAAAAAATGGTGTGTAAAACATAATTATAGGGATCTTTTTTTTTTAACAGTTCGTAGGTCAATATTTTAACCAACCTAAACAATTTTCTGAGAGTGGAATAGTGGTCTGTCAAAGGCAGGTGCTGACTGTATCCAAAATGAATTAGCACAACTTACAGAATAGGAACGGATGACTGTGCACAACTTAAGATATTTATCAGGCAGAAACATGTTGTCGAGGTAATGATGTTTAAAACCGAAACTGTGCGGCTACTGAACGTTCTTTGTAATTCGTGCTCCTTGAAAATGTAGAAGTGTGGTATGTGGTATGAGGACAAATGCTGAATATGCTGCAGGTGAAATAAGACATTCAGAGGGTAGCGCGATCTATCTTGCCACTCTCTGCACAGTAAATTGCCAAGAGACGCGTTTAAGATCGCGCTATCTTTTGTGGACCTCACAACAAAATTACGCGCCAAAGAGGTCATGCCGAACGGTTTTAACCTTACAGTAAGCTTACGTTAATACATGCACATACATGATCTCAGGCCAAGCCTTGAATGGCATGTTCTTGGGTTCATCAGGGATTATCGTTTTGTTGTATTTTTCGAGTTCTGATTGGTTAAAACTTTATCTATCTTTATCTATTCAAGAACGGTAATGTTCAGACCTACCTAAAATTTGTACTAGAGCACAGTCGCGGGGAATTCTCATAACCATAAATGTACTAGATCTACGAGCCTGGACAATATGTTTGGGTAATTTCTTGTGATGTTTGTGAGGTTGGCCATCAAAGGGATTGGGACGTCAGTCTCAACCTCTTAACATCTGTACTGAAGAATATGTGATCAATTACAACAGAATTTAGATGAGGTATACCAAATTGCTAGAGAACAGATTGGTAAAACCGCAGAAAAACAAAAACGAGACCATGATGTTAGAATCGCCCAGAATACATTTGATATTGGGGACTTAGTTTACTGTTTGGACTCCACTAAACAGAAGGGATTGAGTCCTAAACTCAATCCTGTAAATTGGAAAGGACCATATGTGGTAATAAGGAAATTGAATGATTTGTTATTTGAAATTCGTCAAAACAAATCTAAGCCCAAAATAATGCATCACATTAGGTTGAAAAGATACCTCAGTAATGATGTCCCTGAATGGGCCATTACATTACAGGTGCAAGTACGTTCAGGAACCCAACTTTAATCTAAATCCAGACATGTGCAAACAAAAGACTGAGTCCTGACAAATAGGCAGAAGTATGCCATATTTTGTTGTAACTGTATCAATGCATATGAATAATGTGTGTTAAGAATTGATTTTACATGTTATACATTGTTGTTAAAAGGCCTTATTGGTTATATTTCAAAGTAAATTAATTGTGTCTTCTTACCACCAGGTCTTTTTTGCTGTTCCTCCACTTTTTTTACACCTTTTTCCCTATCTTCACTTTCTTGATTTCTGTTTCATTTCTGCTTTCAACTGTCTTCTTACTTGGAACTTTTTTTATGTGTATGATGATATCATATTTTGCTTGTTGGAAACTTGTTTGTATTCACCGATTTCTACCTGTGCTCTGTACATGTAGGTTCATTGTTTTTATTTTCATGTTTGTTGTACTACTGTATAGTGGATATATTCGTTGGCTCTCCGTGAACATTGCTAATTTATTAGCGTCATTCAATTGTGAAGTAGTTGTGTATTTCGGTTGAAGTTTCCGAGTGTTATTTCATTATATTATAGGAATTTTTAAATATTTTTTGTTAGGTCAATAGTACTCATTTTTTCCATCTATGTATGTGTTTATATTCATTTAATGGGTGGTACTATTGTCAAAGCAGTTACCAGTGCCTTCTATTGTCTCTCTGTCTCTCTCTCTCTTTCTCTCAATTGCTCTCTTCTTTTTCTGTCCTATTATATCTTTCTGTATCTTTCCCCTCTCCCTTTCTTACTCATTTGTCCTGTTCCTATCCTAAAGGTTCCTTTCTCTGTATTAATAACAATTTGTTAGATTTTATCTGCTTCTACGTCTTTTCTAAGTATTATTCAGCAGTGTTTCGTTCAAGTACAATGACAGGATTATTGTACCTTACAATGTGTGTTTATGTATTATTTTTCTTTTACTTGTATTTCAACCATTATAATTTCATTGTTTTTTCTTTATGGTTTCACTAAATTTTATGTATTGAGGGAAATACAATTTTTTCGAGGGGGGGGGGGGGGGCAGTGTTACGCTCTAACTCACAGAGTTAGGCATTTCTGCCCTCCTATATACTGGGGCCTACAAGTGATTTACTCACAGCCTGACAAGCAGTTGGTCAGTCTTAAGTACAGAGTGCGTCATTTTTGTGACATATGAACTGGGGTCAAGCCTAATGGGTTATCATAATGGGGTGTTATATACAGAGACCAGCATAAGCTGTCATTATAAATATAAACAATATCGATCATTTTAGGAGCAGTGATTCTATATATAAGCACCTCTCTTAAGGATGAAGGGAGTTATAGTTACTATGAGTTAGCTTGAGTAGTATTCAGTTATGAAACTTTGAATGTTCGAGTATTGATTGAAGTTGTAAGCAGAGCTCTAAAATAAAGTCTTAACTAAGAAGATATACGAGGTGACTTCGGAGTCTTCCTTCCATTTGTTTTAAACCGGCTATATGCCAAAAGCCGTGACAATATATTAATTTAGCGTTTTTTTAATGAACCTACAAGTTCCAGGTTGAAAACGAGTTTCGCTGCGTGCAAGTTTTGTAAACACTGTGTTAATTCCCCTCTTCCGACACACACGGACCATTATGCATTATGCATTGCTCTGTTGGATGGAATTTGAACATAGAGGTCCTCATATCCTGATGTTTATTACCCTCACGGAACTGTTCGTATATTGCTCTTAAAGGGCAATCCAAACTTCGCGAAAGGTTGATTTGTGTGAAAGGAGAAACATAAGAGAAGAAGGATGGTGATAGTTTGAACGAAATCGGACAAGAATAAGAAAGTTATGACTGTTTGAAACTGAAATCACAACATCTATGGGAATCTCAAATTTGGTGAATCGATTGTGACGTATTCACGGTCAACTCTCCCATTTGTCGTACACCAAAATATAATCAAATTCCGGTTTTCCCCTGAGCGCCTTTTCCCTCGTAAAACACTTTACAAGGTTGGTGCTTCTCCCCCCCCCCCCCCTAATAATAATAATAATAATAATAATAATAATAATAATAATAAATAAATAAATAAAAATAAATAAAAGGCGTCCATGAGCGCCTTAGTATCGTAGTTAGTAGGCACAGACCCTATTTAGACAATTTAACACAGGGCCTAACATTCACCAGTCTCTGGCGGTGTCAGAAAAAGATTGTCATGAGCAGCTAAAGCGCAGGTTCATACGCGTGGACATTTTTGACTTCACAAACGCCTTGCAGTATACACCACTTGTTACACTCTAAAAAGTCAAGTGCTATTTTTAGCACCTCAAGATTTGGAGGCAGCACCTGCAAGGGCACGCATAGGGACTGCACAAATTGTGCTAAAGTAGAACTTGGACAAGTGCTATAAGCTATAATTTCAACACCAGTCCAAGTGCTACTTCAAACACTTTAAGTGTAACCCTTTTTACACTTCTGGTGCTATTAGGCGCATGCAGCTAGCAAAAACCACACTTCTAGTGCATTAAATAACCCATTTTAGAGCCCCCAAAACGGCACTACTAGTGCTAACACTTTTGCACCCAATATAGTGCTAAAGAACACACACAAACAGTATGCACAAAATCACACCTGTACTACTGAAAACTCACTCTTCTATAGTCTGTTACACAGCCCTACACTAAGGTCTAGTGTATACATAGGTCTAGTGTATACATAGATGACGTGGACTAAAACCATTGCATGTGGATTAAAATGATCTGAGAATAACTTCAGACCAAGAAGTGGCAATTTCGGAGGTTTAATTGTTCCATTTCGGCAATCCACAATCGTGACGAAAAAAAGCACGCACAATGCCTTCCAAACTTCCCGGGCCCGGCCGGCGCGGTCGATCGCGCCCCATGCCTGGCTGACCCCGCATGATCAACTATTTTCATGTGAACGAAAACGCGTACCTAGACGGTAGGCCACACCACACATGCTGAAACATGGTATTTCCACTTCCTTGCTTTTCATCATGTGTCATATCCACCAACACAAAAATTAATGTAAATATCATATTATTTGATACCTTTATTCGCATAAAATTACAGAAGTTCTAAATTTAATGTCTTAAATTTTTACTTACCACGCCATGCCTGTGCAGCAGATGATAGCTCTTGCACTACAGTTGCGTAATAAGCGATTTCGTAATTGGCCCATGAGCAACTTTTCGCAAATGACCTTTCCCTTTTTCATTAGGATAGGCATCTTTTCAAAGAAAGATAATACGTAAGCTTGCCCGACATAGCAACCTACAGAATTCAAACTCTATGAAAGAAAGACATCATAGACCAGGTGACTAGAGTAGCACATCAATGAACACTTGGGGAAAGCGCATTGTTTGCAAGTTGGCTATCATTTGGCAGACTGTCAAATACCAACCATCAATGAACACTTTGTTGCTTTTCAGTGGATTTAATGAAAAGTATAATTAAATGAATATATGAATAATCATTACACAATCGATGCTTATCTCAGTGCATTTTAAACGAACATGGCAGTTTATGTCAAATTACCTTTATCTGCTCATGTGCAAATCCTAATAACGAAATCGCTTATTAGCACAGAATTGTGCAGGTGCTAAAATCACGGGACGTTGGTCAGCACTTGAAGTGTAAAACGAGCGTCCTAAAATTCAGCACTTACTTTTAGCACTCAATTTTCTGCACCTTATCATCTCCCAGACGCAAATGGCACGAAAGGTGTTAGAAATAGCATGTCAAGTGCAAACTTCCAATTAGCACTCGCTTGTCAGCACTTCACTTTTTAGAGTGTAGTTTGATACAAACGACCAACTGTTAATGTCCCGTTTAATGCTGCAGAAATTTGAAACTTAATATCCTAGTCTGTATATGTATAAGATCATCAAGATTCGGCAGCCATACATAAATAGACAGAAGTCTTACAAATGGTTATTTTATGGTTAAATATTCTTTAGATTATAACATTTATTTCAAGCATTAACAGGCATACACTCTAAAAAGTGAAGTGCTGAAAAACGTATGCTAATTGGAAGTTTGCACTTGACATGCTGTTTCTAACACACCACGTGCCATTTGCGTCTGGGAGATGATAAGGTACAGAAATTGAGTGCTAAAAGTAAGTGCTGAATGTTAGGACGCTTGTTTTACACTTCAAGTGCTAACCAACGTCCCGTGATAGCACCTGCACAATTCTGTGCTCATAATTAGGATTTGCGCATGACCAGATAAAGGTCATTTGACATAAACTGGCATGTCCGTTTAAAATTCACTGCGATAAGCATCGACAGTGTAATGATTATTCATATATTCATTTAATTATACTTTTCATTAAATCCACTGAAAAGCAACAAAGTGTTCATTGATGGTTGGTATTTGACAGTCTGCCAAATGATAGTCAACTTGCAAACAATGCGCTTTCCCAAGTGTTCATTGATGTGCTATTCTAGTCACCTGGTCTACGATGTCTTTCTTTCATAGAGTTTGAATTCTGTAGGTTGCTATGTCGGGAAACTTACGAATTATCTTTCTTTGAAAAGATGCCTATCCTAATGAAAAAGGGAAAGGTCATTTGCGAAAAGTTGCTCATGGGCCAATTACGAAATCGCTTATTACGCAACTGTAGTGCAAGAGTCATCATCTGCTGCACAGGCATGGCGTGGTAAGTAAAAATTTAAGACATTAAATTTAGAACTTCTATAATTCTTTTTTTGTGGTGGTGGATATGAAACATGATGAAAAGCAAGGAAGTGGAAATACACTAAAGGAAAAAAGAAACTTATAAAAGTTCAAGAGATCACCAAATTAAATTCTCTGCATGGAAATGTACCAAATTTGGATATGTGACCCGTCACGTCAAAATGAGACAGAAGTCGCATTTTTTGAAATTGCATTTTATTATTGATTATTATTCTCCGTTTCATAAGCTTTAATTTGGTATATAGTTCAACTGTAGAGAGTGAGTATTAGTGGAGATAATAGCTTTTGAATCTTGAGTAAAGTAGGGCTGTGGCAAAGTATTTCTTCGAGAAAAACGCTTCCAAAGTTTGACTTCCGTTTTGCAGTCATGCAGCATTTTCCGTTTGTAATGTCAAACTAGATTTTTATAAAGCCCTTAGCAACCGTTTATTAATTCTAATAAAAACTAGTCCTTATGTTTCTTTAGGATCTCTTCTCATGAAAACATGAATTTTAATTCATTTAAGCCATGAATTCTAACGCTTTAAAGGGTAACAAATCAAGTAGTTTCACGGCACTGAAAAAGCTTCCCGCATCAACTTCATGCTTTTTTCGTTGAGCCTTTCCTATGCCGGTATGATTTTCTTAAAAGGTTGATTAACCTAGCTATAGTCAAAAGGTTTATAAGTCTGTCATTTTGTGCGGGGAAATGTATTAGATTATGGTTCAAACTTTCAGAGGTTTTTATGTCATTATATCTTTTTCTAAATTAATCATGTAAACTTGATTTCTTTCAATGTTATTTGCTTTCTTTTTATAGCTTGGATTCGATTGTCGCAAAGTCATTCAATTTTGGCAAATTTACTGATTAGACTAGTCTTTACCAAGAATGATATTGACAGAGATCGTTGATGTCTGCATATGAAGCTTACTTTTTTTACTTTTCCTCTTGTGAAAGAGCAATGGAAATCGCCGCTTTCTTAAGCTGAAGAATTAACGCACGATTATTGATTTTCTCTCTCTCCTTCTACATCACGCACCTGTTATAATCTCCACAGTTTTATTTCTTTCTTTTGAAAGCTAACTCTCTTTTCGGTTCGCTCTTTACTTATTACCAGTTTAAACAACGATGGAATGAAACAGAATCATAATAAAGAAATTGTATCCTACTCTAGTTAGTTCTACCTTTAAAAAATGTTAATAAAAGGTCTTTCTTTTCTTTTCGCCATGTCAAAGAGGTATAGAATTCGCCCCTTTCAAAGAACAAGGATTAAGTCACATCCTGCCTTCGCGAGACGATTGATTTTTCTTCTCTCTCATTGTCCTTCTCAGGGGCCCCGGAACGTCTTGGAAAGTGGAGGGGCTAAGTGGGGGGGGGGGGGGGGGGGGGGGGGGGGGGGGGGGTCTGCGTGTATAACCACATTTTTGCACTGCCATACGTTTGCACGTGTTTACTGAAAAAAGGGGGGGAGCTGCAGCCCCCAGCCCCCGGTTCCGCGGTCCCTGCTTCTCAATCACGAGTTTGTGTCATAATCTCCACACAGGTCCTTTTCTGTATGGTAAAAAAAGCTTCATTTCTTTTATCATCAATTCCCCATGTTCAACAGCAGGATAAAGATAAACTGCTTCTTAGCGCTGCTCTATAGTTAATAGAGCTTTAGTTTTTGTTTTTAATTAACGCCCGAACAATCTCTCTCTCCTTCTAAATCTTTCACCTGTATCATAATTTCGACTGTTCTTCTTAATTCTATTTTGAAAGCTAACTCTTTCTTGTCTGTTCGGCTTTTTTAACCGCTAATTATCATCATGTTGACTGGCGGTATGAACATGACGAAGACAAACTGCATCTTAGCTTGAAAGTTTGTTTCTCCCCGCTCTATAGTTAACTCAAGCTTAAAACAAATCAGATACTTGTTTCACTATCGCAACCGAGGGCCTTTTCATTCTAGTTTTACAAAATAATTTTCTTTTATTTTCGTCTGTTAAAAAGAGTTATAGAATTGGCCGCTTTTTATCGTCATGTTCAAAAGCGGGATAGAGATAAACTGCTTCTTAGCGCCGCTCTAGTTAACTAGAGCTTAAAAAATAAATAATAATGACAACTGTTTTTTGTAAAAATTGACACCCAGACAATTCTCTCTCTCCTTCTAAATCTTTCACCTGTATCATAATTTCGACTGTTCTTCTTAATTTTATTTTGAAAGCTAACTCTTTCTTGTCTGTTCGGCTTTTTAAACGAATAAGAGATTTGGCCGCTAATTATCATCATGTTGACTGGCGGTATGAACATGACGAAGACAAACTGCATCTTAGCTTGAAAGTTAGTTTCTCCCCGCTCTATAGTTAACTCAAGCTTAAAACAAATCAGATACTTGTTTCACTATCGCAACCGAGGGCCTTTTCATTCTAGTTTTACAAAATAATTTTCTTTTATTTTCGTCTGTTAAAAAGAGTTATAGAATTGGCCGCTTTTTATCGTCATGTTCAAAAGCGGGATAGAGATAAACTGCTTCTTAGCGCCGCTCTAGTTAACTAGAGCTTAAAAAAATAAATAATAATGACAACTGTTTTTTGTAAAAATTGACACCCAGACAATTCTCTCTCTCCTTCTAAATCTTTCACCTGTATCATAATTTCGACTGTTCTTCTTAATTTTATTTTGAAAGCTAACTCTTTCTTGTCTGTTCGGCTTTTTAAACGAATAAGAGATTTGGCCGCTAATTATCATCATGTTGACTGGCGGTATGGACATGACGAAGACAAACTGCATCTTAGTTTAAAAGTCATCGTTTCTCCCCGCCCAATAGTTAACTCAAGCTTAAAACAAATCAGATACTTGTTTCATCATCGCAACCGAGGGTCTTTTCATTCTAGTTTTAAAATATAATTTTCTTTTATTTTCGTCTGTTAAAAAGAGTTATAGAATTGGCCGCTTTTTATCGTCATGTTCAAAAGCGGGATAGAGATAAACTGCTTCTTAGCGCCGCTCTAGTTAACTAGAGCTTAAAAAAAAATAATAATGACAACTGCTTTTTGTAAAAATTGACACCCAGACAATTCTCTCTCTCCTTCTAAATCTTTCACCTGTATCATAATTTCGACTGTTCTTCTTAATTCTATTTTGAAAGCTAACTCTTTGTCTGTTCGGCTTTAACGAATAAGATAATAAGCAGAGCGGGGGGGGGGGGGGGGGCGCAAGGGGCGTGCGCCCCCCTGTTTTGTGTGACAAAGTATGCCCCAGACCCCCCCCCCCCCCAGATGGCCGTTTGGCTTCGTCAAACGGAGGGTTCCTCAGTGTGTGCCCCCTTTCTGAAAATCCTGTATCCGCCCCTGGCTAACTGGCAGTATGAACATGACGAAGATAACGCGCGTCTTAGCTTGAAAGTCATCGATTCTCTCCGCTCTATAGTTTACTTAGTTTACTCCAAAAAAAATGTATACAATCTACTGGTTGTCTAATAGCTAATTTCTTTTCTTCTTCGCCATGTTATAAAGAGGTAGAGAAGTCGCCCCTTTCAAAGAACAAGGATTAAGTCACCTCCACCAAGAGACGATTATTGATTTTCTCTCTCTCTCTCTCTTTGTCCTAAATCGCGCGCTTGTTTCATAATCTCTACACAGGTACATGTACTGTTCTTTCTGGTTAAAAGGCTTATTTTCTTTTCGGCTTTTCAAAGGGTTACAGAATTTACCCCTTATTATTATCGTGTATCAATAGTTTCGTTGTTCGTAAGTCATCTTTCCAGTTCTTCTTACTTCTGTTTTGAATGTTTCTGTTTCTATTCCCTCTCTACTTTCAATAGATTAAACAGCGATGGCTTAAACCAGCTTCGTAATGAAGAGATCTTTCATTGACGATTAACAATTCTCTGTGCTAGTCGAGTTTTGCTTTACGAAATCTACCACCTTCTCAATTTCAACTTTTTCTTTTTGCTTTTAATAGAGCTATATAATTTGTCTATTATTTTCACACGCACCCTCACCAGATGATTAGTGAATTCTTCTCTCTCTCATTCTGAACATGTATCACATTCTAGCACATTTTCATTCGCCGTCACAATTTCATTTGGTTCACCCCCCACCCCCACCCCCCCTATTTCACTTTCAGACTCTCTTTAAAGTGATACCAGGCTGAGCAAAGTAACAAAATAATCATCTTGTAAAGAAAAAGAGACAGAGAGGGGAGGTACTGATAACTGAAACAGAGAAAGAAGAAAAAGATTTTTGTTTAGCCTGCACTCAAAACGAAACAAGAAAGACTCCCCAAAATAAAGATTAATGAAATATTGATAATATTGTACTTTATAATAATGGGACCAAAGTAGTACGAATGCGATGATAACAGAAGCAATATCTGATCTTAATCTTAAGAACAATTCGAGACGGCACGAGCAAGACAGCGCGATCGAGCATTAAGTACATGTACTTCTTGCAAATTCTTTTACAGAGATCACGTGACTGCGAACGTCCAATGAACAAAGCCACGCGTCGCTAGGGGCGGGGCCTAGCGGATGGCTTTCTTTTCGCTCTGGGACGAGCCAGCTGTCCGAAAAAATAGAAGAGTTGACCGAAAAAAAACACTCGTAGAAAAACTGCTTTTTCTACCCTTTCCCGTTATATTTAGGACTCAATTTTTTTACAGAGCATTCATGAAACATTGAAGATTCAAATCAGCTAAGAAAAAAAAAATGACGAAATTTGAAGTTTTTTTAAATTTGCCCAATTTTCTCGAGTTCTAGCCCAGCGACTTCTGTCTCATTTTGTCGTGACGGGTCACATATAATGTTGATTCAATGCATGGCTTTAAATGACAGTCAATAACAAAAAGTTTTCTTCAATGCCACAAAAGAAATGTGCACTGAAGCAAAGGACTCTCTAATCCCCAAGTCACAAAGACAAACTGCAGCCTTGTACACAATATGCATGTCAATGAATGAAACAAAAGAATTTCAAAAGGGATTTGCACCCCTCGAGCAAGAGGATATTGATGTTCTGCCATGGTGCGCCCGTTCACCAGACCTTTCCCCAATTGAACATCTCTGGGAAGAGCTTGGTCGACGTGTGTCAAGGCGTGACAATCAACCCATCAATAGGGAGACGCTCATTGCAGCACTGCAAGAGGAATGGAACAATGTTCCCCAGGCTACCATCGCGAATCTGATCGGAAGCATGCGAAGACGGTGTACAGCTTGCCAGCAAGCTAGAGGTGGACATACTGGCTATTAATCTGTTTGGATATGAACTTGCAAATCCCTTTTGAAATTCTTTTGTTTCATTCATTGACATGCATATGGTGTACAAGGCTGCAGTTTGTCTTTGTGACTTGGGGATTAGAGAGTCCTTTGCTTCAGTGCACATTTCTTTTGTGGCATTGAAGAAAACTTTTTGTTATTGACTGTCATTTAAAGCCATGCATTGAATCAACATTATATCCAAATTTGGTACATTTCCATGCAGAGAATTTAATTTGGTGATCTCTTGAACTTTTATAAGTTTCTTTTTTCCTTTAGTGTACTATGTTTCAGCATGTATGGTGTGGCCAAACGTCTAAGGTACGAGTTGTCGTTGACATGAAAATTGTTGATCACGCGGGGTCAGCCAGGCATGGGGCTTACCGAAATGGAACAATTAAACCTCCGAAATTGCCACTTAAAACTTGCCATGGTTTTAGTCCACATCATCATGTATACAACCAGTTCATATCAATCTAAAAATAAAATCTAGACCTTAGTGTAGGGCTGTTTAACAGACTATAGAAGGGTGAGTTTTCAGCACTACAGGTGTGATTTTGTGCAAACTGTTTGTGTATGTTCTTTAGTACTATATTGGTTGCAAAGGTGTTAGCACTAGTAGTGCCGTTTTGGGGGCTCTTAAATGGGTTACTTAATGCACTAGAAGTGTGGTTTTTGCGAGCTGCATGCACCAGAAGTGTAAAAAGGCTTACACTTAAAGTGTTTAAAGTAGCACTTGAACTGGTGTTGAATTATAGCACTTGTACAAGTGCTACTTTAGCACAATTTGTGCAGTACCTATGCGTGCCCTTACAGGTGCTGCCTCCAAATCTTGAGGTGCTAAAAATAGCACTTGAGTTTTTAGAGTGTAGTACGAAAACATTGATTGTAATTTTATTACGTTTTACAAGTTGAACGATTGATAATTGGTACCCCTAAATTTTGCATTAAAATGGCATCATCACTTCCACTGCAGCAGTTGTTTCATGAACAGGTTGATTAATAAATCACGAAATTGCAAATAAAAAAACTTACTCTGTTTTTATTTCAAATGCAAGGAAAGATCTACACAGATCTTGTGCTTCTTTTTACGCTCTTTATTTCTTCATTGGAGACAAAACAGATTCAATAACTTCCAAGACATCATAATTATCAAACAATTAAAAAGGAAATTAAAACACACTTTTACAAACTTGTTCCACTATCATTTATCGTCATAGTTAAATAAATGTTCCACAACGCAGCGGACTGATTGACCAAGTACTCACTCTGAATGATTTAGCAATAATTAAAGTCAGCAACGAATGGGGGGGGGGGGGGGGGGGGGGGTCCTACAGATTATTAAATATATATATATATATATATATATATATATATATATATACATAAACGACTAATGGGTACATTAGGAGGACAGTTTTTGTTCTTTTTCTTTGTTCAACTGTCGACCTAATGTACCAACTGTCGACCTAAGGTAGGGGTCGCTATTATAATAATTTTTAAATTATTTAATTATTTAGGTGACGTATACCTCCGAAATTATGCCCGTGGAATCAAAAGAACATATTTGTGTGCATCCTTTTTATTGATATTATTATTATTATTATTACAGTACTACTATTATTATCGTTGTGGTTATTTTGATGTTTTTCAGAAAAATATGATTTCGTTTTTCTTTGCCCGACCCCCACCCCCTCGATTCGCCGCTGTTACAAGTTTTTATATCGATTACCACTGAAAGATAACAGCAGGCTAATACATAGCTAACCGATTTAGGGCTTTATCTCTTTAGTTCATTTCTTCTTTTCTGCTTCGAATGATTAAATCAAGAGCCTAAATTCCATACTGCCATCGACTGTCAACTGCTTATTCACGTCAAGAAAACAACATTTCATTATACACATTTCGAAGGCACAAACTATTACTAACAAACTTTGTATTTACAAGTTATTCCATTATGTACATTAGGAACTTCAGAACTAAGAGGTGGTGGGGTACACCCACGGTGTATTTTCCGCATTTTTGTACGCCCACCGACTTTACTGTGATGAATACTGTCATGGAAATCATAATCGGGCTGGAGGTAAGACTGGTATTAAAAGGATACGCCACCAGACGGCCGTGGGGAAAGTCAGGATAAGCCCTATTCACTCGTACACAAAGTTTGTGCGTCGAACGCGTCCGTCGGACTGCTGGGATTATATTCCGGACTGCACGAAGCCGACCGAATCTCGCACGAGAACTCGAGCTTAGGCGGAGCGTGCGATGTTGTGCGGCGACCAGTCTGTCCGAAGTTTGCGCGGGGGCAACGGCATGATCAGGTAACGATCACGTGGTACCCTCTAGCGGCATAAAAACGTCCACAATCTGCGGTCGAGTATCCCTTTAAGCGTGTGGTAGTCAACGTCTAAGGAGAAGACTTTTTGACTTTTCAAAATAAATCTTTATTACAACAAAAAAAAAACTATATATGTGACCCTCCACCACCAAAAAGACCAATAAGTCGCAACGGGAGTTTTAGAGTAAACAGCTGAAAAAGGTGGTTTGGGGTGGAAATTTTGATTGTAATTTTTTTGTATTTTCTGAAAGTTCATTTATTAATCTACCATCTGACAAAATTTCAGGTTAAAATACCATGTTGAAATATGTTTATACTCTCATTCAAAATGACCATGTTTTCCTGGAAATTCAAACTTTGTGTGTCAACTTGCTGGGATTGTACTTCACATCGCCTTTCTAGTATAGCTTAAAAATTATCCACTGTCTGATATTCAAAATCAAAAGAAGGAAAAAAATATATATATTCTAAAGGTATGAAAAGTTTCAACCCAATCTAATAAGTACTTCACTGTGTATGTTAGGGAGTTTTGACTCAACCTTTTGTGCGACGAACAATAGGATACAGATTAGGAGCTCTTAAATGGTCACTCGTCTTTCGAGCCCCTTTTGTCTATTGTTTTGGTCATGAGTCTGTCTGACACGTTGACATTCTCAATGTAATTTACAAGGGTTTGCTTAGTCCTTACAAGACAAGTTATATATCAATAGGTACGTTCACACGTAGATCGATAGCATCGATGCTATCGAGGTGTCGATGCTATTTTGGTGAAGACCAGATAGTGTCGAGACCAAACGCTGTCTGAACGCAGATAGTCACGAGATAGAAGCGAGTTTCCAAACTATTTTTGCAGCGAATTTAGCAGGAGTAAATCTCAGGATCCAGCGACATAGCATCGACGCTTTGTGGTAGACCACCCACCGCGCTTGTGACTATTTGTAATGTGAGCGCAATCGCTGCTATCTTCACTCGCTGCTATTGTAATTCTGTCTGTTTCATGTGGTGCTATAATATAATGCAATGTATATATTCATGTGATGTACCCTCTTCCCTACTTTTTTCTATTATCATTCTGTCTGTTTCATCTGGTATTGTAATGTAATGTGATGTATATAGGGGTAAGTAGGCTAATGTGTATACTGTGTGGTAAGGAAGGGGGTGGTTTTGTTGTTGTTGTTGTTTGTTGTTTTTTTTTTTTTTTGGGGGGGGGGGGGGGGGTTCTTTTTCTTTTTTATATATCATGACCAGGGACCACAAAACCACCCAAAAGTCGCACTGTGTGATTTTCAGTTAGAGCTCAATCAATGTGTTTTGGTTCGCATGCATGGTCAAATTTTAGTTTTGGGTATTTCCTGAAAGAGTATACTTTTTTCTAAGTAATCTAAAATGTGGAGGCACCAAACAATCCAGAAGTGGTATTTTGACAGCTTTTTATCAGACTTATGTGTGTCTTCTCTGGATTTTGTTGTATTACTTTTCTTTTTCACGACCCTGAATACTTGTCTCATTTTAATCTCCCATAAATCTCCCGGAGTAATTTTTTGCATTGATACTTGTGCACTATGATAAACAGGATATGTCTATGTAGTACGCCAAGTTTTAGGACAATCTGATAATCCCTTCATAGAAATTTTCGTTCTAATCCTCCATTTGTCACCTTAGCACAACACTTTGCAAGTCAGAGTGCTTCAATAGACTGCAAACTTTAAACACTTATTAAGAAGTAACATTATGAGGGACTGTGCATTCTTCTCTTTGTACATTGAGTTATGAACATCCAATGAGTTATCATTTTAAAGCTGAGAATTGATTGATTGATTGATTGATTGATTGATTGATTTTATTCGTCAGGTATATTGCAATACAAACACATGGAGGTACCATGACAGGATAGCCCATGAAAGCCGAAATGGCTTATTTCCAATGGGGTCCTTACCTAAATAACTGTTTAAAAATACACATTAGAAAACACATTAGTACGGCTACAAGACTATCGTACAAGTACGACAAGTAATAAGAATGTACTAAAGTAGCCAAATAAAACATAACATTTTTATAAAGTAGGCGAAGATTATATAAATGTGAAAACAAGACTTACTCAACGGAAAAAACTATATACAGAAAATCATAATGAAACTATCGATAATAAACGTTGGTTACATAAGTCATGTAATATAGGAAAAAATCTGCTCTTTCAGAATCAGACCTTAACTAAAGTATGATGTGGTCTTTAGATATTGATTTACATGTGCTTACCAGAGAATATAGTGTGCATGCATGTGTTTTATTTTGGCATAAGATTGGAGTTCAGTCAATTTTGACATGTACAAGGTTTATTTAAGATTAAGTATTATAACACATGTATTTGCTACTTGATTGTATTATCGATATTACAAATGAATTGTTATTGTGTTATTATGTTGATTTATGAAGACAAGTAAAATATTATTCAAAACAAAAGTTTCGCATCATATGACCCCTGTACACAAACCTCCGCGCGTTTGACCATGCATACCAATTATATTCGGGTCACTCTGTGTGGCGCAGTAATTATTGTTTTGACAGCGGGTGAGCGATGAATAGTCACGAGTGGGTGATAGAAGCAAGTCGATCACGGCCTGTCTGAACGTACTGGAAATATTTTTGAAACTTACATAGCATCGATGCTAACCTAGAATCGATGCTATGTACTACGTGTGAACATAACTAATTTAAATCTTAGAATCTAAGCTTTCAAACTGTGTTGAATTTTAGAAAACCTAAATTTCCGACTTATTGGTCGTTTTGTGGTGGAGGGTCACATATATAAAATATATACATGCATATATATAAAAATAATAATCAGTAATAATCAAACCAATTTGAACAATAAGTTCTGTTTACATAAACAATGAAATAAGAATAATAAATTGTACACTCTCTCCTGCGTCTTCTTTCGAAAGGAAACCATTATAACATAATGTATTAATTATTTTCGAGCTAACCATCCGAAGTAATTTTCTTCCTGATCATGACAGGTAGAACTCTTCAATAAATGAAACATAAAATGTTCCTGTTATCACTTTTTCAATGTCTATTGTCCACTTTAATATCATACGGTATATAACATGCCACGTGGAAAACACTTATTTGTACACTCTTATACAACGGTTTTCAATTAGCATGAAACAAGAGTTTCTTTAGAAAATTATTATAATTACCGTACTTTTAAACTTAAAAATTTGAATTGGTAACAGTTCCTCTTTATAACAAACAAGATAATTAATCTACTTTAAAAATGCATTTAGATTTATTCCTAAATATGCACATTCGGGGTCAGAGCAGATCATTTGTATATACCATGTCGTAGTTATTTCTCAAAGACCGACTTAGTATTAGTAAGATGTTTGCAGGCAGCAATAAGAGCATATAGCCTTCTTGTCCTATACTTTCCCCTCCTCCTCATTTAAAAGGTGTTTTAGGGATGGGAATCAGATTATGTGGGGGCTATTCTATCAAACGTGGATATCAGTTTTTGTGTTTTTCCAACAAGATTCTGGAATTTAAAGATAATAATTTTGGTAAGCCCTCAAAAACTTTTCGTCAGATTTCTTTGATTTTTAGATGATAAATGGTAAGAAAATAGCACTACTAAGCTGCTGTCAATTTTGTTACCTCCTCAAGTAAGATAGTGACCAATGAGAGGTTAAAAAAAGATTAAATACCTGTCCCACATATGCTAAGTCAAACAACAGCAACTTGTACTACACGTGCACTACTCGTGTAAAATCTATAAAGACTGCGAGTGTACGCACACGCTACACTCCAGGCGAAGTGATGGGATTGTTGTTGCGGGGAGCAGCAGTGCTGGAAGGGTCTAGGCTAGGGCAGTGTAAGCCGTTATCAAGCGTTCCTCACATATATTTACACTTACATTGATTAGAAATCATGGATGGAATATGAAATGATCTCGTGCATGTGTCTATTGATACAAGAAGAACAAGATGAGACTCTAAATTAACACCTTTCTTTCCCCTTTCAATTTTGCTACCAAAAATGTACATGCACTTTTGGAGGCGGGGGTGGGGGAGTGTTCGTTTTGTTATTTGTCGGTTGGTTTGTTAGTTTGATTTTTGTTTTATTGTTTGGCGTGGTGGCAATGTAGCTAAGTCGATTGGCAGCTGAACACTTAGCAAGGGCATCATCCTGCATTAAACTAATTAATCTTGAAACACTCCCCCCCCCCCCCCCACCCCCGATTTAAAAAGGTCGTTACCTTGTGGGGTGACCAACACCAGCCCCGCTCCCATTTGAGAGACATTTGACGCCATTGACATTTGACCTGTTTTCACTCTAAATTACTTTGTTTGAATCATTTTGTTTCATTAAAAGAGGTGTAACAAAAATAAACTATGGTTCTATGAAAGCGATGAGCATTCGATGGGGAGACTCAAACTGATCGATTTCTTGAAAGTTGTAAGATCGGTTGATAAGACTGTAGTTCCTCATAATACCGATACCCTTTGCACTATATAGATCTAGGAAGTAAATGACGCCATTGAAGTAGTTCACATCGAACGGTGGACCTTGTAAGTAATCGCTTAAGTCTTGGGCTGTTGATGTATCTACGCTTGGAGGTGTGCTGATGTCCTTGTAGAAAGCTTTGCCAGCATCCCAGTCAGTGAAGAAGATGCGTCTTTCATTTCCTGTGACATAAATATAGCCTTATTAACCATGGCCACTCATACACACATATAAGAATTTAGTGAATAAAAAAAAAATCATCAGCAAGCATCTAATTAGAAATAAGGCATATAAAAGCAGCTTGCAACCGAGGATGCCATTAAAGGTCTCTCCCCCATTGGTTGTGTGAAGGACCCTCTTTGTTTTTGTTTCTCAATTTTTGTTTGCTACTTCTTGTTTTCATTTTCAATTTTTTCATACAAATTCGCAAAGCAAAATGAAAAATTATAGCATACCTTATAGCATACATTATTTAATCATCGCAAACATTCGAAGTCATGGATACCATCTTTAAACAACATGAGGACACGCCCGTGTCATCCTACAAAGCCCGGCTCACGCCAGGGGAGCGTTTCATCAAACGTTTTGTCATTGATTTTTACCGACAACTGTTATAAGCTACAAAAATCCTTGCATCTGATTGGCTGAGAGCAAATTTGTCGGTAAAAATCACTGACGAAACGCTTGATGAAACGCTCCCCAGGCGTCATTTGCTGAGGGTAGGACCGCCTCAGTGACTAGTACGGTCTTTTGCGCGTCATGAAAAAATGATATCGTTTCAAAAGAGATTGCAAAATACACAGTGCAAACAATGCTTCTGATAACTGGCAAATGAGTTTATTCCTTTCATAGGCTCGATAAGCGCATGTAATGACGCAATCGAAATAACTAATGGTCCAATCCATGTTTTGAATTTAAAGGGCATGATATTTTAATTCGTATACCTCTTTTCCATATACGATACAATATAAAAAGGTAAAATGAATATTGAAAATAATTTTATAAATATGTCGGATGGTGCATTTCAGGGGCATTTTACAATACCACTGTTATTCCATATAGGGTCCCATGAATATTCAGCAAAATATACGTATGAATAGTTACTGGTGAGATCGATGCTTAATCCAGTGAGTCGATTCAGAGACGGGTTACTATACAGACCCTCTATACCTGCAACGCCATCTAGGGGTGCGCGAGCAATCCCACCACTCATTGTCCAGTAAAGGTATCTGAAAACATTTGTTTAAAAAAAATATGGCAGAGGGTGACCACTTCGGAAAGTAGTAATTTTGTGCTAAACTTATGAATGAATAAATGTATATCGTATACAGTGCTTGATCTTTTTTTTTTCCATTTTTTTTGTTGGGGAAGTTTTTTTTTTTTTTTTTTTTTTTTTTTTTTGGGGGGGGGGGGTACACCCTGGACTTTGAGATGATTTTGTTTGATTCAATTTGTGTTTCCCAGGTAAAGTGTTTATGTGAGCTCTCAAGTTTTGTTACACATTAGGATACAATATAAAGGTAACCTATATAAACTGTTCTGACACTTTCAAGTGTATTTTTCTTTTGTGTTGATGATGTAAAGACCCAAACTGGCAAAAAACAGCCTATAATATTATGTACTTTAGCCCCCCCCCCCCCCTCGATTTGCCACAACCTCTTATGTCTATTACCTTGTACATTTAATATATTAACCATGTTTAAATGATTTATTTGAGAAGATGTTCCTTTCTGATATTTAGACAAGGTGACTCATTATCACCAGTAGTGATGGTCTTCCATGAGGCTCTGATAGCAATAATAAGTAACAATAATAGTCAACAAAATCATGAAAATAAACTAATAACAAAAAATAAAATAACATATATATACAAAGTATTTGGTATCCTCGTAATTAATTGAAATTACCATTCAGCATTCTTGCAGGAAAGTCCAAAGATGTGTTTCTGCCATCCGCCCACCCCTTTTCAACCCGTCACAAATATTACCGATACTACAACCGAGTATACAGCCACTGATCCTGCATATTATGTAACTTGAACGTATTTGTATTTGGGGAGTTGTTCCTGTGATGTTGTGTTAGATGTTTCATGAGTAGAGACTGACTATGTCGCTTTTCTATTTTGGCAAGCTGTTGAAGTAACCACGTTGGACAGGAATATCATTAAACTTATGAAAAGAACCAATTTAATCGCCATCAAAACAGTTCTAAACTGTTTAATTTACACAATTCCCTCATCCATCGTGACAGTAGGGTTAGCGGAAGCTATGGGCACTTGTTGACCGCCCTGTGGTCACGATACACAGGTGAGTTCGACGCAAAAATTGTAAACTTGCCTTCCTCAGTGAAAGATACAGTGTTCTTTCTCTTTGTTAGAGGATATTGAACTTACTCATTCATGTATTATTCCTTATTTTGTGGTATCCAGCTTGTACTTTGACGGAGCATTACACAGTGTCAGCGGTATAATTAGTCATAAGCACAGCCACAAATTTCAAGCAGAAATCTTTGCATTACATTGCCAACGTAGGATGCCCCATCCCCGGCTGCAACTACGCCACCCGGCGTGGCCGCTCTCCTCAATACCCACAGCGCTATAGACACTTCTGGACATGCTGTCAAGGTCGAGAAGGTCAAAAGGCCCACGATAGCTGCTGCTGGCTCTAGTGAGGAATTGGCTTTATGCTTTGAAACACGATGTTCAGATTCCGTCGAGGCAACCAACATAAAAGGCAAGGACAGGGTGGTACAACTCCTAGAATGTTGTCATGAACCTTTGCGCAAGGGCCTTACCAAATCAGCAGGTGGTAGCCTCACTGGCAAATCAGAGAAAGAGGCGCTGCATGGCAGCTTTAAGGAGCTTGCTGTTTGTGAAGACAACACTATGGTTGCGAGGGTCATACTGCATAATATGCGTCAGGAGCGTGAAGAAACCGGAACTTAATGTAACTTTGGAGCACGCCTACGTGATCAAGCAGGCATATGTAAATTCCTTATCAAATGCCCTGGCCGTTACGCTGATGTTAACTACACTGAAGCCATGACGCGGGATGTACTCATCCGTGTTGTCGCCGACCCTGAAATCCAACTAGACCTCCTTGATGATTAGAACCAAGACATGACAATGGATGAGGTCTTCCAGCTTATCGAAGCCAAAGAGGCTGGCAAATGAACAACATCATTACTACTCATGCTACTGGATTCACTCGACAGATGCCGCAAGCAGCACATACAGGGAAACCAAGGAAGGGTGCTTCAAGGAGAGACAAGAACCATGTTCTAACTGTGGCAATAAGGGACATTGAAGGATTGCCCCAGTCCGCATCCGTACTCTCTAAATGTAAAAGAGTGAAAAGCACTCAGAAGAGAGTGAAATTCCACTCTCACAAGTAGTTATAATGAGGGACATACCTTTTACGATTGAAAAAAGAGTGGTCACTCTTTCACTCAGGACTGAGCGAAACACCAATCCTTTAAGTATTTAAATTGTTATCACTCCTGTGTGGACAGAGTGGATATAATTCACTTCTTTCTAAGTGAAATCATCAACTCGGTCTCAAGAGTATTGTGACGGGCACGGTTCGCCACGCCGGCTGGCACAGCTATCTTGTCAGGATGCCCCGTGCCTGGCCGAGCTCCCGTCTGTCTGGTGACCGCTGCAGATGGCTGGAGTTACCGGCACTCGACCGTCAGCAACCGTCAGCTACTGCACACCACCGGGCCTATAATGCGCCACGAGGGTGTGGTCGTTGATGCCCTGGGTGCCATCAACACTTTGCAGCGTCCACGAGGTGGACTGACTGTTCCATTTGACCAACATATATCTATGACAATCTCTCTGATACACGGTTCAGAAGGAGATCTGCGCATCAACCATTTATTGGCGTGACTGTCAAGATCGTGTCTGACGACTTTGAGGCGTTGGGTTTTGACCTCTCCACCCCTACAATGACTTGCCCAGCATTCGTTACAAATGCCAGAGCTACATTGCTGGTGTGAAGGTCACACGCCGCCTTGGGTTACGTCACTCGGACCTCATTCCAGTCACTATGAGGATGCACACTACTACCACAGGAGGCTTCTAGATTCAAGCTGCCATCCTACTCTTTTTCGGGGATAGATGATCAGGGCCGGGACAAGATCTTCCTCACTAAAGAAGCCTGCATTGATCTCGGACTCATCTCCGAAAGCTTTCCCACGATTGGTGTTACACGGGAATCACATCATCTGGATACTACGAAAGGGAGAGAGCATTCAACACATGTGAGCATCATACCCTGCCTGTCATGGGCAGCTCTCCCATGAAACTGATGGTAGATCCCTATGCTGAGCCGGTCGCATAATTATCATACTCCAGTACCAGTCCCGCCCCACTGGCGTGATGATGTGAAAGCTGTGTTTAGACCAGTTGTGTGTCATCGAACCAGACCCTGTTACCTGTTGCCATAGGATGGTCATCTGTGCAAAGAAAAATGGTAAACCACGGCGGACCGTTGACTTCCAGGCTCTCAATACTTATGTCACGACGGAAACGCATGGATTGGTTACCACATCGTACTTCTCTGCAAGGAGGACAGATATTTTACGAGCTTCATTACACACTGGGGCAGGTACCGTTAAAAGATTTCCCCTCTAGGATACATTGCCTCAGTTGACCGTGAGACAAGACATTATGATGAGATTGTGTCAAACCTCCCCAATAAGACCAAGTGCGTGGATGACGTCCTGCTGTGGGCAGACACAATAGATAGCTTCTTTCAGGCCATCCAGTGGCTTGACACATGTGGCCGACATGGGATCACCCTAAACTCTTACAAGTTTGTGTTGGGTGCAGACATCATAGAGTACGCTGGGTTCGAGATCATGTAAGAAATACTTGCAGGCAATCCTGGACTTTCCAACGCCAAAGGACATTACAGACATTAGCACACGATTTGGTCTTTTTAACCAGGTTTCATATGCATTCAGCGTTGCAGGAATTATGCTACCCTTCCAGCAGCTCTTGAAGCCAGGCACACCCTACGTATGGGTTGGGCCTCTCCAGAGTGCCTTTCAGGAATCCAAAGCTGTCATTGCCATGGAGATTGAAGAGGGTGTAAAAATCAGGAGCGGCATTGGTCAAGATTGAACCCTTCTGCTGCCACTCAGGATGGAAGATCATGTTTGGTGAAAGCAGATTCAAACATCCTGCTGAATCACGCTATGCTGATCGCACCCTAGAAGACATCCCTTACCCATGCTTAAGGAACTTGAAGGAAAAGATCCTCAGATACAGGTTTCGGATTGCCCTTCTCTCCATGGAAGTGGTATTGAGTCTGGTTCACCGATGTATTTTCACTTCCTTGAGCTTGGCTGAGCATGTTCGAATTTGAGCTTATATTGAAGCTTGAAGATGAGGACAAGGTACCACTCACGGACATTATATCCCTCGTCTCAAAACCGGCACTGTCCAGCAAAGTAATGCAAGTGGCTGGAATAGAATGGTTAGTATAGGCAGCCGCGTAGCCAGGATTTCATTTCAGGGGGTGGGTGCAGGGAGGGGGAGATTCCCCCTTCCCCCGCGAAGCGCGAAAGCGTTGACATTTGAGCAAATTCGAGAGAAAGATAACGGTTCGTAGCCCCTTTTTTAGGCGGAAAGTTAGTTCGACGCTCTGCACTATATGTAACAACGGGAGGGGGGGGGGGGGGGGGGAGGGCACAGGGATCGAGAGGGAGTTTCTTCCTTCTCGCGCGATCAGCGCGAAAGCTTTGACGTTCTGGCAAATATGAAAGAAAGATGACGGCTCGTGTTGCACCTTTTTCCGGCGAAAAGTTAGTTCGATGCCCTGGCTGCTGTTCAATTATTTGGACGCAATACAGCACTGTATTTATCAGCGGTGGGCGCGCAGGGAGGGGGGGGGGGGGGGGGGTTTCCCCCTTCCCCTATATCTCCTATTTTGGGGGTGCTGAACGTGAATTTATTTGTTGCCATTATTCTAAATGACGTCTTCGGCCGTTTTTTTTTTTTTTTTTTTTTTTTTTTTTTGGTATATAACATGCAAAATGTGAACAATAGCCAACCAAAACACCAAGGATCCAGAAGGCTTATCAATGGTTCACTGCAACTCATTAAAAAAATATATAAAAAGCAATTTAAGGAAAATCATTAGGCAATAGGTTAAACATTGAAGTCATGAAATACGATTTGCCAAAAGAAATCTATGCAAACGCCTTTTAAAAGAATTGAGTCCTGTACAGGAAGGCGTTCCAACAACATGATTTGGGAAATTGTTCCAAACACTTGAAGCCGTGTGAATAAAGCTTCTGTCCAATTGATGAGTTTTTGCAGTTGGTAATAGAACAGCGTGGACAGGAGAAGATACACTAGCTCTGGTCACTCGTCTCCTTTCTAGAGGCGGAGGGAGCATTTCATTTAAGTATATGTAACGAAATATTTTCTAAAAAATAACAAATAACAAATAACAAAAAATAGCATATATCTCTTAACAAACAACATAAATATATAATGTTAGTGATGAAATGTATTTAATTTCAAGCTACCCGTTTGATTAAAATCAAAGTCTCAGTTGTCAAAAGGCATGGTTACGCTCAGAAAGGGCCGTTGCTATGGTAACGCCTAAATTTTTTAAGAAAATAGCATAGTTCTGTAGTGAAAAAATCATAAACATAATAGAAGTGTATAAATATATCTATTCCATGCCAAAACCTTGATTTCCATCAAAGTCTTGGTCGTGCAAAGTCATATTTATGCCACAACATGGTCGTTGCTATGGCAACGACATGGTAGAATTTGGTATTTTAAGAAAATATATAGCTTTTTTGTATAAAAAAAAAAAAAAAAAGTACAGATACTTTCCACTTTCAAGTTGTTTCCAGTCTAGATGTAGATTTTGAGGTACAATCATTCCTGATTGGACAGTTGCTATGGCAACAAATTACTTTTCAGAAAATAACATATTTTTCACAAAAATAAATACATGAAACATAAATACATGTCGTTAATGTCTCAAAATATCTCTTTCAAGCTGCACCTTACCTTGCAGATAACATCTGGAGGTCTGGCGGCACCCTATGAGGTCTCAAATTCTGCTCTGACCTAGCTACATGCATATAAACTAGCTCTAGATCAAGTCCTGTCGAGAAGGAGACTAGCTCTAAAAGTTCCTCTAGCACTTCCTCCTGTGTTCATTGATACTCAGGTTTAACACTTTGTAGAACTCAGCTGTGACCTTGAAAGGGCACCTATTGGTTGCAGATGAGACCTTGCTAGCTGGAACATGCAATAGTCATCCTCTAGGCCATTTCAATAATCTGCAGGAACTGATAAGCCTCTATTGATGGGCAAGATCTACAAGTTCATATCCTACAACATGCGTTAAGATGTTACATACGAGAGGCAGGAGGATAACATTTTGAAGCAGCCAATATTACTTTTTTTGCATTAATTTTGTAGGCCTAGCACGCATACTTTTAACTCCCCTTTTTTTGCAGCTGAACAGATTCAGCTACAAATCCATTGCCAAATGTTGTCAATTATTTAAAGATAATCTTGTTACACATTTTTTTCTTTTTGTCTATCACAGGTTTGTTATAGCAATGATCCTCATAACCGTGGCCTTTATCGATTTGGATTCTTGCAGAAAAGCACATTTAACGTTAGACCCTGATTTTCTATTTTCATGATGTCAGCCACAAAGCGTATGTTTTTATTAAATTCCAATATTCAACACCCATCATCTGTGTAATGCCAAACAGGTATATCATAACAGCTGAGACCTGGGTAATTAACCCTTTGTACTGGGGGGGGGGGGGGGGGGGCTTCGAGACCCCCAGACAAATATCGCCACGCGTTTCGAATGGGGAATGCCGTCCTCATGTTCCTACTTTATCAACTATAGTTTCTTCACTTCACCACTGCAGTAACAGAAGCTGGAGAGGCCTTGGTGCCGAAGAGGAAGAGGAAGATGACAGATGACTACTCTGAAGATCCCAGAGTGTGTGCAGCCAGAGAACACCTAAGAGCTGCTATGGACGAGTTCCGTGCTGATCCTTCGGAGGAGAGGAAGAAGTGTGTTGAGGATAGGAAGGAAGAACTCTATGCCAACTACACTAAAGCTAGGGATGAGTCGTTGCTGATTGAGAAGATCAGTAGAGCTGAGAGAGCAGCAGACAGTTGTAAGAGCATAGAGAGTTGGACGATCATCAATGAGATCACGGGGAGGAAGAGAGGGAGTTCGAGTTAGATCCAAGGAACATGCCCTGAGGATAGGAAGGGGAAGTGGCTGGACCATTTTAAAACCTTATTAGGGCAACCCCCTCTCACAGCTCAGAACACCAGGGTGATCAGGCAGCTATTCAAAGAAATTGATATCGAGACAGGGCTCTTTACCAGTGAGGAGCTTAAGAGACCCAGCGGGGCGGGGGGGGGGGGGGGAAGAGATGTGATTTTAGTGATATCTGCCTGGAGTTCTGTAATCAGGCACTGGAGAAGAGTGTTGTCCCAGATCAATGGAGGATAAGTAACACTATCACAATACCAAGGCAAGGTGACCTCACTGACACCAACAACTACAGGGGCATCTCACTAACGTTGCTTGCTGCAAAGACCCTCAACAGGATGATTCTGGACCAAATCCAGCCAGAGATTGAGAAAAAGCTCAGAGACAGCCAGAATGGCTTTAGAGAGGGAAGTTCCACCACTAGTCAAGAGGATTCTTGAGGGTGCCAGAGCAAAGAGCCTCCCTGCTGTCATGGTGTTCATTGACTTCAGAACAGCCTTTAATTCTGTTGACCGAAACTGATGAACATGGAATTCCCAAGAAGATGGACCTGATATCCCTGCTGTACACAAACACCAAAGCCCAGGTCATCACACCCGATGGGCTGACAGAGATCTTTGAAATACAGAATCGACTGGAGTACTCCAGGGTGATATATTAGCTCCATATCTTTTTGTGAACGTAATTGAACCTAGCACTGGAGAAACACCAGGACTCTGGCTTCACTGTAACTCCGGCTTGGAGCAGAAGAGTTAAGGCTAAGAAGATCTCAGATGCTGAGTTTGCTGACGACAAAGTTCTGTTGGCAAACACGTTAAAGGAGGTGGAGGTGTTCCTGAGAGAGGTGGATCTATGAATGTAGGACTGCGGATAAATGAGAGCAAGACTATCTGGTTGAGAACGTCTTGGAGCGAGAGGGAATCGTGAGTGCTGGTGGGAAGCCAATTGAATTGGTGGATGACTTCCAGAACTTGGGAGCAAAGATCAGGAACACAGAGGATGATGTTGTGGATAGGGCGAGGAAGGCCTGGGGAGCATGCCACATCATGAAGTCGATATGGGAATCAGACCTCCGCAAAGACCTAAAGATAAGTCTCTTCACAGCTACGGTGGAGTCTGGTTTGTTGTATGGGTCAGAGACCTGGACCCTTACACAGAGACTTGCTCAGATGGTTGATGGGTGCTACACTAGAATGTTAAAGGATGGCTCTGAGCGTCAACCAATACGCAACGAGATTGAGGAACTCGGAGCTGTACGGAAACCTTCCAAATGTCAGCTCAAAAGTAATCCAGAGGAGATTGAAGCTTTCAGTTCATGATCAAAGGCATCCAGAGCTCACACTACACTGAGTGGTCCTGTGGGAACCCCTTCATGGAGATGCAAGAAGAGGCAGACCTAGGAGGACATGTCGATTCATTACGGATGGACACTGGTCTCCAGGAGACGCGAGACATCGCTGAACTCATGAATGTCAAAGGTTGCTGGAAAGAACTTATCCATGGATCTCGGAAGTTCTACCTGACTTGATTGATTGTTCCAATACAAATACATACTTTTTCGGAATATTCAGACGTTACCATAGCAAGGGCCATTTTAGAGCATAACCATGAAGTGGGATAATTCAGATGTTAATTGCAGCCTAACTTGTAGCTGGAAGAGATATTCTCAGATATTAACTTTATGCCTTTACGTTGTTTACTCAAAGATATTTTACTTTATGAAATTAATTTGTTACCGTGCAACGTCTCTGGCACGTTTATCCACCATCCTTTTTATGGCAAAGAGGGAGATAATGATATTGATGGCCGAGACATCTGGGTAACAAGAAAGAACAAAGTGAGGGGAAAAAATATGTCCAAGGGGAGGGGGTAGATTTTAAGTATATTGATAAATGCACTGAAATTAATTTCATAAGCCACGCATACCTACTTCAACTTTTCCAGTATTTGTTGCCATAGCAACTGTTCTATCAGGCATGACTCTTACATCAAAATCTACATGTAGACTGAAAAGAATCAGAAAGCGGACGGTATGTGTACTTATGCATTTCTCATTATGTTGTGTGTTTTGTTTTGATACAGAAATGCTATATTTTTTCTTAAAATACCAATTTCTACCATGTCGTTGCCATGTTGTGGCATATATATGACTTTTCAAGACCAATATTTTTGATGGAAATCACAGTTTTGGCATGAAAATAGATATATTTAAAGACTTCTATCATGCGTTTATGTTTTTATTGCAGAAACATTCTATTTTCTGAAAATTTTTAGGCGTTACCATAGCAACGGCCCTTTTCAGCATAACATGACCTTTGACAAGTGAGATTTTGATTTTAATTGAACGGGTAGCTTGAAATTGATACACTTCATCACTAACATTATATTTTTATGTTGTTTAAGAGATATATGTGATCTTTTAGAAACTATTGGGTTTATAACTGCACCCTAATGGGTACAACGTCGATGACAATCGATCACCATTCTCGCCTCTTCACAGCTTGGCGGCAGACCATTTAAAGTTGCCGTTATTTCATATTTCACGCACATAGAACACAGACAGTACAATACACGCCATGAGGGGACCTCGGTGAAATCTATCAGGCCACGCCCGGGGGCTTCTACAGTCTCACATTTAGGATTACTTATTCAACTTGTAAGTTGCAGTGTATAGTCTACTATCTATTCCTATAACAAATCAGTGTAACTGTTAGTAAAACTAGCACTTTCCCTTGAAATGATATAATCCCGACTGAATTATCAAATGTAAACACGTATTCTTATTTCAATAACTTTTTTTTACAAAGAAACTATCAAAATGAGCCGTGATAAAATCCCCATATAATTTAAAAATGCGAATTATGCAAATTTTCCTGCCTTAATCCCTACGAGTAGCGATACGTTGGTTGCTGTCAACTTGCAAGCCGGTTACTGTTAGTCTTTGCGCGATTACTCTTTTGAAACACGTCACTACGGAGATGTTCAATTTAAGCAAATTTACGACACAAGCTGATCGAAATGGATTTATTATTCCTTTTTCTAATTAATTTCATTTCTATGCTTTTGAATAATAAGTCTTATACTTCATGATATATTGTGACATAAGTGTCAACAATGCTAGTGTGGGTATTCATGTAAGACTAATACTTCTGCTCGAAGGGTGCAGAATTCAACCTTACACAATTTTGAACCCCGGTTTCCGCAAAGCGCACCCGTAGAGGTGCAAAATTCCACCCGAGTAGATATACGGGTGCTCCGCCAAAATTTGCACCCTAAAGTGAACCCTAATTTCTTAGTGTGTACCGTCTGCGCTACATGTTTACGGATGTTTACAGATCCGGTTTGATCGGGATTAGCCGTGCGTTAGTCCCCTCGCCGTGCGTTAGTGTTTTTTTACACAGTCACGTGGTGTTATTTGACCAATGAGGATGGCTACATTCTTGAACCCGTTTTGTAATATGTTTTTATTCTATACATTTGTAGAAATGCAAAAGTAATATTGCATGGACCGCGTATTTATACCTATATCTCTCAGCGAAGAGGTGTTAACCCATGCAACCGACAAGATGTCATCTCCATGACTGCAAGGCCTAAAACATCTATTTTCTGGCATGGCATTACACCTGCCATCAGTCCATTGTGCTAGGTGCAGCCACTGCAATCGGATCGCCCCTCGAACCCAGGCGCAGCACCCACCCCCTTTGCATATCCAGCTTACCCATTCCAGTGCTTTTGTGCATACTTCTTCCACTGCAAAGGTTGCAACTAATTGGTAATGTACGACCGTTAATCTAATTGGTCGATTGTTGAGAGGTGGAAATATCACTTGTGTACGAAACATCTTTGTCACTTTTGGTATCCCTGACGAACTGGCTTCCGATGGTGGTCCTGAATTCAGGGCTATCGCGACACGTCACTTTCTAAAAGACTGGGGTGTACACCATTGCATTTCCTCAGTTGCTTATCCCCATACCAACTGTCGTGCCGAAGTTGGCGTGAAGACTGTGAAGCGTCTCATCATGGATAACACAGGTGTCCTTGACACTAATACCTCCGAACGATTCACTACAGGAAGACTCCAGACAGGGATACCAAGCTCTTCCCGGCGATGTGCATCTTTGGTCGCCCAATCGAGACTTCATTCTCATAGCTCCTGCCATATAGAAACCTCATGACACTTGGCGTGAGACTCCTTCAGCTCAGGAACTCAGAATCCGCCAAATGAGAAGTGCCGAAAGTTGGTCTAAACACACGAAACAACTTCTGCCATTTGCAGTATCCAGGAACCAGACGGGGCCGCACCCCTTCAAAAGAGATAACACCGGTGTTGTATCAATCGTGCCGGTTGATTTCTCCGGGCGTGTCACCTTTCGTAATAGGAAGTTCCTGAGGAAGGACATTCCTGTACATCTCCCAACACCAAGGTTGTTTTGGATCCCGGCATGTCTTCTCAGTCATAAAGAGGTTCCTGGACTTCCTATGCTGACTGCGATACCACGTCTCCCGTCAACGCCCTCCATTACCCCATCGCTGGCGCGCAGCATCTCTCATTGCCTGCTGCACATGAGGCTCCTGCTGCCGCCTGATGTCGCCTCCCCGGCTTGATGGCCCAACCCTGCTACCCCTCTACATGTGGCCACCTCTTTGCCTCTCCTGGACGATCCGCTCGTCGTTCCATCGGGCCTGACTGGCACCGTGATTATGAAATCCGATATGGACCTTTTTGGACAACTCTAAATCTTGCGTTACAAGTTTTCGGTGTCGACTTGTTACTTCAGTTGTACTGTTAGTGTTGCGTTCACTTTTCGATTTGTAGTCTTCAACTTTTCAACTTTGCGCCAAAGACTGGGGGGGGGGGGGTATTGAATTTATTTTGCTGACCGTATTCATTGTTGGTAGCCAGCTTGTCACGAAAAATGGGAAAATTTTTACAAGTAGCAATACAGTGACCCCCAAACGCAGGGTAGGTATGCAACAAGTATCTGTCATCGAAAGGAAATATAAGACTAAGGTGAAGGAATGCCAATATGTTAGCATGTTATGTATCTGGACCCCCAAAAGCTTGTGTAGGACGAGTTGAAGAGGAAGGTCTTAATAACATCACCGAACCTTTCTTTTCTGCTAGAATGCTGAATATACATTTTAAGTAATAATTCTTCTGAAATTCGTTGAAGGAATATATTGCATTTGTCAGTCAATAAGAAAATGTAGCTATTTTGAGCCTTTCAATTCAATCTTTGTTTTTCTCTTAATTTAAAAAAGTTTTAAAAAACACAGAAAAGTACATTAAAAAATCAATGTGCACATTTAACGAAAACGACACCTGAAAGTATCAAAATATTTCATGCGTAATCAAACTTGTAGCAAATTTGTCAGTGCCCTGACAAGCTTATTACATAGGAGATACACAGGTTTTCCAATTTCTCAAATTTATCAACGTAATTCATGTTACAGGCATTCACAAAGCAAATTGGGCAGTTCAAATATTTGATCCATGCCTTTATATTAATCTTGAAGAATTAAATTCACGTTTAAGCCAATAGAATAATCACTCACCTCATTTAAAATAAATCATGCATGTAATGGATGAAGCATTCATTCAATTTGCCAATTCATAGTCATGTGATCATGCAAATATACCCCCGTCCGTGAAATCAAATTGATTACAGCATCCTATTTAGTATGCTGTATGAAATTTGACAATTTCCCTCATAATGACTTTTGATATTATTTTTATCATACTGTATTACATGTGTGATATGATGGTTATTATGACATTTATGTTTAATCCATTCTAGTTCAGTGTGGCTACTCGAATGTAGTAATGTCAAAAGATACATCGACTTTTTAGAAGCCAAACAAGTTCTTTTCATCCCTATTTCGGCACCTACATCAACCAGATGACAAGGAAGAGAAAATACGGAACCGCATCATCTAAAAAGAAAGATCAAGGGGTTTTAATGTTTCCAGTATGTTTCAAAATTAAGGACTACCCAAGGACAATTTTCTCTTTCTTTTTTAGGAAGTGATTTATGGAATAGAATACCAACTGATATTAAATTAAAATCATCCAGAAGTAGTTTTAGGAAATCATTAAAAGAACATCTTTTAAGTAATGAAGTATAATGTTTTACTCTCTATATACATCTACATGTACATGTAACACCATGCTATCTATGTATGTGGTTGTAATTGTTATGTTTGTAATGGAAAAAAATTCGGTAATTTTCGGCCATAGGCCTTCATCAGGAAATGATGAAGGCCTATGGCCGAAAATTCGAATTTTTTCATCGTATACGGACTTTTCATTCCTATTTTGTCTATAACTTTGCAAGTCCGAAGCAGAACTATATTTTTACACTGTAAATTTGAGGAGTGAGTACAGCAAAACAACGTACTGCCGTTTACGTTGTTTTGCCAGCAAAACTGGAACATTTATTCTGGGGAGGGGTTGCCGTATTTCAGTGACGGGGGACATTCGGGTTTCAAGATTTTATTGGTAGTTAGTTTGTACTAGTACAAAGTCAAATTCGTCAAAAGTCAATTTTTATTTTTTCAAAAATCGACATACGTTGTTTTGCCGTCTCACGGCCGCGCAGTACCCGGCCCCGATTCATTGCATTAAGATTAATTGGAACATTCAGTTCAGTATGTACATTCAATTTAAATTCCCTTTTTGGAATATTTGGTATCCTTTTAATCGTATTGTATTACATGTGTGATAAGATGTTTATAATGTAATTCATATTAATCCATTCTGGTCCAGTGCAGATAATTGAATATTGGTTAAGAGAAATGGCTTATTGAAGTAAACATCTACATTTTAAAAGACAAATGAGATTTCTTGTCATCCCTATTTCAGCACCTACATCAACTAGATCACAAAACAAATAAATTATCTAACCTTATCGAACAGAAATCAAGGGGTTTTAAAGTCTCGATGATCAGAAAACATCTGCATATTGCGAATATCTGACATTATTTTTTCCATCCTCCCCCATTTTGGGGGAGATTGTTACCAATGCTTAGGTGCATATAATTTGTTCGATGTTATGTATACATGTAAACCTTTAAATTGTTTATTATTAGGCATGTCTATTATAGTGTATTTAATTATAATTCTTTTAATGGCTCTTTTTTCACCACCTTATAATCTGCTAATGTATATTTCGTGAAAGAGCATTACTGTCTAGTTGACCAATTATAATTTTTTTGTTTTGTTTTGGTTTATGTTTTGGATGCTATACTCACGATACATTGTTCTGTTTTTGTCATGGCCGTGTTACTCTTTGTTGTTCTGATTATTGATGTTATATTGCAACAAAATATTGATGGATATTTCAATGAATAAATACATACATAAATGTATGTATTTTTGTCTTCTCAAGTTAGGAATGGGAAATGCATTACATGTATAATAGTTTTCAAAAATGCTAAAAATCGTGAGGTAGCCCCCAATAGGAGCATGTATACCAAATTAGGGACTCAAGTAATACAGAAGAAAATAAGCTCGAGTGCAGAAAAATTCTAAAGAAAATATTTTAGTACAGATCGTGCATGTTAATATGAATATACATGTTCCCAATCTCATTGCCCATTGGCGAATTCGAATTCCCGAGGTGTCCTTTCGGCAGATGCCGATGAATTTGAATGATATTGGCGTGCGTGCCAATTTCAAAGCCCGTATGTTAATTTAGTATAGTATAGTATTTATTTATCTTTCTTCAGTAGCATTGTACAATACAGATCATACAATTGTACATTACATGTTATAAATAGCAGGAAGAGAGAAGAGAGATGAGGTGACCAGGAGAAGCAGAGCTTGTAAATTGGGTCCCTCGGAAGAATATAGCAAATTACTTTGTATAAAAAAATGACTTAAAGTTAATAAGGAAAAAAAAATAAATAAAATAACTAGATTAATCTAATAGTAATAGTACACAGAACTAACTTATCTACAACATTCACAAAAATATATATAAGATAAAGATGCTTAGGCGATAAGGCAGATAAGCGATTAATCAGAAGGAGGGGCAAAATCGAAACAGGAGACAGAAGTGAAGAGGGAGAGAGAAAATAGGGCAAAGATAAAGAAAACAAGTGAGAAAAGAAGGGGAAGGGGTCAAGGGGTTACACAACATGACATATACATACACATAGACACACACGGACAGAAAGGCTGGCTGGCTCTATACATGATGCTAAATATAACTTCGTGCTAGATATCATTAACCCCACCACTATAACAAGGGACCTGTGTATTTCAGGTGGGCTCAGGATATTTGCTCGTTGGGAGCGAGGCCATAGTGATGAATTACAGCTGTGATCTTAATGCTGGTATAAACAACCTGTGGTTGCTGTGGGGGGTCTGGCTGGAAGGGAATAATAACATGCATGTTCATAATCTTCCCCTCCTATATATCAAGCGTCATGAATGCAGATGATTGCCTAGAAAATACAAAGGTGATTTGAGTTGCTGAAATAGATATTTTTTACACGAGACCTTGAAGCTGGAGAGAGTAGTCCTATTTTTAATTTCTGGAGGTAAGGAATTCCACTGCTTTATACAATAAATATAAAAAGAATTCAAAGCAACTTGAGTTCTGACATATGGCTGATGCACACAATTCTTCCGTCGTGTGTTATTTACATAATAAAACAAATTATTTGTTTGGGACGCTAAGTTGAGTGACTAAAGGAAACTTTCGAATGACAAAGTTGACTGACCAAGGGGCGAAATTGGCCTGGAAACTCTATATCATAACTCCCTTAAAACCTATTGTCAGATACCAAATAAATGAGAGTGTACAGTACACATACCCCTGTTCTTCATCAACATCCAATACTCTAGGCCTATCAATACCCTCGGTTATGAAGTCAGTCGGAGTCTCAGGTATAGAGCTGCCATTTCCAATCGACATTGATCTTATTTTATTTAACCGGCAATAAGCGATATAGAGAGTCCTCGATGTCTCGGCAATTGCAATTCCATGCGGTTCTAAAATAACAATGAAACAATGCAAATTGTAGGCAGATTTTTAATGAGTTCAGGAGCACAGCGGTTTCAACAAATGAAATAGAAACTGTCATTGTAGAGTGTGGGTTTTTTTCATTATACAGTGTTTGGTATGTGTGTGTGTGTGTGTTTGTGTTTGATTGTTGTTGTTTTCTTTTATTTTTTTGTCTTTCTTTTTGCATGATCGATGCATAGGAGAGCATGTTCTTGGAACTTCAGAGAGTAGAGAAGTGATGCTGAAAAAATAACAAAAAACGAACGAAGAAATAACGACGGAGAGATGTTTGTTTTACAGGTCTTTATCATAGTTATGAATACTGTATGCTTTCACACTAGATCTACGGTAAAAGTCGGTTCGTGTCGGCTCATGTCGGTGAGTGTCGGTTAAGTGACCGTCTTGACCGTTCTAGACCGTAATAAGGCCGTAGTAGACTGTACAAGAACTGTAATACAGACCGTATAGTAACTGACAGATGGAGGGAAAGTTTTAACGTGTTCAAAACTTCCCTTCTGACAGACTGATCCAAAATAACCGTCGTAAATCGTATAACGACCTTACAGTGGACCGTAGTAGTTACTTCAAATGCCCGTACTAGACGGTCGTGGACCGTTATGGACCGTACTTGACAGTAGTAAGCACCATCTTACTTGATGTTAGTACGGTCAAACTCGGAAAAATAGGGTCCATGAGGGTCTAGAACGGTCATGTGACGGTCACTTCTACGGTCCATTCTGGTAATTTTTTGACCGATTCCAATCGTAGGTTATTGGTATGTTTGAAACGGTCCATTACGGTCGATCTTTGGCCTTGCTACGGTCTACAAAGGTCTGGTATGGAAGTAATTCGGTTCACTATTGCCCAATACGGTCAACAGACTGTATATAATAACATTTTTGCGCGTCGGTCTGCTCAGACTTCGCTATGACTTTGAATCACTAGGTACACAAATTTCTACACAACACTGAAAATGCCAATACCAAACGTTACAGACTATAGTAAAAGGCCATAACAGACCGTTGCTGTATCGTTGTATAACCGTTGGAAACACCCGACCGTCAATGACCGTCATGTAACCGACTTCACTCCTCAGGTCGACCGTAGCTCAAGTGTGAGCAACTTTAAGGTGAAATCCAGCCAAAATATTACTTGGTTTTAATAGAAGCAGAAAACTCAGACCAACAGATCAAAAAAAAAAAGGTTTGAGGAAAATCGGAGATCTAATGAGAAAGTAATGAATAATTTAATTGCCATGAAAAACTAGGGAAACAATGAAAATCACGTGAAAATTTGGCAGCTCATCAGTCATGGGTTTAAGATGTCAGTGGTACACAGCTCACGAGTTATTTTGTTTATAATTTTTAAAAAATCTAAATTTTTGTCCAAGAATATGACTTTCACACAACTTGAACCAAATTATATCTCTAGTATGTTTTTTTTTCATGTATAAACCTTGACAAATTATTTCATTAAATTCAAAATATTGATATTGATTTCACAATATAACATGTCCATAATCACTATGTCAAAATCATATTTTCAATGATTTTTATAGAAACATATTTTCTCTTTATTAGTGTATAAATGCAGAAACATACTACACAGTATTATAAATATAAGTTGGTTCAAGTCATGAGGAAATCATAGTCTTGGACAAAAATTTAAAATGTTTAATATGACCATAAAGAACACAATTGGTGAGTTCTGTACCTATGACTTTACAAACTTATGACTTTAACAGTTGCCAATTTGTCTCCTGATTTTCATTGTTTTCGCCTGTTTTTCATACCACTACTAAAAATCATTACTTTATTAGTAGTTTGATACTGAGTTTTCTTTCAACATGCTGATGATGTATAGTTTTACTACACATATAGAAAATCACTTGACAAGTTTAGCGTGATTTCTTGAGATGTGAATCCGTAACGTCTTCATATTACAACAACTGGAATGATTTTTTGTTGAAAATTCAATATCTTCAAACTGAATGGTGTGAAAATCTATGTAAAGGGTAACATTGAAGGTTTATATGACCCCTGCATTTAACAGAATAGTTTTGTTGGTTGAGACTGGTCCCTTTTCAAGCCTCAGTCACATAGTCCCGAAAAACCCTACATATGAACTTGGATGAATGGTTTTAGGTATTGCTAGGTCAATCCGGTTATCCGGGTACATCCCTCCTTTCATCCATGAAAATTCGGCTATCTCTACGGACGTACCTGGCAATCCGGTAAACTTCCGTGGGGAGGCTACGGTTTCGCACTGTCGTAAAATACCTGAACGCTGAGCTAGACCATCCGTACTTTTCCCTAACGCTTCCTTGATTACATCAGTCATGCTTTAGGGACGTCCTACTAATATAAGTAGCTGAAAGTGCACGGTTGTCGAAGGGTGGAACTGCGGTTACCTTAAAGGACAATTAACCCCACGTGATATTCTAGATGCACCTATTGTCTGCTACGTCTTTCCATGGAGGCTGCCATTTTGTGCATGACACGGATCATTAGGTACCATATGCATTGATAATAGCCTACCTTTACAACAGATACGTCGCTTTGTTCTGATTGTATTACGATTGTTATTGGCCATGGGCCTAGATAATTGACGACCCATGAGTTCTAATAGCCATCCTGTAAAGCAGATTCCTCGCTTTGTTTTGGTATTGTTACGATTGTCTCCGTCCTTGACGTCAATTCTCCGTCCTTGACGTATATTTTTTATGAAGTATATTTTTTATGAACAAATTAAGACCTTTTAAAAAATATATAAAACTAAACTTACATTTCAGAATATGTGACTTTATCTAATATATATTTGTCCTCTAAAAATCAATTACAAGTTAACGATGAAGGAAATTTTACTTGGGATGAAAAATATGTTCGTGTACACATAAAGTAATGGCAGCCCCCTTATTATTGCTAGCAGACGATAACTTGGCTGGAAAATAGTGATTTATATCTATATCCTGTGTTTTTACATGAAATTGCATGTATCAAATAAGAGGCATATACTACACCATTCAAAATAAGCTAATTCATACGCTGAGGTTAATTTCCCTTTAATTCAACCGTTGCAACTAGACCCTAAAATCATCCGTAGCAATATTGCTAGGGAGGAGTGATTTCATTTGTATTTCTTACCCCCAATTTTAGAAGCAGTGACTGTTTCTCTGTTCGAACCATCAAAATTTGCACGATAGACCATGTCGTCAGAGTAGTCAGCCCAGTACAGCTTCATTTTTATCGAGTCAAAGGTTATATAGCTGGGGGAACCTGTGCAGGGGATGGATGTGAAGCTCAGTTCATCTCGTAGGTCTGCGACCAATATGGCGTCTGTGCCACTATCTGTCACGAAGATCTTGGCAGATGATTCTGCATTGAAAGTGTAAAATAATATTGTCAAGCCGTGAGACAGAAAGCAGGTATTTGTTTGTTTTCTGTAGTGATTTGATTTTCCTTTCTACAAAAATATAGGATTTTGAATTGATTCAAAACGGCTGATTGTTTGCTTTACTTTTAACGCATAGATATTGTCTATTTTTCCCCCGCAGATGTGATAAATCTGCGCAGTATATTTTAAACATACCAATAATAACCAGTCATGTTGTTGGAAGTCTGCGGACTTCTTTGTAGAGTAATTGTATTGACCAATCATTTCACTGTATCTACGTGCATTAATTTATTGAGATTCAAGGATATATGGCGCCTTTGAAAAAAATCGACAAAGAAAAGAGCTGGATTTTAATGAAATTTAGGAAAATCCACGAAAGTCATACATCTCTAAAACCTCTAAAGCCTATGTGAAAAACCCCTGAATCAAGTCAACTGGCAAAAATGTGTAAATGCGATCCTAATTGCAATGATTTCAATGCATCTCTTAGTCGTACCTCAGGAATTTTCACAAATGAGAACATGGCTATGGACCTAAGAATGGACTCACCTGGTATTCTGCAAATGAGATGACGTCCGATCCTTGGAATCGGGAAGGGAAACGAGTGCATTATTTTGGGCACCGTTTTTATCATTTCTCCTTTAGCGCCATGGATTGGTAGGCAGGGGTTATCCCCGGATCGTAAAGCATGATCGGCTAAAAAAAATGTTGAAAAGTATAAACACAATTATGTTATGGCATGGAAAATGTTACAACCAAATGACCTTTATAGAAAAACTTCAAATACTGCCTGTGTAACAGGCATATTTTCTTAAAATAACAAAAGACTATATCGAGTCATAACTTAAGAACGAAATGAACAGTGTTTAAGGTCGGCTGCATGATCTACGTGTGAAGGAAAAACAATTGAATCATAGATATAATGTTCATGCAAATACACAAAAGACAATAAAGTAGCATTCATATATTCTAATATACAGTAATTTATGCTTCTTTATCGATGTAATAATGCTTCCATTGACCATAATTTTTAAGTTTGTGCTTTAAACATAAAGTAATCTAATATTTTAAAATATTTTAATTAAACAGATTATGCTTGTTTAAAATGTGTTTTTATGTTTTGGGTTTTTTTATTTTTGTTGTTTTTAATATATAAGTTAAGCATAATTTACAATTCTCATTTATTTCATTTTCAATTAAAAAGTACATTCAAAACAAATACAAAATATATCATAAACGAAATTAGAAAATGAAATGGGGAACTACATAAAAAAAAGCCCTTGGGCCTTGTACAAGCATAGTTCCCTAAAAATATTGCGAACATTATATAGACAACAAATAAAAAAAAACTAAAACTAAAACAAATAAATACTAAAAATATAAATATAAATAAAAATAAAAATAATAATTGCAGCAAACTTAATCTTTAAAATTAAATGAATTAATGCATCTCGTCCATGACAGTTAGTAAATGCATAAATGATTACGGTTGGACATTATATTATTTTCAAACTTAAATTTGAGTGGTCATGTGATTGCATTGTGAAAGAAACTGTTTCAAAGCAATTATGAAAGGTTCACCACGTCTACATAAGAATTGTTTGATATTGTTTTATAAAATGATATGAAATAGACCCAATCTCGCTAAAAGATGCGTGTATTAATTAATGGAAGTCTATCAGAATCGACAATGACGTCAGTGACGCCGAAGGTGGGAGCGGAGCCCAAAGGCGGACGCGCAGAAGCGGCCACATATTGGGCACGCAACAGCAGAGGTAGGGTCGGGGATCCACTCTTTGCGGGCTTGTCGCTTCTGGTCCAGGCTCTCGAGGCGCTTTTCCTCGAAGAGCCTAACACCCTTGTGGACAGCTGGGCGCCAGGCACTGCGGTCGGAGGCAAGTTATTCCCATCCAAGGGCTGAAATGCTGCAGGCCTCGAAGGAGGCTTTCAAGCAGTCCTTGTATCGCTTCAGTGGCCTCCCAAGGTTTTTGCTCCAGATGCCAGCTCAGAGAAGAAGACCATCTTTGGTAGACGCGTGTCGTCCATTCGCACTAAATGTCCGACCCACCAGAGCTGGGCTTTCATGATGAGAGCTTCGATCCAAGGCATTTTGACTCTGCGAAGCACCTCAGTGTTGGGGACTCTGTCCTCCCAGGAAATTCCCGTGATTCATCGCAAGCAGCGGAGGTGGAACTGGTCAAGTGTGCGGACTTTCTTCTTGTACAGCGTCCACGTCTCACATCCGTAGAGCAGAGAGGTGATGACAACTGCCTTGTAGACTGCCAGCTTGGTGGAAAGTCTAATGCCTCGTTCACCCCACACACGTGTCCATAGCCGGCCGAAGGAAGCTCCTGCTTTTGCAAGCCTGCTGGAAACTTCTTTGTCCATGCTGCAGTTTGAAGTCAAGCAGCTTCCCAGGTATGTAAAGCTCTCCACGTTGTTCAGTGTTGTGCCCTCAATGTCAACCTGAGGCTTGGAAGGCGTCAAGCCAGGTGCAGGCTGAAGCATCACTTCTGTTTTTTGCAGGCTGATGGTCAGTCCAAAGGCCTTTGCTGGTTTTGCGAGACAGGTGGCAAGTTCTTGCAGGTCTGGTACATTCAATGCTGAAAGTGCACAATCGTCTGCGAACAGGAAGTCTCTCACTAGGGCCTCTAGGACTTTGGTCGAAAAATCGACCGTCACATCTGTAGCGAATAGTGACACCAGCATCATACTTGGACAGGGCGTAGAACAACATGGTAGCAAACATGAGGCTGAAGAGTGTGGGAGCCATCACACAGGCCTGCTTCACGTCACTGGAGACTGGGAATGGATCAGAGACATCACCGTTGTCCACAATGCGAACCATCATGCCGTCATGGAATGACTGGATAATCCTGACGAACTTTGGTGGGCAGCCTAGCTTGGACAGGATAGCCTACAGGCCCTCTCGGCTGACAGTATCAAATGCCTTCGTCAGGTCCACGAAGAGGACGTAGAGGTTCTGGTTTTGTTCTCGGCATTTCTCTTGTAGCTGCCGTACTGCAAAGACCATGTTTATTGTCCCCCCCCCCCTGTTGCTCCTAAACCCACACTGGCTCTCAGAGACCACATCATCCAACAAGGGGTGTGTGATGCGGTTCAGACCGACACGGGCCTTGATCTTTCCTGCGATGCTCAGCAATGAGAGGCTCTGTCCCCCTTGTTCTTGTACAGATGCACGATGTTGGCATCCTTGAATTCCTGCGGCACTGACCCTTCCTCCCAGAACTGCTGCATCAGCCCGGTCAGCTTGATGGCGATAGATTCACCTCCCTCCTTGAAAATCTCTGGGGGTATTCCATCAGGACCGGGTGCTTTTCCCACCTGTAGTTGCTTGATGGCCTTCTGGGTCTCTGCTAGTGTTAGGGGTCATCAAGCGACTCCGGGACTGGGCGCTGTGGCATATCTTGGATGACCTGCTGGTCAATCTGGGAAGGTCTGTTCAGCAGCTGACTGAAGTGTTCACTTCAGCGCTGTATGACGTCGCTCTTCTCAGTAAGCAGGTTCAGTCTACAGAGCACACAGGTGCCATTGCGTTCGATGTAGGGCCATACACATCTTTCAAGCCGGCAAAGAATATCTTGGAGTTGTGCTCGTCTGCGTACTGCACACAGAAATTGACAAATGGGGCTACACACACAAGTAGCATGAATTTTCGACCCGAACATTTCAGATATTTCCCGTCATAGTTTGAACATGAGGGCATTTGAAGAGCTATTCTTTTTAGTATTGTCTAGTACGATGTTCTTCCAAACTGACAAATTAAGAATCAGAAAGCTCACAAAATCAGTTTTCACCTCTCCCAGAACCCGACCTTCTCTTTAAGTTTTAATTATAGATCAGCAACCAAAGAATCTCCCCCCCCCCCTTAAAAAAATTAGAGGACCTCCAGTCTCTCACTGTAGCTAATCTAGAGGAATATATGAATACAAAATCGTTCTTTGTACCTGTGGGCCACATTGGCAAATATTTTGTAAAGAATATTTTATGTATGATGATGCATGATTGGATTTCCTATCAAAACTAAAGTCACAACGACAAAGTATGTTAGGATAGTGGTAGCTTATTTACTATGGCAGAAGAGCCTCCTATAAAGTGTCATGAAAATTATGAGTAGACTCACCACAGGCGTGATAAAAACTATAACTTTTTTCATTAGCCCGACTTTTTAAACGAGTGTTGTTATTTATGTTGTTCGTTACTTTTTTCTTCCTACTGTTAATAATATGATGATCATGCACATCATTAAGATATTACATTAATTTAACTCGAATGCATCTATGATTGATAAACATGCATATTTATATACACTTTGCAAACGTTAAACATTAAATGAAACAATAAGCAAATCCCGTTCCCAGTATGATGATGAATTCAGTAAAAAATTGCGTGCTTTTTAATCTACCAAAATAAATATGTTTAAGATACCAATTATTGACAATTTTCTGGAAACTCAAACAATCTGAGTAGAATAACATTTCAAGGTATACTCCAAGACATAAATTAAAGATATTTTAGGCAAAATCTGTATTTGTACGGTATATTTTGTAAGTTATAATTATAAAAGTTCGCCTCTGATAGATAAGTTATAGATTATGCTACTTTTGTTTATGTTTCAACCTAGATGTCATACATTTACTTTAAAGTACCCATACACCAAATAACAAGGGCAAACCTAGTCAATCTCAATCACCATCTCACTATCTAACACACAAGTTCAGGGATGGTCTTTATAATCGAAAAGAAAATTTAACATGAAGCATTAGTCTAAACATGCTAAAAGGTTTTCTAAATGCGGACCACAAATTTCCTCATCAAACATCATTTCTTGAACTTGATATTGCTGTTCAACTTTATTTTCTCCCAACTCACTTTGGCAACATGTTATAAACAATAAACTTCTAAAAAAGATCTATGTAATTACAAATCAAGGTATACATCATGTCATCATCATTTCCAGTGCTCAATATCCTCTAAGACTATTTATGATATTTAATGACTACTCTAAAAAATGTCATACTACAAAGTATAAAAACATCTCCACAGACTCCACAGTGGCCCGTTATAAAATATTCAATTCTTAATTAATCACATTTCCCTCTTATCGATCGCCATAAATGTGTGTAATTCGCATTGTTGTCAGTGATGTCCAATTGCCAATAATATTGCATCGAATCCTTTTCTTTAACTGCAAGAAAGTATGTATATTAATGTCAGTTTCCATGGAAACCTTTATTGAATTGCATAATTTACTCCTTTTTTAATACTGAAATTGCTTTTAACGTCTAGGATTTTTTCTCCCTGCTGTTAATAAGATGATGATCAAGCACATCATTAAGATATTACATTAATTTAACTCGAATGCATCTATGCTTGAAAGACATACATTTTTATATATACTTTGCAAACGTTAAACATTAAATGGTACAATAAGCAAATCCCGTTCCAGTATGATGATAAATTCATTTAAAAATTGCGTGTTTTTTAATCTACCATAATAAATACAGCCCTGGAAAAAAAATTATTAGACCAGCTCCATTTGGGGTAATGAGAAGTGTTAAGTCCATTGTCTATGGAAGTAGGAAAATGATTATCAACAGCTAATGCATGATTAATGGACTACTACTAACTAGAACAATTACCCCTATGACTTTTTACCCCAGGACAAATACCACTAGGACGACTACAGCCAGGACAAATTGTCCCGGACAAATTTCCCCAGACAATTACAACATCCTTTTTTCCCATGAGAAAGTTGTTGGACCACCTAATAGACTATAAACGTCTGAGACAATGAATTTTAAGCGTTACTACTCTTGGTCTGAACACCATGGCCTTTTCATTATTCTACTGCGACCAGTGCGTGTGACACAAAAATTAAAGGCATTAGAAAATTCATTTTATGAAACAACAAAAAAATTGCGGCATGAATAAGCTGCTGTGAGGGGGGGGGGGGGGGGGGGGGGGGGAGGAGCAACACCTTGTTGACAGAATGCCGCAAGGCATGGCTGCTATCTTCAAATGTAGCAATTTTCCACCAAGAACTGAACAAACTGCCTCCAGAGGAGTTGACATGGCTTTGCGAGAAAATCAGGCATACCCCTTGGACAATTATCCCCTGGCCACTTCTGTGGGGACATTTTTTCCAAAACCCCTACCCCTGGAGAATATCCCTGAGTACCGTTAGCATCTAGGATATTTACATTCTGTAAGTTATTCTGACAGTTATATCCCTTGGGGTACCCTTAGAAGTAATTGTCCTAGGGATTATTTATTACAAGAGCTAATTGTTTTGGGGAGTATTCTTCGACTCATTATGAGTTAGCTAGTAAAAATCATTCTGAAAATTCAATTACTGATATAGTCAACACTTGCCATATAGGCCTTTATAAGAAGCTGGTCTAATAATGTTTTCCAGGGCTGTATGTTTAAGATACCCATTATTGACCATTTTGTGGTTTGGAAACTCAAACAATCTGAGTAGAATAAGATTTCAAGGTATACTCCAAGACCTACATTATAGCTATTTTCGGCAAAATCTGTATTTATACGGTATATTTTGTAAGTTATAATTATAGAAGTTCGCCTTTGATAGATAAGTTGTAGATTATGCTACTTTCGTTTATGTTTCAACCTAGATGTCATACACTTACTTTAAAGTACCCATACACCAAATAACAAGGACAAACCTAGTCAATCTCAATCACCCTCTCACTATCTAACACACAAGTTCAGGGATGGTCTTCATAATAGAAAAGAAAATTTAACCTGAAGCATTGGTCTAAAATATTTTCTAAATGAGGACCACAAATTTCCTCATTATGTTAATAACATCTTATCGTGAACTTCATCTTGTAACACCACACATTTTCCATTTTCTTTAGCATGTAATCTCTCATAAATTACTCTCAGTTGATATTGCTGTTCAACTTTATTTTCTCACAACTCACTTTGGCATCATGTTATGAACAATAAACTTCTAAAAAAAGATCTATGTAATTACAAATCAAGGTATACATCATGTTATCATCATTTCCAGTGCTCAATACCCTCTACGACTATTTATGGTATTTAATGACTACTCTAAAAAAGGTCAAACTACAAAGTATAAAAACATCTCCACAGACTCCACAGTGGCTTGTTATAAAATATTCAATTCTTAATTAATCATATTTCCCTCTTATACATCGCCATAAATGTGTGTAACTCGCATTGTTGTCAGTGATGTCCAATTGCCAATAATATTGCATTGAATCCTTTTATTTAAAGGGATAGTTCACCCTGACAATAAGTTGGTTTTAATAAATGCAGAGAAACAAAAGAAACATATCAGTGAAGGTTTGGCGAAAATCTGTTAAAGAATTATGGAGTTATGGATTTTTAAAGTTTTGATTTTGTGACGTCACATGCGAGCAACTCCCCTTGTGTCATGTGATATAAATTCCAGAAAATGACATTTTCTCAGAAAAATGGAAATGGTGTTACTTGTGCATTCAATATAATATATATAATAAATATCTTAAACATCAATTCATACCCGCTCCTCTAAGAAAATATCTTCAGTCATCATGAACCATTGAAAAATGTGAATGTATAGAATTTATATTACATGACGTATGGGGTAGCTGTTCGCATATGACGTCAAAAATTTAAACCTTAAAACACGCATAACTCTCTCATTTCCTTGATGGATTTTTGTCAACCCTTCACCAATATTTTTCTCTTATTTTTCTGCTTTTATTAAAACCAACTTATTGTCAGGGTGAACTATCCCTTTAACTAGTAAGAAAGTATGTATATTAATATCAGTTTCCATGGAAACCTTTATTGAATTGCATAATTTACTCCTTTTTTAATACTGAAATTGCTTTTAACGTGTAGGATTCAGCGTAAAATCGACTTATCCAGGAATATCCAGGCATTCATGCCACTGTTGATATATTCTTATACATCCAAATGAGAATCATTAAGGTCACCATTTTTTTTAGGCTATTATGTCAACAACAGATAATAGCATGTTCATATTGAAAGAAATATGCTAAGAGGTGTTTTCACCATGAATATAATGGTATAACTTATCACAGATATTTAGCAGATTAACTAATATAACAATTTTCCCTAACTAATAACATTTGAGTTTTGTTTATCCAAAGCCATAGCATCAACTGACCTAAATGTACTGGAATGCTACGCTTCAGACACTATGATTTGACCCTTAAACTTGTAAAACTGAATATTTGATGCAATAAAAAAAAATTATATTGGCAATAAGGATTCACTGACTACAATGGGCATTACGTACATTTATGGCGATGGATAGGAAGGAAATATGATTAATTAAGTATTTTATAACAAATGTGTCTGTGGAGTCTGTGTAGACAAGTTTAGACTTTGTACAGTGAAATACACAGCCTGCCAACATACTGTATGTGGCAGTTTGTGATGTTGTGAGCAAATACGAATACTATTAGGTTAATGCTCTAGAGTTTACTTTAAATTAATATTACTATGTACATTGTATATTAATGACTTTTATCTTTCATCAAGACTACTATTTTTTTTTTTTTTTGCTGATGACTAGAACATATTGTTTACCAATAAGGATCCACACCAGCTCACAGAAATCTTCAACATTGAGCTAATACTACGAAGCAATTTGGATAACAGAAAATAAACTTTCACTTAACCTTGATGAAACCAATTTTATGATATTCAGTATAAAAGGTATTACCACCCTTTCTGAACCTATAATTTTCAATGACCATGCCCTTACCCAGGTAACCAATACCAAATTTCTTGGTATCACAACTGATGACCGTCTTTCCTGGTTTAATGTAAGAAGGTATCACGTAACACCGGTGTCATTAACAAAACAATCATTAAACATTTTTTTCACCACAGCCTACCCTGCCTGTATTATACTGTACTCTTGTCTTTTCCCTTTTGAACTATGGTATACTAGCATGGGGCTGCTCTATTAACTCTTACTGTGTCAAGGGGTTTAGCTCCCTTCAACATTTTACCATAGTGTGATCAATGCTTCTCCAATATCTGCACTTCATTAACCATCTATTATATCACAAAGCAGTGTGTAGGAAAGAAAACTTGTAGGAAAATTTATTACCATTTCTTATGATACCAAACAGTATTACTTTACCCAACTTTATGCATAAGAATTATTGATAATTACATTTGAGTTTCTTTTTTGTCCATTATATTTTTGTTTCTCATTATTAACTGTTGTTTAATGTTGAAATAAGGTAATGTCTTTTCAAAAATCTGAAATTTTCTCTGAAATTTTCTATTTTAGCATATAATTATAGTCATATATTTAAAATGCTTCATTTATGCTCAAAATTTTGATATACATTGACCACAATATACCCTTCCTGTGGTCGAGCACATTTTGATTCATTTTAGTTCAATGAAACCAAACCCTAAATATTGCTATGACGGATAAAAGGAGTTATGGTAGATGTGTAAAGGTCTTATATTTATTATCATGTTGATATATCTGGATCACCTTTTATCTTTTTGATAAGTGCATCCAACAAGGTCAAATTTTTCTACTGGAGCTCCCTTTTTCTATTTTCATTGAGAACAAGTAAGTTTTGTTTTTTGTTCTTAAAAATCAGGACAACTTTGAGCTTTTTACTTACCGGAGATGAACGAAATTTGGAGAAGAAATAACATGCCTCCAATAATCCCCAAGTTATGTTTTAGCATCTGTTGTAAAAGCAGAAAAAAAAAATGTTTTCTTTTCTTTAAAAATAGAGGGAAAAGTCGTTTTTTAAAGATAATGATATAACTAAAGGTGATTTAAATGCAAGATGCTTTCATATTTGTTATATTATTTCATGGTTGATGTCAGAAAAGTTGATTGATCCCAACAAGTAGTAGGAATCTAACTTCTTTCACTTTGATATTGAAAAAATAAACATTGTCGAAATTTTGGAAATCAATCTTTTCTATATTGACGCGAGACTTTTGATTATTCATATATGCATTTTACCCCAAAAAAACTTCGAAATAAATTACCTTAATCATCTTGTGATGCGATTTTCTTAAAGTGTCCCCACGGTTTCCTTCTGACACAAACAATCAATCGAGAATTTGTAGAACACCGAAGTTCTGTTATCTATCTATACACGCTCAGAAATGTTGTTTAAAAAATCATGAGGTTGGTTAAAATATGAACCTACCAACTGTTGCTTTAAAAAAATTGTGTGTAAAACATAATTATGGGGATCATTTTTTAAGCAACAGTTCGTAGGTCAATATTTTAACCAACCTAAAACCTTTTCTAAGTGTATAGTGGTCTGTCAAAGACAGTGGCTGACAGTATCCAAAATGAATTATGATAACAGAATAAGAACGGATGACTGTTCACAACTTTAGATATTTATCAGGCAGAATCATGTTGTCGAGGTAATGATGTTTAAAACCGAGACTGTGCAGCTACTGAACGCTCTTTGTGATTCGTGCTCCTTGAAAATGTAGAAGTGTGGTATGTGCCATATGTTGTATATGCTGCATGCTGAAATTGGACATGTACGGCTAACCTCGAGTAGAATTTTAACCAATCACATTACATCACAAGAAATTAACAAAACATATTTTCCAGGCTCGTAGATCTAGTACATTTATGGATAGAATTCCCCGCGACCGTGCTCTAGTACAAATTTTAGGTATAGGCCTGAACATTATCTATACCGTTTCTTGAATAGATAAAGATTCATGTAGATAAAGTTTTAACCAATCAGAACTCCAAAAATACAACAAAACGATTATCCCTGATTAGCTCAAGAACATGCCATTCAAGGCTTGGCCTGAGATCATGGGTAGAGACTATTTTGAGCAGCAAGACGGACACATTATTATTCATGAGCTTCGTACAACACGCGCGCGCGCGCCTTCTTATTACATGCGGCTACTATATGCTTTTCACGCTTACTTTTCTTAACCCCGGACTATCCTTAACCCCGGACTATCGTTTTTGCTTTTCACACTTGTTTTTTTAATCCCATACTAACTGCTTGGCCGGGGTTGAGAAATTTTCCGCTTTTCACACTTGCGCTTGCTTAACCCCGGACTATCCGATAGCTCATGAATATTGATATCTTCACTATCGGGCATGTCTCGTAAAATACTAGTCATCAAGATCGAGCATGAACTACATGTCCATGTAGGGTAAACCAGGGGAATATGGAGCCTCGGGGTAATATGGAGCCATGCATAGAAATCTGCCTGTAGAAAAGTGTTATAGCCCCCCTCTGTGGTTTAAATGCCTGTTATGTGACCTGTTGCGCCCACTGCCACTCTGTAAACACGAAGTTAGCTGGTAGGTCTCGGATATCCACATATCCAACATATTGTAGAAAGGTAAGCTATTTTCGTGCCATTTTTTGGCTCCTTATAAGCCCGAAAATGTAAAGATTGCTGTTGTAAACCTACTTTGCGTAATCATATCTTGATTGTATCATAATAAGTGCATAATGTGGGTTGTATACTGGTGTTGAGTGCATGTGTATTGATCATGGTTGAGTGAATGGCCTGTACAATCCATTTACATAGCCACAATATCTTTGGGGTAATATGGAGCCCCTTGTAAACATGCAGCATTCTATACAATGGATATAGTGCTATCAATGTGTACATGCACAGACTGTTGATGGCTAGTGCAATATTGTTCTGTTGTGTAGTTATAATCATTACATGATGTATAATTTATAGTTTGAAGAGAACTTTATGTAGGCAATAAATAGTTCTTCCACCAGTAAAAGAGAGAAGTGAAAAGAATGTTTGTTACATGTTCAAAACTATCATTTTGTGCTTAAGGGCTCCATATTCCCCCAGTTTACCCTATATGTACTTCAATTCATTTTATTTTTCATTCTCCATAAAAATACACAAATAATTATGATACATGAGAAAAAAAATTGTGACATTAAGGTACATGATTATGTGATGTACATTAAAAAAAAACAATTAAACGAGAGACATTTTTATGGGATTTAGCCTTATAAAATGTTGACCCCTTGGCCTTAGATAAAACATAAAGCAAAGATAAATCAGTAAATCAGATACACAAAAACACAAACAGAAAGAAAGAAGCATATACAGAGAGAAAGCAAATCAAATCAATCGATCTCATAAATACTCACAAGATGGGATTTAAAATATTTTTAATAACTCTTGCAACGCATGAACCGAGGTAAACAAAAAAACAAAAAAGTTTTCATTCTAAAAGGGGGGGGGGCGGGCACAATCGATAAAAGGGCGGATCCGCTATGGTCAAAATGCATACTTTTCTTCCAAAAGGGTGATAGCAGCAAAAAAAGGGGCACTTGGGGGGGGGGGGCACCTACAAAGGGTGAAAATAGTGCGGAAAATGCCACGTTGAGCTCTAGATAAAAAAAAATGGTCTGATTATTCATATTGAAGATATTTTGAATAGCAGCGATTTTCCTAATATGATAAAAAGACAATGGTAAATGCGAGCGAGCGTAGCAAGCGAGCTTTGAAAAAATTTTAGAAAAAAATTGTCCTTCTTCCTTTTATGATGTAAGGGCACTGCTCAATCTTGTATAACTTAGAGGATTGTGCCCCTCCTGCTCCCTGCTCCACTGCCTTCCATTGTGCTGATATCAGTAGGGGATCGGAATCTATTATTATGAAGCCTCTCTGAGCTAGGTAGGCCTATGTGGTTCTTTTGTGGACTTTAGGGCTCAGTGTGTAAGCGACATCGGAGTATATAGGAACAACATATTAAACATATATAGGTATGTAGGTAGGGCACTTATCAAAAGAGAAAATAATACTAGTAGAAAGAAAAAAAAGGCACTGATCAGAAGTAAAAGCACTTAAAAAGAGGTAATTATCAGAAGGTGAAAAGGGCACTTATTAGAAAGAAGAAGGGGCAGCCATTCAAAGAAAAAGAGTCACTTATCAGAGGTGAAAAGGGGCACTTATAAGAAATGACAATTGTACTATTAGAACGAAAAATTGACACTAATCAGACGAAAAACAAAGCCACAGATTCCGAAAGGGGCATTATAGTCTGAAGTTAAAGGGGTCACTTATCAGAAGGAGAAAAGGGTATTTATCAGAGAGAAGAAGGGGCGCAGTTATACGAAGGAAAAGGGGGCACTTATCCGAAGTGAAAAGGGGACACTTATCAGAAGGAAAAAAATAATAGACGTCCATATGCACTCTTAAAATAATGTTCATCAAAAGATAATTCTTGTGTGCAATATAAATCATATCACAATATTATGTCAATAACTTAGAATTAAATGTAAAATTAAACAAAATGGTAGGCAATATATTCGGGCGGTATAGAGAAATAATTGGGCATTTTGTGATAACAGCACCAAATTTGGCACACAAGTAGAATGGTGCATGTGTTATGAGCAAAATGGGTTATTTGACCACCTAAAATTGGGCCCATTCTTTTTTTTAAATGACTGCAACTCGGGTACATTTCCACTCACGAAGGGAAATCAATTCTCAAGTAGGTTTAATCAGATCTATCGCATTGAAATGTAAAAATGTCATGTCACCCAAATTTATAATAATGTGTTTATGTGCCCATTTATGTTTAAACAGAGGCCCAAATGCATTGACTGAAACAACTGTAAGACACCGAATCTTTCAGCACCACATTTGGCACATCGGTAGATGGGTATGTTATAAGCAAAAATGGATATTTGGCCCCCTAGAATTCAACTCCTAGGCCCTCTGTGCCCATTTTTAAAAAATGTCTGCATCTCGGGCACATGCCCCACTCAGAGTGAGATATCACTTTCTATGCAGGTGTAATCAGATATCTCACATTGAAATCTGAAACTTTCAAGTCCGCAAATCCATTAAAATGTGGTTACGGCCCTTTTTTTTTTAAAGGGGGCCCCAGATGCCTGGATTAAGAAAATGGTAAGACACCAAATCTTTCACAAACAAATAAAGGTAGATACCTTTGTTTGGTTGTGAAATATTTGGATATGTTATAAACACAATAGGATAGTTGGCACATAAAATTCGGCCTCTGAGGCCCACTGTGCCATTTATTTTAAATGGCTGCCACTCGGGTACATGTCCTACTCAATGAAGAATATTAGTTTTCATGTAGGTACAATCAGATTTATCGAATTTCAGGTTTCCAAAAATCGGTTAAACTTGCCTTTAGGTGCCCGTTTAGAAAAAACAAAACCCGAATGCATTGATTTAAACATTCGTAAGACACTGAATCTTACAAAGGGCCTATGTATGGAATTCTTCAAAATGTTATAAACATCATTTTAGGTCATTGAAGGGCAGTGAGTTTACAGTAACTCGTGAATTATTTCAATATGTTTTAATCAATTGTTTAAATAATAACAGTATTCCTATAAGAACTCTTCTTCATTATTCACCTCTTGTTCTAGCTTGATTTTTTCCTTGAATTATAAAATGAATTGCCAAAGTGGATGTTTGAATTACATATAATGCCTTGCCTATTGTACTAGAATTTTATGCCGGATGTTTTTCAAATACATTATGGATATTAAGATTTGCATAACATGAAATGAGAGAAGCATAGCTTTTCATAGATGTATAATTCATCAAGGAATTTATTCGTTAAGATTGAAGAAAATTTCTGCCATGAGATCCGGTTACCTTGTTTGTTAGACACACTGCATATATATATATACAAAATAGACAAAATAGACAAAATAGGAATGACAAATAGGAATCAAAAGTCCGTATATGATGAAAAAAAATAATTTTTCGGCCATAGGCCTTTTGTCATTCCTATTTTGCCTATTTTGTCTATTTTGTATATATATATATATATATATATACTGCAAATATATATATATATATATATATATATATATATCTATATAAATTAAAAAAAAACATTAACAAAAAAATTAACAAAATAAATAAATTAAAAAAAAATCAACAAATCAACAATAAAAAAAAAAACCCAAAAGAAACAAAACAGAACAAATGCACATGTATATCTTTAAAGAGTGTTTATATTATCACAATACAAAGTGGTCCAATAGGCTAAGCTGAATTTCAAATTTATAATGCAAATAGGGATTAAATCTTTGTTTTTTCTCAGAACTTAGTTTTTATTGATGGGGCACGTTTTGTAACCAACCTCTTATACGACACACATGCAAATTCTCACTTACCCACACGTGTACACAAATAGGAATTTCAAATTGTGTTTAAATCTCTTGTTGTCTGCTTATATAGTGGTCATCTCCATATCTCGTTCTATATATAAGTCCCCTTAAAATGTCACTGTATAGTAATAATTGTACGAATGAGCGGGTAACCTGCAGATTTCAAAAGATACATTTCTTCGAAAGGGATCTGTCAACATCAAATCATAAGTGCAAAGTAACCAACTGAAAATGAGAGATAACAACTGCATTGTTATCTATAGCAAACAACTCTGTAGAGGGCATACAAATATGATTATCAACATATTTTAAGAAGTGTTTGCTTAACAAGAAAGGTGGCTAAAAATATTATAAGCACGTGCTAAACAAAATAATGCAAACAAAATTAACGTGCTGGCTTGTAATGCCTTTGATATGAAAAAGTCACGAAGTAAAGGCAGACTAACATTCGTTAACGACAGATATGAAGAATTCGTGAGCAGAGTTGCTTAATAGCAAATCTATATGTATTATAATTATATTTTGGTATCTGTTTAGTTACCCGGTTAATTAAATGCACACCCCCACGTAATTCAATGAAAAACAGAGTTCTTGGAGGTGATCGCCAGTGCCAGAGTAGGTTTTCATAATGATCATCATATGCATTTTCTATAACTTTAAACTTAATACAGGGTACCAATGAAACAAAAAATAAGTAATATTCCTTATTGGTTGGTAATATAATTATATATTAAAAAAATCATATCATATTTTAATTCAATTTGTAAACAAATTTTTAGGCATTTTAATTCAGTTTTGCTCCCCTGAAAATTAGCGCCTAGGCAAGCATTATAATGAACATGTAGATATAGATACAGATAAAATACAAACACATATGGAAACGTGATGTAAATTTTTTCGCACTTGATATAATAGCTCAGTTTTAGCTCAAGTACGCGTCCAGAAACTACTCTTTATTGATTCAACTCGCCGTAGTTTTCTTAATGTTAACTCAATATCAAAAAGTGAAGCAGTTCTATAAAATTTCACTTTTCAGGTTAATGTCATACGATTGAATTAATGTCCATTTCTAAAACAATAAGTACCGTCATTTTAGATTTATTTTTAAAAATGTTTTCCCAATTTTTGAGTGACCGAGGACTGCTGGTCAAGGCCTATTCTGCCTTCTGCTCTTGATAATTTCGAGCCAAATTAACAAAAGTCAAAAAGTGAAGCAGCAGTTGAAAGTTCAGATCATTCTGATGATGTGACAGCTGTTTCGATTGGTTGAAAAAAAAAACCTCAATATCTTTGGCTTAATCACTGATTTCATTTTAAAATCCCCCCCCCCCCCCCCCACTCACGCGTCCTTTAATCAAGGCGCCTTGTTCTGCTCTGTCGATCATCTGGTTGCTCCTCGAAACGCACGGACTAGTCCTCTGATTGATGCAGAAAGACATCCCGCGCAATAACCAGAGGACTATTCCGCGCGTTTCGAGGGTTGACCGTGGATTGACCTGGGAATCGGATGACACAGCAGCACAATCGCCCTGAAAGGCTACATTGTATGAGGCATCCGATCAGGGGATCGGACTGTGCGTTGACAAGTAAGTTTCGCAATTCCCCTATCACGCCTACACACACACACACACCCATCCAATCCATATTCTATGATATATTACATCTTCTGCATATTAATGACTTTTGTGGAGTCATGTCAAGTGGCTTACCTATATTTGAGTTGTGTGAAGTTTACTCTTCAACACGAAAAAGGTTGGTTATTTTTTTGTATAATTTCTGTAATACCATACACTTAATGGCCATCCTACTTGAATGATTTTCTTAGAACAGACTTCAGTGACTAAATTTGTGAGCCAATAGCTCCACCCCCGTGATGTGACGTCAGGTCAGCTGAGCCATGGGGGTAGTTTCTATTGTGCTTGACTGACGGAACATTAACGATTTCTATTTGGTTTCCCAAATCACTCTGGCGGAACCAGCTCTTAGAAGTTAACAGATTAAGACCCGCTGATTGGCGTAGAACCTTGCTGTTTTTTTTTTAACAGGAATTAATAAAGCCTTTAAGTTGAAATAAAATGGCATTAGATAACTTTACCGGAGCATTAGTAACTGGTGGAAAACTCATGACAGGAGCTTTTGGAATCTTTGATATCATTAGGAAGGGTATAGGGTCCAAGCGGGAAAAGAAGACGAAAATCGTAAATAACACGAAGCGAGCAGTCTACGTTACAATAGATTTCTATGCCGTATCCGAGTCCGAAGAGCCTGTAGGCTCCCAGGAATCGAAAATTGATAAAAAGAGCTGTAAGGAATACACGTCGCCATACAACAGAGTTAGAATCAGGGCGTTCAAGGATAAAAGCCGCGCCCAAGATGGAGAAGAAGATGACTGCAAAACAGACAAAGCTGACCACAAATTCATCATCACTCAGATGAGCGATGGAGACTTCGCCATTGACCAAAAGAGGAAAAGACTACTCTTTTATAGATGAAAAATGGTAAGATTTCCTTATTTTGTTCGTTTTAAAATAACGCCTGCATTCTATCTCGGTTTAATGCCTAATTCAGTTTCCTTGACCCTAATGATAAAACCCAACCGATTCACCTCAATTTAAAGTATTCTTAAAACGTACGCTTAAAAAATAATGTAAAGTTGTGCAATGCATTTCCATGCACAATTCATATACCAGTTTCATCTATTTATACTTCTCTTCAATTTGATAAAAGGAGGATTTCTTTTGCCATAATGATAATTTTTTGTATGAGTTTTATAATTTTTTAATATAAGGCCAACAGTTTGAAATTCTTTTTTTTTTATGTCTAAATTTCGTTGACTCCATTATTGCTTGGAGTTATCCTTTACCTCTTCTTGTATGTGCAAAAATTTATCAGCATTTCGTTTAAAATGTATGCCACTGTAATACATTTTAAATAAGATAATGCAATTGCAGTGAGACAGATGTCTGTACATAATTAGTTGTATTTGATTGTATCATCGCCAGGATGGATAGAGGCAGCCGGAAATTCCATATGCTGTTCACTGGACCGAAGACCTCAAGACTAGAAAAAGGAGTCGACTTTATAGTTCCACATCCTACGAAAGATATGATTAGTTCATGTTTGATCAAAATTTTCCATTCTGCTTTTGATAAATGCCAATAACATTACATTTTTCTCTTATCTGAGCAAAAGAAAAAGAAAAAGAAAAAAAAAATCAATTTCAGGTTAGTTATTACATACCTTCAATGAATTTGAAACAACAAATCAAAACGAAAATATATGTTATTGTAATTCCGTTCTTGGAGTAAAAATAAATGTAGGGCTTGTGTGACATCGGCGAGGTCGAATTTTATACAGTATTAATATATGTCATTATAATCACATAGAATTTGTATACCTGAACATGTAATGTACTTTTCATTTGATAGATCGTCTTGATCACATTTTGATAGATTGTTTTTTCACGAACCAGAAAAAAACACAGACAAATATACAAACAAACGTACACAAAAAGAGAGAGAAAAAAATTAAAATATCAACATTGCGTGGAATTCTCATTACATATAGGTTGCATCGGTAACTTCAGTGCTTTTGATTTAAAAAAAATAAATAAAAAAAGTTATCTAATGATTTCTTAAGAACTAGAAGTGGAATAATTGTTACCTCTCATGATTTGTAATTGCATTATTATAAAACTACTTTGTGATTAGGCATGCCAAACCTGAATCAATTTGTTGTAAATCTCCATATTTGTAAAAAAAAAATAACACAAGTTGAAATTATACCATGTACTGTCATTGACTAGTATGTAACAATGTCATGTAACGAGATAATGTAAAATGATTCAAACATCACTTGACATCTAGTGTTTATATGTATAATAATGTTGCCAAAAAACTGGTCTTGAATTCGAGTAAAGTACTTGTGGGATCTCACCAATAACGACGACGATAACAAGATCTTTCTTTAAAGGTACATCATACAGCTGCCATACTATTAGCCCTTTTAAAACAGTGGACCACAATATGTGGTTTGACTAAATTTAGAGCTCTAAAAAATATATCAGATGCATGACTAGAAAGACCAAAATTTTCGGCACACGCTATGTCCATTGTTATTGCATGACCATTGCGTTTGATGCCAGGAATTTTGAAAAGGAGAATAAGCTTTGAGATCCTTAAATTGGCAACATATTGGGAGGTTCAAAATCATTGTTTTTTAATCAAAATTGTCAATTTTTTCAACTTTCCGACAAATTCCTAGCCATGTATATTGTTTTCAAAGAAATTGCACCTTGTTAGAACCATGTAGCCCTGACAGAAAAATGTTATTGCTGCCAATTTGAAGAGCAAAATATGATCAAATTAGCCCTTACATAATTCCTGTCCTGAAAGGGTTAACGTATCGGTACACGAACATGCTCACATGTACACGTAACATAGCAGGGTGTAACTCTAATTGAAAATCTCTTAGCGTTATCGTTATCGGTGAAGTCTGACCAGCTTTTTCTAGGAAACGAAAACAACCCCCCCCCCCCCCCCCCCCTCCCTGAAAAAAAAAGAATAAAAAAAAAATCAAAAAAGCATCTGGATTTATACTAATAGAAATTATACAGGCCTACCATAAGGTGTTCTGGAAGATAATGTTAACCCGATGACTACTGAATTCTGTAATTTCCATAGACTTAATGCGGGGATCATCCGTTTCCCTTAGGCAAAGGGTTTAAGACAGACGATCAGTGAGCGAAGATAACTGATACAATCGAGGTAGTTGCCCCAACATATATACTTACTTAGACGCAACCTCCTTGAGGAAATGAGAGTTGTGGTTTTTGATAGGCATAATTTCGGGAATTTTTTTTTGTAAGTTGCTTTATATTTTTTCCGATTTATCATGATCAATAATATAATATTTTGTAACTATGTGCCTTCCACTTTCCTTCCTCCGTTCTGCTTTGTTTCGTTCCTTTTCTATATGTCCTTCTACTCTGTAAATTCATATCTTATTCGAAATATATTGTTCATTCAATCTCTTTACCTTCTCTTTGTCCAATCTGTGACCTTTATCCCTCTGTCTGTCTCTCTCTCTTCGACTTTTCAAGCCTTGTCTGTTAGTTCCCTTCCTCCTTCTGTTACCTTTCTGAATCAAATCATTTTTATCTGATTTCAATATGCTATTATAAATGTTGGTGCATTTATGATGATTTGTTTGTTGTTGTATTTAATGTTTTTAACGGTGTATTATTCCCTTTAATCAGGAACATGATGTAAAATAGCTTTTCCTCATCATGTTTTATCCTGAATAAATATGTTGGCGTTTTTGGGGATAAAAAATCAGAATCAACTGTAGCCAGATTCTCATGGAATGTAATTGCACTACCAAGGCTCAAGATTGGCTTTATATTGTTGTCCAATTAAGTTGTCGAATTTCATTTAAGAGCAAGTTTATGATATTGGAACATGTATATGCCTCAATCGACTGCGATCCTATTTTGGAAGAAGAAAAAATCTCTGTAACATTAAATTTGGGGCATCTTAACAAATAAAATCTATCCAATTTAGGTTCTGAACGATAATATGACTAATAAACATAGGGTTTTTGTGCGCTTTCAGCCTTACACACGGAATAGGGGCCAGATCAGTTTCAAATCGTAGACAATCGTACGACTGCTCTGACGTCGCTACGGCTCGGAGCCGATTTGGCCTTCCTCCGACTACAAAAGCTCACGGTAGGCCGTATTTTCGATTACACTATCTATATGACTCTTCAGAACTGTATAATATATCAAATGATATTACATTTTCTTCCGAAATTGGATCGCAGAACGATCGTATAATGTGAGGTGGACCTCATGAACTTTAAAGTGATCATAGCTTTGGGAATAATTACATGAAACTTTAAGATTGCTTTGTAGAATATCAATGTTTATCCTCATTCATTTGAAATGATATCGGAAAAGATAAAAGTTACAGACATGTGTACAGTTAGAACATGATTATTGCACCCCATCATATATTGATGGTAATATATGTTTAATAGTGATTTGCATTTTTATGCCAATATCTTTTTTTTAATTTGTCATAAGATATTTGTCACCCTTTTTTCTTGTTTACCTATGTTTATAAAATCATGGTTTATAATGTACATTTATCAATGTACGAATTTCTGTCATTATTAATTCATATTATCCATTAATTTGTACAATAACTGTAATATTGATGCTGTTGTCCCTGCTCTCTACTGGGCACAAGACAATGCTTTGTCAATTAGCTGCTAGGACAACAGCCACATGGCACTGAGAAACATAGTATTAGGTGAGTTATGAATGTGTTTCATTATTATTTTACTGTATATGTTAAGTATTTTGGTTACTCTAGTCTGAAACCTCTGAAAACTAGAAGGAATAATGTTCACCTGGCAACAATTTGAGAAAACAGAGAGAGAAATAAATGACTGTATAATAATTATGTATAACATTTTATTAGTTTTGTATGCACTATGAAATCTACTTGATGGAGTCTGATTAAATCACCTCTTAAATAAACCCTTAAATCTGTATAAGTTTGATTATCTTTTCAATTTGATGAGATAAGTTAATCTGAATTCGGAGAATCGCCCTTTTTTATAGATATAACGGAAATATGACATTGTCATCGTCTCTCGATCTGCAGTGCTATCTCCCGACACTCTTAACACATTTCCCCCCTTTCAAACTTTTCTCCAAGGTACTTTAATCTATATACATCGAAACAACGCCTCGTGTGAGCGCTTTAACATCGAACGAGTCTGTGATGCTGTCCTCACGTCAGTAAATAGTGAGCTTTCGAATGTGTGGACTTGAACGCCGTCCTAGATTTTCCCAGCTACAATGGACTGCTTTGTGTTAGCTGCATACCGCACTTTGTGCAAGAACGGCTCACCCGTCCACTGGTTCCTCCCTCGTCCACTAGTCAGATCGAGAACGCGTCAAACATGGTTTTGCCGTCTTCTCTAAAACGTGAACCTCGCTTCACCCATTGTTAGCTTCATGCTTCACCTACTTTGTATGCGGTCAAGACAAATCAGTCCATTGTCGCTGGGAGGATCTAGGACGGCGTTCTAGTTGACACATCCGAAAACTCCTTACTGACCTCTCGTTCGTGACATACCGTATGACATGATTACTACGAACTTAACCCCCTGACCACTGAATTGTCTCACCCCCATGGGCATAATACAGGGACCGCCCGGTTCCCTTGAGTAATGGGTTAACAGAAGGGTATGCTATTTGTATTACGCAATATGTCACACACTACTCTCACTTCCGTCGAAGTAAGACAACCAAATAATCAAACGCCGTTAGAGATAATTATAAGCACATTATAACTGACTTCCAATTCTCGCTTCATTCCAGACATTCAAACAATCCGATTATAATCGATTTAATTGTTTCGATAAAAAAGAGAAACTTGAGGAAAAAAAATAATCAAAACAAGAACCAAGCATATTTTCTTCAGTTCATCAGCAAATAAGATAATGAGCCTATTTCGAGATTACGCATTTAACAAATACTTATAAAAAATGCCTTTATCATCTTTGACGCCATTGGTGTTATAAAGTTCAATGATAATGGCTAACTATTTTGATATTCTTTCGAAGCAATGTTATGAAGATAATAAAAAGTTAATGATTAGCTATGATACTATGAAAGGAAAAACGAAAATGAATTAGGAATTTTATGTAAGAAGAACATGAAGTAGATAATACGAAATTACAGAAAATTTCCATAAATAATGAACAACTTGAGAGTTGGAAATTTTCAATGATGGGAATGACAAAATAAGGGCCTTTTTCTGCTTGGTTTGGTTTAAAGTTATATTTCTGTATCCACACACTAAATAATGCCGGGTATATTTTTAACTGCCAGATAATATCTAACAGCGAAGAATATAGTTATCTTTTAGACAGTTTCTCTTGATGCACCATAGATACATTATACATCAATGTAAAAGCAAGATTACCTCGGAACAATTTTTTAAACAAGCTCGTTGGCATGTGCCGCTTTTAGCCGCGGTGCGGCGGTTTACAGCAGTTTTATTTTCTTTAAGCGTACTAGCTTCGCAGAAATAAATGAGTACGCGGATGACCTTTTGTTGCGTGCATCTCCCTTTTTTATCCCATTCCCCTATCTGTTAGTACACACACACACACACACGTTTACATGGCTTTACTTCCGAGGACAACTATTGTTCCTCTATTGTTACTCGTCCTCGGAATAAAGCACAAATTCATTGTTCGACGTTCGAAGACTATTGTCCGGCTTCCGAGGACCATTGTTGTCATGATTTTTTTTTGTTCTCTGTCCGAAAATGTCCTCGGACATAATGCTAAACAAACGCACACCGACCCACACACGCACACCCATACACACACGCACACGAACACGCACCCACCCATGTTACATACAGTGCAGTCAAATTATGGAGGGAAAATGGACCCCCATAACCCCCCCCCCCCCCCCCACCCTCACCCTCACTGAAAGAATTTTTGAGGGCTGGCAAAAAAAAATTCACAATTCAAAAACCTGCATTTGTGTGCCCCCCCCCCCCCCCCCACCTTATACGAAATCCTGGATCCACCCCTGATTGAGGGCATGCCCCCTGAGCCCCCATCCCCAGCCCTAATCAGTCGCTTCTCTCCCTCAGAAAGGTCCACTTTTTCCAATGTTGAACCCCCCCCCCTCCCCCCTCGGCAAAAATTCCAGTTACAGGCCTGCCCCCCCCCCCCCCCCCCCCCCGCCTTCCCCCTTTCTCCAGTTCAGGTAATTGTTTTTAAATTACCTATAAACAGTTCATGGATCATGTGGTCAACAACAGTCAGTGACTTAGCTATAGTCCAGCTGCTGGGGGCACTGGCACCATGGGGGGGGGGGGGGGGGGGGGGGGGGAAGGGACCCGAAACCTGACCCCAATCCTAACCCTATTTAATATTTATGAGCATTCGCCATTCTCCTTGGACCTGTTTAATGATCTCCCTCAATGCAATGTAGTCCGTAGTCGTATAAGAGGGAAAACGAGAAATTAGCCCAGTTGGTCATTAGACGAAACGATGATTAGACCAAATGGTAATTACACCAAATGGCTATTAGGCGAAATGACAATTAGACCAAATAGTTATTAGACTAAATGAGGTTAGACTAACTGACAAATAGACTAAATGATGTGTAGACCAAATCAAGGCCGTACGCAGAAATTTTTTCCTGGGGGGCAAGATGATCGCTTTCAAAGGAACCCAAAACTTGAAGTCTAAAACCCTATTAAAAAAAAGTATGATTTTGAAATTTCTGGGGGGCAACTGCCCCCCTGCCCCCGCTGCGTACGGCCTTGGACCAAATGGGTATTAGACCAAATGGGTTTAGACCAGTTGATGACTAGACGAAATGGCAATTAGACCAATTGATAATGGACCAAATAGCTGTTAGACAAATTGACTATATACCAAAATGGCACTTAGATGAAATGACAATTAGACCAAATGGCAATTGGACGAAATGATGATTAGACCAACTGGTTATTAGACCAACTGATAGTACACCGAATGATCTTAGACCAGTTGGCTATTAAACGAGTTGGCATTAGAGCGCTTAGAGGCTTTAGCATTTTGCACTATATAAGTATCTATTATTATTATTATTAGACCAAGTTGCAGTAAACCTTCTCCACTTATGAATAGCGACCCTCTTCTTCAATTATGAATAGCGACCCTCTTCTTCAATTATGAATAGCAACCCTCTTCTCCCTATATGAATAGCGACCCTCTTCTTCGATTTTGAATAGCAACCCTTATGAATATTGACCTTTATGAATAGCGACCCTCTTCTCCGATTATGAATAGCGACCCTCTTCTATTATGAATATTGACCTTTATGAATAGCGACCCTCTTCTTCGATTATGAATAGCGACCCTCTTCTTCGATTATGAATAGCGACCTTGTTCTCCAATTATGAATAGCGACACTCTTCTCCCATTATGAATAGCGACCTTCTTCTTCGAATTTGAATAGCGACCTTGTTCTCCAATTATGAGTAGCTACCCTTATGATTAACGACCCCGATTTGGTATAATGAATAGCGGCCCTCTATCTGTATTATGTATAGCGAGCCTTATGAATTATGAATAGCGGTCGTTATGAATAGTGACCCCCTCTTCGCTTTATGAATAGCGACCCTTCAGAGGCCCGTTGCATAAAACTTGCGTTTGAAAGCAACTCGGGAAAATCAAATGCAACCGTATTTTCAGCCAATCAGAAGTGCGCATTAAGGACTTGCGTTTGATTGTTAGGAGTTGCGATTAAACGCAGGTTTTGTGTAACGGGCCCTAGGTATAGGAAATTAGACGTTATGAATAGCGGTCCTTATGAACCACTGGTCCTTATGACTACAGAGGTTACCCCGTGTTAATAGACATTTTCCTCCCCATAATTTACTCGAGGAAATGTGCACATAAGCAAATAACGCATTAATATTTGCTTGATGGCCTATACCATACACTAAACGCCCAGTCAGCTTTGCTGGTGCTTATGCAGAACAAAATTACGCCACAAAGACGTCATGCCGAACAGTTTTAGCCTTACAGTAAGCCTACGTTAATCCACGCACATACATGATCTCAGGCCAAGCCTTGATAGGCATGTTCTTGAGCTAATCATGGATAATCGTTAATTGTTGTATTTTCGCGTTCTGATTGCTTCTGAACGCTTCATCTATCTTTATCTATTCAAGAAACGGTAAAGATGCATAATGTTCAGGCCTATCTAAAAATTTGTACTAGAGGACGGTAGCGGGGAATTCTCATATCCATAAATGTACTAGATCTACGAGCCTGGAAAATATGTTTTGGTAATTTATTGTGATGTAATGTGATTGGTTAAAATTCTACTCGAGGTTGGCCGTACGTGTCCAATTTCAGCATGCAGCATATTCAGCATAATTATGTCCTCATACCACACTTCTACATTTTCAATGAGCACGAATTACAAAGAACGTTCAGTAGCTGCACAGTTTCGGTTTTAAACATCATTACCTCGACAACATCTTTCTGCCTGATATCTGAAGTTGTGCACAGTCATCCGTTCTTATTCTGTCATCCTAATTCATGTTGGATACAGTCAGCCCCTGTCTTTGACATACCACTATACACTCAGAAAAGTTTTTAGGTTGGTTAAAATATTGACCTACGAACTGTTGCTTAAAAAATGATCCCCATAATTATGTTTTACACACCATTTTTTAAAGCAACAGTTGATAGGTTCATATTTTAACCAACCTCATGATTTTTAAACAACATTTCTGAGAGTGTATAGATAGATAACTGAACTTTGGTGTTGTACAAATTCTCGATTGATTATTTGTGTCAGAAGGAAACCGCGGGGACACTTCGCATCACAAGATGATTAAGGTAATTTATTTCGAAGTTTTTTCGGGGTCAAATCCATATATGAATAATCAAAAGTCTCACGTCAATATAGAAAAGATTGATTCCCAAAATTTCGACAATGTTTATTTTTTCAATATCAAAGTAAAAGAAGTTAGATTCCTACTAATTGTTGGGATCAATCAACTTTTCTCATCAATCATGAAATAATATTAGAAATATTAAAGGATCTTGGATTCAAATCACTTTATATCATTATCTTTAAAAACGACTTAAAGTTTCCCCTATTTTTAAAGAATGGAAAACATTTATGTTTCTGTCTCTTTTCTTTTGTCTCAACTTTTACTATTATTATCACAACACTGAACAGATTCTTTCTGATTTAACAACAGATGCTAAAACATAACTTTGGGATTATTGGAGGCATGTTATTTCTTCTCCAAATTTCGTTCATCTCCGGTAAGTAAAAAGCTTAAAGTTGTCCTGATTGTTAAGAACACTTAACAAAAAAACTTACTTGATCTTAAAGCAAATAGAAAAAAGTATTTGACCTTGTTGGGTGCACTTATCAACAAGATAAAAGGTGATCCAGATATATCAACATGATAATACATATAAGACATGTACTCATCTACCATAACTCCCTTATCCGTCATAGCAATATTTAGGGTTTGGTTTCATTGAACTAAAATGAATCAAAGACTTTCCATTCTTTTAAGCTTTCAAGAAAACATATTGTGTGATAGGAAATTGTATAGAATGGCACATGATATAATACGCTACAGATTACTGATTGTTGTATTGTTTATTATCTCTTAGGTGTATGACAATTACAACATGATATCTGTAAAGTTTGCAGTTAGTCTCAAGCATAGCGCGAGAGATTTTGGTAGATTACCTTTAATCTATCTGAAGACTAATAAAACAGTGATAGTGCACTCTACTGTATTTTCATATAAGCTAGGGTTAAGAATGGGCCAAGTAATTAAAGGAGAATGAAACTCAACCTACATTAGCTGATAATCATGTGGAAAATTGTCAGCCTGTTCAAAATATCTTGAAAATACTTTGATTTGATTACTCAGTAAGGAGAGCAATCTCTCTAAAGTTTGCAGATTTCTTGCTAGATATTATCCCATGGGGGCTGCCATTTTGAAGAAAAAACTGTGATGTCATTGCGGTACATGTCCGTTTACCTGTACACAATGGATAAAATGTTGCATAATGAATAGCTATTGTACAACTTAAGCCACCCATGCAAAATGGCAGCCATCTTGGTACCCCCATTGTCTCGCACAGGTGATATCTAAGAGCAGTTGTAGGTCTTTGTCACTTCTTTGAAGAATTGACAAACCTTTGTCAGACCAAGCAACTTACAAGTGCATACCAAATCCTGCTTAACAAAAGAAACAGCTGAACCAAATATCTTGACATAAATAGGTTATATGACAGGATAAAAGTATTTTCATTTGAATGTACATTACTACAAAAATGGTTTATTATGAGAAAATCCAGTGTCATGCACTCCACAGCTGATCATGAGTGTCACGGTAGCTAGTGTATAGGTCAGTGGGTATCTCACAAATAGAACTGCTCTGACATTACTTTTAAAAGAAAATGGCAGCCCCCATGGGATAATGTCAAGCATGCAAGGAAACTGCAACTTTTGGAGACACTGTTCTCCTTCTTAAATAACCAAATAGGAGTAATTTCAGGATATTTGTAATAGGCTGACAATTATCTCCATGATTATAGGCTAATCTTTGTTGCCTTTTATTCCCCTTTAACATTTGTACATCAAGGCTTAAGGTTCAAGGTTTCCTTTTTTCCCCTCAAAATGTCTTTCATTGTTTTACATATATACAAATTTGTATAACATAATGTCAAACAAAATTACGCAAAGATGTGTTTACGTAAATGGAAAAATTAAAAAGAATTAAGTACAGCGATTACATATATAATAAACTAAATAACTAAGATACTATCATAATTTCGGTAGTATGTAGGCATAGTAAAGAAACAAAAGTGGAGGAGTCTATTAAAAGCACAGCTTGTATTTTTGTAGACCCCTTGGTGAGAAATACTTACAAAATAATGCTCTTAATGTATGGGAATAATTACTAAATATATATACTTTACACTATCCTACCCCCCCCCCCCCCCCTTATACTACAAAACAGAATAGTTGTGACACTGGTATATGTACAAATCATTATATTGGAAATAATAACAAGTGATGACAGCAGTAGGAGAGAAGAAAGAGAGAGAGAGAGGGAGATGGAAGATGAAGGATGGGACGTTTCACATTTCAATGCCTTTTGCAATGATTTTGTTTAGATTCTAACTCAATTTTTGGTTCGAAAGGATATTTTCCGTAATGTTTTTTGGCCATTTAACAGTTATATCTATCCAACAGGATTTTTTTAGTCTACGTTTAAATTAAAAAATGGTGGGAACTGATTTAATGGTATTATTTAAGGAGTTCCAGAGCTGTGGTCCGGTATATATAAAAGTCTTTTCTATAGAACTGTTCTGGTCATGGTAAATGTAGCATGTTTGATTTTCTCCTTGGGCATTTGTGTACTTCTTTTTTTTCACAAATATTTGCAATAAATTTTCTGGTAACCGATTTTTATTGTCCAATTGGTACATAAAACAACCGACATTGTAGACATATAATTCATCAATTTTTAGGAACTTGTTACTATAAAAAAGAATGTTAATGTGAGAACGATAGTTTTTAATGCAAATGATTCTCATTAGCTTTTTTGTAGTAATATAACGTTACTAAGTTTTTGTTAGAGTAGCCCCATGCGAGTATACCGTAGTTCAAAAGGGAAAAGGCAAGAGTGCAGTATAATACAGGTAGGGTGGGCTGTGGGGGAAAAATGTTTAATTTTGTTAATGACACCGGTGTTACGTGATACCTTCTTACATAATTTAGTAACATGAGATTTCCAGGAAAGACGGTCATCAATTGTGATCCAAAAAAACATGGTATTGGTTACCTGGGTAAGTGCATGGTCATTGAAAATTATAGGTTCAGAAAGGGTGGTAATACCTCTACTGAATATCATAAAATGGTTTCATCAAGGTTAAGTGAAAGTTTATTTTCTGTTATCCAAATTGCTTCGTATTATTAGCTCAATGTTGACGATTTCTGTGAGCTGGTGTGGATCCTTATTGGTAAACAATATGTTCTAGTCATCAGCAAAAAAGAAAAAACTAGTAGTCTTGATGAAAGATAAAAGTCATTAATATACAATGTACATAGTAATATTAATTTAAAGTAAACTCTAGAGCATTAACCTAATAGGATTCGTATTTGCTCACAACATCACCAACTGCCACATATGTTGAGAAGCTATGCAATTCAATGTACAAAGTCTAAAATTGTCTGCACAGACTCTACAGAGGCTTTTGTTATAAAATATTTAATACTTAATTAATCATATTTCTCTCCTATCCATCGCCATAAATGTGTGTAATCCCCATTGTAGTCAGTGAAGCATCATTGCCAATATATTTTTTTTTATTGCATCAAATATTAATTTTGCAAGTTCAAGGGTCAAATCATAGTGTCTGAAGCGTAGCATTCCAGTACATTTAAGTCAGTTGATGCTATGGCTTTGGATAAACAAAGCTCTAATATTATTGGTTAGGGAAAATTGTTATATTAGTAAATTTGTTAAATATCTCTGCAAAGTTATACCATTATATCCATGGGGGAAAAACACCTCTCAGCATATTTCATTCAATATGAACAAGCTAATATTTGTTGTTGACATAATAGTCTAAACAAAAAAAAAATAACAATGGTGATTTTGGCGATTCTCATTTGGGTGTATTAGAATATATCAACAGTGGCATGAATGCCTGGATATTCGTATACGTTAAAAGCAATTTCCGTATTTAAAAAAGGACTAAATTATGCAATTCAATAAAGGTTTCCATGGAAACTGACATTAATATACATACTTTCTTGCAGTTAAAGAAAAGGATTCGATGCAATATTATTGGCAATTGGACATCACTGACAACAATGCGAATTACACACATTTATGGCGATGTATAAGAGGGAAATCTGATTAATTAAGAATTGAATATTTTATAACAACCCACTGTGGAGTCTGTGGAGATGTTTTTATACTTTGTATTATTTTTTAGATTAGTCATTAAATATCATAAATAGTCTTAGAGGATATTGAGCACTGGAAATGATGATGACATGATGTATACCTTGATTTGTCATTACAGATTGACTAGTTTTATTTGGTGTATGGGTACTTTAAAGTAAGTGTATGACCTCTAGGTTGAAACATGAACGAAAGGAGCATAATCTATAACTTATTCTATCAAAGGCAAAGTTCTATAATTATAACCTACAAAATATACCGTATGAATACAGATTTTGCCGAAAATATCTATAATGTAGGTCTTGGAGTATATCTTGAAACCTTATTCTACTCAGATTGTTTGAGTTTCCAGAAAATGGTCAATAATTGGTATCTGTTTATTTTGGTAGATTAAAAAGCACGCAATTTTTAACTGAATTCATCATCATAATGGGAACGGGATTTGTTTATTGTATCATTTAATGTTTAACGTTTGCAAAGTGTATATAAAAATGCATGTTTATCAATCATAGATGCATTCGAGTTAAATTAATGTAATATCTTAATGATGTGCATGATCATCATATTATTAACAGGAGGAAGAAAAAAGTAACTAACGAACAACATGAATAACAACACTTGTTTAAAAAGTCTGACTAATGAACAAAATAGTTATAGTTTTTATCGCGCATGTGGTGATTCCAGTCATAATTTTTCATGACACTTTATAGGAGGATCTTCTGCCATAGTAAATAAGCTACCACTATACTAACAGACTATGTCGTTGTGACTTTAGTTTTCATAGGAAATCCAATCATGCATCATCAACCATAAAATATTCTTTACAAAATATTTGCCAATGTGGACCACAGGTACAAAGAACGATTTTGTATTCATACATTCATCTAGATTAGCTACAGCGAGATACTGGAGGTCCTTTAATTGTTCTAAGGGGGGGGGGGGGGGGGAGATTCTTTGGTTGCTGATCTATAATTAAAAATTAAAGAGAAGGTCGGGTTCTGGGAGAGGTGAAAACTGATTTTGTGAGCTTTCTGATTCTTATTATGTCAGTTTGGAAGAACATCGTACTAGACAATACTAAAACGAATAGGCTAGCTCTTCAAATGCCCTCATGTTCAAAATATGAGGAGAAACAGCTGAAATGTTCGGGCCGATAATTCATGCTACTTGTGTGTGCAGCCCCATTTGCCAATTTCTGTGTGCAGTACGCAGACGAGTACAACTCCAAGAAATTCTTTGCCGGCTTAAAAGGTGTGTATGGCCCTACATCGAACGCAATGGCACCTGTGCGCTCTGCAGACGAAACCTGCTTACTGAGAAGAGCGACATCATACAGCACTGGCGTGAACACTTCAGTCAGCTGCTGAACAGACCTTCCCAGATTGACCAGCAGGTCATCCAAGACATGCCACAGCGCCCAGTCCTGGCGTCGCTTGATGACCCCCCCCCCCCCCCCCCCCCCAACACTGGCAGAGACCCAGAAGGCCATCAAGCAATTACAGGTGGGGAAAGCACCAGGTCCTGATGGAATACCCCCAGAGATTTTCAAGGAGGGAGGTGAGGCTATCGCCATCAAGCTGACCGGGCTGATGCAGCAGTTTTGTGAGGAAGGGTCAGTGCCACAGGACTTCAAAGATGTCAACATCGTGCATCTGTACAAGAACACTTGTCGGATGATGTGGTCTCTGAGAGCAAGTGTGGGGTTAGGAGCAACATGTCGACAATAGACATGGTCTTTGTAGTACGGCAGCTAGAAGAGAAGTGCCGAGAACAAAACCAGAACCTCTACATCCTCTTCGTGGACCTGACGAAGGCTTTTGATACTGTCAGCCGAGAGTGCCTGTGGGCTATCCTGTCCAACCTAGGCTGCCAACCAAAGTTCGTCAGGATTATCCTGTCATTCCATGACGGCATGATGGCTCGCAATGTGGACAACGGTGATGTCTCTGATCCATTCCCAGTCTCCAGTGGCGTGAAGCAGGGCTGTGTGATGGCTCCCACACTCTTCAGCCTCATGTTTGCTACCATGTTGTTCTACGCCCTGTCCAAGTCTGATGCTGGTGTCACTATTCGCTACAGATGTGACGGTCGATTCTTCGACCTCAGGCGTCTGAAGGCAAAAACCAAAGTCATAGAGGCCCTAGTGAGAGACTTCCTGTTCGCAGACGATTGTGCACTTACAGCATTGAATGTATATACCAGACCTGCAATAACTTGCCACCTGTCTCGCAGAAGCAGCAAAGGCCTTTGGACTGACCATCAGCCTGCGAAAAACAGAAGTGATGCTTCAGCCTGCACCTGGCTTGACGCCTCCTGAGCCTCAGATTGAGATTGAGGGCACAACACTGAACAACGTGGAGAGCTTTACATACCTGGGAAGCTGCCTGATTTCAAACTGCAGCATGGACAAAGAATTTTCCAACAGGCTTGCAAAAGCAGGAGCCTCCTTCGGCAGGCTATGGACACGTGTGTGGGGTGAACGAGGCATTAGACTTTCCACCAAGCTGGCAGTCTACGAGGCAGTTGTCATCACCTCTCTGCTCTACGGATGTGAGACGTGGACGCTGTACAAGAAGCAAGTCCGCACACTTGACCAGTTCCACCTCCGCTGCTTGCGCCGAATCATGCAAATTTCCTGGGAGGACAGAGTCGCCAACACTGAGGTGCTTCGCAGAGCCAAAATGCCTGGGATCAAAGCTCTCATCATGAAAGCCCAGCTCCGGTCGGTCGGACATGTAGTGCGAATGGACGACACGCGTCTACCAAAGATGGTCTTCTTCTCTGAGCTGGCATCTGGAGCAAGAAACCTTGGGAGGCCACTGAAGCGATACAAGGACTGCCTGAAAGCCTCCCTCGAGGCCTGCGGCATTTCAGCCCTTGGATGGGAATCACTTGCCTCTGACCGCAGTGCCTGGCGCCCAGCTGTCCACAAGGGTGTTAGGCTGTTCGAGGAAAACCGCCTCGAGAGCCTGGACCAGAAGCAACAAGCCCACAAAGAGTGGATCCCCGACCTTACTTCTGCTGTTGCGTGCCCAATATGTGGCCGCGTCTGCACGTCCGTCTTTGGGCTCCGCTCCCACCTTCGGCGTCACTGACGTCATTGTCGATTCTGACAGACTTCCATTAATTAATACACGCATCTTTTAGCGAGATTGGGTCTATTTCATATCATTTTATAACACAATATCAAACAATTCTTATGTAGACGTGGTGAACCTTTCCTAATTTCTTTGAAACAGTTGCTTTCACCATGCAATCACATGACCAGAACTCAAATTTATATTTGAAAATAATATAATGTCCAACCGTAATCATTTATCCATTTACTAACTATCATGGACGAGATGCATTAATTCATTTATTTTTAAAGATTGAGTTTTCTGCCATTATATGCTTAACTTCATATATTAAAAACAACAAAAATAAAAAACCCAAAACATAAAAACACATTTTAAACAAGCATAATCTGTTTAATTAAAATATTTTAAAATATTTGATTACTTTTAGTTTAAAGTTTAGTAGAGGTATAGGTAAACAACATACATTTATGCTTAAAGTACAAACTGATAACAATAATTATACACTTAAAAATTATGCATGGTCAATGGAAGCATTATTACATCGATAAAGAAGCATAAATTACTGTATATTAGACTATATGAATGCTACTTTATTGTCTTTTGTGTATTTGCATGAACATTATATCTATAATTCAGTTGTGTTTCATTCACACGTAGATCATGCAGCCAACGTTAAACAATGTTCAGTTCGTTCTTAAGTTATGATTTGATATCGTTTTTTGTTAGTTTAAGAAAATATGTCTTTTACACAGGCAGTATTTGGCGTTTTTCTATAAATGTAATTTGGTTGTAGCAGTTTCCATGCCATAACATAATTTATGTTTATACTTTTCAACATTTTTTTTTTAGCCGATCATGCTTTACGATCAGGAGATAACCCCTGCCTACCAATCCATGGCGCTAAAGGAGAAATGATAAAAACGGTGCCCAAAATCATGTACTCGTTTCCCTTCCCGATTCCAGGAATCGGACGTCATCTCATTTGCAAAATACCAGGTGAGTCCATTCTTAGGTCCATAGCCATGTTTCTCAATTGTAAAAATTCCCTGAGGTACGTCGAGATGCATCGAAATCATTGCAATTGGGATTGAATTTACCCATTTTTGCCAGTTGACTTGATTCGGGATTTTCCCCATAGGTTTTCGAGGTTTTAGACATGTATGACTTAACGTGAATTTTTTTAACGTGAACTCTTTTCTTTCTCGATTTTTTTCAAAGGCGCCGTATATCCTAAATGAATCTCAATACATTAATGCGCGTAGATACCGTGAAATGATTGGTCAATACAATTACTGTACAGAGAAGTCTGCAGACCTCCAACAACATGACTGGTTATTATTGTTATCTTTAAAATATTCTGCGCAAATTTATCACATCTGCGGAAAAAAATAGACAATATCTATGCGTTAAAAATAACAAAAACGATCAGCCGTTTTGAATCAGTTCAAAATCCTATAATTTTGTAGAAAGGAAAAGTAAATCACTACAGAAAAGAAGCAAATTCCTGATTTCTATTTCACGGCTTGACAATATTATTTTACACTTTCAATGCAGAATCATCGGTCAAGATCTTCGTGACAGATAGTGGCGCAGACGTCATCTTAGTCGCAGACATACGAGATGAATTGAGCTTCACATCCATCCCCTGCACAGGTTCTCCTTTCTATATAACCTCTGACTCGATAAAAAGGAAGCTCTACTGGGCTGACTACTCTGACGACATGGTCTATCGTGCAAATTTTGATGGTTCGAACAGAGAAGAAGTCACTGCTCCTAAAACTGGGGGTAAGAAATACAAATGAAATCACACCTCCCTAGCAATATTGCTACGGATGATTTTTTTGGTCTAGTTGCAACGGTTGAATTTAGGTAACGGCAGTTCCACCCTTCGACAACCGTGCATTTTCAGCTACTAATATTGGTAGGACGTCCCTAAAGCATGACTGATGTAATCAAGGAAGCGTTAGGGAAAAAGTAAGGATGGTCTAGCTCAGCGTTCAGGTTTTTTGACGACAGTGCGAAACCGTAGCATCACCACGGAAGTTTACGGGATTGCCAGGTACGTCCGTAGAGTTAGCCGAATTTACATGGATGAAAGGACAGATGTACCCGGATAACAGGATTGACCTTGCAATACCTTAAACCATTTATCCGAGTTCATATGTAGGGTTTTCCGGGAATATATGACTGGGTCTTGAAAAGGGACCAGTCTCAACGAACAAAACTAGTCTGTCAAATGCAGGGGTCATATAAACTTTCAATGTTACCGATTACATAGATATTTACACCACTCAGTTTGAAGATATTGAATTTTCAACAAAAAATCATTTCACTTGTTGTAATATGAGGACGTACATTTTGATGACGTTACGGATTCACATCTCAAGAAATCACGCTAAACTTGTCAAGTGATTTTCTATATGTGTGGTAAAACTACATGTATACAGCATTAGCGTGTTGAAACAAAACTCAGTATCAAATAAAATAAATGGATAATCTAGGGCTATATTTTTTTAAGAGCAGGAAATCACAAAATCTACTAGGCAATATATAAATGTACTAGCAGAAGCAGCCCGTGGACATCCACGGGCGCTAGCTGAATTTATGATTAATCACCGTACCGTATATTTGTTACAATAATCAAGTGAATAAATAAAAAAGTCGGGTAAAGTTATTTTTACCAAGAAGTATTTACAACATGTGCATTGGCGGATCCAGGGGGGGGGGGTACTTCCGGCCCGTGCCCTCCCCAGCCCCCTTTTGGAAGGAAAGTATGCATTTTGACCATAGACGATCCGCCCTTTTGTCGATTGTGCCCCCGCCCCCTTTTAGAATGTAACCTTCTTTTTTTGCTTGTCAGAGAATTATCGAGGGACCCCCATAACCACCCCCTCCTGAGCGAATTTTGTAGGTCTGACGAAAAAAAAAAATTCTGCAAAGTCGCAGCTCAGTGCTCCCGAACCCGCGACACAGAGCGAATTCTAAGACGGCCAGGAGTAATAATAGCCACATTGGCTATGAAAACGTCCAGTGTCAAGTATGGCAAGAAAGAACACAGCACTCTTTCAAATTGGACTGAAATAAATAAGAAGCAAAACAATCAGACCCACAAAGTCATATCAAACAAGGTTTGAGGGAAATCGGAAAACTACTAAGAAAGTAATGATTTTTTTTTTTTGTGGTATGAAAAACAGGCAAAAACAATGAAAATCAGTAGACAAATTGGCAACTATTAAAGTCATAAGTATACTGTTAATACATGGTTGGGAATGCGTTGGTGCGATCTGGTAACAAAAAGGTTTTTATCGTGGTGTAATATACGCACGAGGCGCAAGCCCAGTGTGTTGGACACCTCGATAAAAACCTGTGTGTTGCCGTATCGCACTAATGCCCGAACTCACAACCATGTATTAATAGTTTTATAAAACGGGCAATATGATTATGGAGTCTATAAAATTGGTTACGAACCTCATAGAAACGCCAGTCATGGAGGCTGCCATAAGCGCAACCAACAAAATTCATGCCCGTTTCAGTGCGCGCATGTAATCCCTGCGCTAAAATGACAATTAAAATACGCGATTTCATTGCGTTTTAAGTTTGCACGCACCAGAGGTACGCTTACGCGCAGCTCAGCCGTGCTTTAGAGCCTTTTTGCCGTGCGTTAGTGCTTTTTTTTCACGGTCACGTGGTGTTATTTGACCAATCAGGATAGCTACATTCTTGAACCAGTTTTATAATTTGTAATGTCATAGGTACAGAACTCACCAATTGTGTTCTTTATTGTCATATTACACATTTTAAATTTTTATGGACAGTACAATAGGCCTTTGAAATTGCCCTTGAGTTTATTTTTCGAAAGTAGTTCTTATCGTGTTTATGGTGCTTACTACTGTCAAGTACGGTCCATAACGGTTCATGACCGTCTAGTACGGGCATTTGAAGTAACTACTACGGTCCATTGTAAGGTCGTTACACGATTTACTACGGTTATTTTGGCAGGGAAGTTTTGAACACGTTAAAAAACTTTCCATCCAACTGTCAATACTATACAGTCTGTACTACGGTTCTTAGAACAGTTCCTGTAGGGTCTACTACGGCCTTATTACGGTCTAGAACGGTCAAGACGGTCACTTAACCGACACTGACCGACATGAACCGACTTTGACAGTAGCTCTAGTGTGAAAGCACCTTTAATACGGTATTCATAAGTATGATAAACACCTGTACAACAAACATCTCTCTGCCGGTATTTCTTCGTTCGTTCGTTGTTGTTTTTTCAGCATCACTTCTCTTCTCTCTAAAGTTCTATAAACATTCTATCCTATGCATCGATCAAACAAAAAAGAACAAAAACAAGAACAAAAACACAACAACAATCAAACACCAGCAAACACCCCCCCCCCCACACACACACACAAAAAACACTGTATAATGAAAACAAATAACACTGTATAATAACAGTTTCTATTTCATTTCTTGAAACCGCTGTGCTCCTGAACTCATTAACAATATGCCTTCAATTTGCATTGTTTCATTGTTATTTTAGAACCGCATGGAATTGCAATTGCTGAGACATCGAGGACTCTCTACATCGCTTATTGCCGGTTTAATAAAATAAGATCAATGTCGATTGGAAATGGCAGCTCTATACCTGAGACTCCGACTGACTTCATAACCGAGGGTATTGATAGGCCTAGAGTATTGGATGTTGATGAAGAACAGGGGTATGTGTACTGTACACTGTCATTTATTTCATATCTGACAGTAGGTTTTAAGAGAGTATATGATATAGAGTTTCCAGGCCAATTTCGCATGTTGGTCAGTCAATTTTGTCATTCGAAAGTTTCCTTTAGTCACTCAACTTAGCGTCCCAAACAAATAATTTAACCTTTGTTTTATCACGTAAATTCACATACGGGCTTTGAAATTGGTACGCACGCCAATATCATTCAAATTCATATTCAAACGGTCCGCCGTGGAACAATGGTTAGTAAACGAAGAAGCTTGACTGGGGAGGAATTTTTAATTTGTAAACAAATCTTTCGGCATATTACTCCCAGTGTTAAAGATCGTATGCTCGATCTGTAATGAAAAACACAAGACAAAAACGAATGATATTAATTATGTTAATGATGTCGTTGAAATTGCAGATCTCAGGTGTTGCATTATTTCTGGGCCACCCTGTATGGGTTGCCTTGTTATTGTATGTTAATATTTTGAGAGCTCACATCAGCACATTACTTTGTAAACACAAATGGAAGTTTTGACGAACTTTTTGTCGAATTCTCTATATTTACGCATATAATTTTGTGTTTTCACAATATAGCACACAATTACAGATTCCAAAATTGGTCGTACTTTCTCGATGCTATTTTTTCATAGATTTTTTTTAATGCTTTCAGATACCTTTACTGGACAATGAGTGGTGGGATTGCTCGCACGTTCATGAATGGAACTGCCGGTATAGAGGTTCTTTATCGTAACCCGTCTCTGAATCGACTCACTGGATTAGGCATCGATCTCACCAGTAACTATTCATCGATTATGCTTAATATTCATAGGACCCTATGGAATAACAGTGGATTGTGAAAATTATGAAAATTTTGAAAATAGCTCTAAAATGCACCATCCGCCATATTTTGTTAATCAAAATTAATAGTTGATATACATGTCCTCATCAAAATGTTTAGATATATGATTTGATATGTTGTTATTTTCAATATCACTCATGTTTAATGTCAGCTTTAAACAGTACGTCAAAGTTAAGTGTTAAATCAATCGTTTCTCATTTTTCTTTTTCTTTTGTTTTTGTGTTTATTTGTAACCTTTTTTGCGTGTGTTTTTCAAAGACTTTAATATTTTTCTTCAATCTAATTTTTCTTACTTTAAGTCTGTATTTTGTATATACGTACATTAATTTATTTCTTTGTCCTAACTTCTACGAGGGATTATATATATATATATATATACATGTATATATATATATATATATATATATGTTTACATTCTCTTACAGTGTTAAAACCTTTTGTCTGCTTGATTGTGTTTTCTCTCGTTCTCTTTCTCTCTCCCCCTCTTTCCCGTTGTATGTTGATCTTTAAAATTATGGTTATAACATAGTAAAGGCTGACAGGGCCAATGTGAAAATCTGGGGAGCATTTCATCAAGTGTTTTGTCAGTGATTTTTACCGACAAATTTGCTCTCAGCCAATCAGATGCAAGGATTTCAGTAGCTTATAACAGTTGTCGGTGAAAATCACTGATAAAACGCTTGATGAAACGCTCCCCAGTTCTGAAACGTACGGGCAACGTTACCCTGTATAAATAAAACTTCAAATAGATAATTGAATACAAATTAATAAAATATTTTACATTGGGTTATTTCACGCTCGGTGTTGGTGATTGTTTTTTGTGTTTAGAGCGAAAATTCTCCTAAATCGAGCTCAAACACCGTTGTTGAGATTAAAGGGGCCGATACCGATGTCCTAACAAAGCGCATCGATAGCTTAACACTGGCAATGGCGTCAGCACCATTCTCAACGAAGGAAAACAAAAATGCTTAAAACTTTTTTAGTTATTAGTCTAGAATATCGTAAAATTACATGAGCAGTCCGGTTATTCCAGAAGATATAATCATTTCATCTAGAGTGCGGTAAGTAACTTAACAGAAATGGATTGTCTTGACAGTAAAAGCAGGTTTATATATGATTTCTCTTTAGTTTGTCACTTGCAGCAGAAAATGGTGGAGTAGCTACTGCAGCTAGACGCCGGATCGGACGGCGCAGCGTGCACAGGGCAAACAGCCAAATTTCGGGCATTGGCTCAGATTGGCCGTGAAGTGTTATCACATTTGTGTTGTGAATGTTGATTTAGAGCTCATCCTGGTTAATGATGTGGATTCTCTGGGTCTTTAACTACCACATATCTAACGTCATATTTATGAAATCTATCTTTAAAATAAAATTAGGTAAGATTTTGTATTCACTCCTTCAACCCCATTAAAAAGCAAAAGTAGTTCCTTTCCGTTTGCTTTAGATCGAACGTTAGGCCAAATGTTGGACTATATTTAATTTCAGGCACATATGAACATAATACCTCTTAAAATCTGCGAAATGGCACTTCGAATGACGCCTACTGTCTTTATAGAATCACTAATCAGCAAAATTTCCCATATAGCTAGCATGGGCGTCAATCCGAGTAGAGAATCTATTGTTCATGGGGGTACGGCTATTGTGTCGTCCCCCCCCCCCCCCCATGATGAATAGAGTGACGTCACGATTACCGCCCATGATAGCTAGCAACACCAACACCGAACGTGAAATTACTTAATCCCTAGGGGTATAGTGTAAGTGAATGCCGGGAAATGCATACATGAAATTAAACACCGGCTGGCAAGCTCTATTCCAGCAGGGGCCATTTGACAAACTTAAACACCGGAAACCGGAACTACGTCAGAAAATCGTAGGTTAACACCTAATACCCACTTATTTCTTTCTCATTTCATAGTCGGTGTTAGATCATAATTTTGCGGATAAATAAACACTAACACAAAACATGAACACCGAGCGTGAAATCACCCAATGTTTATTTTACCTTAAAAAAAAATTGTGTGGAAATAAAATGATATAAAATTATATACGAATTAAAATACCTTTTAAATTCGAAACATGGAGTTTACTACTAATTAAGAAAATAACTAGCTGTCTGCAGAGTCGAACATAAATATCGTTGAAACATCTTCCATTTGAAAATATTCTACTCCTTTCAACAAGGGGAATGTGTTTAGATTTACATTACTACAATCATTTCATCACAGGATATTTATGAATATCTTAGCTTGGACTTATGACCGTCTTCTTCGAGGCTAACACGATTGATATCAATCTATTATACCAAAAGTCCTACTATCGAGAAAGTAGGTTCCATTTATAGAACCATCAACAAATATGAAAAGTGATCCACAAGTTTTGTTCATTTTTGTTTCAATTCTAGACTTGCTAGGGGCTTCATGTCATGTATTGGATACATTATTTTGCTACTTTTTAAAGTATACAAGATTTGAATTTGACCTCCATGTCCCCCGTATGTACCGTGTTCTTGGGTTAAAAAGAGGGTTCATCTCTCAAAAACATTTAGATTGCAAGCCGGGGACTTTAACGAGGGTGTCTGACAGACAGGAGTCTAGCTCTCCATAATCTAGATGCGTCAGTCAATTTTGTTTTTATTTATTGTGCTGCCCGTTAGAAGCCCAGCTCACCTGATGCGTCATTGCGATTACGTTTTTACACGCGCTTATCGAGCACGTGAATGAAATTAACCAATTCGCCAGTTATCAAAGGTATCGTTTGCACCGTTCATTTCATAAGGCGCAAAAGACAGTATCAATCACTGACGCGGTCCTTATGTCAGTAAATGACTCAACCTTATATGATGGCACAGGCGTTTCTTTTAAGTTGTCATCTAGGACAAATGGTTGCAATGCTTAAAGAAGTATATATTTTTTATTTTATGCCTCCTAAAAATTGTTCTGCCGAAACACTGAAAATGGGAATGAAATATATATTTCCTTTCTATGCATGGTTTGCATATGATTATTTTTGAAACTTTCCCGGACTGTATGAACAACCTAAAATTGAAAAAGAATAACAAACAACAACAAAACCATTAGATGAAAAAATATAATAAAAATTCATTCAAGAATTTGCGTAATTTCTAATGATATTGCAGGGCTACTTTGGCATATCTATCAGACATGTCAGAAGCTTCTTCACTCATCCGATGGTAGAGATACTCCTTATTGGCATCCGTCGTAACCAGCTGTTTTGATTATATTATTTCTAATAAGATGATTGCTTATGAACCTGGGGTTTTTTAATTCACTAAAGTCATATATCAGTATATGTGTGCTCATGGTTTTTAATGCTTTATTTCTATCACAGGAAATGAAAGACGCATCTTCTTCACTGACTTCGATGCTGGCAAAGCTTTCTACAAGGTCATTAGCACACCTCCAAGCGAAGATACATCAACAGCCCAAGATTTAACCGATTACTTACATGGTCAGCCGTTCGATGTGGGCTTCTTTAATGGCGTCCTGTATTTCTTAGATCTTAAGAGTGAAATGGGTATTGGTATTATGAGGGACTACAGTGTTACAAGCCGATCTTACGACTTTCAAGAAATCGATCAGTTTAGGTTTCCCCAACGAATATCGCTGTCATAGAAACGTGGTTTATTTTTGTTACACCTTCTAAATAAAAAAGCTAAAAAATAGCACAATTTAGATTGCAAAAATAATAAAAGATTTCAAGGGCATAACGTGTTTTTCAAACGGGAGGGGGGCACCACACAAGGCAAACATTTTAAAAATTATCATAATAATTTTTAAAAAGTATATATTAAAAGCAAATGAATCGCTAGTCGTGTGGGAATCATTTGCTGGCAAGACGCTAGTCGTTGCTATTATTTCTGAGGGCATCGGGGGGGGGGGGGGGGGGGTTCTATAACTCTATGAATTCCGCTATAATAAAATGACACTTGATTCGTAATTGTAAAGCATATTCTATAAGGAGAAAGGGAGGGTATTTGGCAAAGATTCAGTCCATTATTTGTTGCGCCTCAATTTTGCTTTGATGCTGAATTACTAGGGGGGAAATTACTGTCAAACAATTACTATTACATCGTTGTATTTACAACGCGTAAATAATATGCAATTCCTGTTTTGTTTTGTTTTTCTTTTATTAGACCATTTTGCTTTTCTTTTCAGATCTAAATCTATTAATGTTTGCATTGCTTGAAATGGATGATACATTAAAAACGTTTTAGTGTGAGTGAAAGCTATAGGCTCGCTCTCTCTCTCTCTCTCTCTTTTGAGGCCGTTTTTATCAAAGAAGAAATATTGCTATGATTATGTTGTGAGCTCGAACAGTGGTGTATACTCCCAGGCATCCGTACAATAAGCCAGTTCGTAAGTACAATTGTGCATGTGCAGATAAAGGTAATTGGTACCGAGTACAATTTACCTTTATACGCTATAATTATACGCTATAATTATATAATTGTACGCACCACGATGCACTGACGAGTATAATTTTACTTCTTAAACAAGTAGAGCGTCCACCAAAATTAATGCGCGTGCGCGTACAGATCAGAGTCAAGTGTATCATGCTACTAATTGCAAACTGGCTTATTATAAACAAACAAAGCAGCAGAAAGTAAATGGTACTGCTATTTAATGTTTCAAAATGCCTCTTTACTTGCTTAATTTTCCCAGACATGGAATTGAAGCTAAGAAAAAGCTATCATATAGCTTCACGAATAAAATTCGACAATGAAAAATGTGAAAATAAGGGCTTATCTTTTTTGATAAAAAAACATTCAAGAAAAAAGCAAAGCTACCTTGATAGAATCGAGCAAATCCTTGATGATGCGAGAAAATGAATAATATCAAAGAAGAATTGCTTGTTAAGGGGGAAGAATTTACAAGAAGTATTACAAGTTCTAAAAGAACGTCGTTGCGTTTGTTTGCCTAAATAGACTAGCCTTTGCTAAAGTTATAGATACTCTACCTTCCTTTGGTAAAACGAAGCAACTGTCATCTTAGAACTTGAGTTAAAAAAAACGGAAGAAGTTCGAACAATGATGTCCTTAAGTTTGACACTTTCATAACTTGGAACGGGTTTGAAAAGAGTTTATATGCATCTATACGAGAAAATGTCATTCTTTTATGCAATTTGACAGTTGATTCCTCGTGCCCCCCCCCCCCCTCAAAAAAAATAATATATATATATATATTCCATTATGTATGATGGAAGCTTTTTCAATATCTGCAATAAATGTTTATGTGCACCTTTTCTAAAAAATTTCTCCAGTTTTCGTAAAGTTGTGTCCGTAAGGGGTTAGCTTGTGTAACGGAGAGTATGTGTATCCCTCTATTTTGATCTCTTTCTACCTCAAACACGCACACACCCACTTCAGTCACTTATTGTGTCTTCCTGTTTTCAGGTAAGAATAGTCTAGCATTGTTTAATATAAGTATACGAAATCGATTGATCTCAAATAGGTAATTTTGCAACAATGCTATCCCAGTATATACAATATTTTACCAAACATATTTCTCACTTTCGTTTAAAACAACAATATACTTATTCGGGACAGAATTCAAAGGACTGAAAATAGCGCCCTTTTCATCATTCATCTGTGATGTTTTCTTTTCAAACTTTGCGCCTAGTCCCATCAAGCAACACCGAGTGTCTTCAGTCTCTTATAATTATACCAAAATAGAAAGAAACCTATAAATTATCAGATAAAGAAGCGCAGAAAAAGGCTACCACAATTCAGTCTGACGTGAGACTCGCTCTTTACAATACAGCAGGCCAAGATATTGACTAAAATAAAGTAATAATTAATACATCAAAGAAAAAAACCCACAATATAACCATAATTTACATTAACAATTTCATGTACGTAGTAAAAATTGGAATATATTTGCGTCACAACAATCCAGGTTGAATGATATAATAATTTAGCTCAAACAAAGAACTTGATTTATTAGGGACATGTGAAGTAATATACAATCTGGAAACGTGGAGCCAAAAAATGACATTTTTTTGTTGCTGTAACAATTAATATGAGCCCCCCCCCCCCCCCCGAACGCGCCTATCACTTTACACGAAGTTGCACGTTAATATATTAAACACCATGGATATTAATACAACATTATCAACGGTTGAAGAGTTAAAAATTGATTTCCAACCCCCCCCCCCCCTTTAAATTAAAAAAACACACACACAAACACAAAACACAAAACAAAGAAAAAAGTGAATAAGAAATGCATGGACCAATGAAAATATTTTCTAAACGTGACGGTATCGCCCTACACACATAACGAAGAAACAATGATCCAATGACGAAAATGAAAATAAACACAAGTACAGGATTTGTGTACCACGGTGTTGTTGCAAGATATTGTCCAGGGTGTTATTGGAGGAAGAGAGGGACAAAATGGGGGTTTCCCCAATTCATTCGGGTTTGTGTGTGTGTGTGTGCGTTCAGAAATGCACGCCTTGATGATTCTGCTTATTATCTTAAGATTAGCAACACAACTATCTTTTTAATTTTGACACAAGTTGAAGAGGATTATGAGTGTAACTGTTTCAGTGACATTATTATCTTTTTCGATGATTGCTGAAACTCACTAAACGTCAACTTGTTACATTGTTGAATATATATATATATATATATATGTGTGTGTGTGTGTGTGTGTTTGTGTGTATGTGTATATATATGGGTATATATATATATATATATATATATATATGTATATGCATGTATATAACAGATATGATGGAGCAGAATATAGCAGGTCACTAGGATTATACAGATATATTATCATCAGATTCTTTTTTTCACCTTTACTTGTAAATACTGGTACAGGTTTTAGAAGCGATTTTCAAACAAAACTGAAACTCAATTGTAAAAGTGTCATTTATCAGCTTACTTATTATGTCCAACGGTCTGATTCTTACCACAGCACCCATCGTATTCAATTCAATTCAATTTAAAGACATTTATTCCCATTTTTGCAATATAAGTGTACAAAGTAATAAAGGAACAAAATAATGTACATGTATTTTTTAACAAAAATATAACGAAATATACATTCATGTGGTACATACATAGGTCATACAAACATACATCGCCCCCCCCCAAAAAAAAAAAAAAAAATAAAAAATTCCCGTTCTCCATTTCACCTCTTTCAAAGGTCAGTGAACCTCGCACACGTGAGCCAGTACATTTACCACACACACATATAATCTACTCGAGATCTATACACTCACTCCAAAACTAGGGGGTAAGAAATATATTGCATTACACTTGAGAATTTTTGACTAATGAAATATGTGATATCTTTTATTCAATTACATTACAATACAATTTGCATTTGCGACAATATTTTGACACTATGTATACATTTAAAATATACATACTTGATTTAATTGTGAAATATAATGTAAACCACTAATGAAGTGCTTTAATATAGTCATGATTCGCCTTTACAATTATGTTTATATTCAGGATTACCTGAGGAAGGCCATTGCAGGCTGAAAACTTGTGTGGAATAAACAATCAATGAATTTCAGCTACGTCTCCGCTTTCCGCTTTGTTGCGTCTTCCCTCACACACACACACACACACACATATATATGCAAAAAAATAAAAAAGGGAGGACAGCTCTGGGGTACTTTGATACGCAACCCTTATTCTCTCATTTTCATTTCTCACAATTGCATTATTTCCACAAGAGTTGCCAAAGCTGTTGTATTACAGCTTTGACAACTCTAGCGGAAATAATAAAGTTGTGAGAAATGAAAATGACAGAATAATGGTTGCGTAGCTTAAATCAAAGTTCCCCAGAGCTGTCCTCCCTTTTTGGAATTTTTGCAAAGGTTAAAAAAAGATGTCTCCGCCGGGAATCGAACCCGAGTCGTTGGCTTTAAACGCCAATGTCTTAACCATTATTAACCACTATGTCTTAGCCACTAGACGACGGAGACGAACCAGTGGTTTCGGCGACATCTGATTCAATTGACCGACAGATTGACAAATCTTCAACCTCAATAAGATCACATTATTTCCACATATGTAACAAAATATGACTGCTGACCATTTTATTTAAAAAGAAATGACAATTTTTTATTCTTGTATGCATTTCTCAAACAACCCTCTAACTATCCTATACTATCATAACTACCATGGCTGCCACTGAGGCTAACTATTACTCAAGTCTCAAACAGATCCTCTGCTTACCTGATCCCTGACTCTACCAAACAACATTTCTCCTCTGCCTATCTCTCTTGTTCACACCGCAACATGAAATAAACTCTTCCACAAATTAACATATCATTCTTGAACCGCGGGAACATAAATTTCTTATTTCTTTTATCTATCTACATATTCATGTATGAAGGAAAAGGAGAGTAGTTGAAGACAGTCCTTTTTCTAAAGCATACAATGAAACGTAATTCAACACAGATTTGTAGTATTCTTCAGTCCTATCTTTTTCTACATTCTTGCTTCTCTCATTTTCATCATGCGCCTCGGAATAGTTAAAGTAGATAGTTGGCGCAATATAAGTGCGTTGTATTATTGTTATTATTATTATTATAAGTGAATACAATTCTTATTCCATTGTGGCAGTGAGAATAAATCAGATGTCTCATTTTTTTATCATGGAGAAAGAACGGGACGAGAAAAGAACGTGTGATTATTTTGGCATTTATAAAGCGCCTTTCCCAAGTACTGGCTCAAAGCGCTATAGATATATATTATTACCCCGGTTCATTGGATTCTGGCACGCCCGCACACAGTGTATGCACATTCTCCACTCCCTAGGGAGCATTCCAGCCAGTCGCCTGTTAAGCGCACACATGCTAAGCAAAGGACATTACCTTTCGCCATCCTACCGGGTACCCATTTAACACCTGGGTGGAGAGTGGCAAATGTAGATTAACGTCTTGCCAAAGGACGCTAGTGCTGCGGTGGGATTCGAACCCCGGACCTCGTGGTTCACAGTCGGGGACTTATCCACTGATCCACAACACCTCTACACCAAATAACTACACCTATACCAATAACTACAAGTTTCAACATTTGACGATTGCCAATAACTTTACTGAAAAAAAAAATTGTGTGCCGTAGTATAATTTGATTTGCGTTGTATATCACATACATCCAAATAACACTACTATAAAATATACAAATGTCATGGTTAGTTATTGATAATGATCTTATCTCTCGGAAACCGTTTAGTTTTACGCATCATATGAGTTATCCATAGTCAAAACAAATCTAAAATTCTACTTCATTGAAATAAGTCAAGAAATTGCCTTCGGGGAATGCGTCATGGACTTCAATGGCGAACGCACTCTGCCCCCCCCCCCCCCCAATGCCTTTTAGTAGAAAAAAAATCAAAAGATGAATATAATTTACTTTATATACCTGAAGCATGTTGAGTAGATTGTAGTTTTTCATTGAAGTAGAGTATAATATAAGTAAAACCATGTATGATTAGATTAATTGCATCATGCAGAGTACAATATATTTATTTAATCTCATCAAATAAACCAGATTTCAACAACAAATCTGTTTTGGGTATACCATTATCTAACTTAAATAAAATATAACTTGTACTATTTTGATGTGCTTTCTACTTTAAACTTATATATCATCACTGATAGTGGAAATAGTTAAGATAATTTACAAACTTAACTAAATATGAAATAGGTCAAGTTTTACAGTGCTAAAAACAAAATCTTAATCATGAAATAATAGAGTCTTTACATTCAAACCACGGCAACAAAGACCTTTTCAGCTTGTCCATGAAAGAAAAGGGTCTTGGTGTGTGCATGAAATAAAAGTATAACGACGCTCTCTTCATTTTCAAAAATATCAATAAGGTGGAGATGCATTATTGGTAGCACTATGGAGATAAAAAAGGGGCGCCTAGCATTATGCCTATTACCAACGATTTTCTATCACCTAAGCTCGTATTAAGAACGATAATAAGTTGAATCACCGCCTTTGTTTTATAAAGGCAAAAAGGAACTGAAGAGAAGGAGGATATTTCGATGCTCTTTGCTGGTGTACATTTCTTAAGAATCAAAATTGTAATGGATAAATAAAGGAAATATTGACAAAGGAAAAGCGTTGGTAAGAAAATAAAAAAATATGGGGCTTTCCTGAATGAAAATATATTCTTTTTTCTTCAAAAATATTTGAATGTATTAGCAGCTTTTTTTTTCTGGCTTTATTTATTTATTTACGCATATTACTTTAGTGGCAATTTCTTTGAAATTACATATTTGAAAATTTGATTGATTGGCGTGTATGGCCTTTTATTTACACCCAGAATAAAAGTAGAATACAATAATACAATGTTTGGAAATACATTATAAAAAGGCGACAGGTAAAAATACGATACAAAAAAGAGAGAAAAAATCAGTCAACAGTATAACGATAAACAAAGCAATTATTGGATGTAGGGACCAGCAAAGGCCATAGGCCAATCGAGTCTAGTCCCCAAAATCAGATACAAAAGTGTTCTATACATAAACATAAAAAGGTAGGCAACAGTATTTAAGAAAGTATTTTAAAAATATCTGATTAACTAACGCTCTTCAACGTAAATTGTTTTAATGACTGTAATACTTTCTTCCGTTTGCCTCTCCGTTTTTTTGAATCCCTGTATTCACTGGCGGAGAGAGGGGGCACAAGCGGGCCACACCCACCCCCTATTCAGCCATTAAAAAAAGGGGAAAGTGAGAGAAAAAGGCCTAAAAAGGCGCTACAAATTGGCTAAAACCTCAAAGTTTTCGCGCTTTGCGCGGGGAGGGGTGAAATAACTCCTCCCTGCATCCACCCCTGTTACATACAGTGAAATGTTGCGTCCGAATAATTGAAAAGCAGTCCGGGCGTCGAACTATAACTTCCCCCTAAAAATTGCTGCGAGCCGTTATCTTTCTCTCAAATTTGCTAAAACGCCAGGGCTAGAACGTCAGAGATTCTCCCTGCACCCATCGCTGTTACAGTGCGGTATTACGTAAAAATCAACTGAAAAACAGCCAGGGCGTCGAACTGTAAACGTTCCGCCTAAACAAAAGATGCTAAAACGACAGAGCTTTCGCACTTCGTGCGGGAAGGGGGAAACTCACCCCTCCCTGCATCCATATCACGTCCAAATTAACTGATAAACAGCCAGGGCGTCGAACTTACACTCCGCCTAAACAAAAGGTGCTAAAACATCAGAGCTTTCGCACTTCCCTTGGGAAGGGGGGGGGGGGGCACTCCGCTCCCTGCACTCACCCCTGTTACATGCAGTGCAGTATTACGTCCAAATAACTGAAAAGCAGTCAGGGCGTCGAACTATAACTTTCCGCCTTAAAAAATTGTTTGCTACGAGCCGTTTAGCTTTCTCTCAAATTTGCTAAAACGTCAGGGGAAACTCCCCCTCCCTGCACACACACCTGTTACATACAGTACAATATTGCGTCCAAATAACTGAAAAGCAGTCAGGGTGTCGAACTATATCTTTCCGCCTTAAACAATTGTTTGCTGCAAGCCGTTATCTTTCTCTCAAATTTGCTAAAACGTCAAAGCTTTCGCGCTTCGCGCGGGAAGGGGGAAACTCCCTCCTCCCTGCACCCACCGTTGTTACATACAGTGCGATATTAGGTCCAAATAACTGAAAAGCAGTCAGGGTGTCGAACTATAACTTTCCGCCTAATAAAATTTTTTGCTACGAGCCGTTTATCTTTCTCTCAAATTTGCTATAAAACGTCAGAGCTTTCGCGCTTCGAACGGGAGGGGGAAACTTCCCCCTCCTTGCACCCACCCCTTGGGGAGCACACTTTCCGTGCTCATCGAACTATCAATGAGTATTGCGTCGATAGCTTTTTCCTTATTATATTGATATCATAATAACAATAATCATGATAAAATAACAACAGATAAATTTACAAGGCGCCTTTGGTTTATGTTTTTGTTTAGTTTTTTTCTCTATTTAGCAGCACTATGATCATATATTTTCTGGAATAGGTGGAAATCTTCTTGTATTTATTAAACATGTTAAGTAGATTGCATTTTCTCACTGAAGAAGACTATAATATATATGTAAACCCATAAATGTATGGATAGGTTAATTGCATCATGTAGAATACAATATATTCATTTAATCTCATCAAATAAACCAGATTTCAACAACAAAACTCTTTTGAGTATACCGTTCTCTACCCTAAGTAACATATAACTTGTACTGTTTTTGACGTGCTTTCTACTTAAACTTATTTATATCATCACTGATAATGGAAATAGTTCAGGTAATTTACAAACTTAACTTAAATGAAAAAAGGTCAAGTTTTACAGTGTTAAAAACAAAATCTTAATCATGAAATAATAGAGTCTTTACATTCAAACTACGGCAACAAAGACCTTTTCAGCTTGTCCATGAAAGAAAAGGGTCTTGGTGTGTGCATGGAATAAAAGTATAGCGACGCTCTCTTCATTTTCAAAATATATCAATAAGGTGGAGATCCATTATTGATAGTACTATGGAGAGAAAAAAACGTGACGCCTAGCATGTTGCCTATTACCAAACGATTTTCTATCAGCTAAGCTCGTATTAACAACGATAATAAGTTGAATCACAGCCTCTGTATTATAAAGGCAAAAAAGGAACTGAAGAGAAGGAGGATATTTCGATGCTCTTTGCTGGTGTGCATTTCTTAAGAATCAAAATTGTAATGGAGTAAATCAAGGAAATATTAACAAAGGAAAAGCGTTGGTAACAAAATAACAAAAAATGGGGCTTTCCTGAATGAAAATATATTCTTTTTTCTTCAAAAATATTTGAATGCATTAACAGCTTTTTTTCTGGTTTTATTTAATATTTTAGGATAATGGGGATGTTTTCCATGCTCGTATTAAAATATTTCCTGAATGAAAATACTCTTTTGATCATACACGCATATTACTTTAGTGGCAATTTCTTTGAAATTACATATTTGAAAATTTGATTGATTGGCGTGTATGGCCTTTTATTTACATCCAGAATAAAAGTAGAATACAATAATACAATGTTTGAAAATACATTATAAAAAGGCGACAGGTAAAAATACGATACAAAAAAAGGGAGAAAAAAAATCAGTCAACAGTATAACGATAAACAAAGCAATTATTGGATGTAGGGACCAGCAAAGGCCATAGGCCAATCGAGTCTAGTCCCCAAAATCAGATACAAAAGTGTTCTATACATAAACATAAAAAGGTAGGCAACAGTATTTAAGAAAGTATTTTAAAAATATCTGATTAACTAACGCTCTTCAACGTAAATTGTTTTAATGACTGTAATACTTTCTTCCGTTTGCCTCTCCGTTTTTTGAATCCCTGTATTCACTAGCGGAGACAGGGGGCACAAGCGGGCCACCACCACCCCCTATTCAGCCATTAAAAAAGGCGAAAAGTGAGAGAAAAAGGCCTAAAAATGCGCTACAAATTGGCTAAAACGTCAAAGTTTTCGCGCTTTGTGCGGGAAGGGGTGAAATAACTCTCTTCTCCCTGTACCCACCCCCGGGGGGAATCCCGCTCCCTGCACTCACCCCTGTCACATGCAGTGCAGTATTACGTCCAAATAACTGAAAAGCAGTCAGGGCGTCGAACTATAACTTTCCGCCTTAAAAAATTGTTTGCTACGAGCCGTTATCTTTCTCTCAAATTTGCTAAAACGTCAGGGGAAACTCCCCCTCCCTGCACACACGCCTGCTACATACAGTGCAATATTGCGTCCATGTAATTAAAAAGCAGACAGGGCGTCGAACTATATCTTTCCGCCTTAAAACATTGTTTGCTGCAAGCCGTTATCTTTCTCTCACATTTGCTAAAACGTCAAAGCTTTCGCGCTTCGCGTGGGAAGGGGGAAACTCCCCCCTCCCTGCACCTATCCCTGTTACAGTGCAGCATTACGTCCAAATAACTGAAAATCAGTCCGGACGTCGAAATAACTCTCCGCCTAAAAAAGGTGTTACGAGCCGTTATCTTTCTCTCAAATTTGCTATAAAACGTCACAGCTTTTGCGCTTCGAACGGGAGGGGGAAACTTCCCCGTCCTTGCACCCACCCCCTGGGGAGCACACTTTGCGTGCTCATCTCCAATTTTGCACTCTTCGCGTGCTAACTTCCCCTCCCCCCTATTGAAAAATCCTGGCTACGCCTGTGCCTGTATTTTTTTCTATCTCTCGCTCTCCCCCACTCCAGTTTCACTCTTCTCAATATATCTGTTTATTCGTTTTTGGCAATTAGTAATAATATAAAAAGTACTCCGCCTCCGTAACTCATATCTTCGTCGAACTATCAATGAGTATTGCGTCGATAGCTTTTTCCTTATTGTATTGATATCATAATAGCAATAATCATGATAAAATAACAGATGAATTTACAAGGCGCCTTTGGTTTATTTTTTTGTTTAGTTTTTCTCTATTTAGCAGCACTATGATCATATATTTTCTGGAATAGGTGGAAATCTTCTTGTATTTATTAAACATGTTAAGTAGATTGCATTTTCTCACTGAAGTAGACTATAATATATATGTAAACCCATAAATGTATGGATAGGTTAATTACATCATGTAGAATACAATATATTCATTTAATCTCATCAAATAAACCAGATTTCAACAACAAAACTCTTTTTAGTATACCGTTCTCTACCCTAAGTAACATATAACTTGTACTGTTTTGACGTGCTTAAACTTATTTATATCATCACTGATAATGGAAATAGTTAAGGTAATTTACAAACTTAAGTTAAATGAAAAAAGGTCAAGTTTTACAGTGTTAAAAGCAAAATCTTAATAATGATAAATATTACATTCAAACCCCGGTAACAAAGACCTTTTCAGCTTGTCCATGAAAGAAAAGGGTCTTGGTGTGTGCATGAAATAAAAGTATAACGACGCTCTCTTTATTTTCAAAAATATCAATAAGGTGGAGATGCATTATTGGTAGTACTATGGAGAGAAAAAAACGTGACGCCTAGCATTTTGCCTATTACCAAACGATTTTCTATCACCTAAGCTCGTATTAACAACGATAATAAGTTGAATCACAGCCTCTGTATTATAAAGGCAAAAAAGGAACTGAAGAGAAGGAGGATATTTCGATGCTCTTTGCTGGTGTACATTTCTTAAGAATCAAAATTGTAATGGAGTAAATCAAGGAAATATTAACAAAGGAAAAGCGTTGGTAAGAAAATAACAAAAATATGGGGCTTTCCTGAATGAAAATGCATTCTTTTTTCTTCAAAGATATTTGAATGCATTAGCAGCTTTTTTCTGCCTTTATTAATTATTTTAAGCTAATGGGGATTTTTTTTCCATGGTCATATTCAAATATGTCCCGTATGAAAATACCCTTTTAATCATACACGCATATTACTTTAGTGGCATTTTCTTTGAAATTGCATATCTAATGATTAACTAACTCTCTCAACGTAACTTTTTTTGAATGACTGTAATACTTTCTTCCGTTTGTCTCTCGGTTTGTTGTATCCCTGTATTTCTCTCGCTCTCCCTAACCCACTTTCACTCTTCTCAATATCTGTTCATTCTATTTTGGCACTTAATAATATAAAAAGTACTCCGCCTCTGTAACTCATTTTTTGTCGAACTAACAATGAATATTGCGTCGATAGCTTTTTCGTTATTATATTGATATCATAATAGCAATAATCATGATAACAACAACAGATGAATTTACAAGGCGCCTTTGGTTTCATTTTAGTTTTTCTCTATTTAGCAGCACTATGATCAGATATTTTCTGGAATATATGGAAATCTTCTGGTATTTCTCTTTCCTTTCTTATTCAAGACTGAACTTTCTCTCGAAAGCTTTCTTAAAGTCTGTTCCTTATCATAAATCCTTGAAGTTTAACTTACTTCTTACTTCCATGAATTTTTCATATTCAGGCTTTCATTACTTGATTATATCCACACAAATGATGCATTTTGAATACCATATGGTGAAAAGCATTCAACCTTGCACAAGACTTGAATAATATTTTTTCTTATTTTTCTGCAAATTTTTTTTTTCACCAAACTTGGCAACAAAAATCTCAAACTACTCTTAAGATATATATTCGAAATGAAACAAAGATTTAAAAAAAATAACAATTGAGAATGCATTTCTTTGGGAAAGGACACCTTTAGATAGCGTAAGTCCGCATATCCTTGTTACGCCCTACTTAAGGGATATAGGAACTCAACGGAGAGAAAACCGGTCTCCCTCCATTTGTTATGTTTTCAACGCACCTGAGTTTCCTGACATGCCTGAAGATGCCACGAGGTCAAACTAATCACATAAACTTGAAAACTTCTACATACTGCTTTTATTGTTCTCAATCCTCTCCCTCTCTCTCTTATTCTCTCTCTCTCTATCTCTCGCTCTCTCTTTCTAATATATAATAGAGACTCTCTCCGATTTCCATTCCTTTTAATGATTATATGCATGCGTAATATATACAGTAAAATAACATATCACAAATGGGTTTTGCTGTGTGTATAAATTACCTAAATGATTATTTTTACATGTACCTTTCACTGTAGTAAATCTTTATATTTTTATTTTGCCTTATTCAGGCAGCTTCCTTTCTTGTGGACTATTCAGTAATCTGAAACATTTTAAGTATACCTTAGGGACCGGACATCAGAATGTATTAAAGGTGGTATTTTAGAATAGGTATTCAAAGGGGCCGTCACTGATGGGAGTTTGTAGTAATTTCAGCATTACTTTCGGGGAAGAGGGGACAATTTTGTCTATGATATTCTATTAGGATGAGAGTTCGTAAGGCATTTAATAATTTGTTTTAATTGTTTATTTCTTATTTTTGGTGGGGTTGTTTTTCTTTTCCTTTTTTTGTTGTCGCTGTTATCAGTCTTAGCAGCACTGGGTTCACCTGGCATATGTGTTCAACCGACATAAAGGTGTGTCGAAAGAGGGGCAGGGAGGCAACGTCTGTAATTAATTTTTTGGCAGTAATTTTGGCAGTAATTGCATTACCGATGTATATATCAGTGGCGTATTCATTTCTGGGGACGTTGGGGGCAAAATTCTCTGACAAGCCCAAAAAAAGTGAAGACTTGTTTGCTGCCACTTCCCCCAAAAAAATCTTTGACAAGCATACCCACCTTCCCCCGAAAAAAAGGGGGAAAATATGACAATTCTCGGGTGCATGTCTTTTGGGGTCTAACTTGAAACTTAGTTATCCACCTTAGTAGTAATTGCGTGGCCGACGGAACATGTTGAAGATGGTCGTCCTAAAGAGGGGCTGGGAGACCACGTAGCAGATCGGGTTGAGAAAGCTGTTGGCATACCTCAACCAGTTGAAGAACTGTCTCAGGGGTCTTGGCAGCCTGGATGTGGCGATGAGACTCGGTTCAACGGCATAGAGTAGGTAGACGAGGTTGTTCGGTAGCCAGGCGATGATGAATGAGAGGATGATATAGGAGAGGGTTCGAGTTGCTTTCTGCATCTCGTTGGAGGACTCGCGGTTCTTCTCGCCTTTCCTGACGTCGGTCTGTAAAGACAAAAGTTCATTTTGTTTCATTTCATTTGTTCTTTATTCGCTTCATTAAAAAGCATATCATGTGGGGTTTTTTTAATAACTAACGCATGCATGTACAGAAATCAATATTTGCTATCTTATACAAACAGGCACATTCAAAATATCCAAGAAAAATGAATGCATGCGTGTATTCCCTTCCCTCATTTCATCTCTTTTCCTCTATCAACCTGTCCCTCCCTCTCTGCTTCTTCATTTAGTTGACCCTTTGTGCTTATTTATTAAGTTAGTTAGTATTCTATAAGTAAAAAACAACAACCAACAAATAGATTTTTGAAAAATGTATATAATTATAATGATTTTAATTGGGAACATTTACAAGGTCCGCTTTGCTGGTTCCATTTCGTTACCTTTTCGATTATTATTATTATGAATAAAAAATTACACGTGTGTACACCTCTCTCTGTTATAACATTTATTTTAGAAAACAATGATGAGTTTCTTCTACTTTATATGATTTATGAGTTGGTATCGAAAATAAATGAATCTTGAATCTTGAATCTATATGATAGAGAAAACATTAAATCTTAAACCAAAATTGTTAGTAACATTTACAAAGGATAGCAATATATTTGCAACTCTTAGACATGATTTTAGAATACATTTTCACAAATACAGCTATTTTGAGAAATGAAATCATGGCGGCGTTGCAGCGAATATGACTTTCATTTAAGGCGGAATGATATTGAAAAATAGATTTCTATTTTTCATGTCTGCTTTGTCTATAGTGCATGTAATTATACATGCATTCCTATGATTGCTGTATTTGATACGAGAAACCTGTGCAAATATCGGACAAATCAGTGATTCATTTGAAGGGTGCTTGTCGGGGAAATATAATTAGGCCTATATGTATCTCAACTATTTGGGTACACTCGAAAATCTCTTCTATGGGATATGCGTCCAGTCTGAGCAAATTCAAACTTACGGCAGAGTAAAGGTTAGAGTTAACTTTTGGATATGGCCATCGCCTAATGGATCGTTCTGTCTAATGGCCAGAACAAATCTATAATCAATTTCTGTATTAATTAAAAAGCAAAGAGCGGAGATTTTGAAACTTTATATCCACATCCTTTGTTGTGCACACAAATTACGTAATACCATGGGCGACTGAAGCACCCCCCCCCCCCCACATACACACAGACACACAAAACACACACACAAGCCTTTTTTTTTTTTTGTTATCCAAAATGTTGCTTTTTCTATACCCAAAACGCACTGCACGACATATAGAGTGTGAGAGACACAAAGTGTCGGGTTCGATGGGTGAGTATTCGTAGATTTGCAATTCTTTTTATAAAGTGTTTACCCGACACTTCGTCAATAGGAGGGGGTATTTCACAAATGTTACACCCTACCCTTCTTGAGATTAGGTCTAGATTAGATCTAGTATTCATTATGTCGTGTAAAGTGACGACGTGACGTAAACGTGATCAACACGATGGTTCGTAGCAAGCCTGTCTATAAGGAGACATTTTGGTATGTAGTAATATGACAATCGACCGTTTAAAGCGAATTGCTTTTGCCTTGTCTCCTGTCTCATAAGTCTTTACATTATACAATATGCGCCCTCGAAATGTTTAAAGATCACATTGCAAGAAAATTCCATCAAAATAAATATTGGCTTAATACTTATTATTGCATAGATGGCATAAATTATACAAGGTTATCCAAATTCAACGCTTGGAAACATTTGAATTAATGATTATTATCAATTATAAAACGGTAAAATACAGCCCCCGATATAGCAGCTGAAGAGCTCCTTGAACGCTGCTGAGATGTGTGACGACACACGAAGGACCAGTCCTGTCTAAGCAGACGATGTCCCATAACATCTTACACATTTTTCAGTGCCTGTTTTGTCATCTCCTCTTCACTTATTTCTCTTACTTGACTAGCGTCAGTCTTAATGTTAGTCTGTTGCCTCACTCTTAACTTCGTGTATGGTATTATTTTAATGAAAAATGCAGCGTTAAAAAAATAAAGGAATCAGTCACTTGTAAACAAAATAAGACGCCATTGTATTTTCAGCTGCTTGCACCGGGGCATGTTCGGCGTTTCAAGAGGGAACGAATACAATCTGTGATATTATTCGGAGGGCTTTTCAATTTGAAAATGGGGTTTATTTCATTGATCATTGACCCTTCTCCTGTGTATTTACAATCAAACGGTTTTAGTTATCAGAATCAGTTTCACTTTCCCTTTTAGAATGGTGTGAAATAAGGTCATGTTAAATATACCAAACTTATAATTTGATAAATAATTGCATTGCAATTACGTTCATTCATTATAGGACGTCGTCTGCTTAAGCAGGATCGATCCCTAGTGTGACGACATCAAAACATCGCTATATTTCTGGCGAATCCTCGGATATTCCAGATGCTTAGAAGAGCTTTTATTTATGTTGTTTTTATAATCATCAGATACGCAGTTGACATAAAACTTATACGATTGCCATCTGTAAGCTTCCCAGTTTCTAGTGATACATTAATTGCCATATTTGTGATTTTCTTGCAATGTGATCTTTAAGTAGGGTATCTTCGCATATAATATATATATATATATATATATATATATATATATATATATATATGTTTATTTTACTAAAGGGTACATTAGGTCGACACCTAACAATGCGGTTTATTCCGTCATAATAGCGACCCCTACATTAGGTAGACAGTTGGTGTCATTAGGTCGACAGTTGTCTATAGAAATGAGACAAAAACTGTCCTCCTAATGTACCCATATATATATATACTTTGCAAAAAAGTATTACGACATAGTGAAATTCGTTCGTTTTTTGCGGTAAATGAATACTCTTTGTTATAGCGGTGTTTTGTTTTAAATCATTGAATCATGACCAACATCTCGGTATAAAAGGAAGATGGAAATGTTAATGAAATGTACCTGATAATAAGACCAACAAAAATCGCCAGACCTCCAAAATTCGGTGGGGGGAGTTTGGAGTGCAGTTTCCCTCCATAACTTTCTGACAAGCAAAAAAAAAAGTTTTCATGCTAAAAGGGGCAGGGGCACAATCGAAAAAAAGGCTGGATCATTTATGGTCAAAATACATACTTTTATTCCAAAGGGGGGGACACGGGCCAGATGTGCCCCCCCCCCCTCCCAGATCCGCCACTGATCATCATCACCATCATCATCATTATCAAAGACATAAGGTATGAGCAATCATAGGGGGTAGGGTAAGCATGGGCCATCCTATAAGTAAATAAAGTATATACAAGGGAGCGGGGAAAGTGGTAGTCTAATCTTCTTCTCATGTTCTGTTTTTTTTTTTTCTCATCTCCCTTTCTTTGTTTTCTTTTCTGCATACCTTATACTTTTCTTTCTTTCTTTTTTGCCATTTATAGGCAAGTGTCTCTATATCTACACTTTGAAAAAGTTAGGTATTATTTTACACAATATTTGGTTAAAAGGGAACAGACATGTTTATTGGGTAAAATTTGTTTACACAATTAACTTGCATGTTTTCTTTTACCAAATATTGTGTATTACATCTTCTCGAACTTGTTTAGAGCGTGAGCCACTCATTGATCGTCATAATCATCATCATCATTATCTTATCATGTAACCATCATTATCATGTCATCGTCATTATCATGTCATCATCATTATTATGTCATCATCATTCTGATGTCATCGTCCTTATCATGTCATCATTATCATGTCATCATTATCATGTAATCATCACTATCATGACATCATCATTATCATATCATTATCATGACATCGTCATTATCATGTCATCACCATTATAATGTCATAATCAGTGCTGGAAAAAAAGCATAGTATAGCACTGCAGTGTCATAAACTGTCTTTATGAAATTTGGCGAATGCAAGGTCTCACAAAAAAAAACCCAGGAAGGCAATACGCTGATTGATTCCACTGAGTCTACATGGATAACATCATTTTGAGAACGGAAAGTACAAGCTTACGTTGCATTTTATTTGGGTCATCCTACAGAAATGAAAATGTACGGTCAGAACGAATCGCTTTAAAAGTAAGTAGCGCAATAACTCGTTACAAGATGTCGGCGGCAGATACTCTGTTCTGATTTAGTCTATTTGCTCAACAGCCTTGAGCAAACAGTAAGACATGATCCGCCTTATTATTCTTTGACTTAAAGTTTTTAGCGTGTCCAACAGGGAATTGTAAAGTGTATCCTGCATGTTTGAACTGCTATTCACTAGTCAATTCGATTTCCTCTTTTTCTCTTTTTCAATCAAACATAAGTACCTAGGACATCCAGCCGCCCACATCAAGGGTGAAAAAAATTAAGAAGTTTTCATCATAACATTACGATTTTTGTTTTACGTATGCCTGGCTAATTGAATGTTTTTTAAGTATACGTTGAGCGATCGTTAAAAAGTACGTATTATGAATTTAGTCAATGTGATAGGTGACAGAAGTAATGATCAATAAAATTAAGAAATATATAAGCCTGCAAATTTGCTACTCAGTGTTGTCATCCGACATTTTATTTTTTACTTTAGCATTTCATATATTTCTTTATTGCCCATTCATTATACTCCAGAACATGGATTTTTATACTTTTATTGGCTAAACTGGTCTTTTTTACGAGGATTATCATTATGCAGTAAATTTTGAACTGCAAAAAGACGCTTTACGGATTTGTTCGGTATGGATTCCAAAAATATGAGTACAAAAAATAATTTTAAAAGCGTATTGCTAGTGTGATGGTTTTTTCATTTTTTTTTCTTTCCATCTATCTTTAATAGATGAAACTTAATGATTTCTCTGCTTTGCAAAGAAATGCCAATCCACCTCTCGATTACGACACCTCTGCAGAATGCTTAAAATGATCAAGCGTGCGTGTAAACACTCCTTCTCAAGTCTTCCCCATCTTTGTCTGACCCCCATCCTTATCTCTGCCTCTCTCTCTCTCTCTTTTGAAGTTCCTTTCTTCTCTTTTTCCTTTAGCTCACCCCTCTCTTGTCCTTTGTAGTTCCCACTCGATTAAATTCATTATTGTAACCAGCAGGGGTTTTTTCGGCACGTTTGTCGGTGCATTTAAGAATTTGTATACAGGCTTCTAATTATGTCGAAGTTTCATTTTCAGAGTATCATAATTCATCTGCCCCCACAAAATTATATTTGTCAATACATAAGTGAAATATTCATTTTTACATTCATCAATAATGCCTTATATTGCTTGATTGCTACATGAGAGGGGCAAATTGTATTGGAACAGGTGTATTCTTATGGATATTCTTTTTTTCTCTAACCAACCCGCCCATTTAGGATCTAGGCTATATATATAAATAATGCAATTTGGTAAAGATTATTCCGAAGGCTCATGAAAAAAATAACCTGCAATACTTGTTTGAAAGTGAAAATTTTTGACATTTGAATATAAGAATGCCTACAATTCTCAAACAAACATCTCCTAAGATTTCAATTAACAGCCGTCGCATTAACTTTCCGCTTTGAATTGCAGAGGACGAAAAGCCAATTCTGATTTGTTAATGTATTCATGGACCGTTACTCAGCTAGAAGAAGGAGTAGGCTGTTAGTCCCACGTTCACTAAACTTCTATCTGCAAATCTTTATGAATTGTCAGCAAATTATTTCGTTTCAACATAATATATCGGCTAAGGAAATTGGCTGGATCCAATTTTTATAACTGGTGACGGCAAATTTCACAATTTGAAAACCTTATTTTTTTTTCTTGCCGGTACATTTGCAAATTATTAAAAACAAATTACCTTTTTTCATTGTTGACAATTTTTGGCAAATCTTATTAGGCCTACCATGGAAGTTAGCTTTCAGCATCTAATTATTATTTCTTTTACCCTCGCTGCTGAATTTAAGCAATTAAAAAACATATTTAATAGAATTCTTGTTATCATAAAATAGAGAATTTTGTTGTCTTCCTTCACTTTCATTTAATCATCGAAAATTGGAGTAGATGTGCATGAATTATCATAGTTGAGATAATTAATATAATGATCAGCAAGCGAGTAAAGCAAGCGACCTTCTGGGGGGATTTATTCCAGTGTAATAAGATGTTTCACAATTTTCCACACCCTAAATTGTCTTTAAGGGCCTATATTATCAAACGAAGAGAATACCGAGATAAATGTATGGAATAATAAGCTAAAAACAAAAGAATATCTCATTCTCATTATACATTTCTTCTTAAAGGGATACTCAACCGCAGATTGTGGACGTTTTAATGCAACGAGAGGGCACCGTGATCGTTCCATGATAATGCCGTTGCCCCGCGGGGCGCAAACCTCGGACAGACTGGTCGCCCCACAACACGCACGCTCCGCCTGAGCTCGAGCTTTCGTGCGAGATTCGGTCGGCTTCGTGCAGTCGAAATGTAATCCCACTTAGTCCAACGGACGCGTTCGACGCACAAACTTTGTGTACGAGTAAATGGGGCTTACGCAGTCCTGACTTTCCACACGGCCGCCTGGTGGCGTATCCCTTCAAGTCTTTCTATCTTTCACATTCTCTACTTCTAACTTCTAGTACTTCAAGTTTGTCTTTCACACCGTATTTCTTTAGTACCTGTGCTTTTCTGTACAATATTAATTTTTAGTAGTTTATTATCAATTTGTAATTATTCCTTGACTTAACCAAATTATATCTAAAATAAATATTCTTCGGGAGAAAAGCATCATGAAAGTTTTGCTTTTCAGAATTCTTTTGTTTTCAAACACAAATGTAAAAAAAGATCATTAGGTTAGTAAATTTGTGTTGTGAATTTATTCATGTTATATCATGTATACTGGTTACAAATTCAATCTTAATCCATAGGCGCACGAGGCGGGGGCAGGGGATATTTGGGCAAACATCACCTCATATTCGGACAGCGAGGTACCCGAATATCCACATATTTTGGTAGTGATATGCCCGAATATGTACTTCTAGTTATGTCAAGATTTTAAACAGCGGAAAAAATTGATATACGGACAAAAGTCGCCAGCCCACTCGCAAAAACGTGCCCATAATCCTTGAAAATTAAATACCCTGTATTCCTTATATTAATGAAATGTATTTGTGTAAGGTACTTTATGTCTTGTATGGCTATTTTGAAAACGAGAAAGAACGAATGAACTAACAAATGAATGGATGAATAGTACATACCAAGAACATTCCCGAAATATTGCATGGAGGCATGAGCACCCACCGCTAATGAAGAAAACTGCGAAAATATTCCTCATTTTTATAATGACTATTTACACAATCCTTTTTTTTTCCTTCACGAATGTCTTTATAAACGGTTTGAGAATAAGTGCCGTACATTTGAAGCGCTTCATTTCACACAGAAACACTTCCGTCATTCGTAGGCTAATAAAGAGAGTGATTGTTATGGAGTTCGTTACTGTAACACGATAAGAACTACTTTCGAAAAATAAACTCCAGGGCAATTTCAAAGGCCTATTGTACTGCCCACAGAAATCAGGTTCGGATTATTGTAATGTTCGGATTATTGTAATGTTCACACATTGTAATGTTCGCACATTTCTAAAGGTGATAGACAGGGCTATTGAAATTGTCTCGAGTTTATTTTTCGAAAGTAGTTTTTATTGTGTTTTGTGTATTTTTCTTGTTGCATCTATTGGGCTAAAACCAAATCACGGATCATTTTTTTTTCAGCTCAGTCAATCTGGTTTTCATTCTACTCAAATCGAACGCCCCTCTTCAGGATATCCAGAATTTATCTTCGGGAGAAATGCATCATGAAAGTTTTGCTTTTCAGAATTCTTTTGTTTTCAAACACAAATGTAAAAAAAGATCATTAGCTTAGTAATTTCGATGAAAAAAAAATTACCGTGCATACAATATTTCTTTTTAATTTGAGCACTTTAAGATGTATTCATTGTTGAACGTACCGGTATGTATTTACTAGTCTTTTTATTAGTTTATTTTAACATTTTTAATTAGTTTACTGCTGATTTCATGTCTGTTCAATTTCTCAGTGTCTGATTTAGAGACTGATGTGCTAATTATCTTCAATGTTAGGTCTCTAGATTTGAACTCACTTTCTGAATTCCAAAATTCAACAAATATGATAACACAAGGCATTACAATCTTACCTTTTCGACTTTACTGGTAGAATTCACTTGGGGAGCAGCAGTCTTCATCTCCATCGGGCGATCAGATGTAAGATCGCCTGTGATCGTTGACAAGCTCGTAGAATGCGAAGATGATTCGGTCTCGAGCTTTCCTTTTACCTTCGGTTCGTCGAACTGGCTGCCGACGCTCTTACCACCCACCGTCTCCTTGATCTTGAGAAAGATCCGCAGGTAGAGGACGCTGATGAGCACGAGCGGGACAAAGAACGAGAGAACATTCTGGAAGATATTCCCGACGGTCGACCTCGAGAATGCAGCTACGCAGTGCCGCCCGGAGTCGTGGTCGATGGCGAAGTCCCAGCCGGCGGTGTAAGGCATCCAGAAGCCGAAAGCGATGATCCAAGTGAGTGCGTTCATCATCATGGCTTTGCTCTTACTGCGAGATATGAAGTGGTTAATGGGGTCGTAGGTAGCGCGATGTCGATCGACGCAGATGACGACGACGCCGACGACGGATACAGAGAACAGCGCGTTACGAAAACCGAGATAGACTTTGCATATGTCTTGGTTGAAAGGAAAATAGGTGAGGAAAGTATGCGCGATGCCCACTGTTTGGTTTATGCCCAGTGCGAGATCTGCAATTGCGAGATTGATGATGAAGTAGTTGTTGTAGGTACGAAGACGCTTCTCGATGGCGAACGCAACAAGGCTGACCAGGTTCATGAGAATGACGAGGATGATGAGGGTCGTTCCCAGTACAAGCCCCTGATAATCAGGAGGCCTGGGCGTTCTCGGTACTCCGGCGACGATCTCCATCTCAGCCGTGGTCGTATTATTGTCTCCCATGTCTTCGAAGAAAGTGACAAACTCTTCAGAAATCACAGTAAATTGAGCCATGCTTGCTTCTTCAAAAGGCAAGACTATTATATTGATATGGAAAGATCTGGAAAGTTCAGTTTCTCGCAGATTACGGTAGTATTATCCCTAAAACATCAGTTGAGTTTTGAAAGTCGACCGACTGGGACGTTTCATTTCAATATAAATCGTATTCGACCAATTGCCACGATATTTACGGTCTGGTGGGGTTTGTATCTGTATCTATATTTATGGCAAGTAAAAGAAATCTGTTGAAATTACATGCACACGCGCTCGAAGGCGCCTTGATATGTGCGCGTTTAAATTAATTGTTATCCTTGCTTTGGTAGGGGGGGGGGGAATAATCTCAGGGCATGAAAAATGGTGAAAGAGTGTAGAATTTTTATTTTTGTCACCTTATACCCCCTCCCCCTTCCCTCTCCCATAAACTAGGTGGAGGTGGTTGGGCATGCGAAGTAGATAATAAATAAAATATTAATGAGATTTGTAAATGCTCAGATGCTCTATAATTAATATACTCACTGCGCACTTTCAATATCAGAAGAAATTTATGTAGTCTGAAAGATGCCCATGCAGTACAGTCAGGTTTTGTGACAGTTTTTTTTTAGGCTCAGTCTGTCATGATCGTCCCTCTGATCAGTCTTGGCATGGATTTGGATGTGATTTTATGGGTTGGTCCTTGTCGAGCCCTTTTCACATTCAAATTTGGTCGTGGATCTCTAACTGCTTTACTCGCCGTCATTGCCGTACCGTTCTCATCGTCATTATAGTCGTCAAAGTTGTCATTAAGTGTTGTCATCATCATTGTAGCTGTTAACGTAGTCATCATCGTCAAGAAATTTCCGTCAGGCAGGATCAGGCCAGGTTCAAATAGGTTAGACTGGTGCAATGTAAGTGTCAAATATCGGCATAATTTAATAGGAAGTTGGCACATTAGCGCAGCATATCAAGATCTTTTAACTCCAGAAGTGCCATGTGTTGTCTTCAAAATATGACCAGATCAATTCTGAATCTTTTCTCGAATGATTGTGTCTCCATGGTTCAGGTTAAGTTGTACCTCGCAGAAAAACGGGTTATCCACCATTTTGTGTAGGGATCGGTTACATTACTGTTTGCTGTCTTTGCGTATAAAGAGAGTACATAATATGATGAACTAGTGGCACAAAGTCAATTGAAGTTAGAAGCTATAGAGTATAGCATTTATTCAGATGAAGTATAACGTGAAGATACTGGTGCATATAACAATGAAGCCTAAAGCAAGTCTGATGGTGACTATACTCTCATCATGTCATCGTTGTATTCATCCATATCTTCATACTTCATCTGAATAAATGCTATGCTCCATAGCCTAGCTTTCAACTGTAATAGACCGCTTCCGTAATGTATACAAATTTATACAAATGTATACAAATTTATACACATATATTTTCTAAGCACCTAGTGACGAGCTATTCCATTAATGCGCTGTTTGTAAATGAGCCTCAATGCTTGGAATCCAGTTTGCATGCATTATTTGTAGCTATGTCCGGCAAGCTTCCGGCAAGCTTTCAGGTTGTCAAGAACAACCTTTGTTTGAAAGGTATGCATCAAATCTGCATACATTACCGAAGCAGTCTATTGCTCCTCGACAATTGCTCCGACGACAGCTCCTACGACAATTGCTCCTGCGGCAATTGCTCCGTCGATATTTGCTCCGATCGAGCGACAATTGCTCCGCGACATCTGCTCCGTCGATAAAAATAAATATATGCGACAATTGCTCCTACGACAACTGCTCCGTCAACATTTGCTCCGCCACAACTGCTAGGTCGATAAAAATGAATACATTGTATATGGGACAATCGCTCCGCCGACATTTGCTCAAAAAAAATGGATTATTGCTCCGTCGATAAAAATGAATATTAGACAATTGCTCAGCGGCAATAAACTCGGTAGATGAAAATAAACATGCGACATATGCTCCTCGACAATTGCTCCGCCGACATTTGCTCCGGCGAGATTAGCTCGGGCGGAAAGCGCTCGCTCTGCCGACATTTGCTCCATTCGAGCGACATTTGCTGTCTGAATATACTTGTCTTACGGTTATTTGTAAATCGAAAATTATTACAGGGTATAGAGAAACATAGGCTACAACCCAGGGGGCTGTGGGAGACTTTCAAATGAACGATATATAGGGCCATGCAATGTGATTATTTGGGTAAAACGTGGATTCTTTAAAAACGTCTAAATGCAAAGAGAAAATGTGCACATTAAAGATTAAATGACTAGATCAAAATATATTGTACACTCACCATCTTCATTTTTTGTGCTGGGTGGGGGTGCCCATGGTTGACTGTCTGAGCCCCACCCCCCCCCCCCCCCGATTCGCCCCTGTCTAGCCATAAGAATGTTTTAATAATAATCGCTTGTGGAGGAAGAAGAAGGGTGATGTCGTGTGCAAATATACCCCCATTTTTCAAAGAAGAAATAATAATGTAAAAGAGACAAAAAGAGAAAGGAAAAAGAGGAATGAAAATGAAGGGAAAACCTGAAAGTGGCAGTCAAGGCACACCAACAAGGGTTTTAATAATTGCATGCAATTTTAATGATTATGTATAAGCACACAATACTATATTATATTTCTTGCATGTTAATGATACTGTTTTAGATATGGAGTTGAATAAAGCTGAATCGAATAAAATCGCTTGATTTCACTATCTTAGCCAATGCCGGTTATATTAACATTCTTAAAAAGGAATAGGTTTGCATCTTGTCTCTCTGTCCAATATTTGTGCTAAATTATTTAACTCATAAAGGGATAGTTACATAACTGCAAGGATTAGAGCGCCAATTTGACCTAAAAATAGAAGAATTTTCAGGAGATAACCGTCTCTGACCAATAGCATATCCTATCCACACACCCTGATCATACTCTCTGTGTGAACGGAAGATGCCGAAAATGTACGTTACGAAAATCATGAGAAGGGATCGTAACACCGCACTTAAACCTGTTCTTAGTATTTAAAAAAAACATCATTATTTGCCCACTTATAAAGTCTAGAAACAATACGTTTTCGATCAGCAATCATTATTTTTCCAGCAGCGGACGCCCGCATGTCATATTTTTGCAGCGAGGCCAGTGTCCGACTATATCCTCGAATTCTGTAAATATACTGTGTTATAGGTGTACATTATAAATTATCTCGTATATTTTGTATATTTTTCGTCCCTCGCTGCGCTCACTGAAAATCTAGAGTGAACTTCCTGGGAAGGCAAACAAATTTGGCACGCAACAGGAGGCGGTCGAATATGTTTTAGAAGGGTTATAGGCCTGTGGTGTATTTTGATGACGAAATGATACTTTATCACTAAAAGAGTGTGTTTTCCTTGCTCGCCTCGCTCGCTCATAATGTTTAGAAACAAGGTGGTTTGGAAGTAAAGATTTGCAACAGCGCAGTATATATTTGGCAGTGAGGTGACCAAATGTACCCTTTAAATAAATATCTTATAAGTCCAGAGTATATTTTGACCACAAAATAAGACTTCTTTTAAAGCAAGAAGTGGTAACTTTTGGCTCGCGCGAAAAATAAATGAAAAGTATGTGTGTTGGGGTGTGTGGGATGAGGGTATATACTCAAATGTGGGCAAAAAATATTTTTCGTTCAGTCCCCGTCCTCAATCCTCGAAACGGATTTACGACGGTGTCATCAATCCTCCAAAATTGTCTCCCTCCAAACGTTCATCCACACCCACTCCTCGAAATGGATCTACGCCACTTTCTTTGTACTTTCGTGGGATAAGCAGTTAGAGGTACGGCAGTAATTGTCTCGACATACATGTAATGTATTTTGACGAAGCATTGATATTGTCGGATATTCATTTACTTCGACGGAGCTAATGTCACAAAGTTGTCGCTCGAATGGAGCAAAATAAATGTCGGCGAATCGAGCGCTTTCCGCCGGAGCAATAATCGTTACTGTTTTCACAAAGTGACGGATGAGCGCGCAACTAAAAGAAAGTTAGTTTTGAGTAAATCGCTTTCAAATTTTTAATGCATATAATCTCAACTCTTTGATGTATGAAGGTTGAATAAATTTTATATCCCGGGATAGATCATATTTCAATGTTTAATTCTATGTTTAAATATTTCCATAATATTTTTTATATTCTGCGGGAAATGAGCTGTAAACATAACCGTCATTTCGTCAGGCGCGTTTCCACCCCCCCCCCCCCCTCCCTGCGCGCCCACCGCTGTTAAATACAGTGCTGTATTGTGTCCAAATAATTGAAAAGCAGTCAGGGCATCGAACTAACTTTTCGCCTGAAAAAGGTGCAACACGAGCCGTCATCTTTCTTTCATATTTTGTCAGAACGTCAAGCCTTTCGCGCTGATCGCGCGGGAAGGAAGAAACTCCCCCTCGATCCCTGTGCCCCCCCCCCCCCCCCGTTGTTATTATAGTGCAGTATTGCACCCAAATAATTATAATTGAAAAGCAGTCAGAGCTTCGAACTAACTTTCCGCTTTAAAAAAAGGTGCTACGAGCCGTTATCTTTCTCTCGAATTTGCTCAAATGTCAAAGCTTTCGCGCTTCGCTAGGGAGGGGGAAACTCCCCCTCCCTGCACCCACCCCTCTGGGGAGCACGTTTCGCGTGCTCAACCGCACCCCGTAAAATGAAATCCTGGCTACGCGGCTGCATTTCGTGAAAACACAATTCAAAAACGCCGCTTTGATTTGTTCTCAGAAGTGACGGATCTCAGCCGCGCGCGTGTAAAACATATGGGGCATGATCACCGCGCATTTAACCGTCATTTCGTGAAAACACAAAAGGTGCGTCTTTATCAGAACGAAGTTGCTGCTCTAGCCCGCTATTGCTGATCCGGTAAATTAGCCAGATCAGAGAATAGCCAGCTATTTTTTCTGCTCTAGCCCGCTATCTCTCTCGAAAAGTCAACCCACATCATCTTGGACTTATCTTCAGAATAGCCCGCTAAACAGCAAAATCAGCCTGCTCTAGCCCGCTATTCCTCGAGCGTCTTCATCAGCCCGAAGTCAAGCCCGATCCCATCATACCGAATATATATATATTTTGGGTTTGTATAGTACAGTTAGCTAGCTGGTCTGGCGAGCGCGGGTAAGATTTTAAAACCGCGCGCCTGTTCACTTAAAGTGCGCATGCGCACCGACTTCGGGCTTAAGCTCGAAGTGGGGGTACTTCGGTCCGACTTTGGTCTGATGAAGACGCGATTGCAAACTGAAGCTAGCTTCAAGAAAATATCCCTGATCCACCTTGAAGCGGGCTAGAGCAGAACTTCGTTCTGATGAAGACACACCTAAAGTCAATTCAAGGACGCGCTCTTTTTTGTTTTCATGAAGTGACGGATCTCAGTTGCGCACGTAAGATATACCGGGACGACTGTTAGCCGCCACATAGTGAAAACAGAAAATTCTCTTACTAGGTATTTTTTCGTTGACGTTGTCTCCATAGTTACTGTTACATAATTAGACATTATTATGGTCTGAACCTATGTGAGGTTCGAGATATTAGTGAATAATGTCAAAAAATGGAGAAAAAAAAATAAAAATCGAAAAAATATGCGATTTTCCTCATTACGGTGACTTCGTGCAAACAAGGACGATAAGTACGCAAGTACAAGTGTCTGTATCTATCGCAAAATCCAGCACATGAAATCCACCCCACCCCCCTTCCCTCTTTCCACAGATTTATTTGGGGTTTACTCCGATATTGACCCTTGACACAAGGTTTATAATAAAAAATAATAATGATGAGCTTACAGCTGAAAAAGAAATCCCTTTTTGATAAATCAATATGATATGAGTAAGTTAAAATGTCCTATACTTCTTAATATAATACAAACCTTTTGCTGATGAAAATAACCATATCAGCGCTAGAGACCACAAAACATAGTGACATGCATTTCACATGAATTTCACAGAATGTTTTGGTTCACGAAATAAGATCTGTGAATCTCACCAAGTTTTATCACTTATGACGGGCAGAAAACGACATAAATATGCAAAACTATACAACTATACAACTGTCGAGTAGATGTATAGTTTTGACCAATCAGAACACAGGAAACTATACAACTATACACCTGTAAGCAGCTACGCATGCATTCTGGTAGTCTAGTTCTGGACGCTCTTTACTGAATTCTTTTTTCGACGACTGTACGTATTATGCCTAGTGATTGGCGCGATCCGGAAACCTGATGGCCCGAGCAAAAGAGAGTCCAGTGAAATTGCTCCACGCTGACGTCAGGGGTCCAAAGTTCACTAGCGCTTTAGCATGGGGAGGTGCGGCCAATTTTAATTGCTCTCCCTGAAAAATCTCAGGGAAAGTCGTCAGCGTGGAGCAATTGCACTGGACTCTTTTTTCGGGGCCAACAGGTTCTCGCGATCGTGCCATCACTCGGCTTATCGCGTATAGTCGACGAATAAAAAAATCAATAAAAAGAGTCCAGAACTAGACTAGCATTCTGGTTGCATAGTTCTGCGGTAAGCGGACCATAAATACGAGCAACTATACATCCGTCCCGCTGTAGAGTAGATGTAGAGTTTTAACCAATCAGATCACAGGAAACTATAGAACTGTACATCTACTCACGCAGGAAATATATATATATATAAGGAAATAGAAGATGATATATTACAGGAAAAACAATGATATACATAAGGAAAGAACAGAAGATATAGAAATAAAAACAAAGAAGGACATGAGAAAAGAGAAGCGGGAAGATTAAAGGAAAGACAAAGAAATCCATAAGGAAAGAGAAGATGATGGAAAAGGAAAGACAAAGAAATATATAAGGAAGGGAATATGATGGAAAAGGAAAGACAAAGAAATATATAAGGAAAGAGAAATTAATAGATTAAAGGGAACTAAAAGATATACATAAGGAAAGAGAACAGGATAGATTAAAGGAAAATCAAAGAAATATATAAGGAAATAAAAGATGATAGATTACTGTGAAAAAATAACATGCTGAAGGAAAGAACAGAAGATATAGAAATGAAAAAAGAAGTACATAAGGAAAGAGAAGCGAATAAGGAAAGAACAGAGCAAGAATAGGAAAGATTAAGTGAAAAACAAAAATACATGAGGAAAGAGAAGAGGATATAAAAAAGGAAACCAAAGAAATACTGAATGAAAGAACATAGATTAAATGGGGAATGATAAGAGGATCATTCTTCTTTCCTCAGATCTTTCCTTATGTATTTTTTTGTTTTGCTCTAATTTATCCTCTTCTCTCTCCTTATGTATATCTTTATCTTTCCTTTAATCTATCCTCTTCTCTTTCCTTATGCATTTCTTTGTCTTTCCTTTAGTCTATCCTATTCTCTTTCCTTATGTATATCTTTGTTTTCCCCTTAATCTATCCTCTTCTCTCTCCTTATGTATTTCTTTGTTTTTCCATTAATCTATCCTCTTCTCTTTCCTTATGCGTTTCTTTGTCTTTCCTTTAATCTATCCTCTTCTCTCTCCTTATGTATATCTTTGTTTTCCTTTAATCTATCCTTTTCTCTTTCCTTATGCATTTCTTTGTCTTTCCTTTAATCTATCATCTTCTCTTCCCTTAAATATTTCTTCCTTTTCCCTTTTCTAAATGTTCTGTTCTTTCCTTATTTATTTCTTTGCTTTTATTTTAATCTATCCTCTTTGATTGGTTAAAACTATACATCTATTCGAGATTACGGGAGTAGACGTATAGTTTTATAATTTCCTGTGATCTGATTGGTTAAAACTTTACATCTATTCTAGACTGAGGGAGTAGATGTATAGTTGTATAATTTCCTGCGATCTGATTGGTTAAAACTATACATCTATTCCAGACTGCGGGAGTAAATCCCTAAATCCCGGGTCGCATGAAGTATCATTTTGGGGACGTTCGGACTGCAAGAGTGACTGGTACTGTCTTTTGCGCGTCATGAAAAAATGATATTGTGTAAAAACTAAAAAATTTCAATTTAAAACCCCACCCTACCCTTTAAATACAGGAGTGCAGCTCTCCGAATTATTTGTAATGATAATATTTTTTTGATGGATTAATTTATTTCATATAAAAGGATGTCTAAGAAGTTGTTATTTTTATTTATCTATTTATTGATTAATCCATGTTCATAATGTCATAGTACAGATACAGCAGAATGATACAAATTAGCGTACACAGAGCCAGGGCATACATAATGAACACACAACCGTGGTGCTTGAGTAGTTGTAGCACCTTCATAGGCATAGGCCTACATTAATCATATCTCATGCATTAGTTCTTGAGTTTAAGAAAAAAAAAGAGAAAGAGTAAGAAGTTTATTAACACTGTATACTAAAGGGAAAACAGAAGCAGAAAGAGGAATCAGAAAGGCGAAGGGGTGCCCTAATTTTGACCAATAATATATCAAATCTTACAGGCAAGAACATCTTCTGAAAGTTCATCTGTGTTCAGACGAAAGACCCCATCGTCAGTAATTCTACGCTTACGTACATCTCTTTTCTTAGGAAAAACATTGGTCTTAAAACTATGAAATATGCAAAACACAGGAAGATGGTCATATATGCAGAATAAAATAAGCCATACTGCATGGAAACGACCTTGAGATGTTTTTATAAACATGTTATCTAGGGACAATAAGAATGGTCGGTTAATATAAAATATTCCAGACCATCAAGACGATTGGCCTCATTTGTGCTAGGTGTTCTGTATACAGGACAAACTACAAAGTTCTTACCCTCAGGAAGATCAACAACAGATAAACATTCAGCAGTATCTCTTGGGAATGAGAGGTCATCCCTACACTGTAAATAATTTTGCGGGTTTTTTTCACGGGAAATTTCCTGGCAGTCATGCCAGAAATGCCCGTTTTCCACATAGGTATAAGACACTTCCGTGGATTACATTTTTTTTCTTGGCAGATAAAAAGGGTAACATCTTAGTAGACATGCCCCCTTGCCCCCCCCCCCCTGTTTCTTTCTCGGCCCTGTGCATTATAGCAATATATATAATCTAATCATATTCATTATATCGATGTTGTAATAACTGTAGCTTATGCTATTAATACTATTAACTCACGTATTCGATGTAAGGAAGCCCGAAATCCGCAATGCCTCATGGGTAATAGTCGACATCTCGAAACCTAGCTACTATATATTTAATGTAAACAATACATGTCGCATTTTTGGGGGCGATATCTTGACCATTTTTGTTGAATGCTACCTTCGCTTTTACCAAAGATTTTTATCTGTGAAGCTTCAGAATACCATCCCCACACTTCCAAACTGAAAAATTGGAGAAATACCCGATGACACGAGAAACGGGTCCACGGCCAGGTGAACCAGCGAACGAGGTCTCTGCCTCTCTTAACTTTTCTTGCTCTCTTCTCCTCATTTTCTTTATTTCTAGTGTTCTGCCCCTCTTCCTCTCTCTCTCTCTCTATCTCTTCCTCTCTCTTCTTTGATTACTCTCTTTCTCATCCCCATAGCTTTACCTTCTAGTTTTCCTCCCATCTCTTTCTCGCTCTACTCTCGCTCGCTCTCTCTCTCTCTCTCTCTCTCATATTCTTCTCTTCCACTCTTTCTCCTGTGCCTGTACCATATTTTGCAGATTAAACCGATAAAAGTACGGTGTTACAGATTTCACTCGAAATATTGATAATGATGTACGTGACCTGCCCGTTTGTTAGATTAGATAAATGTATTTGCTATGTTAAAGATAATGGGTAATGATTTTATTAGGTGTAGGTTAAAAATTAATAAAAGAGTGTAGATTATCATTGAATACAGATAATCTTCTTTCTTCAGAATATGTGAAGGGTTTGATTTGTAAATATAATAAAAATTTTAACATACCAAGCCTTATTACAATAGTGCAAGGGTAACATATTTAATAGTAGACATTCCTAAAAAAAGGTAAACATCTGGTGAAGCGACTGACCCATTTTTACACGTCATTTCTACCCTGGAAAGTTTGAATACCCCGGTATTTAGTCCATTTAAGTAATATTTGGTTTGGTACATGGTTAAATATTAACTATTTCAGCAAAGATATGAAGTCAAACTGTAGATGCGATGGACGTGGGTTCGATAACCAGCAAAGCATTAAAGTAATTTGGGAATATATCTCCAATCTCCATCTAGTATATGGGTGTACCTGGCAGAGATATTCCTTAAATACTATGGACACCTAAATGCGGTAGCCTAGCTAAAGTGGGGAGGGGGTAATATCGTAGTGAATTGAACATTTTTTGCTGGGTATAAAAAGCAAAAGATATATATATATTTTTAATCAATTTAATGACATTTATTTCCAACTTTTCAATATAAGTGTACAAGGTAATACATGAACCAAATAATGTACATGTATTTTCAACAAAACTAGCACAAAATTAAGTTGGTTTGAATGTAATTATCAATGTTGTAAAGTCCAAATTTACATATTTCCATCCCCCAATATATATTTGGCGTCATCAGCAAGCTTCGCCATACCTTGCCACAAACTGTTTTGCAGTGAAGTACTCTGATTTTACCATTTCTTCATCATTGTAATATTGTTTGGGTCAATTCTCATCCTACCAAATAACATCATTTCAGAGAGGAATCTAAGAGTTATAATACTTTCATTACCAAACCTATTCAAGACCCTTGTTTAAGGATCTCAGTATATTAGCTGAATGCCAGTCAAACGAATATATTATGTGTGTGCAATACTTATTTTTAAACATGTACACATACGGAGCTTTCTAAAACTTTTTTTTTTATTTGTTTATAAGGAACAGTGTAATACATAATAATTATACTATGTGAAAATAAATATCACAAATGTAATGCAGATATACAGTGCGTATAAAAAAAAACGCAACAAGATTTGATTTGAAATTTGTGAAGATTCTGTTAACTTTACACCAAAGTGAGTAGCAGCATCTTAAAGCCACATATCTCCTCTTTCCAATGATATCTTATTTATTCATACACGGTCATGGATGGCTGAGTAATCATTCTTTTTAGACAATGGGTCAAATTGGACTTGGGACCAAGTTTAGACACTGCAAGAATCAATGCACCTTATAAGAATCAATGCACCTTATCAGAAATTAACTTAAATGGAATAATGAAATTAATAATCGCAACTTACCATTGTCTTCTTTCGGATATCTCTTTTTAACATTACATCCCATGCCCCTCAACATGGCCCCCAATCCTTTCCACACAGAGATTAGCTCTTTTCTCCATCTCACGCACAGCCCTGCGAATCACTGGGGAGTGGCCACCACGATCTACGGATCTGACTTGTGACTTTTTTCTTTGGGGTTATCTCAAGAGCAAAGTGTTCATTACCCCTACACCTGACATTGCAACTCTGAGACAAAGAATCACTGATGAGTTTGAAGCTCTACGCCACCAAGCCCCAATGATTCGCAGGGCTGTGCGTGAGATGGAGAAAAGAGCTAGTCTAGCTTCCAACTAATACAACTTCATTGTCTTATCATAACAGCTGTAAGTGTAATCCAATAACAGATATTTATCACACGTGATTTCTACTGAATGTATCTATTAGGTTTTGTTCCTCCTCTTTTTCCCCTTTTTTCCTTTGCTGCCCTTCATCTCTGATATAAAATTGTTAAGGGGGGGGGGGGGGAGGGGGCTAGTGTTGCCATCCCAAACCCACTAGGCCTAGCATGCCTACACAATTAACAAAAACCTATGGCCAGAACAGAACATTTTGCGAAGAAAAAAACGTTCTATAATCATACAAATCAACCAAAATAGATCGAACTGTATCCAAACGCCAAAAGGAATGATCAAATCTCATTGAAGTGTACTGTAAGAAATTGACATCTACCATAGGTAATGCCCAAAATATGAAAATGTGTGTTGTATTCGAGTGGTATAATCCTTTGACTGGATTTGCAAAGGTCTTGGATTCGAGTCCCGGCACGCCACTTAGGTCCTTAAGCTAGGGATTTTATCGACATGTTAGGTGTATGTAAACATTTCCCCCTGATCTATAGAAACATATCCATCACTCAACCAAACAAAACAGAAATCTTCTCTCTCCCCACCCCTCGTTTCATTTTAAAGCAAGAAATATATGCAAAATCTATTTATTAAAATTAATATTAATTTCATGAAGAAAAAAATCATGAAACTGCATCTAGAATCTTGATCGTTAATGCAATTTCATGAATTTGCATACCAAATTATGAGCCTGCACATGAAAAAATAATCAAAAGAGAATATATTTTTAATTTGATATGATAATGTTAATGAAAATTGTGATAATAATTATAATAAAATAATGGTGAAAAAAATAATATAATAATTATTATAATAATCATAATCAAGAGGGGGTATTACACTTGCAGGGGCATGCCTTTTGGGCCTTAATTTGCTGAGGGGCACAGTAATTAGGGCGCATACGTTTTGTATGCGATTAAGATGGGTTTCATTTTATTTTTTTTTTGGGGGGGGGAGAGGGGTGCCCGTTACCTTATGAGATGAAAACACAGTTTTAAGAAGAAATTAAATCATTCACAGTATAATCCATCATAGACAATACATAAAGAAAGCAAATAGCTATCCAAATGTGATTGAACCAAAATAAAGCCTAATAACTGGTACATAATACATAAAGACTCTTTATTAAATTGAACAAATATTGTGGAGATATAGAAACGAGACATTAATGAACGCATTTTAAAAACTATTATTAAAATTAATGGAACTGAATCTCATTCTTGAAATTAAATGTGACATGTCAGCATTATTTTTTTCAAAAATGTTATATCAACCGAATTCAGAATTGCCATACCATGTCGTTAATGTTGTACTGAGCAACATATAGTCACACAAATACATACAATTACATACTAAGAAGAAACATAATATATCTACAAACTAAGTTTCTTCCACGCAATAAAATGTTTTAACCTAATATGAAGCAAATACATGTATGTGTTATACAAGTTTCATGTAAACTGTATTAATCATAGCTGTGTCTAAGGAGGAAAACCAAATCAGTAATATAGAGCTATCATAAAGTTTAATAAAATCTCAAATATTTGAAAATGCAGTGACATAAAAATATCAAGTTCTGTTAACTTTGGCAAAATGTTTTTATTTTCTTTTCTTTTTTTAACATGTTCAGGCCCTAAACCCACAGACTACGGGAACCGGGTAGCTCCTGTATTAATCCTATGAGACTTAAAGAATTCAGTATTCAACAGGTTAACAAGGGTGGTGCGGGGGTGCGAGAATTTGTCTAAAATGCAACTAAAGCTAGATTTTCAGAGAGAAATATGCCTATTAAAATCTCCCCTACGCTAGGAAGGGAACACCACCCCCCCCCCCTCCTCCCAGACCCTCCCCAGTTCATTCGCTTCGCTCCCTCTATAAGATCCACCTCATGCAATTTCCCCCCCCCCGTAAAATTCTAGTTAAGGGCCTGATTTTAGTGGATTTACCATTTCCAAATAGTTTCTTGCACTATAACTCACGCTCAATTTTATTACTTAATCTTTAGCCACCAATTCATATAACCATTTCGAAATTTATAAAGAATCACGAACTTGAAGATGTCGAAAAATCCAACGTACAATATCTGAATTAGACGGTTAAAACCGCCAAGGTCATGGAAAGTGTTCACTGAGAAGGATTAAGGTTATGGTTATTTATACCAGATGGAGACGACGTAAGACTGGTCATGGGTTGGAAGAAACTCGATTCTTGTGTCGATTAGTGAAGTTATTTAGCTTGGTGAGAATCCTGATATTCTTCCTTCGTTCTGGAAAAGATTCAGTTTAAAAGCAGGACCATTTTAGTATGTAGACTGATGACGTTCGATAAAAAACTCTGTTTAAACTCAATATCAAATCCATCTAATCATCCAAAAGCCCAATCCCATTTTCATTTCAGTTTTAGAAAACGTTACAAAAATCTCTACGACAACGGTGTTTGAATGATAATGCAGCTAAAACAGAGTCAGATATCTAGTCTCGATAAGTGAAATAAGTCGTCAACGTGAAAGGAAATGCTATACAAATTGAGAAAATCTCATTCAACCTTTATTTACAAAATAAATGAATAGTTTTTAACAATTTCTTTTAATGGAAGTGCTAAATACTTACCCCTTTTTCATCGATAAAAGAATATTCTTTTCGTCTTTTGGTCGATGGACAACTGACCATTACCCATCTTTTTGATGGAGAATGTATGGCTCGTATTGTCGATTTTATAAGCATCCTCTTTTTCCTCGTCACTTTTGGGCTCTATCTTGTAAGCGCTGACTTTCACCTTCGCTTTGTAAGTAACATATACGACACGGTTCCTTTTGTCGACTGTCGCTCGTTGGACCAAGTGATCTTCTTCAGAAGCTTTATCATAGAAATCAGCGATAATAAATATCGGACTATTTGTGAAATTTGCAATCTTCGTTTTGTGTTTTTTACCAATTCCAAAGCCATCTTTAATCGTTCCAAAAACGGAAAACATTCCCGATAAAGCCTCTCGAACTATATTTACGCCTTCACGTACTGCAACTGCCATTTCTCCCTTCTTGATGTAGACTCCACTCTTGGTAATCAGTATCAATGGGAGGAGTTCGATATACACACATGCATGCTAATGAACATTATACGACCGAAAGAAAATATTAATTTGACCTATGATCCAACGCGCAAAATTTGAAGCATTTCTAAGGCTGTATAATGGAGAATTGTATGGGATCCAGGGGTCCGAACAACAACGCCTACCCCCCCCCCCCCTCCTTACACACACACACAACCCACGCCCGCACATCTCCTCATCCTCCAACTACCCCTTATCTAAAATAACGATCTTTGTACTATGTAAAGTGGCAGTTATTTACCGATATCAAAATTTTCAAGAACAAATAATTCTTGACCCATATTAAGCAAATATCTATTTCTAAACTTCAATAACGGGTACTTACTTTTTGATTCTTGATGACCAATATAATGATGTACCAAATAGCCGTTATGACGAAATATATTAACTTCGACACCTTCGACCAACTCGTGTATATTGTAATACGGGGATGTGCCGCTTTCACGGCTAGCCAGGATTAGCTTCGTAAGTGTTTATTCCCAGCAATCTAATTGCGCACGGGTTAGCAGCACATGAAAATGCCCTGAAATAACACTTTTCTGATAACTCCCGCGACCGACAGGCCATTCCCCACAGCGTTTCCTCCTACGGAAACGTTTTGAATTAGAATTTCTTTTTGATCGTACGTATTTTTACCAAAAAATCCAAAAAAGATCGTAAGAAATTTTCGAGAACTCGCCAGTGTTTGTGTATCCATGCCTCCTCTAGTCATGCAGATATAAAATGGCGGCTGCGTGCGACGGCGCGCGTTGTCGGCGACGTATAGTTTCAATTATTGTATTTCAATTGAATGCATTTTTCTCTCCAGAATCCTTAGTTTAATACCAACTATTTAGTGCACCTGGTATGCGTAATGGCATCCCTATGGATGGAATCCATTTTACATACATTAGTAATTGCTATGTCGGGCAAGCCTCTAGCAGGCTTTTGAGTCGTCAAGAGCAACTTTTGTCCATGAAGTATGCATAAAATTAGTAAACAGGTCTATTTGCAAACCCCACTATTTTAAAATGGCCTTAAAGCGAATTCTCGTTTCAGAGATGCATGGTTTCAAAGTACATACCTCAAAAGATGCTTTTATTTATGCTTTCATTGTAATCAAAATTTCAGGCATTGTACTTTATTTACTATTCTTATCAAAGACTTGATATGTCATTGGTCAACATTAGGGCAACCCTTCACCTTTCTGATTCCTCTTTTCTGCTTTTGTTATCCCTTTGTATTATAGTGTAAATAAACTTCTGTCTCTTTCTTAAAGTAGAACGTTAATGATTTTAAATATTGGCTTAATACTTATTATTGCATAGATGGCATAAATTAAACAAGGTTATCCAAATTCAACGCTTGGAAACATTTGAAGTAATGATTATTATCAATTATAAAACGGTAAAATACAGCCCCCGATATAGCAGCTGAAGAGCTCCTCGAACGCTGCTGAGATATGTGACGACACACCCTGGACCAGTCCTGTCTAAGCAGACGATGTCCCATAACATCTTACACATTTTTCAGAGCCTATTTTGTCATCTCCTCTTCACTTATTTCTCTTCCTTCACTAGCGTCAGTCTCAATGTTAGTCTGTTGCCTCACTCTTAACTTCGTGTATGGTATTATTTTGATGAAAAATGCAGCGTTAAAAAAATAAAGGAATCAGTCACTTGTAAACAAAATAAGACGCCATTGTATTTTCAGCTGCTTGCACCGGCACATGTTCGGCGTTTCAAGAGGGAACGAATACCATCCTGCTATTATTCGGAGGGCTTTTCAATTTGAAAGTGGGGTTTATTTCATTGATCATTGACCCTTCTCCTATGTATTTACAATCAAACGGTTTTAGCTATCAGAATCAGTTTCACTTTCCCTTTATAATGGTGTGAAATAAGGTCATGTTTAAATACACCAAACTCTTTATAATTTGATAAATAATTGCATTGCAATTACGTTCATTCATTATAGGACGTCGTCTGCTTAAGCAGGATCGATCCCGAGTGTGACGACATCAAAACATCGCTATATTTCTGGCGAATCCTCGGATATTCCAGATGCTGAGAAGAGCTTTTATTTGTGTTGTTTTTATAATCACCAGATACGCAGTTGACATAAAACTTATACGATTGCCATCTGTAAGCTTCCCAGTTTCTAGTGATACATTAATTGCCATATTTGTGATTTTCTTTGAATATCTACTTTAACCCCGCCATGTCTACCTCGTAAACATTACGCCTGTAAAGATGGCTATTTTAAGTTTTGTTGGGTGTTGTTTAAATTAGATATTCATTCTTTTTAAGGATCAGGGCCCTGTAACATAAAGCTTAAAATTGATCTTACGATTGATATCAATCGTAAGTCTATGGCAAACCATGTACTGAAGAGTTACAATTATTGATCGTAAGATTGATTGTATCTCTTTATGTTACAGGCCCCAGAAGACATATAAAATGACGGGAAATGCTCATCATACGTGATGTTTGTGTATATAGGTTTGATAACCGGAAATTGGGGTTCAGGGAGACGCCTTTATAGCAAAACACGGAAAGAGGCGTGCGAAGCGCAAACGGCCAAATTATTGGTTATGGTGGTGAATCAAAAGTTGTAATTTGACAGATGTAATGGAAGTTTTGGTAATATTAAGCCTACATATGGAAAACTTTAGCCATAAATGTTGCATTTGGCGGAGCGGTTCTGTGTGTGTGCACTCGCCGACAGCCAATCCTCAAATGCGTGCATTGTGCATGCGTTTTCCGTAAGCCTATTGAATTGCTGTACAAAGGAAAGCACGCGCACGTCATTGAATAATACGGCTCTGATAACAAATGAGAAACTTGCTCTGATTTGACAAGAAAAACGCCCTAAGTTCCTTTCAACCAATCAAAATAAGTTTCATATCATTCAAAACCATGATCACTCTACAATCTTTTCGCGTGCGAGGGTAATCGATAGGACAAAGGACAAGTGATTGAGGCTTATTTTCATTGAGCAATGTCAGCAGAAATAACGTAATTTGTGCCAAAGCGCCATAGACTCTCCAATTTTTGATGATTTTAGGTCCAACTTTAGTCCAAAAACGCCTTAATTTCCCGAATTAAAATTGCTTCAAGAATATATTCATTGAAAAGTTTAAGGTTTAAACTTTGATTTGCAGGGCGAGGGTTTGTAAAAGCTCATTGTGTTTTCTTTTGGCACGCGATTCTTTGCTGGAAGGGGGGGGGGGGGTATATACTCGAATTTTCACAAAGTTTTCCATATGATCAGGATAGGAGAGATATTTTTAACAGCTCTATGTCTTAATGATAGAACCTAACTGAAAGCAAGAAAATTACAATGTTTAACAATATTTACTTTGCGTTCGGGGCGCGTTTTATGCCACTACATCTGAATAAACACAACTCTCATTGTCGCTCTATCTCCCTTTCTCTCTCTCTCTCTCTCTCTCTTCTTTCTCTCTTTCTCCCTCTTTATTTATCTTTCCTTCTTTCCCTTTCTCTTTCTTTCTCTCCATCTCTTCTCTCTTTCTCTCTTTATTTATTTTTCCTTCTTTTCCTCTTTCTTTTTTTTCTCTCTCTCTCTCTCTTTCTTTCTCCCTCTGTTCTTTCCACACGCGCAAATGAAGAAGCATGAAGAAGGCATGATGAATCTACTCCATAAAGTTTATTATCATAATAAAGCTAAGAATTAAGATTAAAATTTATATAAGCACAAAAAGATTATATATACATGTAATTTAAACAATATGTCAGTATGTAGGTATATATATTGAAAAATATTTATCTCTTTTATTATTTCTACCCTTTTATTATTTCTACCCTTTCATTAGTGTCATAACTACTTTTTTTTCCATAATCATTTAAATATAAGAAGTTTGTGTAACAATTTTGATAACTTTCAGATACTTTTGTCATCACTTCACTATAACTTTGATATCATTGGTGTAACTGAAACCTGGTTTCATTGCAATACTCATCACAGTATCTTTAATATTAATCAGATATACCTTGCACTGAGAGGCACCAGCTGAAATTATGGATACTCTGAGGTGACTGACATAGTACTTTTCTGAAGGGCGCAGCCCCGAAGAAAATACTGACTATGCCAGTCCCCGAAGAATCCATAATTTTAACTGGTGCCTCAAATACATTGCATGGTATATTTGATTTATATCCTACAAGAGTAAAATATAAAATAATTGTATAATGTTCCTTGAAGATGGCTAATCCATGCTTTATTATTTTTTTCTTATTTTCTGAATCTGTCAATGCAATAAAATCTTCCAAATCGCCATCTTCGAAGAGATTAAATATCGGCACGCCACTCGAACTGGAGGCAGTCTTGTTGCTGATGTTTTCGTTCGGAGATCGACCTTTAGGACCCTGCTTGGAGTACCCGCGTGTAATGTGCAATGTACGATCGTCTGCATTGTGAACTTCACTACGGTATATACACCGAGAGGCTACGCACAAACATTATCGCGATACATTAGGTACGTTCACACGTAGAGCGATAGCATCGATGCTATCGAGGTGTCGATGCTATTTTGGTGAAGACCAGATAGTGTCGAGACCAAACGCTGTCTGAACGCAGATAGTCACGAGATAGAAGCGAGTTTCCAAACTATTCTTGCAGCGAGTTTAGCAGGAGTAAATCTCAGGATCCAGCGACATAGCATCGACGCTTTGCGGTAGACCACCCACCGCGCTTGTGACTATTTGTAATGTGAGCGCAATCGCTGCTATCTTCACTCGCTGCTATTGTAATTCTGTCTGTTTCATGTGGTGATATAATATAATGCTAGGCTAATGTGTATACTGTGTGGTAAGGAAGGGGGTTGTTTTGTTGTTTGTTTGTTTTTTGGGGGGTTCCTTCTTTTTATCTTTTTCTTTTATATATGACCAGGCACCACAAAACCACCCAAAAGTCGCACTGTGTGATTTTCAGTTAGAGCTCAATCAATGTGTTTTGGTTTGCATGCATGGCCAAATTTTAGTTTTGGATATTTCCTGAAAGAGTATACTTTTTTCTAAGTAATCTGAAATGTGGAGGCACCAAACAATCTAGAAGTGGTATTTTTGACAGCTTTTTATCAGACTTATGTGTGTCTTTTTTCACGACCCTGAATACTTGTCTCATTATAATCTCCCATAAATCTCCATAAGTTCTTGCATTGATACTTGTGCACTATGATAAACAGGATATGTCTATGTAGTATGCCAAGTTTTAGGACAATCTGATAATCCCTTCATAGAAATTTCCATTGAGTTCTAATCCTCCATTTGTCACCTTAGCACAACACTCTGCAAGTCCGGGTGCTTCAATAGACTGCAAACTTTAAACCCTTATTAAGAAGTAACATTATGAGGGACTGTGCATTCTTCTCTTTGTACATTGAGTTATGAACATCCAATGAGTTATATATCATTTTAAAGCTGAGAATCTGCTTTTTCAGAATCAGACCTTAACTAAAGTATGATGTGGTCTTTAGATATTGATTTACATGTGCTTACCATTGGATTGGAGTTCAGTCAATTTTGACATGTACACGATTTATTTAAAATTAAGTATTATAACACATGTATTTGCTACTTGATTGCATTATCGATATTACAAATGAATTGTTTATTGTGTTATTATGTTGATTTATGAAGACAAATAAAATATTATTCAAAACAAAAGCTGGGCATCATATGACCCCTGTACACAAACTTCCGCACGTTTGACCATGCGTACCAATTATACTCGGGTCACTCTGTGTGGCGCAGTAATTATTGTTTTGACAGCGGGTGAGCGATGAATAGTCACGAGTGGGTGATAGAAGCAAGTCGATCACGGCCTGTCTGAACGTACTGGAAATTTTTTTGAAACTTACATAGCATCGATGCTATGTACTACGTGTGAACATAACTATTGTCGCGATATCTATAGCTTCGAAATATCCAGCATAACAAAAAGTGACGTCAAATTATTGGTATAGCGAGATTTTTAACTCATTTTATCCGTCCATAGCCTGTGGTAAATCTTTTGCATTGTTGAACCATTGTGTAATATTCATGAGATCAATTTCTACAGATTCATTGAAAAAAGCTAAAAAAAGTACTCTTATATAAGATAAATGTACATAAAATATAGATAATTATAGACCTGTTGCTATAATTATACATATATTCTCCATATCAATGTAAAAAGTAATGTATAGTAGATTATATATATTTTTTTTTATGAGTGTGATATAATGGCAATGAACAATTTGGGTTAGAAAAAGCCACTCAACTGCTCATGGTGTTTTGAATTTGTCAATTTATGTTATAAATTAATTGGATAAAGGTAATCTTTGTGAAGGGTTATCTTTGGACCTTTTCACATATGTTTGACACCATCGACCACATTCTTCTTTGTTGAACTATCGTATGACGGAATTAGAGGTTTACGTAGCATTGAACTGGTTCAGATCCTACTTTAAGATTCAAGATTCAAGATTCATTTATTTTTCGATACCAATTCATAAATCATATAAAGTATTTACATTGCAGAAGAAACTCATCATTCAAACATAACGCATATGAACTTTGTTTTACATATTGTTTTCTTAAAAAAATGTTATAACAGAGAGAGGTGTGCACACATTTCAAATGTCTCTTGATAATAATAAACGAAAAGGTAACGAAAGGGAACTAGCAAAGAAGCGGAGCTTGTAAAAAGCATGTTCCCAATTTAAAATCATTGTAATTATATAAATCATTCAAAAATCTTTTCGTTGTTTGTTGGTTTTTTTTACATATAGACTACTAACTAACTTAATTAAGGCTCACCTAAATGAAGAAGCAGATGGGGAGGGACGGGTTGATAGAGGAAAAGAGACGGAATCATAAAAGGGAGTAAGAGGGGGAATATAAATTGACGGATAGAAAACAGTATGAGGTGGTCGATGGTGTTAATTCTAACTTAAAAGAGTTAACTAATGGCGTTCCTTAGGGTTCTGTTTTGGGACAGCTCCCGTTCTTGATATATATTTATGATATTAAAAAAAGCTCAAATGTGTTTCGTTTTTTCTTTATTTGCTGATGATACTCAAGTTGCCTTATCCCATACAAATATTAATGTCGAATTACTAAAACTACTTCCTCGGTTTCAGAGCAACAAATTACTTTCTTAATTATGCAAAGATAAAGTGTATTATATTTCGTTCAGAGAACAGGAGAGTTCCCGAAAACCTTGACCCATTTTATTGTTAACAACACCATCCTTCATTATCAAGAAGCGTTGATGTATTATCAAAATTAAAGTATGTTGGTCCATGACATTTGAGAATATGAGGATTTTTTTTTTCCTTGCCAGCAAATTTAAAACACTAAGGACAATTTTTGCCTTCTTCGCAAATTTGAACAAATGATTTATAGGTTTAACATGTTTCCACATTTGAAACCTAAGAACTAATGTTTGTTCGTGTCAGTAAACTGAACAATATAATATTACGTACCATTTTTTGTAATCCCTGCCGGCAAATTTTAAAATCTAACAAACTAACTATCGTGTTTCTTTGTTGTTGTTGTTTTTATTGGTTGGTAGATGTATATAATTGTAAAGCAACGTCCAAAGGTATATAATTACGTTAACGGATGTTTGCTAAGCGCACGCAGCTCTTTTTGAACTCCACTTGTTTAAAGCTATCCTTTCTTGTCTAGCGACGACCGTCACGCACATTATGTATTGGCGTATTCAACCACCTGTGGACCTTGTATTTCTGCGTAGTTCGCTTCCTTGTTGACCTTACCAAGATCCTGGTAAGGGTGTGTATCATCACCCTTGGAACCTTCAAAAGCAGGATTCTCGTGCCGGGCTGGTGGGTCAGGGAATGCCCCCGATGATGCTTTCAGCGTAGAGGTCGCTCGTCTTCTCTGAAGGCTGACCGCAGATGATTAAAAAAGAAAGATAAAGTGAAAGTCTTGTAATGCGAATACATTGAGAAAGAAACTGACTGAAAGCAATTTGGAAAGTCTGATTAGGTAGAACATAAGTATATGTGTATACTGTGGTGTTTTGGAATCATCACCCTTTAGAGACTATAAATTACGAGGGCAGCATTTACCTTCGGCTTTTCCATACTCCATCATTTTAGCTTGGCCTTTTCAATGACTGCGTTTAAATGATTAAATACGAGGTACTCACAACTTTTGTTCTAGTCCCACAATATAATCCATGGCTGTTTGTATCACTTATTTTGTGAAAATTTTGCAAAATGTGAATTATAAAATAATGAACTGAAACTGAATCATAATGAAATTAGCACCATATAATTGACTGTGTGCAGCCACAAGTACTGCAAAAGAAATGTATATGTGGGACTACACACACATGGAGCATGGAAATTTGCTTCAAATCGTTCAGCTGTTCCTTGTCATATAATTGTGAATAGATTGAGATAAAGATTCAGTTTGAGATATTATTCACGATTTTCAATCATATTAACATGTAAAAAGTTTCATTCCAAAAGGAGCTAAATCCACATTTAGCATTTTTGAGTAAATTATTTTTTTTTGATTTACGAGTTTCCCTTGTCCACTGTTATTTTATTATGATATATATTATAGGGTTATTGTCTTGATTAATTCAACCATGTTTTTAAAATTACGATTTTTAAGAAATTTTTAAAACGTCAATTTCCATGGATATTAGCTCTTTTGGAATGAAACCGTAGTCAAAAATCTATTTCTGCACATTTAAAGACGTTTAACAATTATAATGCAAGAGTAACCACGTTACAGAGTACTTTATGCATCTTTTCTGATGTTTATTTGTTGAGAATTTAAAAAAAAAGAAAGAATTTCTGATCTTTTCCAAATGGAGCTAAATCCAAAAATATTCAGAAATATATCAAAACTTGGTCAATTATGTCAACATTTTACACTGATGATGTAGACTATAGTAGCCGCAACATGTGCTGTGGATCAGTGGATAAGTCCCCGGACTGTGAACCACGAGGTCCGGGATTCGAATCCCACCGCAGGACTAGCGTCCTTTGGCAAGACGTTAATCTACATTTGCCACTCTCAACCCAGGTGTTAAATGGGCACCCGGTAGGATGCTAACGTTAATGTCGTTTGCTTAGCATTGTGAGCGCCACAGCCCATTGTTGGAATACTCCCCAGGGAGTGGAGAATGTGCATACATTGTGTGCGGGCAAGCCAGAATCCCATGAAGGGGGTAATAATATATATAAGCGCTTAGAGACATCGCCGATGTATTAGGCGCTATATAAAAGGGGAATATTTTTATTATTATTATTATTATTATTATTATTATTATTATTACACAGCTTTAGGTAATGTGGTTAAATGAACAAATCAAAGGTAATATTAGTGAAACAAAATTGTGTTAAAAGTGTAAACCTTGAGAATAAGTATTTTATTTTTTTTTTTATTTTGCCAATATTCTGTGAAATTACTTTGCATATATTGCATATATGAAGGCCTTCGAAGAGCGAATCGTTTCTGGGGAAATTTCTTTCATTATATTCTTCATAAATGGCCTAAAAAGAAAGAGAACGTTGACAATTTCTTGTTTACCATTATCAGAAATCAACCTTTTCTTAAAAAAGAAAACAATTCTTCGCGTGTGTTACTTCATGAGAAATGTTCCTCGTATTATAGAATAATTTTCTTAGCTCTTGATATAATGGGTAATTTTAAAATAGCCAAAGTGTGAAGAACAAGACATACCAGTTTAAAAATGGCTTTAAAAATATGTTTCATTTGTGACCCGACGCCTCAAAACCTACAATAAGTCGCCAAAATTATTTTTTTTATATACATTTTCTGAAAGTAGAGATTCTCAGCTTTCGAATGGTATATCACTTCCCTAGTTCGCTCAATAATAACACCTTTAAATATCACATTTAGGATCAGTATGTAACCAGCAATCAATAACTCATATTCAGAGAAAATGGCCGTTTAAATTCGGAACAAAAGAGTGCTAAACCTTCGCTCTCCGTGTGCGCCCAAGTAAAACTGGGTATTCAAATGGCCATAGCAACCGGTATGAAGGGATTATCAGATTAGGCTGAATTTTGGCAAGCTGCTCCAGGAGGATCTTTTCATTACCCAATGCAAAAATCAATTTAATACCTTTAGAGGTAAAGTAGTAATTTGGCATTGAATGAAAGTATTAAAAATTTCGGCGATTTCGATTTTTTAGCTCGACAGGTGAAAAAAAGGAGTCGTTTCAAAATGCCACAAAAACATATTTCAAAGTCGAATTACGACTCACAAACTTGAGACATGATAGAATGATAATGAAACTACCCATTTCTGTCCAAAACAGAAAATCGACTGATCCAAGCAAATTTACTATTTTGGGCTGTTTGCTACGTTGTGGTCCGTGCGACTTATTGTAGGTTTTGAGGCGGCGGGTCACATTTGTTCTTCTTCTTCTTTGTTGTGCTATCAAATGTTTTAATTCATCATCAACTTATGTAACATGAAATTTGTTATGTTTCATCTCCAACCGTTCTCATTTTCCTATTATGTAATATTTTTGAGACACTCTACACCCCCGCACACACACACACACACACCTTCTGACATACACTGACGCTTTATAATGTAAGACCCCCAAAAAAGATCTAAGAAACATTTTACATACCACGAAATCATTACGAGTAAAATAGCAGATTGCTACTACACATGTATGAATCTTTTCTCCAGAACAAATCATGAGAATATTGTTTAAATAAAGGAAATTGGGTTACCATAAGAAAATGATCACCCCGGCTAGGATACTGTTCGCTGCCACTGATATTCCGAAGAGAATCCAAGACAGGCTTTGACCTCCTGAATAAGCGAGTGAAGTGACGTCATATGACATCATTGTGACACATGTCTCTACTGTTACATCTGTCACTGAATCTTCAACAGTCTCTGAGTAAGAATAATAAGGAGAAACATTTCAAGGCTCTAGCAACATTTGTTGATATTCAATGAATATCCGTCCCTTGAGCTTCTAACCCAACCCCCCCCCCCCCCCCGCCCCCGAAAGTTTAGAAACTCAAGTATGATCAATAATATCTCTATTGTCATGGCATAATCATCGCAATGTGTAATTTCATTAGAAAGTGTATTTATTACTAATACCCCATTTGTTATGATTTTGCGGTCACTGAATGTGCAGTATATCGAAATAAGGGGCAAGGACAAAAGTGAAAAGTTGCAAAATGCACTGCTCTTGTTCGGCTTTGCATTCTTAATTCTTTGAAAAGCTGCAGGGCTGCTGTGTCGTAAGATGATCCTCCATGAGCGAAATACACATTGTACTATAAACATGCACGAACATAATTGCTTGTTTGTTTGTTTGTATTTATTTCCGTATTAAGAAAACCACATACATTTCATAAAATACAACGTATACATGACCTTAAAAAAAACGGAGGATGACCCAATTCAGCAGTATTTACAAATGTCACTAAAGTCGAACAAACATGCAAACACTAAAACTTTAAAAAGGATCATGCGTTAACACTCAAACATACATGAGTGTTTGAATAAAAAAGCATTACACTTAATTTCACATGAATTTTTCGAGTCTGTAAAAAAAAAACAAGCACAAGAAAAACTTCAAGGACTGAATTTATTTTTTTGTTCATGTTTGATACCAACTAGACAATGCATGAATTTCATTTTCAGGATTATTTAGAATTTGGCATTAATGGAGGGCCAGTTGGAAAAAATAGCCCTACAGTCATTTTCAAAAATCACACTCTCTAATGTCAAAAAAAATAGAGTGTTTGCCTTTCGCATCCGTGCTTCTTAACACTTCCTTATTGCACACTCTATCTGTTCATGGGATCCTCAGTATTTTTCTAAAAAACATTCACATTCAATTTCAAATTAATTCAAATTAAAATGTATTTTCTTCTATCTTTTGTGAACATTTAACATTTGTTCACATAGTACAATATAACATAAATTAACAATTTAAAATTAAATGAGTTTAAATACAAGGAAGAAGGCGCGAATCCCAGTAAGCTTACACTTGCAACGGGCACTCCTGAAAACACAAGTACACTATAAATAGAAGAAAAGAAGAGAGGCATAGACAAAGAGAGGGAGAGAAAAGGATAACGATATTCCCAGCTCCCCAGGTTTAAAGCTGTATATAATCACACATACAGGCACACACGCACACCCCCCCCCCCCCCCACACACACACACACACACATATATATATATATATATATATATATAGTAAGATTGAGGGTTTAATGGTTGCGATACCAGATTCATTTGACCGACCGATTGACAAATCTTCAACCTCATTAATTAATCGGTACTATGAACACTTTGCAAACATTTCAAAAGGGAGGAAACCTCTGGATATTTTTTTAAAGCTTCGAAACCATTAATCTCTCGTTATCATTTCTCACAATTATATTAATATAAATAATATATATATATATATATATATATATAGACACCTATCTCGTACAGAAAGGCGAATCCTAAACAAAGCGGTTTATTCCGTTACAATAGAATTTCGACGTTAAAACAAAGGCGAACAATAGGGTGAGATAAATAGGGATTCACCCTAACGGCACTATATATTATATGTATATATATATATATATATATACATATAATATATAGTGCCGTTGTGTATATGTATATATGTGTGAGTGTGTGTGTGTGTGTGTGTGTGTGTGTATTTGCACCAGGTGATAGGGAGAAAATTCTGTTTGAATGACTTACGAATGATTATTGCCTGTCCTTTTATCCCTTCAAAACCTTCTCGAGTCAAAGACAAACGAACAGTGTAAGCCATAGACGGGTAAAGACCGGTGACGTTGCATTGTAAAAAGTCACACTCCATTGTGGACCCCGGTACCCTACCATAACAATCTGCAGCAGGTACGATAGTTGCCTGTTGAACCAAAGATCCGTTGCCGGAATAGACGTACACGTTGTATGTCGTTACGGGTCCATCTCCGATATCTGTTGTGGAGTTCCATGGTCGCCATCTTAAAGTCACGTGATAGGGCCCGGACTCATACACTTCAGGTAAGGAGGAGACCTCAGGTGGAACTAAAGAGGGTAGATCGGTACCAATAGGATATTCTGACATTTAATTGATGGATGGGGACTCGCTTTTCCGAAAGATCATATTTCCGAAGGTTCATTTATCCAAAGGGTCACGATTCCGAAGGTTCACAATCATCCAAAACGAGAGAGTTCTATATCATTTTCGGGATAATGAACCTTCTGCATTACGAAACTGCGGGGGATAAACTATCCAGAATCATTTTAAAAAACAGGTAAAACAACATGTAACCATATACTCCTATGCTTTGACAAGATGTGAGTGGAAATACGCGAAAAGGAACTTATTAGTGCTATTTTATGTCAGTGATGTTAATGATATACATGTATGAGTTAATAATATTGAGGATAAAGATAGAAAATCGAAGCCCATGATAACCAAAAGTCTCTCAAAAAAGATGCATGTTATACTAGTTCGACAGATTTTATAAGATTTTATTTCCCACATTTATTGTGTGAGTACGTAACGCGCAGGTTGTAATTAGCACGCGCATTTTAGACTATTAAAAAAGAAAGATGGCTCTGCCTGTATTAATTGTGAATATAGTTTCGACAAACTCTTTAACCCCCCGGTTCACTTATGTGAGCTTCCTTTAACTTCTAAACAACAATGAATTACTAGTTTATTTTTAAAAGAAAATTACCTAAAGGTCTTTCACACGCGAATCTCAGGTCACAGGTACATTCACGCCGACTCCAACCAAACGTTGCTGATTGATGAACGCACATCCCTCCGTAGCCTTCCATAGTTCCATTACACCAGGCATTAAAGCTTGATTAAATTGAAATTTTAAAAATGTATTATCTTCAGTCAAGTAGGCTATAAAAAAGTATGAAAAGCCATACAATCATTGCATAGATAAAATAACAACTGAACATAAAACAACGATCGCTAGTGAAATATGATATATCTGAATATATGTATTATATGGAGAACACGATAAAAACTACTTTCGAAAAATAAACTCAGGACAATTTCAATAGCACTGTCTATCACCTTTAGAAATGTGTGAACATTACAATGGTGTATTACATAATTCGATTTCTATGGGCAGTACAATAGGTATTTGAAATTGAGTTTATTTTTCGAAAGTAGTTATTATCGTGTTATATATACATATATATATATATATATATGTATATATATAGTGTGTGTGTGTGTGTGTGTGAGTTTGCTTAGCAGTATGTTCGAGGACATTTTCGGACAGAGAACAAAAAAAAAATCATGACAACAATGGTCCTCGGAAGCCGGACAATAGTCCTCGAACGTCGAACAATGAATTTGTGCTTTATTCCGTCGACTGTCCGAGGACGAGTAACAATAGAGGAACAATAGTTGTCCTCGGAAGTAAAGCCATGTAAACCTGTGTGTGTGTGTGTGTCTGTGTCTCTGTGTGTGTGGACACTCGATATCGATGGATAACATTACAGATATCGGCTCATATATCAGACTGTGGTATAATGCTTACATGTCATTTTGAATGCAGCTCCCGTCGTTCCACTGAAATGCCCCACCTTGTATATCAAGTCCGAGCCAGTATGATTCACCACCAGCGAGATCTAGAAGAAAGTTCTACGCGAAAATGGATGAAGGGAATAAAGAGAATAAATAGAGTAATCTTAATAATGTTACCCAACAGTCCATTCCCCACTCTTAGTACACAAACACACACCCCTACAGTATACATATATATATATCTCACTTTCTCCTGGAAAAGACGCCAGTGAGCGTCGAAAATTTGAGAAATAAAACATCAAACATACTGGCTACAATGCATTAACTGTGTGAATACGCTTTCTTTGTCTTTTCCTACGTCAATGCCAATACGTGAAATATCAACATATTATAATAAATATAAATATATATATATATATATATGTGTGTGTGTGTGTGTGTGTGTGTGTAATGGTGCGTTTGTTTAGCATTATGTCCGAGGACATTTTCGGACAGAGAACAAAAAAAAAATCATGAAAACAATGGTCCTCGGAAGCCGGACAATAGTCCTCGAACGTCGAACAATGAATTTGTGCTTTATTCCGTCGACTGTCCGAGGACGAGTAACAATAGAGGAACAATAGTTGTCCTCGGAAGTAAAGCCATGTAAACGTGTGTGTGTGTGTGTGTGTCTACTTTATTACCTGACAGATTCAATAAAGAATAATTAACTAATTGTTATGACATTTTATCGTCATATTATCGTAAACAATATGAAGGCGACTGCGTCTCCTTTATCCCTCCGCCTGAATTCAGCAAGGTTCATGAATGAAACTGTTCTAAAAATATTGTGATGAAATAAACCTGAATAAGATGCCTACCATTATATGTTAAATGACCTATTTGACCTTTGACCTACATAACCTATAGTGTTATGACTTTATATCCTGCTAGTGAAGTATACAAAATAGTTGAGATGAGGTGATAACGAAACAATTTATTTGACGTTTGACCTACGTAAACGAAATTTGGTGGCACACTAGTACCATATTGAAGTTAGAGTGCCTTTATATAGAGAGTAGCGACATGGACGTCTGACTTTTCTGGACACGAAATGGCGTTTGAATTCTTTCTATTGAGAACACCCAGGTGCTCATCGGAATTGAAAAGAAATGTTGCATAGCAGTGGAAACAAAATGGCGTTCAAATCAGGAGTTGTCGCTACTTTCGGACTGACGAAGCCGACCGAATCTCGCACGAGAGCTCGAGCTCAGGCAGAGCGTACATGTTGCGCGGCGACCAGTCTGTCCGACGTTAGCGCCCCTCGGGGCAACGGCATGATAACCTAACGATCACGGTGCCCTCTCGCGGCATAAAAACGTCCACAATCTGCGGTTGAGTATCCCTTTAATGGCTCAAATTGTTCAAGAGGTATTGCAATAAGGAGGCTAAAACCTTGATCTCTGTGACCTTCGACCGTTGACTAAATTACCCCCAAAATCTTATCAGTTTGTCTTACTACAGTGATGCATACTAGCTCCCTGTTTGAAGTTCATACCTCAAATGATTCTTGATAAATAGCGCAAAAGGGGCTAAAATCTGAAATGTCAGTACATTTCATCTTTAACCTACGTACCCCAAAATCTAATTAGATCGTCTTCCCATGGTTCATAATATGCATACTAGTACCAAGTTTGAAGTTCATACCTCAAATCGCGGTAACGATGCCAACACCAGAAATTTCATAAATTGACCTAGGTGACATTTGACTTTTAACCTACGTACCCCAAAATCTAAGTAGCTCGTCTTCCCATGGTGATACATACTAGTACCAAGTTTGAAGTTCATACCCCAAGCCTTTCCTGATTCATCGCGCTAACGAAAAAGCAGGACGGACGGACGGACGGACACCCGAAAACATAATACCTCTGGCACCAACTTCGGTGGGCGGAGGCATAAACTTCAAAACAAAAGCTGATACCTACTGTTATTGCACTTAACTCGTTGACTACTGAATTTTCTAATTCCCATAGGCTTAACACATGGCCCAACCGGGTCCAGTGGGCAATGGGTTAACACGATATCTCCGTACAAATCAGACCCAACTTCGGAAAACCGAGCACAGGTCTATACTCAGAAAACGGCGTATAGAGCAAGATGAATATAGAACCCTCATCGTTCAGTGCGAGACAGTGTGTACAAAAGGCATGGGGGAAAATCATGCAATGTCGACCTGCTGTTAATTATATCATTTTTTTTAAATAATACTGCGGATATATTTATTTCAAATGTTTGTCATTTGAAAGTCATTTCATATGGCGAATCATTCACGGATTTTGAAGGTAATTGACATGCAGCATTATTTTTAAGAATATATATATATCGTTGGCAGGTTGACCTTGCAAGATTTTTCCCATGCCTTTTGTACACACTGCATCGCACTGAACGATGAGGGCTCTATATTCATACGCCGTTTTCGGAGTATATACCTGTGCTCGGTTTTCCGACGTTGGGTCTGACTGCCATAGGCTCATAGATATTGCTTTCAAGCATTTAAAATACTGCAGTATGTATACTACATGTATATCATGGGTCTTCAGAAACGGAAGTACCTGTATTTCCAGTGTTTTCGGTTGCGCAAGTTCCCCACCTTGTGCTTGACAAAACTTGCGTGCAAAGAAGTATGACGTCATCCAAGATTGAGATACATAGTAGAACCTTCCATTGAAATGTGCCCAGTCCTGTTTCAAAATGGCTGGAATGGAACGTATGACGAAACTGTTTAATCATAGTTAACTCGAACAAAGAAATGTTCTACCTAGATGCAAAATAATTTAACATTACTAGAACTTTTCATTGCAATGTCCCCAGTTCAGAACCTGCTGACATTAAAGGGGATATCGAAATACATATTGGAATATATACTTTTATAAGCTTCAAAGAAAAGTTCAGTCATTACTGTTATCTTTCACAAAATTTTCAAACAAATACAGTGTTAAAAAAAGAACGTCAACTGTCATTCGGATTTTTATTTTAAATCTTACTTTGAGGTTGTTCACATATGAATGGTTTTATCGCGGAACATGAGGAATCAATCCATTGTCCAGTAGTGGTAAGGCATGCACAATCTTCACCAGGAGGGCTGTTGTTTGGTTCATTTGGCGACCACAGGGAAGATCTAAATGTGAAATTTGGAACCATAATACACAGTAAGTCTCAGAGCGATGTATTCGACACTGATTATGCACATAATGGCAAAAGCCGAGAAAGGCTCTGTGGAGCCTAAAACAGCCGAAAGCACCCAGAAGCCTACAAGCCTAAGTAAAAGTATAAAAGTATAAATAAAAACAGTGCTATAGTAGTAGCGGTGTTAACACTAGTAGTAGTAGTAGTAGTAGTACACTGTAGTAGAAGTAGTGGTAGTGGTTGTAGTACTATTATTAGTGTAGTAGTAGTGGTAGTAGTAGTACTACTACTAGTTGTAGAAGTAGTAGTAGTAGTAGTACTATTACTAGTAGCATAATAAATAGTTATCTATTAGTAGCAGCAGTGTTACTAGTATCAAGAGTACTTGTAGTAGCTGAAGTAGTACATGTAGTTGTAGTAGAAAAAATAGTACTAGAAGCAGCATTATTACTATTCTTGCGATTGATATCTTTTTCCTCTCTCTCTCTCTCTTTATCATCTTGTGGTTTGGAAAATTGATTATTAGCGGTAATGCAGAAATACGCGATTGGCATTATATCTTTTCATTTAACTTCATCATCATTATTAGAAACACGTAATTGAAACCTACTCTAAAGTTGTCCCGTCTATCCATGCAAATGTGCCTTCCGATGCTTCATCAGTCAGTCCGATGAAAAGGCATGTGAAACTGTGAACCATTGTCGCTCTGGTCGTTAAAAAGTTCTATAGGAAGCGGTGAAAAGTATACGTAAGGTTAAATATCTTTGTATCATTTGTGTCATATTTTAATGATATCTAATGGGATAATAAAATTACTCGTATTTAAGGTGCCTAATTTGATTAATTAATTATTTGTGTTGGAAACTGAAAGTCAATGAGGGATTATTCATACATAGTGTGCTGCTCTTTTATTGGTCAATGCCAGTAGAAGACAATTATTATGGATGTAGCATATTGTGCAACTAAAATGAAATTCACGTAGCGTGTTTTGGAATTAATGTCATTTTTATAGCCAGATACTTACTTTGTCATAGTAAATTCAACTGTTTGATTTGTCAGTGTATGTTTTGTTACCACTGCTTTTTATTGTTTGTGATTTTCGGCAGGATTTAGCTGATATACACTTAAATCATTCTATGATTCAAAAACCTCATAATAATTTGGGGGGTTTCCTATTCACTGGATAATCAACAATTCAAAATAGCTTTCTTTCATAATCAACATCATCTTTAAAAAAAAAGGAATACATACATTAATATCTGCAGACTTGATCAGTGCCAAATCAGCTCCGTGATGCTGACAGAAGGTTCGAGCATCTGCGAAGGACCGATCCAGCCAAGGAGGAGAAATAAAGTAAGCTGTATCTCCAAATGATGCCTTACTGCTATGAGCGAATACTGTAATGATAAAAGTACACTTAAGCGGCTTGGTGGTCTGTATCATGCCCGTATAGGTTTTTTTTAAGAGGTCACCCAGGCACCTGAGAACCACTACTCTATTCCAGAATTATCCGACAAACAAAATACAAAACAAAAAGACGTCACATTTTTGGATGCCATTCGACAAAAAATGTCTATTTTAAAAGGAGTCGCTGAAAACCCGACAACCCATACTTCGTAGGGCTCTGTTTATGCACCTTCGTCAGCAACGACCCTGTCCAGATCTGCAGTTTCTTTAGTACAAAAAGAAACGTGATACCGTAAGCAGAATCAGTATAAACGAAAGTTAATGGTTTGAATTATTTTGTCTTTACGATCGAAAAAGCGGATACAATATACTCATTTGGACTTGCAAGTTGTCAGTTAAAATCGTATTTATTAGGATGTTTTTTCTATTCCACGTGGTTGCCTGTAATACTAGTGTCATTTATTAATTAAATTTGGAGAATATTTGCATTGACCTCATGGAACTGTTTCTTACATCGTGTCCGTTCACATATAAAAGAAAGTTCTGCGTCAGCTGATCGGCTTTGCCATCCTAACTCAGGAGATGACGGTACACAGCCCCAATCACTCGGTCCATTCGGTTCAGTTTGAGAATCCCAATCGGTAAACCTTTAAATGAAATAAGGGGAATCCAAACTTGATGGCAAGTTGTTCTGCTTTATATTTTCCTTTGTCAGTAGGATAGAATTTCGAGAAAAAATTCAACACAGTGGCCAAGAAAAAAAGTTTTTTTTTTCTTTTACATTCTTACAAACTTCATGCAAGAAGCAATGGGCAGAAAGCGTGAAATGAGCAATTCCTTAGGCAACAAGTAAAGGTTCATCAAGTAGAAGCCATTGCAAGGTATTTCCCGTGTCAAACGTTCATGATGGCAGTTGGTATCGGTTTTTAGTGTAGAAAAGGGTGTACAGGTCCTAAAATCGGCTCAAGCTAGCTGCCACGAGAGAAAATAAGATCAGTAGCGCAATTTAACGTACATGTAATTATATTCAATAGCTTTTTCCCCTCACTTTGGGAATTTGCCGTAGACTCGAACGGACTTCTTCAAAGATTTCTTTTTTATTCTGCATCCTTACTTCGAATCAAAAACCAAAATCACCTATATGCAAATAAACGTCGTATAGCCGCTAAACTCTTGAGTTACATATTGAAAACATCTGTTTTCAATATTACAAGTAGATTTTTATGCTATGACCATGATGACTAAAAAGTAGGCTATTGCTAGTCTTGGAAAGCATTTGCTTGAAAGAAAACTTGCTAGGAGGTGTTTGGTTAGAATATCGGTATATGGAAATAAATGCGTGGGCAGTGGTGTAGTGGAGCGTATACGCTTGTATACGCCGTATACGTTAAAAAGAAATTGGACTTTCTCGGGTATACGCGCGTATACTTAAAAAAAATTATCAGGTTTTAAAATAAAAAAGTATATACCGTACCGTATATAAGGAAAAAAAAAGAATTGTATGAAATTTATAAAAAATCGTCGAAATTCATACTCTGTGAGTTGTGTTCCACAGAATTAATTTGTGTTGGCGATCCATATACTCGACAAACTTTTGACAAATCAAACGTCCGTATTGCAATATGATAGCGTATTATTTTTTACGTACATCCGATCCATATTCGGCCGGGCCCGCGGCGCGCGTGTGATGTGCATGTGGTGGACGGCGTGTGCCCAGCCCGAGGCCACTGGCCGGCGCGGCTAGGTAGCAAGTGCGAGGCTAGGCTGCTAGGCTAGGCGCGAGCTGGCTATATGTTAGTCCTTTAGCCGCTAGGCCATCATCATGGCTCATGCGCCGTACAAAATATACAATGTACAACTTCAAGGCCAAATGAGGCGGAGCTGATTTCGTGCAGTGGCCAGGTCCCAACTAAAGAATTTCAGCCTTTCAAGTTTGAGGAAAATTGAGATGCGTAATTGATATGCTCTAAGACTACGGGTAATTCAAGGCATGTACTACATTGATTATTACATTTGTGGGTAAAGTGTTGTTACATTTGTGGGCGTTCTGTGGGTGCAACATCCCTATGCATACATTTTTTTTTGCATAAGAAATTAGAATTGCAGAACTTTTAGAGGGATTTATTTCAAAGAACAATTCTAAACAAATATATTGTGTTCATATGTTGTTTCTCTGCAGTTTTCCTCAGTAAAATATCCAAATACTTTTGGATGTGCGTGTATAATCAGGGCAATGTGAATGTTACATTGTATGAACTTCAAATCTATACTCATCTTTGCACTTCTAAAACGAATCTCAAAAAGCATAACTCAGTTGTAGTTAATTGTTAAACAGTTCGTTGTGTTCAATTACCAAAACTGCACTGTTTGCACATCAAAAAGTTTTTTAAAAAAATGTTATTAACATTGGGTATGTATCTTCATTGAGTATTTTGCTCAAGCTCCCAACAAAATGTATGAAATGAGTAAAGATGTTGTGCACTTGTACATTGCCTCTTTAACAAACAAGACGTTTGGAGGTTACAGTGTGTCTTATAAAAATCTGTATTAACAATTAAATAATTACCTCATACACTTTATGATAGCACAACATTTACAGGTGATGAGAATTTGCAGAAACTAGAACTAGAAAATCATTATTATGACAACGGTTTGATAATTTTTGGATTAGTTTGTGCATTTTAGACATATGGTTGATGCAATGATTGGTCTGAAAATACGACTCACTAATGCTTGATGCCTTTTGCAAGATTTAATTATATTTTGATGTGATATTTATTGTGAACAAGATGCCTTTGAAATCGTGTTTATAATCAGGGCACTGTGAATGTTACACTGTCTAAACTATAACTTACTACTTGCATTCACTTCTACAACTAATGCAGGCTTTTTAAAAAGCACAACCACTGGCGTAGACAGGGGGCACAAGGGGGCCATGGCCCCCCTATTCAGCCACTAAAAAAAGGGAGAGCGAAAAAGCGGGAGAAGTGAGAGAAAAAGGGTTAAAAGGGCGCTACAAGCCGGGAAGGGGGAAATAACTCTCCTCTCCCTGCACCAACCCCTGTCACATACAGTGCAGTATTGCGTCCTAATAACTGAAAAGCAGTCATGGCGTCGAACTATAACTTGCCGCCTAAACAAATTGTTTGCTACAGAGCTTTCGCGCTTCGCGCGGGAAGGGGAAAACTCCCACTCCTTGCACCCATCCTTGTTACAGTGCAGTATTACGTCCAAAATAACTGAAAAGCAGCCAGGGCGTAGAACTAACATTTCGCCTAAAAAAGGTGCTAAAACGTTAGAGCTTTTGCGCTTCGCGCGGGAAGATGGGGAAACTCCTCCCAGTAGGCCCCCAGTATGCCTATATTGTTCTTAAATAGCTTAAAGGGTTCAAAATTTGAAAAAATAAAGATGTAATTGCTTTGCTCGATATATCATGTATGTGTCATATGACTCCTGCTAAATATTGCGCCCCCGATGTAGGATAAATAAAGTGTATAAAACAGCATTAATTTTGCAAAGGTTCAACTTTTGAAAGAAATCTCAACTTCAGGTAACCTCGCTGAATTTCTCGACTCTTTCTCAAGCCTTTCAGGGTTTCGTTAGTTTTGCCCCCGATTGTAGAAGTGAGTGAATAGAAAACCGCTTATCAATGCATAAAATTCGAGCTTCTCTACCGCTCAATTGCAAAATTTCGTGGGTAAAATGCACAAGAATTTGCGTTTTTTTAGGGTTAAAAATTGAAAAATTTGCCGTTCTGTCGCTTTGCTCCCTCGCTGACGTAGATATGTTTGGGCTTTTTGTGGGGGACTTCATTTTTTGCCCCGGGCGCCATAATCCCTAGATACACCACTGGCTTCTCTCCCTTGCCGGTCAAACCACCCCCCCCCCCCCCCCCCATGACCACCCATCGACACTCCTGTGCCCCCCCCCCCCTTGAAAAATCCTGGCTACGTCTGTGAGCACAACTCAATCTTATTTAATTGTTGAACAGGTGTCTTTAATATGAAAATTACACATACAAAAGTAAAACAGTGAATGTTATTAACAGTGGGTAAGTATCTTGAAGAACATTTATTTCAAACTGCAAGTATGAAATAAATATATGGTATATTTAGTTGCAGTACCATTTGGAGATCTATGACAGCGTGTCTTATAAAAATCTGTATCAGCAATTACATGTAAATGAGTGTTGCATAAACAAAAAAAAATAAAAATTATTATGACAACGGCTTGAATCATCTTGGATTATTTGTGTCTTGGTGATTTAGACATGTATAGATCTATAGGGCTTATGCAAGGGTTGGTCTGAAAAAAATGACGATGTTTTTTGGTCTGAAATATAACTCCCTAATGTTTCAAATTTTGATGCTTTTTGCAAAACTTAATTTTAACATTTTGAGATGATATTGTGACAGATGATTTGTGTGTGTGTGTGCGTGGGTGCATGTGAGGGTGCGTTTGTTTAACATTATGTCCGAGGACATTTTCGGACAGAGAACAAAAAAAAAATCATGACAACAATGGTCCTCGGAAGCCGGACAATAGTCCTCGAACGTCGAACAATGAATTTATGCCTTATTCCGTGGACTGTCCGAGGACGAGTAATAATAGAGGAACAATAGTTGTCCTCGGAAGTAAAGCCATGTAAACGTGTGTGAGTGTGTGTGTGTTTTCTTGTCAGGTCACGGGGGGGGGGGGCATTGTGTTTGTGAATCACCACCACATGAATCACGGTGCATCGCCTCGTCGTTAGCTTGGTGCTCTGAGGATGTATAAGGGAGTATACCCCAAAAAATATTTACCACTACAACACTGTGCGTGGGGGACATAAAGCTATTGGTATGGGATTTTTCTTCTTCATAATTTTGTCACAATATCATCCTACCATGGATAAAAATAGACTTACTGGGGTATTGTGCCATCTAGCCATTTATAATTCCCGTCGTTCTGCCTCTGAAGTCCAAACAAGTAGCAACTATCAGGTGACAGCGGTATCAGTCCTCTGATATATTCCTGTTATATTTTAAAAGAAAAAATGCTCTATCAGCAACAGAATTGTGGATTTGTGGAATAGTCTCCCTGAATATGTTATCTCAGCAACTTCTGTAAACTGCTTTAAGAATAGACTAGATAAATACTGGTCTAAAAATTACGATCTTGTTTACGAGCCAGTATAGGCTGTATGAGTCAATATCTTGAATCTTCCACACATTTTTGTCCTTTCTCCGACACATATTCGACTTGTTATGACATGTTATGGAAAATGTATAATCACACGATACAACAAGCTACGATCGATGAACAGGCATTCGTCCTATATCATCGTGGGATTATTTAAAGTAAGTAAGTAAGTAAGTAAGTAAGTAAGTATTATTTTTAAAAAGAAAAAGAAGAAGCGAACTAGCTATTGAATATGAAAACCAACAGAAACCCTCTGAATTTTCACCCAGCTTAAGAGAAAGCTTCAAACAATACCATATTAATCAAAGAACACGTGTTTGGGTTTGATCAGTGAGGGGCCAATTAGTCATATTTTCGTTTTAGTTGGCTAATTTGAAAACTTGAGAAACCTCTTTCATTTTGTTTTCTTTTGGGTTTTTTTTCTCACTTGAATAATGACAACTTCGAACCTTCTTTCTGGGATATCATGGAAAGTGGGGGTTGCAGCCTCTTCCCCCACCCCCTTCTCGGTTTCGCGGCGCATGCGACTTATGTGAGCGCAGAAGCACAAGTAGAAATTTTCGGACGCATAACAGGTCGCTAACTATAAGGGTGGCCTAGTCCACTGCCTGGATTGTTTTCAGTGAGCGCTCCATGATATGCACTTTACCTACTCTAGACTCGCACACATTATTGAGTCTGTTTTGCTTTCGGGTAAAGTGGGGTTATCGCTGTCTGTGCATAGCACGTGTGATAGGTTTTATCTGTGTCTCACATTTAAAAAAAGAAAGAAAAGAAACGGCCAGAATCTGGACTAAGGGTGGCCCAGAAAGAGTTCCACACCTGAGATCTGCAATTTTGACTTCATCATTGACCCAGTATCATAACTTTTTTGTTTATTACTAGAAAAAATATTTCCGAGTAAAAGTCTTCGACGTAATGAAAAAAAAATATATGATATTGTGTGTATGATTACAATTGCAGATGTCAGGTTTTGCATCTTTCTGGATCACCCTGTATAATACACCTACATTGATTTCAGCTGTCTTTATCATGGCCAGGTAACCGCCGTATCTCTGACATGTTGCACGAGCAGATTCAATGGTTTTCACGGGTCTCGCTTGGATGAGAAACTGAGAATCACCATATTCATGCCAGCGGCACCCATCTGAAAATGCAAAAAATATCTTTCTTTTTTTTTTTTTTTTATGTAACTAGTTAAGTTTAAAGTAATAATACCTCTACGAATATACACTTTACAACTTTGATTTGTTTGATTATTTTTCTACTGTTTCGTCGACTAAGTAATCGGGAATGTTTACTTAAGTATGCAATTATAGCGGATTATGATCCAAAGTATACCAACTGAACCTTCTTCGTTAGTAATATTGGAATTATCTTCTAAACAACCCAATGATGATTAAACGAAGTATATCGCCATATATATAGATGCGACGATACCGAACTTTAACATTTCGACGGCGTCTCGGTAAATTGTATAGCGTGAGGATTGACGAGACCGGAGGCAAAGGACGTAGCTGAACTTCAACTTTATTGGGTCAAGCTTTCGGCCTTCATGGCCTTCTTCGGGTTCTGAAGATTATAATACAAACATATATCATAAACTTCAATATACACACATGTCAGTGTGTGTTTTTATATTCATTTAATAACAAAATAACATGTGCATAATGATATTAGCATATACCTTCATGGCTACAGTTTATTACAAACAACTTAAATGAATGAATAATAAAAAACATAGTTTAGGATTATTGTACAATCCTCATATATATATATATATATCAGCCTTTGAATATAGCCTTGTAAAAAAAAACCTAACCTATAATGGTTAAAGAACCCTATATATGGAATATTTCTCACTTACCGATGGGTATTTGACAAATGTGTCGCCTCATAGAAGTGCAAGTTACCCTGTTCCATTTGCCATGTATGTGATCAGTCAAGATTTCTCTTGATATTATGACAGCACAGTACGGTGGGTCGTGGAAGAAGTACAGATCAGTATACCAGTTTCGATACCTTTATTAGTGCATCAAGATGTACAGAAGGAAACTCATGACAGATATCATAGTAATAGTAGTAGTAGTAGTAGTAGTAGGAAGTATTGGATACCTTAGCACAAGGCTAACCTGCCACAAGGTCCATATCATATGACGACTCATACCCCAGTCACACCACCGATACCGACACGAGACCGATATATGGGCCCCGTCGTATAAATAGTTGCAAATTATTAAAATTGATTGCAACTTGATATAAATCACAATCCCGGTCTCTTTTAGTACAGATTTGTGATTGATATAAGCTGCGATTGATTTAAATCGATTGCAACTCTTTATAAGACCGGGACCAGACCGAACCAACAATTACATTAGCCTGGATGGAGAAGAAAAGGTCAGTTTAGAGTCGGTGTGGAGTCGGTTTTGCGATGTGACTAAAGTTTTAGTAGGACTACGTAGACTGCATCAACAGTTCAAACTTTCATTTATTTTATTCCGGGATGACAGCTCCTCCGCCTCCCGCTTATGAACACACGCAATCACGCACACGAATACAACGTTATAATTTAAGCTCCTTCTTTTAAGTTTCTTACAGTCTTAGAGTCGGACTCACAGCGATCCTAACCTTAGCCCATGCGCTCTCTACCTCCAAAATTGATTCCACATTGTATTCTACAGGAAACTTCATAATAATATTTAAAATTTTGTAAAATTTATTTAAGTCTTCTTCACATCGTTTTAAAGTGGGAAATAGAAATTGCGAATTAAGGAATACATACTGGAGAAATTTGGAGCCTAGTTAGAATATTGAAAAATTGTATTTTTATTATTTCATTACTATTAGTTATTTTTTTATCTACTTACATTGGAGTTGTGCCATCAATCCATTTGAACGTTCCATCTTCGTCCATATCCTCCAAACCAATATAGTAATTGCCGTAACCAGCTAATAGTCTGCTGGCTATGAAATCCTGTTTATGTCCATATGATGGTCGATGATAAAAGGATAAATTCCAAATTATTCACCTCCTAGAAACACATTCTATCAACAACCATGCAAAGTTAGAATAGAACAGACATCCCATACTCGAGTTATCTTGTTTTGCATTCAGACATTCAATCACAAAACTGATTCCCAGAAAAACAAAGAAAAACATGAGCTCATATTTGGCATTTTGTTGCAAAAGTTGCGTAGATTCAGATGTATGTGGAATTGCTGAAAAATAGTAAAGTGATATATATATATTCCTATGGCCTGTAGATGGCGCTAGACTGTCAATTTGGTCAGAGCCATCCATACATTATGGATGGCTCTGAATTTGGTCTATCGGCCACATAGGCAGTGATGTACCCTACAGCATGCAAACAATATTATAAAAATTGATGAATACTTCATGGCAAATTTTGTGAATTTTCTGCCATTGTTTAAGACTTTTGTTCTCGGTCACGTATGAAGAATAGTACATGGCAAGTTGAAAGGTTACTTAAAATTTTCTGTAGAATCTGATTTTTTGTGCTATATCCCCTATTTTGGGGGTGCTGAACATGAATTTACTTGTTGCCATTTTTCTAAATGACGTCTTCTGCCGTTGCCATGGTAACGAAATATTTTCTAAAAAATAACATATATCTCTTAACAAACAACATAAAAATATAATGTTAGTGATGAAGTGTATCAATTTCAAGCTACCCGTTCGATTAAAATCAAAGTCTCAATTGTCAAAGGGCATGGTTACGCTAAAAAATGGCCGTTGCTATGGTAACGCCTAAAAATTTCCAGAAAAAAGCAGTTCTGTAATGAAAAATCATAAACATAATAAAAGTGTATAAATATATATTTCATGCCAAAACTTTGATTTCCATCAAAGTCTTGGTCATATTTATGCCACAACATGGTCGTTGCTATGGCAAAGACATGGTAGAAATTGGTATTTTAAGAAAAAATATAGCTTTTTTTGTATCAGCACAAAAATCAAAACATAATAAAAATGACTAAGTACACATACTTTCCACTTTCAAATTCTTTAGGTCTAGATGTAGATTTTGAGGTAAGTCATGCCTGATTGGACAGTTGCTATAGCAACAAAATGATGCAAAAGTTAAAGTAGGTATGAATGGCTTATGCAATCAATAACAAAAAAATGTATAGGCTAATATACCCAAAACGTACCCCATCCTCTTAGACACAGTTTCATCCATTCTGTTATTTTTTGTTACCCAGAGGAATCAGTTATCATTATGTGCCTATTTGCCATCAAATTGGTGGTGGATGTAAGTGCTAGAGACGTTGCCATGGTAACAAATTACTTCTCAGAAAATAACATATTTTTTATAAATATAAATACATACAACGTAAATACATGTCGTTAATGTCTCAGAATATCTCTTTCAAGCTGCACATTACTTTGCAGTTAACATCTGACTTATCCAACGTCATGGTTATGCTCCAATTGGCCGTTGCCATGGTAATACCTGAATTTCTGGAAAATGCCGTATATTTCTGATGCAACAACGTATAAACATAACAAGTGTCTCCGTTTGTCCGTTTCATGCTCCAAATTTGATTACCATCACAATCTTGGTCATACAAAGTCTTACAGCAATGTATTTATACCATAATACGGTTGTTACCAAGGCAACGACCAGGTTGAGACTGATATTTTGAGGGGAAAAATAGGGTATTTCTCTATCTTAACAGTTACACAAAAACATTGTCTAAGTAAGTAGTAAAAATGTCTAAGTACAAAAATTTCCAACTCTCCAATTATTTTCAATAAAGATGTATTTTAAATATATTTTTAAGGTAACGGTCATGTCTGATAGAATAGTTGCTATGACAACACATTGATGTGAAAAAAAATAAAGAAAGTATGCTCGACTTATGAAATCAATAATAAAAGTGCATGGGCTAATATGTAGAAAGTGTACTCTCGCCCGTGACACAGTTTTGTCTAATGGGATCTACCAACAGACTCTCTATCATAATGGTGGTGAGTGATAAATCCAAACATTCCAGAGACATTGCCATGGTAATCGATCAGTTAAATTTTGAAATTATAAAAGAAAAAAAATGTAACATAGCCTTTACATATATCTAAATATAACATACAAAAGCATAATACAAGTGTCCAAGAATATATAAAATGTAGTTCAACGTACCTCTTTGATATTCATTAAATTGTTAGTTATTCATAGGCAGCTTTATGGCAAAACATGGCCGTTGCTATGGCAACGTCCTGATATGACATTATTATCCTACCGCTGCAACCATGACATCACTGAACGACTACCAGTCACAATCATGTCTACCAACCGTTTATTTGATCATACTTACACTAACAAGATACTGGCCAAAAATGGGCAAAGGTCCTGCTCCAACGGATAAACACAATCCTCCCTCAAATGGACATCAAACTCGCTGGCGATAGTAAAAAAAAAATACACTGAAAACAAGCGGAGTAAATCTACTTCAATACGTACCTGTCGTATTAGACACTTTTTTCCTTTATCTTCTTCTACTAGCCTATTAGCCTTTTGTAGCTCTCAATGTTATGAAAATATTTATGACCTGAACAGCCTGCCTAGATAGTGTGGGCTTCAAAGGTGTCTCTTTTGATATGGTTAATGTGATATAATTTTATTATTACTTACTAATAACAAGAGGCAATACATTTCAATATTTACAATATTTATAGCAATTTGAAAACATTAAATACATAGATCGTGGTTAAAAACAACAAAAAAGAATGGTAAAATTAAACCAGTTTCCGATGGCAGTTTTGAAAATGAATGGGGAATGCCTTCCTCATGTTCCTACTTTATCAACTATATTTTCTTCACTGCACCACTGCAGTAAGCCTTAGTGCCGAAGAGGAAGAGGAAGATGACAAATGACTACTCTGAAGATCCCAGAGGATGTGCAGTCAGAGAACACCTAAGAGCTGCTATGGGCGAGTTCCGTGCTGATCCTTCGGAGAGAAGAAGAAGTGTGTTGAGGATAGGAAGGAAGAACGTGCCAACTACACTAAAGCTAGGGAGGAGTCCTTGCTGATTGAGAAGATCAGGGGAGTTGACAGAGCAGCAGACAGGTGTAAGAGCATAGAGAGTTGGACTATCATCAACGAGATCACGGGGAGGAAGAGAAGGAGTTCGAGTCAGATCCAAGGAACAGGCCCTGAGGATAGGAAGGGGAAGTGGCTGGACCATTTTAAGACCTTACTAGGACAACCCCCTCCCACAGATCAGAACACCAGGGTGATCAGGGAGCTATTCAAAGAAATGGATATCAAGACGACCCTTTACCAGTGAGGAGCTAAAGAGAGCCAACGTGGGGGAATTAAGGAGGGTAAGGGGTATGGAGATGACGGAGTCTCACGGGAGGTGATGAAGAGATGTGATTTTAGTGATATCAGCCTTGAGTTTTGTAATCAGGCACTGGAGAAGAGTGTTGTCCCAGATCAATGGAGCATAAGTAACACTGTCCCAGTACCAAAGAAAGGTGACCTCACTGACACCAACAACTACAGGGGTATCTCACTAACGTTACTTGCTGCAAAGATCCTCAACAGGGTGATTATGAACCGAATCCAGCCAGAGATTGAGAAGCAGCTCAGAGACAGCCAGAATGGCTTTAGAGAGGGAAGATCCACCACTAGTCAGGAGGATTCTTGAGGGTGCCAGAGCAAAGAGCCTCCCTGCTGTCATGGTGTTTAATGACTTAAGAGAAGCCTTTGATTCTGTAGACCGAAACTGCCTGATGAAGATCGTACGGGCTTATGGAATCCCCAAGAAGATGGACCTGATATCCCTGCTGTACACAAACACCAATGCCCAGGTCATCACACCCGATGGGCTGACAGATTTCACCCTGAATTGGTGGATGACTTCCTGTACTTGGGAGCAAAGATCAGGAACACAGGGTGACGTTGTGGATAGGGTGAGGAAAGGCCTGGGCAGCATGCCACAGCCTGAATTCAGTATGGGAATCAGACCTCCGTAAAGACCTAAAGATAAGTCTCTTCACAGCTACGGTGGAGTCTGTTTTGTTGTATGGGTCAGAGACCTGCACTCTTACAAAGAGACTTACTCAGATGGTTGATAGGTACTACACTAGAATGTTAAAGGGTGGCTCTGAGCGTCAACCAATACGCAACGAGATTGAGGAACTCGGAGCTGTAGGGAAACCTTCCAAAGTTCAGCTCAAATGTAACCCAGAGGAGATTGAAGTTTTCAAGTCATGATCAAAGGCATCCAGAGCTCACACTAAACTGAGTGGTCCTGTGGGGAACCCCTTTATGGAGATGTAAGAAGAGGGAGACCGAGGAGGACATGTCGATTCATTAAGGATGGACACTGGTCTCCAGGAGACGCGAGACATCGCTGAACTCATGAATGACAAAGGTTGCTGGAAAGAACTTATCCATTCATCTCGGAAGTTCTACCTGACTTGATTGATTGTTCCATTACAAATACATACTGTTCTGAATATTCAGACATTACCATAACAACGGTCAGTTTAGAGCATAACCATGAACTAGGATAATTCAGATGTTAATTGCAGCCTAACTTGTTGCTGGAAGAGATGTTCTTAGATATTAACTTCATGCCTTTACGTTGTTTACTCAAAGATATTTTACTTTATATGGAATTAATTTGCTACCGTGGCAACGTCTCTGGCACGTTAATCCACCATCCTTTTTTATGGCAAAGAGGTAGATAATGATATTGATGGCCGAGACATCTGGGTAACAAGAAAGAACAGAGTGAGGAAAAAAATATGTCCAAGGGGAGGGGGTAGATTGTAGGTATATTAACAAATGCACTGGAATGAATTTCATAAGCCACGCACACCTACTTTAACTTTTGCATCATTTGTTGCCATAGCAACTGTCCTATCAGGCATGACAATTACCTCAAATCTACATCTAGACTGAAAAGAATCATAAGTGGTTAGTATGTGTACTTAGGCATTTCCTATTATGTTGTGTGTTTTGTTTTGATTCAGAAATGCTATATTTTTTCTTAACATACCAATTTCTACTATATCATTGCCATAGCAACCACCATGTTGTGGCACATATATGACTTTGCAAGACCAATATTTTGATGGAAATCAAAGTTTTGGCATGAAATAAATATATTTAAACACTTTTGTTTTTAAGTGTTTATTGCAGAAATATGCTATTTTCTGCGTTACCATAGCAACGGCCCTTTTTGAGCATAACATGACTTTTGCCAACTGTGATTTTGATTTTAATTGAACGGGTTGCTTGAAATTGATACACATCATCACTAACATTATATTTTTTGTTGTTTGTTAAAAGATATGTTATTTTATTAAAATATTTCTTTACCATGGCAACGGCCGAAGACGTCATTTAGAAAAATGGCAACATGTAAATTTTAAGTATCCCTTAAAATTGTGACGAGGAGCCGTGTACTAGAATGTGCAGATTTTAAAGTTTAGTTTCCCTTTATTTGTTCATGCTGATTTTTTTAGGACATGAAAAGCAAAATACACAGTTTCAGAATATGAAAGGAACAGAAATTTGTTATATTAGTTGAATTTTCATCATATTTGGGTGACCCCCCCCCCCCTTATTCTATCCTCTTTGCTTTCATTATGTATTACTTTGTGTTTCTTATTTTACATAATTTTCTCTTTCTTTATGTTTTTCTTAGTATTTTCTTTAATATTTCCTCTTCTCTTTCATTATGTATTTCTTTGTTTTTCCTTTAATTTATCCTCTTATTTTTCCTGTTGTATTTCTTTCTCTCCTTTAATCTATTCTCTTCTTTCTCCTTAAGTTTTTCTTTGTTGTTCCTCTTATCTATCATCTTCTCTCTCAATATGTATTTTTTTTGTTTTTCCCTGATTATATCCTCTTCTCTTTCCTAATGTATTTCTTTCTTTTTCCTTTAAACTACCCTCTTATTTTTCCTTATGTATTTCTTTGTTTTCCTTCTAATTTTTCCTCTTCTCTTTCCCAATGTATTTCTTTCTTTTTCCTTTAAACTACCCTCTTATTTTTCCTTATGTATTTCTTTCTCTCATTTAATCTATTCTCTTCTCTTTCCCTATGCATTTCTTTGTTTTTCCTCTAATCTATCCTCTTTTCTCTCCTTATGTATTTCTTCGTTTTTCATCTAATCTAGCCTCTTCTCTCTCATCATGTATTTCTTTTTCTTTTTTTTTTCCTTTAAGCTATCAACTTATCTTTCCTAAAGTATTTCTCTGTGTTTTCTTTTCTATATTCTGTAAAACTAGAAGATTCCATTCCCACATGTGCAGTAGAAGCGTTCGAGCGGACTTGCGTTGTGCTCCGAGCTACCGCCCTATTTCGAAAGCTCGCTAATGTATTTGCTATCACATGACGTCCTTTTGAGGGATGGGGAGGAAAAGGAAAGTTGAATTCAAAAGGTATGGTGAGGGTAAAACGAAGGAAAAGAAGATAGGACAAGAATCATATGATGCATATAAAATGTGATTGAACCCCTTACACTAACATTATGAGGACAGAGTAATCTCATAATATGTTCAGTTACACGATTGTTTATGTATTGCTTCTAGTATATTTTGGACAGTGAACGCCCCCCCCCCCCCTTTATAAAATCCTGGATCCACCCTTGATGGTAAACGTACGTTTTGTTCGGCTGATGTGATCACAGGCATATCACCTCCCAGGCTCTGACAGTGGGCTCGAGTTGCAGAGAACGTCCTGGACTCCAAATCATACCTATGGTAGAATATGTAGCGATGGCCATTAAACTCATCCAAATCTGCTGTAGAACACACCTGGCTTTCAACTAAAAATTAAACATAAAGACGATTGAGTTAATGAGCTCTGCAATTAAACTGTCTGCCCAGGTATGGTCCATATCTGAGGGCAGCTATAGCTTCATTCACCTTTTCACATCCGGTCAATTTGTGCCTTATGTGTTATTTTACGAGGACAGAACAAAGACTGATTCAACTTAAAGAGGCATAAGTTGTTACACGTATTCTAAAAAATGGACTTGTTCGCTATTCGAGCAACTCTTCAGCCTCTGATGAGTGGTGCGAAAAGTCTAAAGAAGATCCCAAGAGACTTGTGAGCGCCATTTAATACCAAACCAACGACAACAGCAGCCATGTTTTAACCCCAGCCTTCTTCTCCTCTACAAAAAGATTAATCAGTTAACTAGTATTCAACTCATAATTATCAAAATCTGTCCAGAGTACACATTAATACCATTATAGTGAAAAGCTTACAATCACAATAGAAAATTTCCCAAATAATTTGTTATACAATCATAATTATGCAAATACAAGTGCATGTATCTCTCACAAACTACAGCACATGAACCCCCCCCCCCCCCCCCCCTGTAGAGCCCACAAATGTAAAAATCAACCACAAATGTAAAAATAACCACAAATGTAAAAACATTGCACCCGCAAATGTCAAAATAACCACAAATGTCATAACATGTCAACCACAAGTGTAAAAATAACCACAAATGTAATAAAAATCGCCCGCAAATGTAAAAATCGGTTTAACCACAAATGTAAAAACATTTCGACTACAAATGTAAAAATTTCCATTTTTACCACAAATGTCATAACATGTCGACCGCAAATGTAAAAACTGATTGCTTGCATAGAATGCACCGATATAAGTTATCATGGTAAATTGCCACTTGGTCTAATGCCAATTGGTCTAATAACCAAAAGGTCTAACATCATTTGGTCTATTCGCCCATCACCAATTCGTCTAAGCAACATTTCGTCTAATAACCATTTGGTCAAAACACCACTTGGTCTAATAATCAGTTCGTCTAATGTTCACTTGGTCCAATATCTATTTCGGCTAAAACCAGTTGGTCTAATAACCAAATGGTCTAATCATCATTTCGTCTAATAGCCATTTTGTCTAAACCCAGTTGGTCTAACACTCACATCGTCTAATCATCACTTCGTCTAATTTTTTTCTAATCATGTAGAAATTAATTAAGAATTAAACATAAATGCTTTTACATGATTTTTAAAAGAATCAGATGTTATGCACTTTTTGATGTCTTCAGGAAGGCTATTCCATAATTTAGGACACGCATGGGCAAATGATCTTTCCCCCAAGATCTTGCGACTTTAGGGATCACAAGAGAACTGGAAGTGGATGAGCGCAAAGATCTCGCGGGGGTGTAATTTTGAATTAAAGAAGTATTGTATTGGGGAGCAGAACCGTGAACGGAGTGAAAAGTGAGCAACAAAATTTTGAAAATAATGCGATGTTTGACAGGGAGCCTGTGTAGCGACTGCAAAACAGGGGAGATATGAGTACGCTTGGTGGGCAGAGTAACAATGCGAGCCGCAGCATGGAAACGCTCAAGGAGTCGTTGGCGGTGACGGTATGTTACCCATGACCAAGGCCTTACGCAGAAATTTTTTCCTGGAGGGGGGGGGGGGGGGGGGGCAAGATGATCGCTTTCAAAGGAACCCATAACTTGAAGTCTAAAACCCAATTTAAAAAAGTATGACTTGGTGCCCTTCTTCTGGTGCTTGTTGTTCCAGACTCTGTTGTAGAGTCTGCCAAAAGCGCTGTTTGCCTTGGTCAGTCTGTTATCTACTTCCCTGTCGATCTTGGCATCTGATGTGATGGTGCACCCCAGTTAGGTAAACTGGTGAACTGCTTTTAACTCATTATCGCTAATGGTGATGTGAGGGCGGTACTCCTCCCGGGGTGCAGGCTGGTGGAGGACTTCCGTCTTCTACAAGCTGACCTCGAGTCCAAAGAGCTGCGCAGCCGCTGCAAAGCAGAATGTTAGGCGCTGCAGGGCTCTTTCAGTGTGGGCAGCGAGGGCAACGTCGTCGGCAAAGAGAAGGTTACGGATCAGCTGCCTTTGACAGACTGGCATCAAGGCGGTAGCGGATATACACGTCATCGTCATCGTCGAGGTCTTCTGTGGCCTGCTTGAGCATCATGCTGAAGAAGATACTGAACAGGGTCGGTGCCAGGACACAACCCTGTTTTACGACGTTGACGATGGGGAATGGAGGTAGCTGTTTAACCTGACTTGGCCGCGTTCATCTTCATGAAGTATTATGCTTTTAAATGATATCTTGATGGCATCCATCCATACATGCTTTACAGAGCAGCAGCATTTTGAAAATGACATGTACAATCTCAGTTGTGTCGGATTTGGGTAAAACCGTGAAAACGTTAGGATCAAATGCGAACATGAACCAAATGTAGCATTACTTTTTAGTAGATTGTGTTCATATGTTTCTTTTAATAATTTAGGGTAAGGATAATACCCTCATCATAAAATAAAGCATGGTCAATGTTTTGTCGATGTTGGGGTAAAGAAAAGGCATGTTTTGTATTGAAATTTTACTTGCGATCGAAGACAAAAAGGTGATAGAAAAGGTGATATTTTTCATAAAAGTAAAGTAAGTGGCACTTTCCATTGCCAGGTGGAAACACAAAGTAGAAAGGACATATAAGGCAGAAAAAATATCAAAATTATGGCAATTTCCCACCTCACATGGGGCACTTTTTCATCGTTTGAGGGATATTTATTGATTTTGGTAATTTTTGGGGCGTATGCCCATGCCACCACTGGAAAATTAGTATTGACCCGTGTTGTATGAATTTCTAATTGAATGCATGCCATCACGCAAGGGAATTTCACGTACCATATCTCTTAAAACTGGTATTTCTATTTATTCATTTTCGCATGTAATACTAACGTCTTCACGGTTTTACCCAAATCCGGCACAACTGAGTTTTTACATGTCATTTTCAAAATGCTGCTGCTCGGTAAAGCATGTACGAATGGATGCCATCAGGGTATCATTTAGAAGCATAATACTTCTCGTTTATGGATAGTAAAAAAAATATTGTCATAGAGCACATGATGTGGTCACAATAACCTTTTGTTTTAGTGTTTCCGTTTTGGGGGGACGCACTGTACATTGATACTACAGAGAGACTGAGTGCTGGTAGAGAGAAAAAATCAACAACAACGAAAGAAAGAAGCCACAGAGAGAGAGAGAAAGAGGGGGGAAGGGGTGAGAGCTGAGGGAAAAGATCAGACTCAGTCCAAGAAACAATTGTATGAGGAGGAATCCCATAGACTTACTGTAATTCTATACACAGGATGAATAATTCTCCACAGGTCCTGTGAAATTTGAAACACAATAATTTTAACATTTATCAGTGTTTTATGAGGAAAAGGCATGTACTTTCGCATAACTATACATTACGCTACTCTTTTGTCACAACATGACTGTGATATTTCTTCATATAAAGTGCAGCCCTATATTTCACAAGCGATCAGATAAAGAACTTAGATGGTATGAATAGCATATAAAATAAAAATAAGTTTTAAAAAATAATGGACAATGATGTTAAAATAATGAGTAGATTTATGAGGAAATGTCACGTACATGTACTTTCACAAACTAAACATTATATGCCCTACTCTTTTGTCATAACCTCAGCGTGATATTTCCTCAAACAAAGTGCAGCCCTATAAATTACACAAACGATGAGATGAGGAACTTAGAAGGGAAAAGTATATCTTAATTTGTAAACAATTTTTTAGGCATTTTACTCCCAGTGTTAAAGATCGTATGCTCGATCTGTAATGAAAAACACAAGTCAGAAAAAAATGAAACCAGCGGGATTCGAACCTGTCATCTACTGCTTGCCGGGCAGCGACTTAACCACCAGGCTATTCTGGTTCACGGCCAAGTCACGATGAACTGGAATCAAATACCCAAGATCCTCTTCTTTCTGACTCATTAATATTCAATCGGTCCGCCGTAGACAATGGTTAGTAAACGAAGAAGCTTGATGGGAGGAATTTTTAATTTGTAAACAAATTTTTTAATTTTTTTAGGCATTTTACTCCCAGTGATAAAGATCGTATGCTCGATCTGTAATGGAAAAAATGTCTAAAAATTTCTTTACAAAATAAACATTCCTCCCATCATGCTTCTTAGTTTACTAAATTATATCTTTTTAGAAAAGAATGGACAATGATTTTAATATCATGAGTAATTCTATGAATAAAAGGACGTACCTTCTTTCTATACATGATGCTATACGGTACTCTTTTGTCACAATCTCAGTGATATATCCTCAAACCAAGCACCGGAATTTTCATACACAAACAATTTTATAAAGAACTCTGAATAGGAAAAAGTACATTCAAAAAGCAAGATACAGAATTAAGAAGATTACTAAAATGTTTTTGTTATTTCAAACATATTACAAAAGAATGGATAGAATCTTCGTACCAAGCCGGAGAGGAGATGAAAAGGACAGCTGGACATTATTTCATAGCAGTTTTGTACAAATTCATTTACGTTTGCATGTCGTTATCTCTCCTTTGCATTAAAAATCTTAACACCTTACATCAGTGATAATATCAACAAAATTCAGTTTTCATTTTGCTCGTGACTTTTATGCTGTTATTATCTTTTTAAAAACACAGATACAAACAAGGACCAAAGCAGTGGCGTAACTAGACCTTGGCTTGTGTATGTGTGTGTGTGTGTGTGTGTGAGTGTATGGGGGGGGGGGGGGGACATCTGAGCCATTGGTGATCAAGACAAAATCCTTTTCCAGGACATAATTTGAGTCGGAAGGGTGCGGGGGGGAGGTTAGGATCGGATGTTCCTTTAAAGGGTAGAACGCACATTGTTTTAGGTCCTCCAAAAAGAAAAAAAGATCCTACGAAGTTATTTTTGAAAAATTGACATTTTAGTCATTGTGTGTTGGAGCTAAAAGGAAAGTTGACCGCCGCTACATCACAGTGACCTACCGATTCGGCCAATTTGAAATTCCCATAGTTATTGTGATTACAACTTTTAAAAAATTACAACTTTCTTATCGTTTGCCCGATTTTGTTCAAACTTTCACTATTAAATCTGCTTCTCTAATTTTTCTGCTTTCACACAAATTATTACATAAAGGTTGGATTTCCCTTTAACCGATCTATTCATAATTCGCAATTTGCTTTTGAATTCCTTTTATTTCTTTTCATTGTAGTGTCATTAGCAAAAGCACAATGTGTCGTAGATATTTGGGAGCGAAAGAATATGAGTGAGCAAAAATTTTGGCCTCATGAAGTTTTGATTGAAGTTTTTGGACAGGTTTAATTCTTTATCATGAATAAGCTATAGATTTATATGTTTGTATGTTATTACTTCGAAACAATTGCTCCATAAATGATTGAAAGAATCTGTCATTATTTGTCCATGGTTGAAAATCTGTCGGGGGGGAGGGGCAAGAGGGCAATTTGCCTTCAGATACGCTAGTGGACTTACATATTTTGTAGATCCTCACCGACTTCATGTCACACACATGGTGCTCAAGACAAGACGTGATCAGACCATAGTACAGAGTCTAGTTATAGTTCTACTCGTAAACTCTATGGATCAGACTAACTGAATATTATGTCCAAAATTTTATTTATTTATTTTCCATATTTTACTTAATTTTCACTTTTCAGTATTTCCTTAAATTTTCTTTGATTTTCCTGGATATTTCTTCAAATTTTCCTTAAATTTCCTTGAACTTTTCAACTTCCTCAATTATTTCCTTGACACTTTCAAAATTCCTTATTTTTCCTGAAAGAAATTTCCTTGAAATTGGAAGCCCTGTGGCATGTAACATAAAGAGATACAATCAATCTTACGATTGATATCAATCGTAAGTCTATGGCAAATCATGTACTGAAGAGTTACAATTGAACGTAAGATGCTCAGCTTATGAATAATTCATGAAATTTGCGTTAAAGTTTATGATCAGCTCCTCGACCCCCACCCCCCCCCCCCCCCCGTCTCTTTAAACTGATCATAAAAAGGGAAACCACGAGTAAACCACTTTTTTTTGGTGTGTTTTTTTTTTACATTCACGGTTGACATGTTTTGACATTTGTGGTTAAGGGTGTTTAAATATTTTAGGGATTTTAATGGTCAGGAAAACCTCACACCTACGCATACACACATACTCACGCAGGTATACTTGTGTGTCTATCCCTTTGTTCTCTCTATTGTTCAAAATTAGCCACACAAGCCTGACGGAATAAAGGCATCTATTGTGTTTGACAGTCCAATTAGTCACACAAGTATACCTCTGTTGGTACACGCGCACAAACACATACATCTCATAATAACTTATCTCACATGGGTGCATTATGCAAGCAATGAATTTTTACATTTGCAGTCGACATGTTATGACATTTGTGGTTAAACCGATTTTTACATTTGTGGGCGATTTTTTTTACATTTGTGGTTATTTTTACATTTGTGGTTGATTTTTACATTTGTGGGCTCTACACCCCCCCCCCCCTCCCCCCCCCCCCCCCCCCATCTTTTTGGGGTTCACTTGATATTGACCCTTAAAATATTTCGATAAAAAAACACAGCACAAGGATTACGATTTAAAAAAATAATGATAAGCTTACAGCTGATGATATGAATAAGTGAAAATCTACTTAATTCTTAATTTAATACAAACCTTTTGCTGATGAAAATAACCATATCAGCGCTAGAGACCACAGCAACGGTTTGCCACAAAACTTAGTGACATGCATTTCACTGATTGTATGTCACAAAGTTTTATCGCTTAGATTTGCTCTTGAAGACGATGCAAGCCGGTTCTTTCACGTGCAAAGCAAGTCCTCTCCTCAGTAATTCACGTTCGTATTATCCGAGTCAGAATTAAACCTTGAAGCTACATGATTTGATCTAAACTTTAGATATTGATCAAGAGCTGAAACTGGTTAATGATTGTACTCTGTATTAAACATTGTATGCTGTATTTCCTCATTATTCTACACTGCACTTCCCTATGTATTATTTGTAGTGACACACTGTATGTACACGTATGACGATCTGCTGTAGTATGGATCCACATATTCATTTTGATATTGTTCGTTTTGGTGATGCATGTCAGTATCGCTTTCACTGGTTTCCTTCCTTTGTGACCTAGTCACGTGTCATGCGAACAACCGGAATCCAGATTAATGTTTTGCATTTGATAAACAAATAAAAATAAAACACTCAAAGAAGGTCACATCAGCTCTGTGAAAGGCATTGGGGTTACACACTATGAACACGGCGACAAAGAGAGCGGACAATTTATGCAGCTCCTCATTGTACCCTCCACAATAGCTCTAGTAAACAAAAGGACATCCCTTCACTGCTATTATGTGACACCTGTTCTACATATTTTTACAGGATAGCAATGAATGGATGTCCATTTGTTAACCAGTGCAATTGTGAAGGGTACAATGAGGAGCAGCATAAATTGTCCGCGTCTTTGTTCGTCATGTTCATAGTGACAGGGAGCGACAAGTCGCTATCTATGGGCGCTTTTACAGTTGGCTGCTCCTTTCTCTGGATCAAAGTTCAAAGCGACTTCAATTTATCGTGCGCAGCTAATAAAAGTTCGCACATTGACCCAAATTTGAGTAAACAAGATCGCGTGTTCTTTATTCCAGTATTTGAATCTCATTGGTCGGTTGCGTATGGAGGGATTCGAGTTAACGATCGCGCGAGGAATCCGGCAATAACATTCCTTCGGTAGCGCACGATTGGACCTGATTGTATCCGAATTTCCCCGAGTCAGGCCAACTGGTCAGGCCCATGGATTACGACTTGCCACTCCCTTTAATATATGTTCAAACCCACGCATCGAGGAAATAAGGTCAATAAATAAACACATTCTGTACATTTCCTGTACTCAGAGAATAGCACAAATTACCTATACCAGTCATAATGCATTTCCGATTAGTCGAAATCCTGAAATGAATATTTCATCAAAGAATGTTATTACTGTAGATGTGTCGTGGTCTAACCGATGCGGCACCAGACTGTAGATCTCATGGTTCGCGGTTCGAGTCCAACGAAAACCATCGGCTCTCTCTTTCGGAAAAGTGCAGTGGGTTCTATACATGACTCTCCTACAAACTGGACCTCCATTTTAAGTCCAGTCAAAATTTCAATAGGTGATTGATTGATTGATGAAAAATTTATTTCATCTCATTTTTTCATATAAAACAATATAACAATGTACAGAATCATGAAATGCAAAAGGGAACCTTCTGGAAAGCATAGTTTGTTTGTGTAGGTTCCCAAGAATAAATATAACATTAACATAATTATCTTTATAACATGGGATATTGGAAGTGAAATGCATATTTGAGAAAAAAAAATATACATATACATGTACATATACATATACATGTACATATGTATACACATACATTCACATATCTCTCAAAATTACATAATTAATCAAGTAGTCATGAATCCTGTATATATAATGAAATTTTCATAACAAGACGCTTTACACCGAAGAACAAATGATAAGACAGGACTCAGAGGACATGACAATACAAGACAAAACGGGACAAAACAAGACAGAAAAAGAAAGAAAGAAAAGGGGGAAAGCAGACAAACGTCAAGAAAAAAAAGAAACTGACAGGATAATACAAGACAGACAACACAGGACAAAATAAGACAGAAAAAGAAAGAAAGAAAAGGGAAAACGGGGAAAGCAAGAAAAACAAGACAGAACAAAGACAAAACTGAACTAGAAGAGGGGGGGAGTAACTTTAACTCATAGATGAATTGTACTTTTGAAATAAAAGTTTTTTAAACCCTCTACTGAAACTAAAGTGTGTGACCTTATTCTAATTGGAACCGGAAGAGAGTTCCACAGTTTTGACCCAGTAAATATAAACATTTTATTTGAAATCAATGTTCTTGTTCTTGGTAGATGAAAAAGCCCGGCAGACCTAGTAGGGTAATCATGAATATTGAGATTCTTTGCAAATATTGAATAAAATATATTGGGCAATTCGTTTCTATTCAGATTATACATAAATATTTCAAGATTATAACTATATAAATTGCTTATCTTTAGTATCTTATGTTTAAGAAAGAGTGCATCGGTGTGCGCTCGGTAGGCCGAATGAGATATAACACGCAGCGCTTTTTTCTGTAAAAGTAAAACTCTGTTTAATTGATAGTCAGCACAACTGCCCCATGCTACTATACCATAGTTTAAATGTGAAAGGATCAGTGTGGAATACAGATTTAAGAGTATACGGGTTGGGAAGTAAAATTTAACCTTGTTTGTTATACCAATATTTCTAGAAACGACTTTACAAATGTTATCTATGTGATCTTTCCATGATAACTTATCGTCAATGGTGATTCCCAGAAATTTAGTGTTTGAAACCCTTTTTATATTTGTGTGATCAAAAACTACATTACCTGGAAGCTCATTTATGATATTACTAAAAACCATGTAGTAGGTCTTTTTTGAGTGATAATTTGTTGGCTTTGATCCATTCAGAAACTCGTTCTAATTCTTGGTTAATTGTGGCAATCAAAACGTGTGGGTCTTTGTGGGAAAAGAAAATATTAGAGTCGTCTGCAAAAAGAAAAAATGATAAAACATCTGAGGATTTACAAAATCATTTATATAGACAAGAAAAAGAAGCGGACCCAAGATAGAACCTTGTGGGACACCACATGTTACATTTTTTATGTTAGAGTCGATATTAGCAATTGAAACATACTGTTGCCTATTAAGGAGGTAGTTCCTGAACCACTCCAAGGCTATTCATCTGATTCCATAATAACTGAGTTTATACAGTAGTATATCATGATTAATTGTGTCGAAAGCCTTGGAGAAGTCCAGGAACACCCCAACAGTATCTTCATACCTGTCAATCCCACTAGTAATCTTATTAAGCATTGTCAATAATGCATGTGTTGTACAATGTTTTTCACGAAACCCAAATTGCAAGTGGTATAATAATTCATGCGTATTCAAAAACCAGTACTTCAGATAGACATGTTAACAACGATATTGGTCGGTAATTTCCTAACATCATATTGTCTCCCTTTTTAAAAATAGGAATAACTCGAGCTAATTTCATTGCTGTAGGGACAACTCCAGTAGAGATGGACAAATTGCTAAAGTAAGTCAGGGGGTTAACAATTTCATTTAAAGTTTTTTAATTAAAACATTACTAATGGTATCATGCCCTGAACTATGTTTATTCTTTAACTCATGAATTATACCTGCAACCTTTGTCTCATCTGTAGGTGAAAAGTACATTGAGTTAGGGTTCGGATCCTTAAGAAAATCTGTGAAATGATTAGAAGAGTCAGGAATGATACTGGCAAGATTTGGGCCAATACCAGCAAAAAAATCGTTAAATGCATTTGCCAATCTTTGTGAGTTCAATAATTTCCCCATCTAAACTTATTTTTGAAACCGAACAGTTTTTAGGTTACCTTGTAAAACATTCTTAATAATTTTCCAAGTATTTTGTGCGTCTGTTTGGTACAGGTCAAACTGGTTACAAAAGTACATCGGTTTGATGACTTACACAGAGATCTTGATGTATAATATGCAATGCATATTTGTATCAGATTTGTATCCTTATATTACTATATTTCAAACATAGCATATTGGCATCAAGTTTGTATCATTATATTTATGTACTTTTCTTCTGACAAATCATCTGTCACCTACAAATGATTTTAATTTTTCTTATCTTTACAAATGTTATCCAGGTCAATGAACATTTACTGCTTTTTTGATTGGAACGTTATTTTTAAATGTAAATTTTATATTTAATACTTTGCATACATTTTTTTTTTTTTGCTGTTTTGTTTAAGTGTGTGTGTGTTTTGTGTGTAATTTTATCTGTTTGCAGTCTGTGAATGATTATGTCAACTTGCGATTTTTCCCTTCTTGGTAATGTAAATGAAGATTTTCCTGATGTGCAATATAATGCATCCAGAAATGGTTGTCATGTTAATCATTCTACTTGTAGTGAACCTTTTCAAGACAATGAGTGTGATGAAATTGATGATTTAGACCCAGATGAAATTTTTTATAATACATTTGCAAATCCTACTAGATATTGGTTACATGAGGAATTCAATAAAGATCCCAATCTTTAGAGGTAGTAAAGATAAGTTTAGTTTACTCCACTTTAACTCTAGAAGTTTGTATAAAAATTTTGATGCCATTAATTATTTTATCACTCAACTTGATTTTAATTTCTCTGTCTATGGTTTTAGTGAAACATGGATAGATGATAAAACACCATTATTATTTAATATAGATGAATATTCTTTTTGTCATAAAGATAGACAGGATAGAAGAGGTGGAGGTGTTGCCTTGCTTGTTCATAATTCATTCAATTTCATGGTTAGAACAGATATATGTCTGTCAAATGATCTTTGTGAATTTTTGTTTGTAGAAATTGTGTTTTCAAATAAAAAGAATGTAATTGTTGGTATTATTTATAGGGACCCAAATAAGTCCATTAAGGATTTCAATGCTAATATAAATGAATGTTTGGAGAAGGTTTCATGCGAAAATAAAAATGTTTATATTATGGGGGATTTTAACATAAATTTTCTCCATTGTAACACGTTAAATCAGATAAATGATTTCGTTAATATTGTATATAATAATTCATTTCGTCCCTTAATAGATAAACCCACACGAATAACCACCAATTCAGCAACTCTTATTGATAATATTCTAACTAATATAAATTGTACTCAAATTCAGACTGGTATATTCTACAGTGATATTACTGACCATTTACCAGTATTTCAAATAACAAACATGTCTCCCGAACAATCAACCCCCCAAATACCCTTATGTCCTTTAATCTATCACACTGATTCCTCCTCAATTAATTCTTTAAAAAATGATTTATCCTTTATTGCCTGGGATGAAGTTTTAGCTTCTGATGATATTGATAGTGCTTATGATAAATTCCTAAGTACTTTTAAGAATGTTTATGAAAATAACTGTATCTCCAAAAAAACAAAAAATAAACGAATAATCCGTAAACCTTGGATAACAAACTATTTATTGAAATGTATCAATAAAAAAGATAAGTTGTATAAAAGATTCTGTAAAAAAAGAAATGAGTCCACAGAAACTAAGTTTAAAAGATATCGCAATAAATTAAACACAATTTAAAAAAAGGCTAAAAAACAATATTTTTGTAACCTCCTGCAGAAACACAGAAATAACCTTTCAAAATTATGGAATATTATTAATAACATAATTGGAAAAAATAGGAAACAAAATATTTCAACATCTTACTTCATGAAGGATGATACTAAAATAACAGATAGTCAAACCATTGTTGAAGAATTCAATTCGTTTTTCTCTAATATTGCAACGAGAATTAAACCTAACCATGTTCAAACTTCTAATCAAAATTTTTCTTCCTTTCTGTCACAAAATTGTCAAAATTCTATATTTCTCAACCCTACAAATGAAAATGAAATAATAGAGACTGTTAAACATTTCAAAGGAACTAAAAGCATAGGATTTGATGGTATAAGTCAGTCAGTCATTAAGAAAGTCATACATTTTATTACTAAGCCCATTGTTCACATCATAAATCTTTCATTTTCTTCAGGTAGGGTTCCTAAAAATATGAAAATTGGCAAAATAATTCCTTTATTAAAAAAGGAGATCCTCACTTATTCTCAAACTATAGACCCATAACTTTACTCCCCTGTTTTTCTAAGATTTTAGAAAAGCTAATGTACAAGAGACTTATATATCACATTAATAAGAACAATCTTTTAAATAATTCACAATATGGTTTTAGAATTAATTCTTCATGTGATCTTGCCTTGGTTGATCTCCATGATTATATTCTTAATAACATGAATGCTAATTTACACTCATTTGGTATATTTCTTGATTTATCAAAAGCCTTTGATGTTATTAATCATAAGATATTATTTGCTAAGTTGTCTAATTTTGGTATACGTGGCATTGCTCTTAAATGGTTTTATGATTATTTATCGGATCGTTTTCATTATACTGTGTATGATAATTCTGTTTCTCATCATGAGAGGGTCCGGTGTGGAGTCCCACAGGGCTCCACACTGGGGCCTCTGCTGTTTCTGATTTATATCAATGACTTATGTAATGTTTCATCATTTTTTCATTTTGTCCTCTTTGCGGATGACACAAATTTAATTGCTTCTCATAATGATTTTGATCTCCTTTTAAAAAGGACAAATGAAGAATTGGTTAAGGTCTTTAATTGGTTTAATGCAAATGAATTGGTAATAAACTTTGGAAAAACAAATGTCATGTACTTTAGTAAAGAACATATAAAACGTGACATTTCTGCTGTGAATATACATATTAACAATACATCTTTACATTTCTCTAAGACAGTCATGTTTCTTGGTGTAATTTTAGATGATACGTTATCTTTTAACCAACATCGTTCTACCGTTGTAAATAAGGTTTCCAAAACTGTCGGAATTCTGTGTAAACTTCGTTTGATTTTACCAGAAAAGGAGTTATTTATGTTGTATAATTGCCTCACCTTGCCATATCTGCAATATTGTAATATTATTTGGGCGAATGTAGGTATAACCAAATTGGAACCCTTACATAAATTACAAAAGAAATTATTAAGAATTTGCACAAATTCCTCATATAGAGCTCATTCGCGTCCGTTATTTTTTCGTCTAAAAACCTTGAATATTTATGATATACACACATTTCAAATAGCAGCTTTAATGTTTCGCACAGTTCATAATATTATTCCTAGCAACATTTCCAAAATGTTCGTTACCAATAAATTCATTCACTATCACAACACTCGCTCAAGTAATAAATTTCATTATTCTAAAGTCCAAACTCAGTCATTACTTAATTCTGTCAGACACTGTGGTCCACGACTATGGAACAATCTTCCAGACGATGTAAGAAGTTCTACTACTATTAATTCATTTAAAGCAAAGTTGAAGAAATTATATATTGGATCGTATTCAGGATAACCCCTAATCTAACGATGATGTACATTTACCATTACCCCCCCCCCCCCCCCCCGTATGTTTGCTGGTGTTTGCTGATGTTTTTGTCTGCTTTCCCGTTTGTTTTGCTTTCTTTGTATGATATATTCGCTTTGTTATGTTATGTCATGTTTATATAGGGAGCTACGCCTTACAAGTTTTTTACAAAACTTTTTTTGTAGTTTCCTTTTTTTTCTCTCTGTTATCGTATATGTATATATATTTTATACTTTGAATGATTTTGCCATTGTTGGTTTTTATGATTGAGAAAAAAGAATAAATTGAACTGAACTGAACTGAACATCTTCTAAGTATACCAGTAAGTAGGTTCTTGTAATCAGTATACTTCTTTTTGTTCTTATCACATGGGTTTGAAATTGTTTTTAGATATAGATTATTCTTCCTGTTAATTGAGCGCAAGATGCCTGGAGTAATCCAAGGGCATCTTGGAATCTTTTTATAGTTAGAACGCTTCTTTTGTATTACTGGAAAACAGCTATTCATTTTAGCAGAAACAAGATTCATAAAAGAATCAAAGGCTTCACTAGCATTATGTATACTGTAAATTAGAGACCAATCAGCATTTCCAAGCTCTACTTTGAAAAGATTCATATTATTTTGAGAAAAATCACGTTGGCTATTAATAGTTTCTGTGTTTAATGCGGGGTTGTTTTTAATTTCAAAATGCGAGAAAATCGGATAGAATTTTACCGGAAGAAATGGTACAACGAGCATTTGTAAATATGTTATCAAAGAGAGTTGCCGAATTACCAGAGATCCTAGTTGGCTTAGTAATTAATTAATACGTGTTATACTGAAATTTTATTTCTTTCAGTTGTTTTGTTTCGGTTTTTTTTTTTTTTTTTAGACCGTTCTCATAAAATCGGCATAAAATCGGCAAGGCAAAAGAGAAAGTAAAATTTAGGATCTTGTAATTTGCCGAAAAGAATTATCTATGAAAGTCCAAGCATTAAATAATGTACTCCTGGTTTTCTTTTGCAGATTGGGTATACCACCCCCCCCCCCCCCCCCCCTCGCGCGATGCCCCTCGGGTTATCTAGTTTCGCAGAGGAGACTGATTTCTTTCGAAGCTAACAAAACGATGTCGAGATCAAGAAAATTTCAAATAGGCCTATGCCAAGAGAAATATTTCATTTAGAACTTTCAATATGAAAACACCATATAATGTATTAAAGGCTTATTTCATAGTAAGAGATTTAGCCTTGCACCATCAAAATGGATATCACTGATATTTGCCAACACTGCAAATATTGTTTTTATGTCAACTAACTTTATAGTGGAATAATACACTTCGCCACGTGAATTCACTGCAATGCAGAATTTGTAGGCTTACAGTCTATTAGATCTCCCTTAATGAAATGTGTGATTGAAATAATACTTTTATCTGTTATTTCGGAGATCTTTCCACAGTAAACTACCGAATTTAGTACTTCATTCCAAGTAAAAAATGATTTCGTGTTTGCTTTCATATTTATAAAATGTAGAATATTTATTAGTTTAATACGAATCGACAATATGATGTTTTCGGTATCTACAATTATGAATAGTGTGGAAGATGTTAATCATCGTGGTAATACAATAAGAGTATAAGTTGATCTGTTGTCACACGATGGAGCAAACGAGGGTTGCGACGTTTCGACCGCTAACTGCTAGTCTTCGTCAGGCAATGTGGACAATATGTTGTTGTTGTTGTTTTAAAATAGGCAAACTAGTCAATTTTGACTATTGTTGCCTTACTAAATTGCTCTTTTCACTTATACTTTATTTGTTGATCCGTGGGTCTAACTTTTAGTTAGAAAGGTACAGATTCCAGGATACCATGCAGGACCGCCACTCCTGCCCTGATTTTACAACGTTATCCTGACAAGCCCGCTCGAGGTGCATTTCGAGGGCGTCTTAGGAATACAAGTATTCCCTATGTCTCACGTGAGCAGGGGGCCCTCTTTCTGATTCCTCATAGAACCTGATTAGAAAATCCGAACATATAAAAGCAAAATAAAAGCAAATAAATACGTACACAGATTTTCTTCTTTTTTTTAAAGTAGAGTATATACTGACATTAAAGGGCCTTTCAATTAAGTGAAATGACAAGAAAAATGCACCTATACCTATAGTTAGTATATAACTAAGTGTTTCATCTTTAAGAAGCGTATAAAAAACAAATTATACAATATGATTGTACACATTAACATTCAATGGTCACAACATAAATCCTATCCGATTTACTTCGATTCCGTTCTCTTTATTTGGTTACACCTTACTATCACGGTTGCCCTCTTGGCAACCAATTACAAATCGACGAGTCCTTTTGAAATATCTGACGAGTGCACCTTGTGTCTTGACACTGAGATTCTCCACTTTGCGTTCCGCCTCAGAGACATTGCTCACATTTAATTGCGCAAGTAACAGGGCGCGTTGAATGATAAACCTAGGGCAAACATATAAAAAATGGTATACCGTTTCTCTCTCGTTACAAAAATCACACTTTGCAGTTGTGTGTCCTCCTGTCTTAAACAGGAAATCATTCAAACCCAAACCTGCCAAGCGTAATCTGTGAATCATTTTTTTCACCACTTTTGTCGGTGCAGAGATACTGAAATGATGGTTTTTCTGAGACCACTTTTTGGTATTTTCTTAGTTTTGAGTTTGACCTGTCCCATCTCTTCTGCCATTCATTTTGTATGAGAATTCTTAAAATGTGTTTGGTTTCTTGGATATTCAATCCACGACAACTCTCTCCAACAACTCGCTGCAAGCGCCTTTTATAGCGTAAGCTACGTTCCAAGGGAGCCGGAACCACCGCGCTGCTATTGGTCTGTGAAACCGACCAATCAGAAGCCGCGGACTGAGCGATCGGTGAGCGGGATGCGGACGTCGGGGAAAATCCCGTCGGTGCAACGGTAGGGGGCGCATGTCGGCGGATGGTGGGGAGCCATTCCTCCGGGATGTCAATGCCGTTATCTCTATTGATATTATTGGGGTGTAAACGGATTTGGATAGCTTCTTTAAAACTCTGTATGTACCAGTGCTTATCCCGCGCTACGCAACTTACCTCATCCCAATTGGGAGGGTGCTGTGCGCTCCAAGCATCCTCAGCGACTGCCGAACTATCTACGCGACGGTGCTTGACATCTCTGCGGTGTTCTAGCATTCTTTCGTTTACGGGTCTACCTGTTTCGCCGATGTAGACTTTGTCGCAAGTCCCGCATGGGATCTTGTAGACAACGCCGTCGAGTCTGCCGGGTAGTGTGGGGTCCTTAGGGTGGACTAGCTGGTTGCGAATAGTGGTGTGGGTATGCTATGATGTCGCGTATGCTATGCTTCTCTAGGTGTCGGCGGAGCTGGCGAGAAATAGAATCGACAAACCAACAACAGTAGACTTGTAATTCACAACTTTATCGATGGCTTTCTTCTTCTTAGCGACGCGGTTAAGGAAGGAACGCGGGTATCCATTCCAAACAAGAGCGGAAGCGATGTGTTGTTTCTCAGCGGCTGTGCACAGGGGTTTCGAAACAATGCGCGATGCTCTGTCATAAAGACACTTAAAGGGTCACTAAAATAAAAAAATAATTGGCCATTTTTCGTAGGAAGGTGTCATCAGGAGCCAAAAAATATCTATCACACAATTTTTTATGCATTCAGTCATATTTTATAATCATTTGAAAAGTACATTTTTGCTGATTTACACAGTCATAAGCCCCGCCCCTAAAAAAACCAATCGAAGCGACATCGTGATCACGTGATCTGTGACGCATGAAAAGTAAGGGAAAATATTCCACTAACCTATACCGTGCGCACCCGGAGGCCCCCGGCAGGCCCAGCCCGGTGCCGAGCATGATATTCACCGCATCGACCATTTGCATTGCGTATTTTCGTGTGTTTAATTCCTCACAATAAATTTGATTTTGGGACGCAGTTTCATCAATAATGCCTAATCGGTGTATAGTTGCGGGCTGTAGCAAGACCCCTAAAGATGGTGTAAGCCTACATCATTTTCCTAAAGATGAAAATCTACGGAAATTGTGGGTCACAAAAGCAAAGCTCACGCGGGCAGAGTGGAAAGGGCCGGCCAAGTGAGTGGAGTGCAATCTGCAGCGATCATTTTGCCGAAGATGATTTTGAGGATCCTGGCCTGTATTCCGAATATGGCATGAAGAGCAGAATAAGCTAGCTAAAATAAAAGATTCAGCTATTCCAAAGATCAGACTTGGAGTCAAGTCTTCCAATCTGTTTTTCAACGACAGCCGCTGCAGCAGCTTCACCCGTAGACCGAAAATTCTGTCTCTCGTTCGTTAGCTAATAAGACGACCTAACGATCGAGAGACTGCATTTGCGGTCTACTTCACCCGTAACTCCAGGGAGCTCCAACGCGTTGGAGCTCCCTGGAGTTACTTCACCCACGGCCCTTCACCGTATTCTACGAGGGGTTCAAACATATTATGGTCGAATTTCCCCTTGCCACTCGAGCTTCTTTGCCTTCGGGGTCTGATAAATCATCTGATAAATCAGAGTTCGTATCTGCATGGCTCAAAAAAGTCCTCCAAATCGGAATCGCGGGCACTTTTCCTCTCTCTATATAAGTTACTCGAATTCAGCCAAAATTTAAGTCAGTCACGTACTAACGTATTATGTAAAGCGAAGTAAAAAAAAAAAGCCATAAGTGAATTACCGGTAAGCAAAACAAAAGCGTTCACCAGTCGCTATGTACGAGGGGAACATAGTCACTGCCGTACTTTGTGTAGGACATAGTACATAAAGACGCATAAAACGGCTGTGCACGCGTTTATGATCAATGCAAAATTTTCGTTCGGCAAGCTCAGATGGATGAGAACATTGTTCAAAAGAAAAGCTAAAAAACAAAACAAGAGCTGTATATTTGGGCAAAAGCGTTTTCTGATCTTGTAAAAAATATATTGCTAATGATTATTCACTCCTAAGATTATATTGATTAATTTCCTTTTTTCATAAATTGTCCGTTGAACAGACGGGTCAAATACCGCATTCTGTGTACAATATTATATGCTGCAGCCTGCAGATCTTGTGCCTCTTACTTTTCATACGTCACATGGGGTTAGCCAATCAGCTCACGAGTTTTAAGGAACGGTCCCAAAACCTCTACTTTTCCCCCTTTTTCGCCGAAACGAGACATAATTTGGACAATCGAATGGCAGATTCGTGATTAGAAGGCCAAACTACATGGAAAGAGCACCCATTTTCTCTCTAATTTAGTCAACCTTTAACTACCCCGCGCGTGACGGATTGGGGATGATGCGAGTCATAGGCCAAATACTGATCGGTGTGTGTGGGCTTTCTATACACTGTGGTAGTGAGGCAAAGTAAGCAAATGAACTCACACAAGATACTATCGGGCGCAACGGGATCTCAGTTTTGTGGATTTTCGGCAATCCATAGATTCTAGGCGGTTGCTTCTGCGAGGGTATAAGCATACGGTATGTCGAATCATCGATATCACCATTCTTGTGAATACCGCGGAGAATGGTCGAGAGACACTCGGTGGGGTCTTTCCGTAGAGCGCGGTAAGGACCTGAACTGATCAAATCTGACATCTTATCACGGTAAGCAGAGGTGTCTAATACCACGCTAGCGCGGCCTTTATCAGCTGGCAAAATTATAATCGAGCTGTCTTCCTTGAGCGACTTCAAGGGTTTGCGCATGCCAGGAGTGACGTTGGACTAGCCCGCCAGCAGCACCGACGGGATTTTCCCCGACGTCCGCATCCCGCTCACCGGTCCGCGGCTTCTGATTGGTCGATTTCACGGACCAATAGCAGTGCGGCGGTTCCAGCTCCCTCGGAACGTAGCTTACGCTATAAAAGGCGCTTGCAGCGGCGATTTAACTGGGCGTTGTGGCTGGCGCCTGTAATCCAGCTACCAGTGGAAGTTATAAACTGATTCAGCGGACCCAGGTTCGAGATGAGTCACGTCTTTCGGATGGTGACGTTAAAGGTCGGTCCCAGACGTAAATAATCATATCTGATTGATACACGTCTGTAAAAACCCAATTACACACACATACACACACACGATTGTCCACATTGCCTGACGAAGACCGCGATCGAAACGTCGCAACCCTCGTTTGCTCCATCGTGTGACAACAGATCAACTTATACTCTTACAGTTATGAAGTTGTAACGCTTAAAAAAATTGAACAGACATGTATATTGCAATAATGACACCTCTCCAAATTCAATTACCGACTAACAACTGCACTCAGCCCTTATTTATGGTATTTAATCACCTAAAGTCTGAAGGATATAATGATACATAATATTTGTTCGAATATTCTTGAAAGGTTAAATGACATTACCAACAAACGTTTCAAAAAATTAGCGAAACGCTATTTCAATGAACATAAAATAACTTAAGTTAGTAAACGTTTCAAAAAATTAGCGAAACGCTATTTCAATGAACTAACTTCCTTTATAATGTTTCAATATATCACACTTAAGGTTCGTTCAAAATATAAAGCCGCCCCTTAAAAAAGAATTTAAAAAAAAAACCTCGGGGTGTGTGAGGTGAAGCTTACTGATCTTCACAATTCTTTTATATTATAACACACAGCTAAGTGAGTACACATGGGATCTTTGTTGCCTCTCATGCATCCCTATTTGCCGTTCATAATATACACCAAAAAAAAATGGCGGCGATTTACCGCGGCATATGTGAACGAGCCTGAAGGGGGGGGGGGGGGTACATATATTCCCTATTTCATTTCCTTACTAAAATGGTAAGTAAAATGGTTGATTTTGGATAAAGCAAAAATCAGTCATACGAAGAGCAACAATTCATATGAAATTACATAATATGTTTTCAAAATTATACTCATTGAAATCGTCAAAAGTGAAGCTCAAAAAAGGGGGAAATATAGCGTTTACATAAATGTATATTTTTTTAAACGTACTATGGATCTCCGCCATGACAAGACCTATCAACGCAAAATATTGCACGGACCTTGAAAATAGCGTAAAGAACACAAATCCATCGTTATTTTTAATGTAAATCTTTATTTATTTCAGTTAATATTATAATTTATGCAAATTTATGCATAAATATACATTTCCACCGATAATCAAGTAAAGAAGGGGCTTGGAGATTTTAATGCAAAAGTTCTTTCTAAACATTAAAAGCATTTTTACGTATTAGAAAAAACAATTACAGTGCTTTAAATTCTTATGTAGGCATATTCTATTGTTTTAAGAATTTCTTATGTATTACTTTGTTTTTTAACCTTAACTTTTTTATTGTTGTTTTAAATTTGCTGTTTCAGAGTGTTATCTGAACCAATATTAGGTTAGAATAAATGATAATTACAGCTTAACGAAGGAATTATAGGTGATAAAGTAGAAACATGAGGAAATGCATTTTCCCATTCGTTTTGTACTGACACGGGCTGACATGAGGTCACAAAAGTTCACGTGACTCAGTAACGATATGACCGCTTTTTGAAACCTTGGTGTCAAAGATGAGTGGTGAAATTTGTCCGTGGGCTTACAGTAAGGGCTAAATACTTCATTTTGCTTGCAATATGTGATAATGTATCTGCACTCAATTTCGTTGTCAATTATTTTTACATTGTTAACTGCACACTTTCTAATTTGAAAAAAAAATGAAAATTAAATTGAATAGAATTTTCAAATCAAAATCATATCAAAATTGTATGTGAACTGACCGTTATTTTTCTCTTATTTTAAAAAGTCAAGTTCAATGATTCATTGAAGTACATATTCTTAGGATTAACAAAAACTGAGTTTATGAAAAAAACTAAATTTGTCTTTATAATGTGCGTAACGTATATCAGGAACTGGTCAAAATTAAAAGTATAAGCTTGGTACGATATACAGTGTTTCGAAGGGAAAAAATATCAACAGAGCGATGTGGGAAATACATTTCTCTGCTTTCGGCATATAGACCACATCCTATTGACGGTCGAGTATGAAGGATTATACGGCACGAAGATGTTGACAAAGTCACAAGTTCACAGCCACCATCAGTTCTAATGAGAAAGACAAAATAATAAGAAATGGAGATGATGTAATTTGGTAACATTCTCAAAACTATATTTTTTCATACATGTGCATAATGCATTATCAAAAGTGAAACGGAGAGCATGGGAACGTTTCATCAAGTGTTTTGTCAGTGATTTTTACCGACAACTGTTATAAGCTACTGGAATTCTTGCATCTGATTGGCGGAGAGCAAATTTGTCTTTAACAATCACTGACAAGACACTTGATGAAACGCTCCCCTGGTCGTTATGGTCTTTCGTTTCTTTTACCCTGATATAAGGAGACTCCTGGGGAGCGTTTCATCAAGTGTTCTGACAGTGATTTTTACCGACAACTGTTATAATCTACTAAAATCTTTGCATCTGACTGGCGAAGCACTTGATGAAGCGCTCCCCACCATTGCTATGATCGGAAGTTCAAAAGGCACTCACAGAAACAAAGGGTAGGAGTGCAAAAGAATCTTAGTGGGGAAGTAGCTAAAGTCTATGAAAGGCTATGTGAAAATATCTATGAAACTGGTAACTGGCCTGAAGACTTTCTTAGGACAGCTGTGATTCCCATAACAAAAACCATTAATGCTACCAAACGCTCTGGTTTTCGTACAAAAATGTTGAATTTTAGAAAAATATATGGAGACGGAAGAGAAACTGGATGGAAAACATTATAAAATGGGGCAACATGCTTAGAGACATACTGGAAGGGAGGGTGGATGGTAAACGGGGAAGAGGTAGACCAAGAACTAGGAAAGTGTCATACTTCTCAGGTGACAAAAATATATGACATAATGAAGAAGAAGAATCAAAATATGGATGGAGAAATGTCTGACTAGATGGCTCTGGTATGTGGACCTACACCTGGCAGAACACTTGAGAGATACATAAATTGCATAGATATTATCACCTGTTTCTTGGTATTAGTATTTTGGAAAAATAGAAATTCCGAATAATCAAGTGATACAGGGGCTTCTAAGTATTCAAAAACGTAACACAAGTCCAACTCTTACTGAGCCTCGGGGCTCGCCCAATTCAAGTATTTTACTGAAACGTTAATGCCGCTTAATGTTCGAATATTTGCACCTTTTTTCCACCAATTGCAACAACATTATGGAAAAGGGATGTAGCAGGATATCAATTATCCTTTTTAATGATACCACACACATTTATTGTATTCAATTTTTACTTTTAAAAATGATCTTGTTCATTGGAAATATTGTATTCATGGTCATTTACATTGTGGTTAAATGTAAAAATGAACATTTCACATAATTTGTGTTAGTGAAATATATTTCATATCACATATTTAAAATGTTAAGAATGTTTCATTCATGCATAAAAGCTGAAGAGAAAAAAGGGCAACCATAAAAATTATATATAAGGCCTACTTACCTCAATGTCAGATCTATTTCTCTGTCCACACACGTCCTTTCTTCGCACGTTTGATAACAAAATCTCAATTTCAAATTTGCTTGACGATGTAATTACGGTTGGATTTGCCTGTCATGTAGCAAGCGGGCAGGGCGTCTTCATAATCATGACTAGACCTGAATTTGTACACCGATACTCTCACTCCTCCTATGGCTGTGTGAAATGGCATATGATCTTTCGCGTCTATAGAATATTGACTGCAACCTTGTACATTATCCTGAGATAGTTTACCGTCATTAGGAAATGATTCCAGTTTAGCAAAGATGACAACCGATGTATCATTTGCGACATAATTATGTCATGTGCTCGGAAATCCTCTTGTCAAAAATATCTACAATCGAAAAGAGTGTTGACAAACCCCCTCACTGGTTTTATTGTCCCCATAAAAATGTCAACCGTTTTTGCAGCCATTTCAAAATGTTCACCCTATGACTATTGAGAGTAAGTACTGCATGTACTGGTTATTAGATATTATGTCCACCCGATCGAATAATCTGATGTTCTTTCTGCCACTCCTTTTAAATTTATAGCGATAGCATGAGTAAATTGATTAATAATTGATTAAATGCAGACTGGGGAAATATGAACTTAGGAATGACGCACAGATAGCATCTAGTCACATGACAAAATTCATCCAATCCAATATATCATTAAAGCACCTTTCCCTGGAAAGAAAATAGGTGTCTTTGCTCTATGCGTTTTCGACCAGTGAAAACTATGGTTTACTTGAAGACCCATTGAGCTAAAAAAAAAAATAATAAGCAACCCATGTTCTCTACAAAAATAGAAAATAACTTGAAAATATTCTACAAAAGCTCCTAAAATGGAGCTTACTTCAGGTTTGTGGATAGCTGGTTCCACATTTGCAGTCAGCAGGTTATACGAACCATGATAAAAGATGTTAATGATTGCAGTAAAGGTGGAACGGGTTGTTCGATCTATCTAACTCCTTAAATAATACATTTGAGGTAAATTGGGCTACAGTGTATGGGAAATGCATGTTTAATCAAAGGTTTTAAGGACCTTTCGTTTTAAATACCCGGTTATCAAATATGAAATATAAATTTCTTATTGAAACGTTTGACATGACTGTATAACTTTATTGAGATGTTTAAGATTTCACAACCTACGTTTCATTCTAGATGGATAAAAACCATTCTTGTTTGTTGACCCAGTTTGTTCCTTCTTCTATTTTTTGTTGTTGTTGTTTTGTTTTTGCTTGCTTTCGTATCTGTTGCTTTTAGGGGAATGCCACTGGTCCTGTCCCCAGTAATAGTGATCATTTTTTTGTCATTTATGCTGACTGAAAACAGTTTAATGGATAGCAAAGTATGAATACAGGCAAACAACCACAAACACAAGCACTCTTGTTTGAAACCCCTTGAAAGCAACAAATTAATTATCATATTTATCTTTTTCTTCTTTTTAATCGTCTTTATTTTTCTTTAAGCACGACTTTCGAGAAGTCACCTGATGGGCAATTTCGATACCCAAAGGTGTATCCCATACATAGAAATCATGTTACGGATTACATAAAACGTCATTATATTTCATGAGATGATGGACAAGTATGAAAAGGGTATTGAATTTGCCTTAGGTTATTTTTTTTAAGTGTATAAAAAAATTTTTTTTTCAATACTGTAAGGTTTTGGAATCACCAAAATGAGGAAATATTGACACAGTCGCATGCGCTGCACACAAAGAAATGTTTATATGGGACTACACACACACATGTGGCAAGAAAGTTCAACCCAAGCATTTTTGCTGATTTTTGTCATATTTCGAATATGAGGGCAGTTTGGAGAGCAATCATTTTCAGGGAACATAAATACTATGATTTCTTCCAAACTGGCATAAAAGGAATTAAAAACTCACTATTTACTGTCATAGAAATCAACCGTCTCTACAAATGTCTTACCTTGAATTTCTTCTTTCAAAATGGGCGGGTTTTAACTTTTCTAATTAAAGAATATGATCAGTAAGGAAATGATATTGAGGAGTGCTTAGCATTTTTCTAAAGAACCTCTCAGGTAACTAGGTGACCTGTGAGAATCGAGAAATACGTGCAGGATTGCCCAAATGCAAACAAGAGATAACTAATTATCTGTTGAATACAAATCTTGGAAGGGTTTGTAATTATCTTGTTATCATAATATCATAATTATCATATTTGAAGAAGTAAGCTTGCATCACGGTAAATTTGCATAGCATAAAAAGAGACTGATCAAACCATGAATATGCCTAGTTCTTAGAAAGAAAATGGAACCAACAATTTCATAATCAATCAACTTTTGATTTTTACTTACCAGTGGAAGAATACTGTGGGGGATTGTTTATGCAGCTGTATTGTAAATTAAAGTGTATAAACCTCATTCTGAAAGGTTGATTACGTATATAACAGATCCATATGATTTATGGAAATGCTAAAAGTTGTAAAAGTTGACTAAATATAAGAGAAAGTCACTATCGTTGAGCGGCATAGCTGCACATTTTGTGATAAAAGCACATAATTTTGCACACAGGTAGATATATGTATTATAAGCAAATTAAGATGTGGAGACTTCTCGATTTCTTCCCCTGCGTGTCGTGGCAGCCGTCTTTTAAAATGACAGCCACCATGGCACTTTTTATACAGACACATTACAAATCAGATTTAATAAGAGAATCTGGGTTGAATTGAATTCAAATATGATTTTCCCAGGGCTTAAATATTTCCAATTTAAGAAAACGGGGCCATTTTTATTAATTTAAAAAAAAAAGACCTAAAACTATATGCATTTATGATAAAAGCACCAAATGTGGCACACAGATATATGTATTATGGAGACATCTCGATTTCCGCCCCTGAGGGCCGTGGTACTGGTGGCCATTTTGAAAGATGTCCACCAATACCTATGCACTTTTTTACATAAACACAGTCCAAAAACACATGTATTAAGTAAATCTGGTGTAATTTGATGTGTAGAATTCATATTTGTATGTCTCGTGGCTCAAATATTTCGGAAAAGTGGTTTAGGTACCCATTTTAAGAAAAAAGGGGTCGGTTTTTATTAATTTAAAAAATAGCACGCAAACAGATATTTTTTTGTGACGGAAACACCAAATTTAGCATGTTTGTATTAATATGTATCATGTATAAATTTAGATGTGGAGACATGTCAGAATAGGCCCCGATGGCCGTGGAGGCCAACTTGCAAAATGAACCCATCAAAGCACCTTTGCATACAAGGATAGCCCAAAATCAATAATAATATGCGATTTGGGGGAACATTTGGTCCGTAAAATTTTAGATTTGGATGTTTCGGGGGGTTAATTATTTCATAAGTTATTCAGGTGCCCATTGTATGAAAAGGGGACCATTTTCTTTACTTTCCTAAATAGTCCCTAACCTAGATCAATGTTTTTTGTGATAAAAGCAAAAAAGAAATATCAGACTTATTGATATATGTATCATGAATGAATCTGGATATAGAAACATCAAGTGTTTTGTCAGTGATTTTTACCGACAAATTTGCTCTCAGCCAATCAGATGCAAGGATTTCAGTAGCTTACAACAGTTGTCTTTAAAAATCACTGACAAAACCCCTAAAATTTCCCCTTCCTCCAGATTGCCTTTGCTGCCCAATCTTTAAAAGTGGCTCCGTTCTGGATAGTTTGCACTTTTCATTTAAATGCATCACACTTAAAGAGTAATTATTACCAGGTTGGGATGTTGAGACATCTGAGGGCTGTGGTGACCACCTTTCAAAATGGCCGCAATGCAGTCCAAGGTCACAACTATTGAATAGTTGCTGAATAATTTCGCTAAAAGTGCCCAAGATTCCATTTTTTTAAAGGCCACTTACATTACCGTGTATGTAAAATATATATATATATATATATCTTTATTTATGTATTTACGATACACTATATGATATGGGGGAAATTTGATTCATAGAATTCATATTTTATTGTTCCGAGGCTGAAATATTTCAGGAAACTTAAGTGGTTAAGCTGCCCATTTTATGAAAAAGGGGGTCATCCAAGATAGAAAAAATAGTTTCATTTTGTGCTAAAAGCATGAAATAGGGCACAGGTACATGTTTAATTGATTTCAGGTTGTGCGTGTATGCAAAGGGGCTTTGATGGCGGCCATTTTGAAGGACGGCTGACGGGACTCCCATTGGCGGAATCCGAGATGTCTCCACATCTACATTTTGATTTTGATATATATTTGTACATGCATGTATCGGTGTTTTTATCACAAAATGCTTCGATTTCGGGGACTAAATACGTACGTCTACATGTGTGCGAAATTTGGTACTGTTATCACAAAATCCATTAATTGGGGTGTATTTTGTCACTATACTAGTACATGTATATGCAGCTCCATTACTACAATTGAAGCACTGCATACTCTACATGGGCTTCAAAGGAAATGCTTCAGTCGGACATTCATATTTATATTAGTTCATGAGGGGATAGATAAAATGAGAAAGCTCATAATTTATTTCTCGCCATTACCCGAAATTAACCGTTTCTTTAATGTCTTTGGTACAATATAAAGTCCTAAAGTCCAATGTGTCAAAGGAGTACATGTTTGCTTCAGACACTGCCACACACATGTGACTGTTGGATGGTGGGGATCATCGTTTTGTCTAATCGAAGTTTTTGTCTGTCATGATATGAAAAATGAACGGAAATAGTGAGCTCTCTGATGTTTAGAAATAAACTGTGAATGTGAAAAGAAATTTTTTGTAGCTGAAGAGTATAATTAGAGTGGTTTGGTTACCAATAATGACACAAGCGTGAGTCCAGTGATTGTGTTTGTGTTTGTGTGTGTGTGGGGGGGGGGGGGGAAGGGGTGTAATGCGAGGTAGATGACGAAAGACGAATAAATAAGGACAATAATTAGGGAGAGGTTTGGAAAGGATCCTTTAATCCTCCTTCCCGTCTTTCTTTCCGTTTGTCTCTTTCTCCTTTCTTCGTTTTTCCTCCTTTCGATGAAGGCACAGCAGCCCTGTCTCGTGTACTTGATTTAACATATTTCTTTCCTTCTCATAATCAATAAGTACAACAATCAATAAAAAAATTATGTTGACAAAAGTGTGCAGGAAGGAAGTGAGGTTCCCTGGAAGCTCATGTTGGGGTCACCGTAACAATACATATTTTACATAATTATGTAATATTATAACAAAACAAGATTATCTACGCTATCTACGCTATCTACGCCTTCGGACATCCGATATCTATAAGTAAAATGTGTGTGTGTATAGTGTGTGTATTTTGAACATTTAACACTCACGTGATAAAACAAATAATGGACTCTAGTCAACAACGACAGCATGACCAAAACAAGTTTAACGTCTTATCATCTAATCAAACATTATATATCAACTACAGATATAATGACGACGTACTAATTTGCTCTTGGTAAAGTAATTAAATATTTCCTTATTTAACCGGTTATTTTGATAGCTGTTTAACATTATCATAATTTCCAAGTATGAATCACTCTTAAACCAGATTAAACAAACATCTTTATCTAGAACTGAACTTTAAATAAACTATGGATGCATTTTACATGTTGACCCTGTGATTCTTGAAGCATCAGGATAATCTCATTATCATAATTATACTGAACAAGGTGCGGTATAAGAGGACCCTTAAAAATATGATTTTACCTTTGAAAGACAATTGATGATAAGACACTGATAAGCACAAGGTCCAGTTTCTTTTTGCTATTTCAAGAATTGGCAACATATTATACAGAATTCAAAATAACTATTGGCCTGCTGTGAAGATTTAAGAAAGAATATATATATTACTTCAGTCAGCCTCTTCCGGCAGTTAAGGATCATAAACTGAAAAGCAAAGATTTTGTTAAATTTAGCATTCCTTTGAAATAAACTACACATTTGAGCGTTAGAAACTAAATAATAATAAGTGATCTCGTCAACAATTGTACGAGTGCTCATTAAAAATTATATTTATTTTATTAAGAGTTCATCGACAATATTAATCTCTGAAATACCTTTATCCCTTTCAACTAAAAAATCTAAGGATCGGTTTTTGACTTTGGCTCCATATTTAAAAACTCTGATGAGTAGTTTCAGTCCTTGCAAATATGAAAAAAATAGTACCATCTTTTATCTTTGTCGGGAGGTTTCGCATATTGTTTTAATTAGCTGAGGGTCAATTTCCTTTGGGCCTTGTATTTCTACGTAGTTAGCCTCCTTGATACCAATTGACCTTACCAATGTCAAGTGTGTGTATGGAGCCTTCAAAAGCAGGATTATCGTACCAGAGTAATCGGACTTTGAAGTTACTTTCGGCGAAGAAGTTGCTTGACCTCTCTGAAGTCTGAAATTGTGATAGTTATTCATAGGTCTTTGGACACTCTGCAATAACATTGCTATTGCAATGTATTTCCTCCTCTTCCAAATCTTTCCAATATTCATTTTTTGGTTCAATTTTTTTCTCCTTGTCTCTCTCTTTCTCTCTCTCTATCTCTCCTTCACTCACTCTTTTCCTATTATCCGTATGGAGACATGGGCTTCATGAAATTTCCTCAAGCTCCAAAGAAGAATGTGCAGGATGTACCATGGCTGCGCGGTCACGTGCGTTCATCAGAACACGTAACCACATCCATCTTGATCACAGAATCAATGTGTTTGATATTTCATGAAGTCATGAGTTAAGAGTGTTCATTTGACCGCCTGAAATGCGACTATGAATGCTTCTGATATGAATCTGAATGCACAGATCATGAATTTGAACTGCCGAATAGCACGACATGGCGAAATTAGGTGTGAAAGCCTAAAATATAGGGCGTAATATGAACAATTCATGCGAATGCGCTCATTATACGATCTATTCGATCTCGATCGTAGAAGGTCGTCAACCTGATTACGATAGATATAAAGTTGAGCTTTTTCAGAAGAAAGTAAGCTGGTGTTAGTTGATGTCTCGCATCAACAGTAAATATGCACCAAATACGTATCCTAATACTCGTAACGAAGAATTGATAGTCTTCGTATACTACACATAGTGACACATATGCTATCTCTGTGCAAAGCCCCATATTTGTTGTGCGGGGAGCCATCGGGGTGGAAAAGTCCTATATAGCGTATGGCAGTGATCTAGTTTGTTTTGTTTCTTTTTTATTTTAATATATACAATGAAATTCACCAGAAATCATAGATGGCGTACCAATAATAATAATCTCTTACAAACATGTTCTAAAACAATCATATAAGAACAACATGAGACTATACACGTATTTAACACGTTTCTATACATATTTTTTTTTTTTTTGCTACCAATACTATACATAAGCATTACAGACATAAATTCACTTTTTAAATGTAATTTTTTATTACGCATGTTAATATACATTGTACCCTTGCACCAGCTGGTTTTTTAACACAAAAAATTGAAATTCATCAGTTTCTACATCTTGTCAAAGTATGCCAGATCATTTCAAGATTTAAATTTTAAAAAGAATTATCAAGAAACTAAATGAATGCGCCTGCATCTCCTCCAGTTATGTAAAATTTATCACTTATCATGTGACCTTTAAAATCTGCTACAGCAAACGAACCCGACAGCCAGCAAGGCCGACAATAATAATAATATTGGATATTTATATAGCGCTCATATCCACCATGAATGGTGCTCAAGGCGCTGCAATGTTACCCCGGCTCTAGCTAGGCTACCGATTTCGGTGCTCACAGCATTCAAGGGATTAATTCCTGCCGGTACCCATTTAACACCTGGGTGGAGAGTGGCAAATGTAGATTAATGTCTTGCCAAAGAACAGTAGTGCCGCGCCGGGGTTCGAACCCACGACCTTCCCATCTCCAGTCCAGTGTTTAAACCGCTCGACTACGCTAGACCGACAGTCCATGAGAACAATAGCTCACTTGATCCACCCACTCCACCCCCCCCCCCCCCTCCCCCATCACCCCCAAATTCTCGATAACACTTTTCTGAATGGGGTATATCATACCCCAAATATCCAAGCGATGCCCTTCTGTGTGTTTACTTTAGCTGATTATTAACATGTGCGATCACATTAAGTCTGCTATCCTACGTGCAAAAGAATGAACCTCAATTCCATGAATCAGATAACTTCTCTGAAATTTCTAGGAGAAAGACATTCTGATATAACAAGACTCAATTAACCCATAGACCTAGGACATAAAATTCAGTAATCTCTTTAAAAAATGCTCAATTTTTCTTCTTTTATCGTTAAATCTTTCTTTTCTCAGATAAAACATAAGTTCTTTGACATTTCTAGGAGTCAAACGTAATATAAACAGATTATCTATTAAGCCATAGACCACTAAGATAAGATTCAGTAATCTCGGTCAAATATGCCAAATTGTTCTTCTTTTTTTTTTCTTCTTCTTTCTGTTATTTTTCTTCCTTTTTATGTAATTCTTTGTAGAAATGAACTAAAAGTCAAACTCTTTAACATGTATTTATGTCATAGAATCGCAGTACCATTCATTTGCTATCATTATAACTTGATAAAGTATTTCCTTCCTTTAAAAGAAAGAAAAATATTGTTTTGGAAACTTGATTATTGCCATGGTCATACACGAGCCTAGACCACTTTTCACAATGAGATACAGAAATGTGTGCTTAGAAGTGCTCTCTATCTATGAAGAATAATGTCATAATTAATAGATTTTTTAACAAATAGGAACTTGCATTTTGAGGTAAGTACTAGAAATAGAGACAATCATGGAAATAAGTCTCCCTTTCCCCTGAGGCCAAACACATGACCGACCTACATGTGGTCTTTGACAGAAATAATGTACGCTCATTATGCACGATTATCACTGTATTAAACACGACATCGTCATTTAAAAATGAAATACAATTTGAATAATGTACTTGAATATATGACATTTAGGTTAACCTTAACAAACCCATTTTCGTTTATATAATTTCCTGTTTATGATTACACTTGTATACTTTTAAACGTTTATATACGTTTAAACAGGTTAATGTTTCATTCATATAAGCATGAATTTGCAAACTATATGCATAAAACATGCTCCAGTGAAAAGTATATGCTTTGAATTATATTTGCAATATTAACCCATTGCTTACTTAATAGTTTTAATCCTTATAGATTTAGCACATAGACTATCCGCTCCTAGTATAGGCAACGAGCTAAGAAATGTGTTTTTAACTCTAGAAGGCCAAGGAAGAAATAAATTTCTATTCTCTCGTCATATGCCGCCGCTAGTGAGGTTGAATTTCATGTGTAGACGACACCAGCATCATTACTCCTGAAGGGGACAAAAATACAGTAGAAGATAGAGACGTTTTGTTCGACTTTTGTTCGACTGTTCACAAAATATACATTTTTTTTCCGTCTTCATGTATGTCAAACAGACAAGTACCCACTTAACGATTGGGGGCAGCATTCTAACTTGGTAAGCTGTCATTGTATTAAATGACCTAGAGAACATAAAAATGATAGTACACTGTACTTCCAATTGATTCACAACCGATTCCTTAATGAATGATATTAAGATGCACATTACATATATATTGTTAAATTCAGATGTCTTATATTTAAGGAATTTTTAGGGGGACGCTGCTGGTTCATTACATGGCCGCACATAACTAACCTTTAGCGTTTGATCGTTTTCTCTGTCCACACACGTCCTTTCTTTGCGCGTTTAATAACAAAGTCTCCATTTGAAATTTGCTGGACAATATAATTACGGTTGGATTTGCCTTCCATGTAGGTGTCGGGCACGGCGTCTTTATAATCACGATCAGACCTGTATTTGTACACCGATACTCTCACTCTCCCCATGACTGTCGAAAAAGGGATATGATCTTTTGCCCCTATTGAAGATTCGCTGCAAGATTGTATACTATCCTTAGATCTTTTACGATCTTTAGGAAATGATTCCACTTTAACATAGACTATAACCGATGAATCATTAGCAACGTATGTCATGTGCTCGGAAAATCTTTTGTCAAAAATATCAACAATAGTGAGAACTTCTGTCAAACCCTGTCTAACTGGTTTAACTACCCCCGTAAACACGGCAACTGCTTTTGAAGCCATTTCAGAATGTTCACCTATTACTATCAAGAGTAAGCACTGAATAATCGGATGTTCTTTCTGCCACTCCGTTTAGATTAATGATGATGGCACGGGTAAATTAATTTACAATTGATTGAATGCAGAATGGGAAGTATGAACTTAGGAATGAAGGACAGATAACTAGTCACATGACAAAATGCATTTTAATCAAGCCAATCATTAGCGTACTTCAAACAGCACCTTTCCTTGAAATTACAAATACTAGTGGCCTTTGCTCTACGTGATTTTGTACCAACAAAAACTATAGATTACTTGAAAGGCCCATTGGACTCAACAAAATAAACAACCCAGTCCCGTCGGAAGGATTTTTAAAGTGGTACGGTTTCAGTGGGGGTATGGAGGTGAAACCCCCAGCAGGGTTCGAAGGGGTGCCCTCACAAAATAGAAATCACAGATGTAGAGATCGTGGTCATACAGGCCCATTTTTGCAGGGAGGAGGCTGACGCATTTTGCCCGAATATCAACTTTTAAATTTCTAGAAGTGGCGCCTTTAATTTGCCCGAATATAAACTTTCAATCCCTAAATAGAGAAGTTACATAAATATCTCGGAACCTTGCTTGCCAAATACAGCCCTGGGAAAAATTATTAGACCAAGCTTCTGTAATAAGGATATTATAATATGCAAAAAAAAAATTATTAAAATTATTTGTTTTTGTATTCCACTGAATGAATACCAAATTCCAGCGATTATACCTTGCTTTTATGATATTTATTTCCTTCTTACAACAATAATAATTAACACTATCAGTAACCATTCTTGGTCTAATATTTTATTTCCATGGTTGAATGTGAATATACTTTCTCCTCGCTGCCCGATATGAAGTGGTGGTTGGCCGAATATCGGAACTTTGAACATCCTCGGGGGAGGGGGGAGGGGGGGGGGGGAGCTGCAGCCCATTGCCGAAGGGGGCGCCTTTTGATTGTTCGTATTGAAAATGTACAGAAGTTACATACAGAAGTTTCATAATTATCTGGGAACCTCAAATATGTGGATTTCTAGCACCTCAGTTTGCTGCCCGAATATGAAGTGGTGGTTCCCCGAATATTGGAACTTTGCCGAAGGGGGGCGCCTTTTGCCCGAATATCAATTTTTCACATTTTTGGGGGAACATTTCGTAGGGAAAATGTACAGAATTTACATACAGGAGTAACATAATTATCCGAATATCCGAATATCGGAACTTTGAAAATCCTCCCGGGGGGGGGGGGGGGGGGGGGAGCTGCAGCCTACTGCCTAAGGGGGACGCCTCTTGCCTGAATATTAACTTTCCAGTAAGTTTTTTTCTTTTTTTTTGTCTTTCCATCCCTTTTCCTTTGTTTTTGTTTTCCTTTCCATTTTCCTTTTTCTTTGTTTTCCTTTCCATTTTAGTTTTATTTTTATTTTTCTTCTTTCTCTTTTCTCCTTTTCCCTTTCCTCTTCCCTCTCCTTTTTTCTCCCTCCTTTTCTTCTTTTTTTACCGACTGCAAAAACAAACAAAAAAGAAGCAGTTGTTTTTTTCTTGGTCTCACTTCTTCCCCCTCCCCCAGCCCACCCACTGGATCCGTCCTGACCGGGTGAAATAGACCCGGGAAAATGCTGTAGTCCCTGGTTGTCCCATGAATTTACCAGAGAAGGGCGGGAAGAATGGTGTCCAAAATAATGATCGTTTCCTATAGGCCTTTAGTTAAAATTGAAAGGAAATTTTTAAAAATTGAATGAAGAGGTGACGAAATTGGGGGGGGGGAATCTATATACTGTTGGCCTAACCTATAAATAGGAGGTTTCACAGTCGGCGGCGAGCTTAATTTATCACATTTCATGAGGATATTAATTTTAAGATTTACGATTGGATGAAAAAGTTTTGTGGCATGTGAGCTGTTCTTCGGTTTATGTGATAATGCGTTTCATAATCATGGGGAAAAGCAGTTACTTCCATGTTCGTGTTCTTCCATTAAGCTGGTGATAAGCCTACGATCAGCCTATGATCATGACTTTTATCACCCTCCCACCTTCTGTCTTCTTTTCTTTTCTCTTTTCTTCTCGTCCATCGCTGTTCTTTTTTTTTTCTTTTTATGCTGAAAAGTGGTACGGTCGATACCGTACCTACCGTAGCGGCTCCGACGGGCCTGAAACAACCCATGTTCTCTACCAAAATAGATGGAACTTACAAAGATTCTTCAAATGCTGCACAGATGGAAGCTTGTGGGTAGCTGGTTCCACAACTGCAGTCAGCAGGGCCCGTAATCATTTCAATACGTAAGAATGAAATATGAGCAGTTTACATAGTTTCGGCTGAGACTAAATACTTGAGCAATTTTGGTATTCAGCTGAAGTCTAAAGACCACCGCACACCTTATGTTCGGTCTGCGATCCGACTGCAGAAAAAAATGTAATATCATTTGATAAATTATTTAGAAAACGAAAAATATTTTTCATTGAGCGTCTGAATAGTCATACAAATAGTAAAATCGATAACACGGCCTTTGCCGAGTTTTTTTAGCCGGTGGAATGGCCAAAATTGGCTCAGAGTCGTGGTGACGTCACAAAAATCGTACGACTCACATGTGGCAAGAAAGTTTGGCCCGAAAATTTAAGTTGACTCTTGTCATATTTCGTATATGATGGCAATTTGCAGAGCAAATCCTTTTCAGGGCACATTTATCCTGTGATGTTCTTCCAAACGGACGTAAAAAGGACTGAGATAGCTCACAAATCATTTTTACCTTTCCCAAAAATCACACTTATCTTTGACTGTCTAACCTATAAGTTATTTTTTTTTTCAAAGTGAGCTGGTTTAAAATGTTCTCATTAAAGAATACGGCCAGTAAAGAAATTATATTGAAGAGTGGGTTATCATTGTTCATAACCTCTCAGGTAAATAAGGATTGCCAAAAATGCAAACAAGAGATAACTAATTACCTCTGGCATATATACTTATCGTTGAAGAGTATGTAAATATCTTGTTATTTGAAGAACTGCTTGTATCGTGGAATATTTTCATAGCACAAAAATAGGCTGATAAAACTGTGAATAGGTCTATGCCTAGTTCTTAGAAAGGTAATGTAACAAAAAAAGTCACAATCCATCAGCTTTTGATTGTTACTTACTGGTGTAAGAATACTCTTGACTATTGTTTATACAACTGTACTACTATGGTAAAATGTCTAAAGTGTCTAACCTATATTCTGACAGTTTGATTACGAAACAAATATATAAGGTATTGAAATTATCAAAGTTGTGAAAACTGACTAAATATGAAAGAAAGTCACTAAAATTGAAGCAGTGCATACACTGCATGGGTCTGCGGAAACCTGTAGCATCAAAACTTTGTCCAAAGATTTTAGTCATTAGAGGTCACATTTGGACATATGATAGGACTTCAAGGGCAATGTTCCAATCGGACATTCTTATATTCGTTCATTAGGGGGGTAGACAGCATGAGAAAGCTCACATCATATTTTTCGCCATTACCCGAGATCAACCATTTCTTTATTATCTGTGATACAATAAAGTCCTAAAGTCCAATATGTCAAGGACTGCATCCTTGGTTCAGACACTGTCAGACGCTTGTGACTGTCGGATGATGTGCATCATCGTTTTATTCAATCGAAGTTTTTGTCTATCATGATAATACAGAAGAAATGAATGAAACTATTGAGTTCTCTTATGCTCAGAATTAAACTGAAATTGTGAAAAGCAAAGTTTTCGTAGCTAAAGAGTATACTTACAGTGGTTGGGTTACCAGTAATGACACACGCAGAAGCATGAGTTCGGCCAATGTGGGGTGGAGAGGCATACATGTGGGGGTGTCATGCGAGGTGAATGACGAAATACGAATAAGGAAATATGGACAACAATTAGTGAGGGTTTAGAAAGGACCATTTAATCCTCCTTCCCGCCTTTCTTTCTCTTTGTATCTTTCTTCTCCCTTCTTTGTTCGTCCTTACGACGAGGGAACATCAGCCCTGTCACGTGTACCTGATTTTAATATATTTATTTCCTTCTCATAATCAAAAAAATTACAAAAAGTTATGAAATTTATATTGACAAAAGCGTGTTGGACGGAGGCAAGGTTCCCTGGAACCACATGGCTTATGTTGGGGTCGCCGTAACAATACATTTTTTTAACATATACATGCATAATACATGCGTTATATAAGAATTATCTACGCCATCTGACACCCGGTATTGATGTTTTAGAAGTAAAAGCTTTATTTATTTTTTTTTACTCTGTTGTACATTTAGCACTAATTTACCCAGTTCAAGTGTTTGTATACATGCAGCCTTTGCCGCTTCAAAGGCAGGATTATCGTATCAAGGTAGTGGGTCATTGATGCTGCTTTCGGCGTAGAGGTCGCTCATCTTCTCTGTAGACTGAAAGCATAATAGTTTCCATGATTCTTTTTCCATAATTTCTTTCTTGAGATGAATTTGTTTATATTCCCAATCTTCCCAATCTTCATTTTCTAATTCCTTATTTTCCCCTGTATCTCTCTAATTCTCTCTTTTGAATGAATGAATGAATTTATTACCATTTCTAAAACAATATATGAAACATATTTACAAGGCATTTACCAATGTTAATGGTAATGGGAAATAGCTGACATGGCTAATGAATATGTGGTTCCCTGACAAAAAGTATGTAAATGTGATATAATTAAAGACTACGTAAAACACTAATTAAATTTTAAGAATACAAATACTCTACCAATTAAGGTCTTACAATAATCAGTAAAAACTGTAAATACTGGCAAGAAGAGTATGTATATATACACACACGCAATCAACATCAATAAAAGCAAAAACAAAAGTTTGTTCATTGAGTATAAACAAAATACCTGTATCTATAAAACTATAGGTTATATATTCACAAATACCAAGGGACAACAAAAACAAAACAAAACAAAACAAAAAACAAAAAAAAAACAAACAAACAAAAAGTGTTACATCACTCTAGCTATTCCATTAGCATCATTTCTCTTAACTTCCTACAAAATGTTTTGACAGACGGTTTCTCTTTAATATCTAAGGGCAATGAATTCCATATTCTAGAACCGTAGAATGAAATTGACCTCTTTCCATGCTCAGTCTTTACTTTTGGTAAAATGAGACTTTTGCTATCTTTTTGCCTCTTATGATACCTGTGATCGAAAAACTGACAATATTCATATACACAAATCATGGTAATATATATAATAAGGTTGAGGATTTGTCAATCTGGTGAATCTGGTGTCGCCGAAACCACTAACCCGTCTCCGTGGTCTAGTGGTTAAGGCATTGGCGTTCTGAGCCGACGACCCGGGTTCGATTCCTTCATCTTTCCCCCTATTTCCGTTTTTTCTCTTCATGGGGGAGGTATGGAGGGTGTTGAGTATTTTGTACTCCTTGGATCCGCCTGTAAATTACTCAGTCAAGAGGTTCTTTCTCCATTTAAACGATACATTTTAAGATTATCCTGTTTCCTTTTACCCATTGATCCGCTGCCTATATTTTTATTTTCGTAATAAATCTCATTTTCGGAACGATGATCGCTATTTCATTTTAAATTCCCTTTTTAGATATACTAACTGTATTTTACTGCGGAAAACGTTGATCATCGTGGTAGTACAATAAGAGTATAAGTTGATCTGTTGTCACACGAAGGAGCAAACGAGGGTTGCGACGTTTCGACCACTAACTGCTAGTCTTCGTCAGGCAATGTGGACAATCGCCGCTGCAAGCGCCTTTTATAGCGTAAGCTGCGTTCCGAGGGTGCCGGAACTGCCGCGCTGCTATTGGTCCATGAACCCGTCAGAAGCCGCGGACTGTGCGATCGGTGGGCGGGATGCGGACGTCGGGCGGAGGGCAACGGTAGGGGGCGCATGTCGGCGGATGGTGGGGAGCCATTCCTCCGGGATGTCAATGCCGTTATCTCTATTGAAATAGCTAGATCCTGAATTATGCGAGGGAGCAAAGCGATCGAGCTTTAGAAAATTTTTCGCATTTCAAACCGTATAAAACACCATTTCATATGCATTTCGTATTTAAGCTTTGACTGGGGCGTAAATAACCCAATTTTAATTTTAAAAAGGAATTTCTTGCCATTTTTTAAGATAAAGTAACATCCTTCCTGTGTCTCTTGGCCCCTTCTTTGTCAACCCCTCTCTTTTTTTCTCACTCATACTCTATTCTTTTCCTTTTTCTTCTTTTGTTTCCCCTATTTTCTCTCCTTTTCTTCATCTTCCCCCCCCCCCCCCCTATTTCCGTTTTTTCTCTTCATGGGGGAGGTATGGAGGGTGTTGAGTATTTTGTACTCCCTGGATCCGCCTGTAAATTACTCAGTCAAGAGGTTCTTTCTCCATTTAAACGATACATTTTAAGATTATCCTGTTTCCTTTTACCCATTGATCCGCTGCCTATATTTTTATTTTCGTAATAAATCTCATTTTCGGAACGATGATCGCTATGTCATTTTAAATTCCCTTTTTAGATATACTAACTGTATTTTACTGCGGAAAACGTTGATCATCGTGGTAGTACAATAAGAGTATAAGTTGATCTGTTGTCACACGAAGGAGCAAACGAGGGTTGCGACGTTTCGACCGCTAACTGCTAGTCTTCGTCAGGCAATGTGGACAATCGCCGCTGCAAGCGCCTTTTATAGCGTAAGCTGCGTTCCGAGGGTGCAGGAACTGCCGCGCTGCTATTGGTCCATGAACCCGTCAGAAGCCGCGGACTGTGCGATCGGTGGGCGGGATGCGGACGTCGGGCGGAGGGCAACGGTAGGGGGCGCATGTCGGCGGATGGTGGGGAGCCATTCCTCCGGGATGTCAATGCCGTTATCTCTATTGATATTATTGGGGTGTAAACGGATTTGGATAGCTTCTTTAACACGCCGTGTGTACCAGTGCTTATCCCGCGCTATGCAACTTACCTCATCCCAATTGGGAGGGTGCTGTGCGTCTATCGTTTCACTATGGAGACGGAATACAATAGCCGCATCGCCTTCCTTGACACACTAGTGCACCGGGATAGTGATGGCCGCCTTGCCTTCCTTGACACACTAATGCACCGGGATAGTGATGGCCGCCTCACTACCACAGTGTATAGAAAGCCCACACACACCGATCAGTATTTGGCCTATGACTCGCATCATCCCCAATCCGTCAAGCGCGGGGTAGTTAAGTGTCTTTATGACAGAGCATCGCGCATTGTTTCCACACCCCTGTGCACAGCCGCTGAGAAACAACACACACATCGCTTCCGCTCTTGTTTTGAATGGATACCCGCGTTCCTTCCTTAACAGCGTCACTAAGAAGAAGAAAGCCACCGATAAGGAAGTTGTGAATTACAAGTCTACCGTTGTTCTTCCGTTTGTCGATTCTATTTCTCGCCAGCTCCGCCGACAACTAGAGAAGCATAGCATACGCGCCGCTTTCAAGTCCGACACCACTATTCGTAACCAGCTAGTCCACCCAAAGGACCCCACGCTACCCGGCAGACTCGACGGCATTGTCTACAAGATCCCATGCGGGACTTGCGACAAGGTCTACATCGGCGAAACAGGTAGACCCGTAAACGAAAGAATGCTAGAACACCGCAGAGATGTCAAGCGACGTCGCATAGATAGTTCGGCCGTCGCTGAGCATGCTTGGAGCGCACAGCACCCTCCCAATTGGGATGAGGTAAGTTGCATGAAATGCATGAAAATTTGAATGTTTATAATAAAGTGGTAATTTTGACAGATTCTCTGAGTGCTATTCAAGCAATCAAGGAAAACAATAACGACAATTTCGTAAAAGAAATTATAATCACCGCTACATGTCTAAAATACAAAGGCACAATAATCTGCTTAGAATGGATCCCATCTCACTGTGGGGTCCAAGGGAACGAAACGGCTGATTTCTATGCGAAAACAGCCCTAAAACAAAGAATAGAGATTAATAATGGATTGAATATCCAAGAAACCAAACATATTTTAAGAATTCTCATACAAAATGAATGGCAGAAGAGATGGGACAGGTCAAACTCAAAATTAAGAAAATATCAAAAAGTGGTCTCAGAAAACCATCATTTCACTATCTCTGCACCGACAAAAGTAGTGAAAAAATGATTCACAGATTACGCTTGGCAGGTTTGGGCTTGAATGATTTCCTGTTTAAGACAGGAAGACACACAACTGGAAAGTGTGATTTTTGTAACGAGAGAGAAACGGTATACCATTTTTTATATGTTTGCCCTAGGTTTATCATTCAACGCGCCCTGTTACTTGCGGAATTAAATGTGAGCAATGTCTCTGAGGCGGAACGCAAAGTGGAGAATCTCAGTGTCAAGACACAAGGTGCACTCGTCAGATATTTCAAAAGGACTCGTCGATTTGTAATTGGTTGCCAAGAGGGCAACCGTGATAGTAAGGTGTAACCAAATAAAGAGAACGAAATCGAAGTAAATCGGATAGGATTTATGTTGTGACCATTGAATGTTAATGTGTACAATCATACTGTATAATTTGTTTTTTATACGCTGCTCAAAGATGAAGCACTTAGTTATATACTAACTATAGGTATAGGTGCACTTTTCTTGTCATTTCACTTAATTGAAAGGCCCTTTAATGTCAGTATATACTCTACTTTAAAAAAAAAAACAGAAAGAAAATCTGTGTACGTATTTATTTTGCTTTTATATATTCGGATTTTCTAATCAGGTTCTATGAGGAATCAGAAAGAGCGCCCCCTGCTTACGTTTGAGAGACATAGGGAATACTTGTATTCCTAAGACGCCCTCGAAATGTACCTCGAGCGGGCTTGTCAGGATAACGTTGTAAAATCAGGGCAGGAGTGGCGGTCCTGCATGGTATCCTGGAATCTGTACCTTTCTAACTAAAAGTTAGACCCACGGATCAACAAACAAAGTATAAGTGAAAAGAGCAATTTAGTAAGGCAACAATAGTCAATAATTGACTAGTTTGCCTATTTTAAAACAACAACAACAACAACCAACAGCAGGTTTTGAACTGGGCGTTGTGGCGTGCGCCTGTAATCCAGCTACCAGTGGAAGTTATAAACTGATTCAGCGGACCCAGGTTCGAGACTGAGTCACGTCTTTCGGATGGTGACGTTAAAGGTCGGTCCCAGACGTAAATAATCATATCTGATTGATACACGTCTGTAAAAACCCAATTACACACACACACCAAATCTTATACTTGAGGAAATAGAAAAAACAAGAGAAAAAGGAAAAAGAAAAGAAGAAAAAAAAAGATCTTCTAGTAATCATGTTACCAGATTGAGTATGTCGGGGTGCACTCCAAGGTATTCACGTGTCAAAATTTTAAACTTGGTATTTTAAATTTTGATCCACTATACTACTCCTGTGTAGGAGTTTGTTACCAATTTTGTTCGTTGACTCGTTGAGTTGTAGTCGTGCTCTGGCCCAAAATAGGCCAACATTGATTTCTCTTTTTGATAAGTTGTAATTATTAGTATTAGTTGGGATTCTGAGCCCAAGACGAATTAATTCATAAAAATATAACAACATAACATCATAGATTTCTTATATAAACATTGTTAATGAATCCAGATCCAAATCCAAATCTAAGGTTAAAGGCTTAAATAGTCATAATTGACTGATACAGGCCTTAAAACAAAATAAAACAAAAAACAAGATTATCCACATTGCCTGACGAAGACTAGCAGTTAGCGGTCGAAACGTCGCAACCCTCGTTTGCTCGTTCGTGTGACAACAGATCAACTTATACTCTTAACTGTATTTTATCCTCAAAATTATGAACCCTATTTCATTTGCGAAATAGCGAACCCCTTTGGATTTTCTGAATTATGAACTATCGGAAACAGGAACTTTCGGGGGGAAAGCACTTCGATTCTCTCGCAGTCAACGAGTTAAGCAGACTAAAAAAAAGAATAATAACCCTGTAGAGCCCACAGATGTAAAAATCAACCACAAATATAAAAATAACCACAAATGTAAAAACATTGCACCCGCAAATGTCAAAATAACCACAAATGTCATAACATGTCAACCACAAATGTAAAAATAACCACAAATGTAATAAAAATCGCCCTCAAAAGTCAAAATCTGTTTAACCACAAATGTCATAACATGTCACGCAAAATAATGTAAAAACTCATTGCTTGCATAATGTACCCATGTAAGATAAGTTATTATGAGATGTATGTGTTTGTGCGCGTGTATGCGTGTGTGAGAGGTTTTCCTGACCATTAAAATCCCTGAAATATTGAAAGACCCTTTACCACAAATGTCAAAACATGTCAACCGCAAATGTAAAAATTTATTAAACTAGTCGTTTACTAGTGGTTTCCCGTTTTATGATCAGTTTACAGAGACGGGGGTCGAGGAGCTGATCATAAACTTCAATGGCAAGAAAAATTCAGATAATCCATCGATCTCTACATAGAACAGCAACTAATACGATTCTAGTGAGGGCAATTAATGTTGTATCCCCCGAAAGTAGCCAGTCCATATCATTATTATTAACAGAATCAGACGTAGAAATCGAAACGTAGAAATCAAATAAAGCGAACTCGAAAATATTGTAAAAACTAGAAAGGCCGTCAAAGGCGGCAGACCCACGCCTTAGCGGCGCTACAGAGTAGTTGCAATACTATACTAACTATGGGGTCAAAACTACAAGGTTACACAGAATTTGCAGGCGTCAACCGATCATCACCAAAATCTAATCGATTCTTTCCTGTCACTATCCGAACATTCCCTGAAAATTTGGTGCAAATCCGTTCACCCGTTCTCTAGTTATCTTGTACACAAACAATCTATAGTGATAATCACTTGGTCTACAACAAACAGATAGACATACGGAGCCCTTTACATAACCCTGCCGATTGTATCGGCGTGGGTAATAAAGTTTATTGCCCGCTATTTAACACGCAAAAACAAACAAACAAACAAACATACGGAGCCCTTTACATAACCCTGCCGATTTTATCGGCGTGGGTAACAAACATACGGAGCCCTTTACATAACCCTGCCGATTTTATCGGCGTGGGTAATAAAGTTTATTGCCCGCTATTTAACACGCAAAATCATACTGACTTTCGAAACCGCGCAATAAACAATTTATCGGCCTGCAATTGTTAGCTTGGCAAAGCCGGGCAATAAAATGTTAAAATTGCATTGCTCAGATGTCTGATATGGTTAATAATAATACTTGTTTTATTCACGCGATTTTTAATGATGAAATATTTAATGTTTGAGAAATGCCTGAAACCTGCATGTTATCGTTTCAATCTATAGTGATAATCAAATATAACACAAATGTAGAGGGCCTACACTATACGACGCAAGATGTTGTTTTGATTAAAAAAAAAATAATAATTATTGCCACTTGTACGTCTACAGCCAGTTGGTCTAATAGCCAATTGGTCTAACATCATTCGGTCTAATATTAGTTGGTCCAATAACCAATGGGCCTAATCATCATTTCGTCCAACTACCATTTGGTCTATAGTCAATTCGTCTAATAGCCATTTGGTTTATTTGGCAATTTTGGAACCTGGCCGGGGGGGGGGGGGGGGTGATGCCCTTTTGGAAAGATCATAGTGTTACCACACCGTGTACCACAGTGTGAAACACAGTGTGTAACACAGTGTCGAACACAGTGTAATAGCACAGTGTGTTTAATATGTGAAATTGGGACGTGTGCTCTTGGACACAGCGTAACCACACTGTGTGAAACGGCGTTACTGCTCTGTGCGAAACGGCGTTACCACACGGTCAAAAACACAGCGATATGACACTATGGAAAATTTCACAGCGTTACCACACGTCCCAAAATCACATATTAAACACTGTGGACCAAACCATAGAGTCTCACACACTGTCTACCACAGGGTTTTAACCACACAGTCCACTACACTGTGGTGTTCACCACATAGTCCACCATATAGTTCACCACATAATCTACCACACAGTCAACCACAGCCTACGACACTGTTGTATTTACCACATAGTCAATCACATCCACCACACTGTGGTTTTCACCACATAGTCCACCACACTGTGGTATTCCCCACATAGTCCACCACACTGTGGTATTTACCACATAGTCCACCACATAGTCTGTCACATCCACCATATAGTCCATCACACTGTGGTATTCACCACATAGTCACATTATGGTATTCAGCACATAGTCCAAAACACTGTGGTATTCACCACATAGTCCACCACATTGGTAGCTACCACATACCATAGTCCTTTGCTCTGGTGTAGCCACTGTATAGTGTCGACCACAAAAACACTACTACCCCTCACAATCTGCAACACTGGTCAACTTGAACCAAGCACAGTGTCACACAATTTTGACCACAAAAGGATACCAACATGCCAAGCACAGGAATGTCCAAAGACTAAAGATTGTGTACTCATTTCTGCTGATCTCAATACAAGTGGAAGCTCATGATAACAAGTACTTTCACATACAGTATATTAATTTAGCCACTTATTCAAAACAGCTTCTCAAATATCACCATTCTCAAGCTTGCTAACAAATTTTAAGGTTGGCAGAAGCTCAAACTACAATTGTATGATTACCCCAACCGATGAAAGTTTTCTGTGTAATCACCATTCTCATTTGGCAAATATCACAGAGAGAAAAAGGGAACAGTAAAATAAGCCTCCACTCTCCTGATCACAACATACTTTGATACGGGAATAGTAATTGTCTGCTGCACTGCAGTTTAGATTTGAATTGATTTTAATCCCCTGTTTGTCAGGGTGAATCTCATGATTAGCAGAGGAAAATACCAAAACTTTTGGCATTTCTTAATGGTGTTGAATTTTAGGGATGAAGCTGCAGCCTACACTAATAACCAGTCAAATTCAATCAATGCATCACCGCCTATTGTTTCTTGCAATTTATTGAATTATGATGGTTCAGTTTAACAGCAGTGCTATCCAGATTAAGTATTTTGACTGCCATTAGTCATCGGTCAGCAGAATCGCAAATTCCTACTCTATCTCCATTGTCAGATCTTGATTCCTGAAGGGCCTTGCGATTTTAAGAGGAACTTTAGAAGGCTGCACCTGTTGTTGAAGTCACTTGGTCCTTCTGCTTCCAATTCTGACAGGCAGGCTGTTAATGAAAAATTATGAATAAACTAGATGAAATATTGACGCGTGCAGTCGATATATTTATGCTTCCGTCGTTGCCAGATCAGAAATATTTCACACATTCATGTTGATTTTTTGAAATTCTGTTTGAAAATTGTAATAAAAGATTTCATTACTCTAAAGAGATTAGCTCAAACGCTATTTTCACGGCAATAAATACTGAAATGACTGCAGAGACCATTACCTTTACAATTATTGACATTCCTGAGTGCATAAATGGGCTATGTTTGAAAATGATCTTCCAAGTTGTTTGCCTCGTGACCCCCAAATCATTACGAATAGTGACAACCGAAAACGTAATGCCTCCGGCACTCCTTCAGTGGGCAGAGGCATAAAAAATCAGCCATTATCAAATAATGGTACAAGCACCTAATGACCGAAGTTGATATCACATGGATATTTACTAGTTATATCTTTTGCCCGACATGGGTGCATTCCTCAGTGATATCATGCTTTTTAGCCCAATCAAAGATTCCAGAGTATAATATTTTTTACTGATATTGCCTAAAATAAATCATCTTCAAACCATGCACTATTTTCAAGACTGATATAGAACATACACATATTTTTCTTTATCATACTTGTCGTTTCTAGAACAAA